>OY728155.1:1008834600-1010084600 GCA_963277665.1 Viscum album
TTTTTCCCTGGTGAGCGGGAGGATATAGAGGACCATGTTGAACCTCTTCTGAACCACTACTATATCAATCTCTTAATGCTTCAAATATTTCTTCAATCATTTTCTACTCCAAATATGGATACCCTCCACGTGATGAAGTATGAGGGAATAAATTTATCAACTGAACCTCTTTATGAGATCTCCTAGTGTCCAATTATATAAAAATAAACTACCAAGTAATTGGAAAAATATATCATAAATTTTACAATATAAAATAATTATCATAAATAAGATTTTTATTCACGACGACTATCAACAAATCACTTCCATGTATCTTCTTCTATAAACTCATACTTGAGGAATGGGTTCTCAAACCAACTCTTTCCAAAAACATAATTATTTTTCAGTTATGTTTTAAAAACTCTCTATTGAACCACCACTAAAGATAGATATCTTTTTTTAATTTCTTTAGTTTCCTCCAAATTGAATGTCAACTATAATTGAATAAATTAAATATTTCATTCAAACTATTTAATCTTCAAAAAATGAGATAAAATAAATCAATTAAGATATTTTACCATAATGGCCTCCCAAAGATTTTTTTTCACCATCCTTTCCACTAACTTCCAATAAGGATATAAAATACTAATCAGGCAACAGATCTGCATCGATATATAGCTGGTAAATTGAACTACATTGGGGCGAGTTGCATTATTATTATCATCAAAATGGATTTGTAATCTATCACTGTTGCGATCAAGTTATAGTTTTGGAAACATGTAATACCATATTTACCAACTTGAGATCTTTATTTTATTAGTTGTAATAGGAGAAGTATCCTCTTCCAAGGATGCATCAGTAGTCCAGCAAAAAAAATTAAATTAACAGTTTTCTTTCATTAAATAATTATATTACTGAATATTTAATAATATGAAAAAATAGATATACCTTGTTAAATGATCCTCTCTATATGTATCTAACATTTCTACAATAAATTTTAATGAAATTTTGTGAACCTTCGTATCATTAGAAAACTAAATATTTAGAAATAAAAATGAAAAAAATAAGTAAGTAAAAAAGAGGCACGCATTTGTACGTTTCAAAAAAAAATAAACAAAATATAAGTATTTAACAGAACAATTAGGAGAATAATTTATTGTTTTCTCACATTACTTCATCATGATCATTACATATTTCATGCACTATGTCTATATTATACTAAATTTAATCATCTACAAATTATGTAATAGATGAATAAGGCCCATGTAAATCAATAACATCATCAGCATCATCCTTATCACCCAAATGGTATCTTTTTCTTGAAAAATTATTGACCACTAATCATTCAATGGATCAATGACATAAAATACTTTTTTTTCATGTGTCTCCATGATAAATGATTCCAAATTGTATTTAAATCCTTTCAAATCAACCTCTTTAAACCCATATTCATCATGTTTCACAACACTCCTACTACCAACCCAATTACACTTAAAAATGGTGACTCAAAATTTAACATAATCAATTTCCCATATGTCTTCAAGAACTCCAAAATATGGCGCTGATGAAAAAATTGGGTTTTTATCTTTGGCACACAAAAAATGCACTACTTCAGAAAAAACCATCAAACAACTATTCTAAAAGTTACTTTTTCATCCTGGGTTTTTGTGTAAAATGTGTAATCATTAATATCAAAACCAGACCATGTGATCACATTAAGATATAGTCCCCCTACTAACCACTTCAATTTTTCTGAAGCAGAAATATATTTGGTGACTTTCTGTTTAAACCATGAAACAAATGTCTTCTTATGCTCAATCATCAACCACTTTTCATTTCATTTCTGATATCGTAACTTTAATTCATAAATATGTGAGGATATGTATGATTTAACCTCATTTGTTGTTCAAGATATATAAATGTTCCTACATCACTTCATCACGTGGAATGAACTTTACCTTTAATCATCGAACCCCTCTACCTTTACTATCCACTATCATATATCATGATATAGGAAGACTAATATGCTCCACCTCATACAAATAATCAGTATAGAACTCAATCACCTCTTCCGATACATATTTTTTAACAATATAGGACTATGTTTGATAACGACTTTTAACATATCCCTTGAAAAAAATTTATATATCTTTCAAAAGGATACATCCATCGTAAATAAATAGGCCCACATATTCTTATCTCACACACAAAATAAATCATTAGATTAACCATTATATCAAAAAAGTAGGTGGGAAATACATTTCTAGATTAAAAAGAATAATATTTTCTTCATTTTACAACAAATATAACAAATTTGGATCAATGAATTTTCTACAAATGGATTTTAAAAAATTACATAACCTGATGATAGTCTTTCTGGAAGCTATTGGAAATATACCACACACTGCTATAGGTAGAAGTTGTTTCATCAATAAATGAAAATCATCATATTTCATACCTATTAACTTAAAATCCTTCAATGATACCAAATTACTCACATTTGATGAAAAAACATTGGTTACTTTAATACCATGATGAAACTAACAAAAAATTTTCTTTTCAATATTTCTAAATGTGTGACAAGATGGAGGTAAATATGTTATATTTTATTTCATAGTGGGAGTTGAATCCAAATATATTCTCATGAATATCAAGTCCAATTTATCATGCAATCAATATTTTGTAATTATTTTTATGTCTAACAATGTTCCAATCAAACTGTCACTTATGTTTTTCTCAATATACATAACATCGATGTTATGTTCTGTATCTAAAAAACTCTAATAAGGTATTTCAAAAAAATATACTACTTCTTCCAGATAGTTCAATGAAGACCAGAACATATTTTATTTCCAAATGTGGAATCAATATTTCCACCCTATAATAATATTCTTCAAATGAAAATGGTCTAGAGGGATGGTTGTATTCATGTAAACTGTTAAATGATTTTTTTCAATCTATGATAAGGATGATCAATTCACAAAAATCTTCAAAGTCCCATGTACATTGTCTTTCTTCCATTCTAAAATTGATAATATGAAGTCCATTCTTCACAAATTGGACATGATTTATGTCCCTTAACACTATATCCAGATAAGTTTCCATATGACTGAAATTCATTTATTGTTAACATTATCATAGCATGAAAAATAAAAAACTCTTTCTTGTATTCATCAAAAACATTAACACCTTCCTCCCATAGTAGTTTCAAAACATAAATCAATGTTGAAGGATACACATCAATATCATTTCCTGATTTTTTTGGTCTAGAAATCGACAAGCTCATCATAACATATTTTTTCTTCATACATAGATGTGGGAAAATGTTTTAAACTACCAGAAAAATAGTCCATGAACTATGATGGATTCTGAGGCTCCGATATGGATTCATTCCATCAGTATAAAATCCTATTCTGATATTTCTTACTTCACTTCCAAAATCATGAAATTTTTTATCAAAAATATTCCAATATGTTGAATCGATAGGGTGATGTATGTTACCATCATAGATGCACTCATCTGAATGCCATCTTAACCTTTTTTCATTAATTGAATTTGAAAATAAACACTTCAAACGAGGAATTATTGGAAGGTACCAAATTGCTTTAGCAGGAGTTTTGATTCTAGTACCTAATAATTAATCACAGTTGAATTATCAGAGTTGTATGAAAAAAATATTAGATGATATCATTAGAAATAACAAAATTTATTTTTCATGGAGTTAGATGACACTAACTAAGAATTAATCTGAGTTTACTTTCTCATCTATCTTATAGTGTGATGTCCCACATATAGGAAAACTTGATGAATATTCATATTCTTTCCTATATAGTATAAAATCATCGGGGTAAGAATGTTTGTTTTTATACCCCAATCCCATTGGGAATAATATTTTCTTCACCTCATAATTGGAATTTTGAATCATGTTTCCCTTTGGAAGTAGCTCCTTTAAAAGCTCAATTAAGCTGGAGAAACATTTATCACTCTACCCATTTTTTTAAAGTTAACTGATATCCAAACCGCTGATAACATTGTATATTTACTGCAACCTGGGAATAATGGTTTCTCAGAATATCTATTCAATAGATAAAGAGTTTCTGTTTTTATGATTGTTTCAACACCTAAATCATGAATTAATTCTTCAATACGATCCCCTAACTCATTATTAATATTTTCATCAACATTAGATGTTAAATTTTTAGTTCTTTCACCATGCTATATCCAACGTGTATAATTAAGGCTAAAACCATAACAAATGAGTTGATCCTTTATTCATTAAGAGTTTAAATTTCTCATTTTCAAACACTTTACACATGGACAGAAAATCAAATCAGTGTTTTAAAGATGTTCCTTAGCCAATTAAAATGATTAATTAGCTCCTTTTTCATATTAACTAGTGCTTCTTCATAAATGTATCCAATTACGATCCATTAAATACCTGATATCACAATATAATTGGTGAATATATTGAAACATATAAACATTTAAATATATAAATATATATTTAAAGGAAAATTGTAAACATAAAGACATTTAATAAAAGCAATTAGTAATCAGATAAAAAACATCTAATATGAAACACATTTACAAATAGTAAACTTTCTATTTTCATATTATATAAATTTGTTATATTGATATTATAATTTACTTATAATATCATTCTTTGAAAATTTAGTAGTTCATTTTACATAGTTGTTGGCACGAAGGAGTAGAAACTATCACGAAAGGCAGAGTTCTGTACAAATTTGTTCGCACGAAGTAGTAGAAACTGTTGCCCACAAAATATATGTGTTTATCACACTATTTTAGCTTCATGATGAACTGAGTTATGTGAAGCAATTCAGAAATTCAATATTCTTATGAATACTCACTGGTTTATGCAATGATTTTTTTAGAAACCGCAAATTAGTGAAAATGTTAGATTTATATTGTGATGAGCATTAAAAATAGAGAACTAAATATTTGTGAAATGGTTTTAACAATGATTTTATTATTGGATAAAGAATGGTGACTATGTGCTTGTGCAAATAGATTGTTTTAATTACATGCACATACTATGAGTCCAAGAGGTAGTGTGAGATTCCATCACCCAAAGGAAGAACACATAATGACATTTTGTCTTTCATGATAGAATAATGCATTCAAGGGTATATATGAAGTAATAAGTGGATAATTTTATAAATACATAAATGAATAATCATTCGATATTATGTATAAAATATGCATTTATAATTATTATGTGAATATTTGACATGGGTGAGCATTGCACAAAATACATTATGTGTGATTGGGTTTGCATGAGAGAAGCATGGATAGTGAGTGTGTGCTTCCAAAAGTGTATGTGATGTTGAGAAACTGTTATGTGTTTGAATTCATCAAACAATAAAAGATAGATAGTATATTGGGAAGTGAAAATATTGTGTATTTAAGGAATAAGAACAGTGAGAATCATCCAATTGAGTGAGTGCACTATTAATAATTTCGGTAGTGATAAAATACAAAAAATAACAGTGAAGAGATAGTATGTGATATACATGCATGAAGGTAGTACAATAAAAAATATACTATTTCCATTTATAAACATGAAATATTGAATAAAAAAAAGAAGCCAATATATTTGATTTTACATTCATGAGGTACAAGAAATATAAATTTAATGAAAAGTGTGAATTGAGATTTTTGAGATTTAGGACGAAGCATTATATTAGAAGTCAATTTGAAGAGCATTGATATATCATGCTATGAATGCGTCACATGAACTTTAATATGATTCCTTCTAGACATAAAAAATTTATGATTTTTATATATTAAAAAGATAAAGCAACAATAGTAGTAGTCCCATGAGTTATTTCATGTTGTGAGCAAGAGCACAAAAAATATTTACTGTTTTTACTCCAAGAATGACTCTACTATTTTTTATTCATTGTATGCCTACCAGGTAATAATTTCGAGGTTGTTTTATTAGATAATTTTAAGAATTTTATTTCACTATAATTGAGTAAGTTGATCAAAATTTGTTGGTTTAAGTGAAACCCTTGGATATATTTTCAATCTACATTAACGAGTGGATGAAATATAAATAAATAAAGGTGAATTGAATTGAACCAAATCAAACTAACATGGCCTAATAGACTCAACCATATTTGAACCAAATTAAATAATCTTAGAATAAACTAAATTAAAAAAAAAGTAAATTTATATGGAATGATATCTTTTAGGGGTAATTATTAACCATGTTCAGAAAAATTATAAAAAACTATAAAAAAAATTTAAGAAACATAGAAACATAATTAAAATATTACTAATTTTTCATCAAAATTAAAAAAACTTGAAAAAATCAGAGTTCAATAAGAAAATAGTTCCAAATGTTAACTTTGCTCTATTAAAATATTTGGAAGATAAAACACTGCAAGATCTATACAAAAAATGATTGTAAAAATGAAAAATAAAGATGAACAACAAACTAAAATCAGACTGCAGTTAAATGACACCTAAAATAAGCTTCGGAAGAAAATAGAACTGGTAGATGGTGATAAATGGGGAGATAATCAAGAAATCAGACCATTTATCATGAAAATAGAAGAAAATCATCAAGAACTGAGGTTCGAGATCAGAAATACGCCTTCAAAGTTATCGTGAGTCGAGAGGAGTCTCCAAGGTTTAGCTTTCAAAGATACAAAAACATGATGGTTTCCCGATATCGACTAATTTTAAGACTTTTAGCATTGGTTTTTAGAAAAACCAAATCTAAAGAGTATGAAAAAAATTATGACCTTGGTTTTTGGGAAAACCGATACTGAATTTATTTTAATATATGGCATCAGTTTTCTGAAAAAATGACACCATAAATATGTTTTATTTAATATATAGAATCAATTTTTATAATAACTGACATCGAAAGATCCCGATTTTGGGATTAATGGAATCAGTTTTTATAAAAACCGATTCAAAAATATATTTTTTATATTCGGCGTTAGATTTTTGAAAAATTGATGCCAAATATCACAACTTTTGAGGATTTTGGCATTGGTTTTTAGTTTAACCAGCACCAAAACCACTCATTAAAATTTTAGTCATCGGTTTTTAATAAAACCAATGACAAAAATTTCTCCCACATACTATTGGCGTCGGTTTAGAAAAAACTAAATTTATTACTTTGACGTTGAATATCATATTTCCACTAGTAATCTCTAGGAGGGGACACTTGAGATTACCAATTAGATCAAATGCCTTTTGAGGTGGATCTGAAATGTATATGGATCAAACACCATATGGGGTGGATCTAATTTTTACCAATTTGGATCATATGGATTGTGATTTGGATCTGGAGGTGTGACCCTAGGAAAGAAGATTTCACACTTGAGTTCACCAAACTGGATCAGACACCTTGTGAGGTGGATCTATAAGTTGCATTCCTAGCAGGGAATACCCAAATTTACCAATTAACCCAATTGAACCTTATGGAGGCATCCTACATTCCATGTTTTTAATATAGGGATCAAAACCCACGTAGTTCAATGTCGCGGTTTAAGTTCATGTGATAGGACTAATACATGCAATTTAACATCATGTGTTAAGGATGGTTATGTTGTGAAAGGAGCATAAATGAGGGAATGTGGGGGGATTTTCCATTGAAGCGTCCCTTTGAAAGAGGATCACTCTTTAGGTAATGATATGGGGATTACACATGGGAGTTTCTTGGAATGGGAGGCTTTTTCACCATGGTGGGAGAGGGTAGAATCCAATAATGATTATACATGGGGAATCCTATGTTTATCACAAAGGGTGAGATTTGGAGGGTCTTCCCATATCAATCATACATGGGGAATCTTATGCTTGTGACATATGGTAAGGCTACAGTTTTACTTTGTGTGTTGAGGTTTTTTTTGTGTAGTTTACATCATATGTCTAGGAAATAGAACTAGGTAGTTTTATGTCATAAGACATGGATGTTGGGGGGGACTCACTCCTCATCCCTTCGGCTTATGTGACCACCGCTCATATGCCTCTTGGTGTGGCATAGTGTTGGCACTACCATTGAGAAGTGTTCAATATTGAGGTCCATGTTAGGGACCCTATTCTTAGAAGAAATGAGCATTAAGGTACCTATGATTATAATAAATAGTTTGGTTAGAGGCTTGATCAAAACATTCAGTGAAGTGGGTGGACATAAGAGTAGGTGACATAGGACACATGGGGACTTGAGGTGTAGTTGAACTAGTCTTGGATTGGTAGGGGGAATCAACCATTGTGAAAGGGTTTCAACAGAAGGGAGGTGCCATGGAGAGGCCCAATAAGAGGTTTTTACAAAACATAAAGGCTAATTGAGAGGTACTTCCTGAAGCTCAGGTACCTCATGAAGGTCAGGTGCCTCACAAAGTGGTATGGTTCATGAAATAGGGTTCCCCTACCTTGGAGGGAAGTCCTGATTTAGATGGGGAGTTCTTTATGATGGAGAATTATTCATGAATCCTCAAGTGACTCATAGGTCATTTTTCTAATGCAGAGGTATTGGTACTTTACAAAGTTAATATAAAATTTTATTGTAGGATCTCTAGAACATAATGAGGGTGGTTTCATGATGATTGTATACATTGGGGGATCCAATTTCTCCTTTTTGTGAATATTAGGATGTTTTCAGATAGGAAGGAATTTCAGAAGTTTAAAGGTCATGGTCCATCCCAAAAAAGTCAGACTGAAGGGGGTATTTATAAGGTATGGGTCTTCTGAATATTAGAGGATTTATTGAATAATTTGTGATCTTTGAGCATGTGTATGGATTGGTGAGTCCAAAAGTAACTCTTGTGGATCTATCATCAACCCTTTACTCCTTCTCTAAGTGCTTCATGACTCTGAATGTCATTACACAGAGGTTCCATTAGGCTGTCACATAGTTTGCAGAGAAGCTTCACATACAGGGAGCTTCATGAGCTCTATCAGTTTGAGAATCTCATTATTTTTGTGAACCATACCCTTAGAAGTATTTTTGGAACATTTTGGAATGGATTCATATTGAACTAGTTGTTCCTTGTTCGACTATTCCCAAGACACATTTATTTTTGCATCAACAAATGTCCCCCCTCGGAATAAGAAAATATGAGGAAAAGTAGGTTTAGATTCTAAGGGAGAAGCACAAAAAATTTACAATAAACCCTTGTTAAATAAGATAATTTTTGATAGTCGTTTCAAAAAACACATCGTAAAGCCCATGGTCGACCATAAGACTATAAATAGGTGAGAGGGGCCTTAGAGTTACCACCTGACTCTCATGAAGAGAAACTATGGAGCTCTCTATTAGTGAAACTCACATACTTAATTAACCCTTTGTGATCTTGATCCCCATTTCTTATGAAGCTCACCTTTTCCCAAATACTTTCTCTACAAACTTTTTTCTGTGAGTACAACCTGAAAAAAAAATAATTTCTTGAGGAGAACTATGTGGAACCAATATTCATGAATTGAGATCTATGAACTAGAGGTCCATGAACCGTATATCTATGAATAAAGCTTCACAAATTGGAAAAAAATACCTCAGTCTCAAACGAAATGGCCATTGAAGGAGCCAACAAAGCAACTACTCTTCAAGAGGAAATGTCTGGGAACTCTATAATTGGGGACTATGTCTAAAGTGTGTCGGACCATGAATCAATCATTTTACTACTGAAAAAGGATAAAATGGAGTACCCTATATGAAATTTGCATCCTCTTTATGGATTTGGGTGAAGGTATGATGTTTTTATCCCTAAGGAATCTCACCTGAAATATACCAGCGGAATAGGGTTGATGGGGGACACATCTAGAAGGATCACATGCCACACATGAAAAAAAAACTCTCTGTAAACACATTAACAACATCAACAGGGAGAATCTAGAGTATGATATTTCATTCCCATAGTATAATATGAATCTCAAAGTGGTTTTGGGGATCATATTAAGGGATTTAATGACAATCGGGACCTACATCGAGGTGGTAACTTCATCATTGAATGGGACTCACTCTACTAGGCATGCACATCGTGCCACAAACTCAAGGTTGAGATGATGGAAGTGGGGATTTACAAGGAAACATGGGCCTCAATGTTTCAAGTTTACCTCCACCAGGAAATCATTCCAAAGCTATTGAGTAAGTGGTCACTAGGTACCAACACTTTCCATCTACACCATGGGGATGTTATCATGAACCTATGTGATCTTCACCAAATTACTAGAACACAAATTTAGAGGGCTGCATATGATGAAATACTCCACATATATAATGTGTGGGAAAACCAGAAGTAAATTCCTGATCTTGTAAGGGAATTATTGAGGTGGTTCATGGAATGAACAAAGTCAAGTCAGGGATGAAGGACATCACATTTAAAATTTGTTTGGATAATTATTGAACAAACCGGTGGAGGATCCAGTAGAGGGGGATCCAATAGAGAAGATAATGTGGAGGCTGAACACATGACCAAAGGCACGCTAGTGGAGAAATTTTTGCTCCTACTAGGGGATCTTATAGGCAAGACAGTGGAATCTATGTGGACACAACATCAATATTGAAGCTCTTATGGTTAGGTTGCACGGTTTATCTCCATTATTGTGTATAGATAGATGCTTCCTATGAGGAATTCACATATGTGGCGAAACCAAGAACCTTCATCATGGACTGGATACTGGTTATAGGGAATCAAATCAACCTAGTTGTTCTGGTACTTGAAAATCTATATAAGGTGCTCTATCATTTCAGCCAAGGGAAGTCCCCACTTTGTGTATATGAACCCCTTCATTTTTTATAGCTAGGTGGACACATATATGAGAGGATATGAGTACCCAAATCCCATATCCCCTCCAATAATAAACTTTAATCTAGAAATTATAATCATTATTAGGTTTCACAAACTCATGTTTGGAATGGTGGGTGTGCTAGAGAAGGTCAGGATGGCATATACCTTCATATTTCACCCATTTCCCATCCCAATGGGGATAGTGACTGATGATGGTATAAGGATCATCGAGCAGTGATCAAACCTCCTGGCCTTCTGAGGTGGGGTACTAATGTAGATATTCTATTGCAACCTGCTCTATGAGCTCTACAACCCATATCTATTTGCAAGGCAGTACAAATGCTTGTAGTGGTGGTCATCGAAGGTCTACACAGGTGTTCAAAATAAATTATATCCTTCAATGATGAGGTTAATCCAAAAAAGGTTCATGTGTGATGATGGGAAAATGTGGAATGAGTTTAAGCCACCTACCACTACATACAAAATCATCTGTGAATATGTACTATGTTTGGAGATTTTATATCTCGATGATATTTTGAGGTGATGGACTACTCAGGTATGTAATGGAGTTGCCCCAAAACCTTAGGGTTAGGGGAATGTGGTGGTCGGATCATGACACAGAAGTAGGTTTGGACCGATAAGAAAAGCTTATATCATATTACTGGTAGTTCCTAACTCAATATAGGTGGAGTATGGAGGGATCGGTTCAGGAGCATCAGGTCCAAGGCCTTTAAGAAGGGGATGACGAGAATAAAGGGGGGCCTCTGGGTTAATCCAAAGGTTGTATATCCAATGACTAGGTAAGAAAGTATGGAACACAAATATTCCCAGTGATGCTGTGATTCCCAATGCATGGGAGGCATGGGGACTTCATATGTAGCTCACCAACCCTCTGGGGGTGTGAAATTATCTCACCACTAATGGGATATACCTCACCAGGTTGGGCTATGCTGAGAAAAGTTTGTACACTCCTCATACTAATGTGATTCAATATATGGTATATCTAGAGGATTTGGTCTGCTCTTAGGGTACCATTCCTACCTTAATTGATTAGGTAAGGATGTTGTTGGTTATATGTCCTCCTCCCCAATTTCCCTTACCGGTCGTGCGACTGCTGGTGTGGTTGATGGATAATAATCCTAAGAGTCCTGAAGAAGTGATTCCTACTAGGTCTTAGAAGGAGATAAACATTCTATCAATGATCAGTTAAATACTCTGACCTCAGGTTCTTTGGGGATCACTCAACCCTTAAACTTTTTTCATAATTCCTTTTCTACTTCTATAGGAATTAGAGGTCATAGAAGAGGGGTAAGTCCATGATGAGCCTTAGGGTGAGGGTAAGGGAAACTCAACCCTAAAATGGGTGATATTGGGGAACCTCCCCAATTTTTAATCCATTGGAATCCAATCATTATTTAAATTAGTTTCTAGGATTAAGGTAGTGGTTGTCGAAGAAACATTGTAGGGTAACTTACCCGTGATCCTCTAGAAGATCCTCATTGGGCTATACTAATCGAATTATCCTCTTCTTCCATCACACCTTTAGTTTCCATACTTTTCCTCTCTCTTTTTGGATGATGAAATTTGAAATGGAAGTTTGAACCTTGCTTAGAACTCAGCCACCAACATCCATATCTGAGTCAACAACAACAGTGGTTGAGGTGGTGATAGTGGGTGTTATCATCCTGATAGATATGTTGAGGGAGATCATAGTGGTCGGTCCAACCATGCGGTTTCCAATGGAGAGGATTTCCAAGACTATAACCTTGATGGAGGGAATATAGATGGTTCCTATGGTGGGGAAAGCTGAAAGAGATGTAGTGGTAAAATAGATCATAGGGTTCCATGTGAAGTGGATGCTGGGTCCGAAGGCATGATGGGGGAGGAAAAACTGTATTGGAATATAAGGAAACTCAATAAGTGGTGTTGAAAATTCCTTCTATTTAATTTCCACTGGTGGAATATGTGGGGGATGAAGCTGAAGTTCCACCCCCAATAGGGCATCTAAGGAAGATGGAATGGTTGAATCCACATCATGGGTTCCATAGGGAGTAGCGAAGGACTCTATTGTAGGTGAAGGGGGTGATGAGTATTTATCTACAAGAATACATTTACATCCACTCATGCCTGGATACCTGTGACTGGACAATCTAGATGGTTATTTATTGGCGATACTTCCTCCTTATGATCCTACACTTCCTGAATATTTCTAGGATTCTGGCTTGGAGGCTACTGAGGAGAATCAGATTGTGAACCACATGGCATAGAGTTATGAGAATAACTTCATTAGTCGAACATAGATAACTACCCTACTAAGCTGGATGGGATCTCCCCAGTATTGGCTACTCAACCTGGGGGATGGTGGGGTGAACTCCAGAAACCATCATGCACTTGATTAAGACTTCCTCATCAAGCGAGTGCATGTGGAATGGAAGGTACTAGATGTCGCCTAGACGAATCCCAAGGATTATGGTTGTAAGGAACTTTAGGCATCTAAAGAATAGATTTAATTCATATAAAATCTTGAGTAGGATAATGTGGTGGTTACTTATCCTCAGGAAGAATCCATGAATAGTATAAATTCCTAGTTGGTTACTTCTGATGCCAAGGAGAAGGAGGTGACATACTTGGTGGATGAATGCTATGGCACAAAATAAATGTAGTGGTTTAGGGATGAGGAGGTTCATCCCATAGATTATGAAGATAAATAAAACATGTAAAAGCGGCAGTGGACCCTAGAGGCCTCTCAGTAGAGGTTGTATAAGATTGAGAGCTCAATTGTTGGGGTCAATCCTTGAGGGAAATTTTGTAAAGGAGAGGCTCCAAAATGTGGATGACCATATGAAACTTTGATTGGTTTGTTTGAAACTCTTACATTCTTGAATATATTTATCTCTTACTGCACTTTGATCGTATTTATGATATGTTAAAAAACTGATCCCTAAGCTCATGTGAGTCATTCTCGATGTGAGAAACAAAGGATTACTATAGGATTTCTCATTTATATGAGAACATCAGAAAATCATCAATCAATTGTGTTCTAAATTTTTATACTGACCACTAGAAATTTACATGCCAAGATAGATTTAGTCTAGAGAATGTGGTCCTCCAAATAGCCAAATTTCACTCCCAATGTGTGCTAGTGCACGAATGGGGTAATTCCAGGAGAATTGAATTCTACCCGAATAAAGGGGGAATGAAGAGAGTGAATCAAAATAACCAAAATATAGAAAAAAATACGAGTGGTGTGAAAATATAGGATAATAGCTGACCAGGTTCAAAAAACAACATCCATATCATTTTAGTCTGGAATGGGGACAAGTAACTAAGGTTCAACCACTGACCAGTTCGAAACAGGAGAACAATCTCAGAATATCATCCAAAGTCTTCAGAGGCATTAGCCCCAAATGGTAGGTAGGATAGTTTGAATGTCCATCATTCTATTAGGGGGTTCCATCAAATATGGAGGAGGATGTGGATCCAAATATGGGACATTAAAAGTGTGGGAATTAAGAGGTGTATAGTTTTAATGGATTTCATCAGTCCCAGAATTATGCCGCCATGAAATAGAGAAATTTGGTGCAGGCGTATTGGTATGAACAAAGGCCAAACCTATCTTAGAGGGGGAGAATCATCTCAAATGATAAGTAATGGTTGAGTAACATGAATGATGTGGTAGGATACCAACTCCGAAGGTAAAGGTCTTCTCAGGTAAGGTCCAAAGAATCCTTGAAGTTTTATGCCATGAAATTGATTATAGAAACAGAGTTCAATTTCATAAGGTGATTATTCATCACATATTTTAACATCATGTGATCAGGAAATTTCACATATTTTAAAATCATGTGATCAGGACATAGTGAACAGATGTGAATAATACCAACCCAATCTGCAGTGACAAAGGGTACAGGAGGGTAATACTTCAGGAGTGAGTTGCACAGAGTTTAAGTTTGTGATACTTTGACCAGGGGATAATATTTTATGGTCATAATGTTTGGACCATGGGGTGGTCTGTCTCGAAGTAATGTGTGTGAAATCAAAGTAAAGTTACTTGATGTTAATTTTAGGGGACTAGGAGGCCACCTGATTCTATGAAACAAACATCTATGAGAAACCCAACTCACTAGTTTTGTTGATGATGCTTGGTCCAAGGAGAACCTAAAATGGATATGCATAGTGCATCGAGTTGAAAACCCCAACGTGAATGAGGGTAAAGGGGGACTAATTCTACACAATTCATTTCCTAGATGAGCACCCTAAGGTTTTTGACATGGTTTGAAGGTGTAGTAACCTGATTTGAACAAGGGCCATGAGAGTCCTATGTTCCAAAAAAATCATATGGGGAAGATTGTAGATAGTTTAAGGTCATGATACTAGGACCACAACTCTCAGTTTAAGTTTGTAGATATTGGATCTCCTGTGGGTATTCTCGAAGGACATAAATAGCATGAAATAGTGGAATCCTGATGTGAATGGATGGTCAAAGAGTCCCAACACAACACAACACATTCCCAACATGACAGGAATACAGTTTTAAGACATGATACATGGAATTGGGCTCTTAGTTTAAGCTCATGGAGTGTGGACTATGTGGTGAGTATCCCAATAAGATATCTGTAGTGCAATAGAGTGACATACACTACATGAATAAGGGCCAAGGAGGCCCAACATCACATAATACATTCTTTGGGGAAATTTCACATAGTCTAATGTCATGATGCTTGGAATTGGGGTGTTTTGCACTATGACCACATCAGTACACATTCTACCAAGACTCCTAATCCCACATGAGTCATGCTACAGTGTGGGGAACAAGGAGTGGTGTTGGAATTTCACTAACACATGGAAGAGAAAACCAAAGGAAAGGAGAAGCCGGGTTGAGAATGTTCCAATGATATTGACTTGTATACTTGACATGCGTGGATGCACAGATGGGTAACACAAAGGGTGTTAGATATCCACCATGACACGAGGGAGTGGAAAGAAGGTAAAATGATAATTTTGAGGCCTAGATATGGGGGGTGACTGATGAGAAGGGATTGATTGTTGATCATGTTCAAGAAAAAAAGGATCCACAACTACACCAATCCAGAATTGGGAGAGAAAATAAAATATTGACTATTGAACAAGTTTGAAACACATGATCTAGTATTTGTTGCAAGAGATCCATTAATTCATTAACATGAGATGGGATATGGGACTTCTTGGATTGGAACCATTACAATTAGGGTCCCATTTGTATTTGAATGATGATGAAGATCCGAGCCAAGAAAGACTCAATGTGTAAATATGGATCGATGGAATTTTCTTGCATGATTCAATATTCTAGTTCTCATGCCATAGTGCTTCTAATCACGTTGGTGGGGCATATGGGGAAGCGGGATCTGAACCTATTCTTGAGTATGGGGTCCCTAAGATGGTCTGAGGAATGGTAGGTTAACTATCTATGGTAAGGGTTTCAAATCATATCAGTTTAGGAGGAATACTAGTTTTATATGGGGTAATGTGTTCATCTCATACATGTCATATGAGGCATCCTGATTTCAAATGGGATAAAAAAATATCTCATTAAGAGGCATCCAAAATGTAAATGGGGTAAAATCATAGTTGAAATCATGTTCTAAGGTAATTAGGCTTGGTATTTTAAATTCATGACACTTGGAGTATGGTTTATAATAGCTTATAATCATAGATCTTGGACCATAGTGACGATTAAAGTTTTAAGGTCACATAGATTTGAGTGGGGGTACAGATGGTTTGTAGGAAATATAAGAGTGATAAAACAACATGAAAGGAGGTCTAAACTACACCTCATCCATGATAAATCCTTGAAAAATTTACCCCTGAGTTTCCATCATAGAATTGGGGAGGAAGCGGCCCCATGGAGAGTTGTTAATGGGACTGGACCAAAGATAAATTATAGGGGCATCACTACATATCCCATGAAGATGGGAATCAATCCACACGTAGTTATAGAACTTGACATGGTAATATACCAACAACGGTAGGGGGATACCCTCTTGAAAAATGATATTGAATCTTCATATACTTGGATATGAGGAATCCCAAATTTATACAAGGAATGTTATAGTTTAACATAGTATGATGAGGATTTGGGTGGGGTTTTCACATCAATCTACCTATTCATTTCATACTCATATCAGGTTATGAGTGTATCTCAGCCCTATAATAGGTCAATGTAAATGAATGGCGCTTGTACCTAAAAAATAAGTCCTATGAAACATTTTGAGGTGATAACACAATAGGTAATGAATGGTTTTACAGTGAATATTTGGCTAGTTCTGGATATAGTAAGTCTTGGCATCACTATGTATCCCATAATATTGGGAATCAAGCCATAAATAGTTCTAGAAGGAAGGGAAATGTGATTACTAGAACACTAAGGGTGAATCATACCAGGTAAATGAAGAGATAATGTACATAGTTAGAGGTCATAGAGCTTGGACAAGAAGTAAAGAGTTTAAGGCCATGTTGTTTGGGCCATGGAAAGTAGTTTAAAGACATGCTTCTTGGACCATGGGAAATCAGTTTAAAGTCACGATGCTTGGACTGTAATGGGGTATGTTTGTCCCAAGGGATCATGCGTGGAACAAAATAGGAAAAATCTAATTTGAATGGAGGTAAGGGAGGCTCATGTATCACACAAGTACCAGGAAATAAACAACACATAATTTAAAGTCATAATGATTCAACCATGGGAAAAGTAGTTGGGAAAACAATTTAATGCTTTGATTCTTAGACTAAAATGATGTCAGTGTCAAGGGTATTTTTTGGCACAAAAGAAGTAAATCCTAACATGAAAGGATCCAAAGAGGATTTTGTACCACATAGATACCTTGACATGAAAAACAAAGAGTTTAGGTTTGTGATTCTTGGACCAAACTAGGGCCAAGGGGATGAAGGGATGGTAAATTTGGGACTCTTCCTAGACATAGAAAATACAGACATTTCTATGCATCCCCTGGGGATGGGAATTAATCTAGATGTAGTTCTAGAATATGGCATGGTAGAGGACCAACACTGGTGGGGTAAATCCTCTCTGGAATGGGAATTGAGACATCCCATGGATGACATAGGGAATCCCATGTTTGAGGTATGGGTTAAGATTGATCATCCCATACTTATCATATGAGGCATCTCAATTTTAGCTAGAGTAAACATCATTTCTTATTTAAGAGGCATCCCAATTTCATATGGGGTAAACATCATCTATTATTTTAGAGGCATCCGAACTTCATATGGGTAAGATTGAAGGTTAATATCGTGTGTTAAAGACATTTATCTTTGTAGTTTAAAGTCATAAAACTCAGACTATAAGGGTTGGAAATAGTTTATGGTCGTAATGATTGAACATATTAAAAATATTTTAGGTTCATATTGTATAGACCATAGGGTTGATACAATTTTGAGGTCTTAAATCTTGGACTGGGGGATCTTATTTTATGGTCATAGAGTTTGTATGATGGGATATTAATTTAAGGTCATATATTTTAGACCAAGGTGAGGAGCATTCCAAGTAGACATATGTAGTGTGGCTTAGTAAAAAACTTAATGTGAATGAGGGACAAGGATGAAAAACACCAAAAAAACATATTCTTAAGAAGAATCACACATAGTTTGAAGTCTTGATGCTTGGACTTGGACTCCTAGTTTAATTTCATTTAGTTTGGAACCTTCCCACATTTTAACATCATTTTCTTGGTAGGTGTTAATCTACTCATGGTAAGTACTGATTGAGAAACATGGAATTGGTGGAGGGTGTGATGCACTCCACATTCATGGTGATCAAATAGTATGTACCATTGGAATAGACCTTACGAATAATATAGTATCATTTGCACATGGGATACAACATTTGTGGCTTTTTACCTGGAATTATAGACATATTAAGGTGTGGTACTATATCACTCTAGAGGAAGGATAAGAGGTGAACCTTCATATTAAATTCTCTTCCTATCCTATTATGGTGTCTCTCTAGATTGATCAAGGTTGGGATCAGGTTATCTTTGTGGGTTTCCATCTTATCTAAGTGGAATTATTCAATTTTCTTGGCATGTTCTGATCATAAAAAACCATTTTGAGAAATGGAAACATAACCTCTATGGGTAGGATAACCTTTGTTTACACCAATGAATATAGTGTCACCTGGTTTGAATTCAGATTTGTTATATGATAGGCCCAGATGGTGTTTAGGAGATTGTATCGATAAATATACTTTGTCTATCCTACCATCTTTTTTAGAATTTAGAGATGGTCTTTTTTAAAGACTTGATCTATCCATTTTCTTCCGCATGATAGCGGGAAGTATGGTTTGTTCGAATGTTGTCTTTTTCTTACAGCTTCATCATATTATCAGCTCGGAAGTTGGTTCTATTTTCTATGAGAATAACATGAGGAACTCTGAATTTATTGATGATGTAGGAGCTCAAAAACTCAATCATAGATTGGGCCTTGACTTCCTTGATGGGAATTTCTTCTGACCATTTGGAGAATAAGTATGTCATGGTTAGAATTAACTTACACTAAAGAGCTATTTCTAGAAGGTATTTCCCAATAACATTGATTCCACATACCGCAAAGGGATAAGAATACTTGATGGTGTGAAGAATATTCATTGGTAGATGTATAAAGTTGGAATGAATTTGACACACAAGACACCTCTTGGAGAACTCGATGTAGTCATAGACCATGGTGGCCCAAAAGTATCCCAGCCTCTAGATATGTTGGGAGAGTTTCAATACCTCCTGATGGCCACCAGAGGAACTGGAATGGACTTTTTTAATAACCCAAGGAATCACATATACATGTATATATAAGACAAGAATCCCATTAAACTCATGATTTTAGAGATTCTATTTGAAGTCCCCCCCTGAAGGATGAACTATTGAGTATTCCAATGAATTCTCTCATGCTCAACTCGATCTGGGGGGAGAACTCCAAGATGAAGTTTTTTATTGAATGGAGTTGTTCAATCAGGTGTTTCCTCTACTATGGGGGAACATAATGTTTCTGAAGTAGAAGCATTGGTAGCCAGCTAGTTTACCTATTTTATTTTTTCAGTATCTGAAATGATGGGGGTGATGTCCCTCTAGTGCACCACATGAAGGAATGGGTCATCCTAGTTGGGATCTGCAAGGGTTGCGGCTAAACAGGAAAAGATTTCGGCTCAACCATTTTGTGTACAAGGTACATGATTCACTTATATTTGAGAAGGGAACTAGGACATCAGCTATTGAGTACACTCAATTAATGGAATGAGTTATTTATATCATATGATATAGTAACTATTGATCTGTTTGATGACTAATTTGGTGTCTCGCATCACATGAAAATAGGGAACATCAATCTTTTGAACCAAATAGAGACTAGTAAATAGAGCCTGATACTCTGCCTCATTGTTGGTGCACTCTTCAGATAGTTGTAATGATTATTGAAAGGTGGCCTAAAATGTACTGACTAAGATGATCCCTATGCATACTCTATTGAGCTTGGTGTCATTCAGCCTTATACTAGTCAAGCTCTAAGAGAAACCATTGATATAAATATTCCAACATGGAATATCTTGATTAACTAAGAGGAAAGCCTTGTCTTGGTAATTATCATCTATGGATGATTCTTAGAGTGCGATGTGAGTGGACTAAAAATATGACAATGCCTAACCTTTGATGACTTTATACAGCAAAAACCTGATGTCAAAATACTATAGGATCACTATATATTGTTCCATTCATCCTATCAATATGGGATGCTTGAGAATATAATTTAGTAGATCTATATGTGACACCAGCTATATCTCATTATGCTATATATAATGCCACAAATTTTTCACTGTAAAAATCAGAACAAGGATTCTCTTCTCGATAAAAAAGTATATTGTATTTTTTTAAGGAGCATGCGACTGAGATAGTATACTTTTTTCTCTTCCATCATTATTTTTCTGGGAATGAAGGGAATTGAAGAACTGTTACAGGGTGATCACATAGAGGACCAGAGTCTTCCTTAATATGGGTGGAATAAAAACCCGAGGTTATATAATATACTTATTAATTTCCATAAACACGATTTGGAATTACTCATAAAACTGGTAAAGGGATCCTTTCATTGTGATCCTCAAAATGTTCTTACAATTTCTGGCTAGATTTTTGATAAATCATCATATATAGGATATGTGACATTGAAGGCCTTACATTTCTAAAAAGGCTTATTAGGGGAGGAATTTCACTGAGGGACTTTATCTTCTATGAGTCACTCTCATTGCCTCTATATCTTATGACGAAGCCAAGAAACATCCCAGAGGTAACCCCAAATGCACATTTGAAGGGGTTTATCTTCAAATTATGGGAGTGGAGGAAGAAAAAAACTTTCTCAAGGTAATTCATATGGTTCCAACACTAGTGGTATTTGACTACCAAGTCATCCATCTAGAATTCCATCAATGTCCTAAGAATTAGTTTGAAGATGTGGTGTATGGATCACTGGTGTGTGGCTCTAGCATTCTTCATGCCAGAGGGAATAACCTAATAGAAGAAGGTCCCTTGTGGTTCCCTGGTAGTAGTGTAATCCTCACACTCAGGGGAAATATATATATAGTTGTACTTGGAGTATCTATCCATGAAAGAGAGGTCATGTAACAAGGCTATAGTATTGAACAATAACTCTTTCAATGGAAGGTGAAAATAATTCCTCGGGTAGAGGAGGATGAGGTCATAGAAGTAGATACAGACTCTGATCTTCCCATTCTTATTTCAGACTTGGAATATGTTAGTTATCCATATGGGGTAATGGAATTCCTTGATGAAATTGTATTTGATTATATAATCATCCTTCACCTCAACTATAGCACCATGATAAGGGTGCATATTTCTCAGAGGATGATTGATCCCATAATGACTCACTGGAAGACTTAGATAGTGGAAAGAATCATATTAATTATTATCCCCTGGATACATGGATCCACTAATTATCATTGTCCTTGGGTCTTCATCAGTATCAAAGTTCACCTAAATCAACTCATCAATGGTGGTGTATAAAACCTCTTCAAATACAGAAGGAGCATTGTAATGGCCCGGACCTCTCCGGTCCATTACTTTGTGAAATGTTGGTGTTGGAGGTGTTCTGGGAGGTCAAGAGGACTTATCCCCAACACTTTGCCAATTTTCCAGTTCTGTGAATAGTGTTTCCAGTTTTATGAACAGTAACAAATCGGTCTCACCGATCGGTCTGACAGATCGGTAGCACAGATCGGTAGCACAGATCAGTAGCACAGATCGGTAGCACTGATCGGTAGCACTGATCGGTAGCACTGATCGGTAGCACAGATCGGTAGCACAGATCGGTAGCACTGATCAGTAGCACAGATCGGTAGCATAGATCAGTAGGTGTACAGTAACAGTGGGTGAACAGTGTTTCCAGACTCCTACAGTTTTGCCCCTTTTGACGTTTCCTTTGACGTAAAATACATTTAAAGCCTTATTTTAAGGGCTCTTAAGGCCGTTTAAAATTCCATAAATCCTATATTAATTATTCCTAAGGCTTGGAATGTTTTACTTGGTCAACCGTGTGGGTTAATGCGATCCATTTTTAATGGAGAATTAACCGAATCTTAAACTGTCACCTTGTTAAATCTTAAAAAGGGACGAGATATCATTCTCCCTTGTTCTTTCCCTTTGTTCTCAACTAAGAGGCGCTAGAACCTTTCAATTCTTTCCGTAGGAGTTTCACAATCAACCTTTACTCCTAGGATCAGTTCCGCTCTGTTGGATGCAACCACGCTGTGTCGATCATTCTTCCACATAAGTTTTCACGAGAGAAGGATTGTGGCCCGTTGTGTGGATAAAGGACGTCAAGAACTCTTCAAGGTAGGGGATTCATGGATTCTCAAATTGTGTATGTGCAATCATAGAATTAGCATGATTTATTCCTTTGGATCACAATGAAATTGACCTAATTAAATACTTGAACTGGATTAAAAGAATTGGTTGATCGCATGTTGTTGCTTTATACTGTGATAACGGTTTGCCTCATCTTTTTCTAGATATAGTGACATCTATGTTTTCTTTGATTTATTGTTCATTCATGATGGAAATTGATAAAGAACGTAAAGCCGGAATTATTTGTTAAATAATTGGATAAAGATAAAGAGGCATGTTAATGAATCTGTTAATTCTAGATGGATTAAAGAACTATTAGTTCGATAATTTCAAAAGGATTCTGAGTTACCCGCTTGTTTGTAAGGCTGAATGCCTTGTGGTTTGGAGCTCTGAGTGCTCATTTGTATGAAGGCTGAATTCCTTGTTAAAGGGCCAAGGGCCCATTTTGTGATCTTTTTTTTTCTGCTTCTTGTGTTGTGATGTGAGCCTGGATGGCTGTTGTGATATGTGGAGGCATGGAGGCCTTGTGGTTGTGGCAGCGGATGACGCCTAGTGTGGCGAGATGCATCGGTTTATGCATATGGGTGTCAGGGAGGACACCAGGGGTAATGGAATGGGATGGATGTGGTTGCTGGTTGCTTGCAGTTTTCTTGAATGTTAATCTGCTTTTCTTTTCCCCACTGCTCAAGGCAGCTGGTCTTGCTACCATTCTTCCGAAGGAGGCGAAGACGCGCGGGGTATTCCACGTGCTTTCCGTGTTTATCCTCTCGAGGGAGAATGGGTATATGCTCTTTCTATAGGCGGCAAAGACTCGACGGGTAGTATATCTACTCACCGTGTTGAGCCTCCTTTGTGTTTAGAAGCATATGATGTTTTCTAGAATGCCTGGGAATGTGGAAAAGTAATTCTGTAATGAATGCTTGATTAAATGGTGAAAATCCACGGGGATGGAGATGCTGGAATTTAAAGGTGATGTGAATCTTAAAAAGGAGCAGTTGTTTTTGAATGTGATTCCAATTCAGTTTAATGTGGAATTGTTCATTCTTAATTAATGTTTAAAGAATTAATTAATGTACAGTGGAACTGATAGATGAGAATGGAGAAATCTAATAAAGCTCTTCAATTGGTTGTGTGCTTATAGGATACCTAGTCATTGAAGTAGCCGCCTGGAGTCTGAGAGACGTTAGCTGCAGTTGTATCTAATACTAGGTAATTCCCATGGTGTGGATGTGAGATATATATATATTCTGTACTTTTTGTGTTTCTATATGCTACTCCACCCTGTCGGTAAGGGCAACTGACACCCCGGGGATTCTGAACCCTGGGGGGGTGTTTTCCCCAACATTCCGATGGGAGGTTGAATGGCTGGATACCCCCTTTGCCCCCGCTCTCTTCTCTTGGTAGATCTTTGTGCTGGTAGGCACAATGGTTAGTTTTACCCATATATGTGTGTATAGGGCTGTGATGTCTTGTGGTTATTTCCCACACATATATTCTGGATATAGTATCCTATGGACTACTATAGGTGTAACGTGTATAGGCTATAATGGCTTGAGGATCCTTACTCGGAGTATGGGCTGTAATGGCTTGAGGTATTATACCCGATGTATGATACACATTATACGAGCTCTGGTGGCTCCCGGAAACTACCTGGTTACTTTGGTTGTGAGGACGGTGTGGTGCTTCGCCCAGGGTTCTGCGGGAAAGCCTTTGTGGTGCACGAGGTGCAGATTGTGGATCTTAGCCCAGGTGTCTACGGGCAAACCTTTGGAGAGAGATGCACAGGGCGTATGTCATTGGGGCAAAGCGGAAAACCAGTGGGGAAGTAGTAGCGGGGTACCCTTGATATTCTTTACTATTTTCCATATTCTTGTATGCGTTACTTGGTGAGAGTAGCCATGGTGAGGTTGGGAACTTAGTATACATGTTTAGATAACGAGTTAGTTTAACTTGTTGTTCACTGGGCTTTAGCATGTTTTCTTTACTTTTTCACGAGAGGCTTGGGGAGGATCCTACTAAGTATACTGTTATACTCACCCTATGTATATATAAACTGTTTTTCAGGTCACTTGGAGCAGGTTGGAGATCAAGCTGGTTACTACTAGCTTGTGGTTGGAGGAGGAGCTGTTCGGGCTTGTGGTCGTTGTCGTTTTACTTTCTTTTGGGTACTTTTAGTTTTCCCTTTCAGTTGTAGTACTTTTGCATGACATTTCATATATGTACTTGGGTTTCTTTTATTTTTTCAGTTATGAGTTGGAGTTGGTTGGAGTATATTCTATCTCTCTCTTCTGCATGTGTTCTCTTAGAGGGTAATGCCTCCCATTTGTGTGTGTATTATACCCTCGGTGCTAGTCGCTAACCCGGGGCCTACTGGAGGCGGGACTCGGGGGTCATTATCTCCCTTCTCACATTGCCGGCCCAGGAGGGGTACACTTTGTGGGGAGGGGGTGATGACAGAGTGGTATCAGAGGGAGGTTGAGGGATAGGATGGAGTTTGGAGTTAGGCACAGGTGAGGATGCATGGGATGGTAGGGCAACGGTGTCATTCATGTTTAGAAAGTGGGGTAAACACTGGAGACCGGCAGAGACATAGGCGTTCAGGGCCCCCTATGATCTGTTGCATAGACCTTTAAGTTTAGAATGGCTACTAAACAAGTGATACTGATTGCAGGGTAGAGACCTAGGAAAGGATCATGAATCATTATTCTTTGCGCTTGTGTTTGAATGGGTAGACCTTGGGATAGGTAACCTGAAATTAATAAAACAAAACAATTAATTAATTAATGTTGAGTCTTCCATATTCCACGATTAGGAGCTCTAAAAGTTGTTATTTTACAGGTATGGCTCCAGGTCAACGTCCTCGTCAGGTTTGCGCAGAAGGTGCCCAGCAGTCTGTTCCAGCAGATCGCCGCCAGGTAGAGGTTGACGACGATGACACTTGGAGGAAGACACTCCGAGAGTTCCAGCGCTAGAGTCTACAGAAGTACGAGGGCTCCGTTTCAGATGCAGTCACAGAAGGCTGGTTAGAGGAGGTTGAGATCAGCTTCAGCTCGATTCGTGATCAGAAGGAACACTGGGTGTCCTTGGTTGTGACGATGTTGCGTGGAGCAGTGAGGCAGTGGTGGTTCTTGTTCCTCGGGGATCGTGAGGAGTCAGCAATCTCATGTTATCGATTGGAGAGAGATCGATATTGATGATGATGCAACCTTCGAGGAGAAACCTGTGGATATCCAAGACCACAAGGATAAGGTGTTGCATGGGTGTTCTATCCCTTTAGTCTGTGTCTTGTGGCGACACGGTGGCATGGAGGATAGTACCTGGGATCGTGAGTCACAGATACGGGCTCAGTACCCAGAGTTGTTTAATGTTTAACTCCTTTCATGTAATGATGTTTTCTTTATGGTTGGACCTTTCATGTTTCATTTATGTACCTTTGATGTGATGTTGTGAATGAATTGTTTGGGTATGGATTGTTTGTTCCCGGATGTCAGAGTTTTGTTCCAGCTTTCGAACAACTCATGGTGGTTTTTCCCTGAGAGGTATCTTATGGGGTGGTTGTTCAGACCCATCTTCTCTTCTGGGTTGGTTTTTAATTCTCGAGGACGAGAATGTTTTGAGAGGTATCTAATGTAATGGCCCGGACCTCTCCGGTCCATTACTTTGTGAAATGTTGGTGTTGGAGGTGTTCTGGGAGGTCAAGAGGACTTATCCCCAACACTTTGCCAATTTTCCAGTTCTGTGAACAGTGTTTCCAGTTTTATGAACAGTAACAGATCGGTCTCACCGATAGGTCTGACAGATCAGTAGCACAGATTGGTAGCACAGATCGGTAGCACATATCGGTAGCACTGATCGGTAGCACTGATCGGTAGCACTGATCGGTAGAACTGATCGGTAGCACTGATCGGTAGCACTGATCGGTAGCACTGATCGGTAGCACAGATCAGTAGCACTGATCGGTAGCACGGATCGGTAGCACAGATCGGTAGCACTGATCGGTAGCACTGATCGGTAGCACAGATCGGTAGCACTGATCGGTAGCACGGATCGGTAGCACAGATCGGTAGCACTGATCGGTAGCACAGATCGGTAGCACAGATCGGTAGCACTGATCAGTAGCACTGATCGGTAGCACTGATTGGTAGCACTGATCGGTAGCACAGATCGGTAGCACAGATCGGTAGCATAGATCGGTAGGTGTACAGTAACAGTGGGTGAACAATGTTTCCAGACTCCTACATTTTTTCCCCTTTTGACGTTTCCTTTGACGTAAAATACATTTAAAGCCTTATTTTAAGGGATCTTAAGGCCGTTTAAAATGCCATAAATCCTATATTAATTATTCCTAAGGCTTGGAATGTTTTACTTGGTCAACCGTGTGGGTTAATGTGATCCGTTTTTAATGGAGAATTAACCGGATCTTAAACCATCACCTCGTTAAATCTTAAAAATGGACGAGATATCATTCTCCCTTGTTCTTTCCCTTTGTTCTAAACTAAGAGGCACTAGAACCTTTCAATACTTTCCGTAGGAGTTGGACAATCAACCTTTACTCCTAGGATCAGTTCCGCTCTGTTGGATGCAACCAAGCTGTGTCAATCATTCTTCCACATAAGTTGTCGCGAGAGAAGGATTGTGGCCCACTTTGTGGATAAAGGACGTCAAGAACTCTTCGAGGTAGGGGATTCATGGGTTCTCTAATTGTTTATGTGCAATCGTAGAATTAGCATGGTTTATTCCTTTGGATCACAATGAAATTGACCTAATTAAATACTTGAACTGGATTAAAAGAATTGGTTGATCGCATGTTGTTGCTTTATACCGTGATAACGGTTTGCCTCATCTTTTCCTAGATATAGTGACATCTATGTTTTGTTTGATTTATTGTTCGTTCATGATGGAAATTGATAAAGAACGTAAAGCCGGAATTATTTGTTAAATAATTGGCTAAAGATAAAGAGGCATGTTAATGAATCTGTTAATTATAGATGGATTAAAGAACTATTAGTTCGATAAATTCAAAAGGGTTCTGAGTTACCTGCTTGCTTTTAAGGATGAATGCCTTGTGGTTTGGAGCTCTGAGTGCTCATTTGTATGAAGGCTGAATGCCTTGTAAAAGGGCCAAGGGCCCATTTTGTGATCTTTTTTTTTCTGCTGCTTGTGCTGTGATGTGAGCCTGGATGGCTGTTGTGATATGTGGAGGCATTGAGGCCTTGTGGTTGTGGCAGCGGATGACGCCTAGTGTGGCGAGATGCATCGGTTTATGCATATGGGTGTCAGGGAGGACATCAGGGGTGATGGAATGGGATGGATGTGGTTGCTGGTTGCTTGCGGTTTTCTTGAATGTTAATCTGCTTTGCTTTTCCCCACTGCTCAAGGCATCTGGTCTTGCTACCATTCTTCCGAAGGAGGCGAAGACGCGCGGGGTATGCCACGTGCTTTCCGTGTTTAGCCTCTCGAGGGAGAATGGGTATATTCTCTTTCTATAGGCGGGAAAGACTCAACGGGTAGTATATCTACTCACCGTGTTGAGCCTCCTTTGTGTTTAGAATCATAGGATGTTTTTTAGAATGCCTGGGAATGTGGAAAAGTAATTCTGTAATGAATGTTTGATTAAATGGTGAAAATCCACGGGGATGGAGATGTTGGAATTTAAAGGTGATGTGAATCTTAAAAAGGAGCAGTTGTTTTTGAATGTGATGCCAATTCAGTTTAATGTTGAATTGTTCATTCTTAATTAATGTTTAAAGAATTAATTAATTTCCAGTGGAACTGATAAATGAGAATGGAGTAATCTAATAAATCTCTTCAATTGGTTGTGTGCTTATAGGATACCTAGTCTTTGAAGTAGCAGCCTGGAGTCTGAGAGACGTTAGCTGCAGTTGTATCTAAGACTAAGTAATGCCCATGGTGTGGATGTGAGAGAGATATATATATATATATATATATATATATATATATATATATTCTGTACTTTTTGTGTTTCTATACACTACTCCACCATATCGGTAAGGGCAACTGACACCCCGGGGATTCTGAGCCCTGGGGGGTGTTTTCCCCAACATTCTGATGGGAGGTTGAATGGCTGGCTACCCCCTTTGGCCCCGCTCTCTTCTCTTGGTAGATCTTTTTGATGGTAGGCACAGTGGTTAGTTTTACCCATATATGTGTGTAGAGGGTTGTGATGGCTTGTGGTTATTTCCCACACATATATTCTGGATATAGTATCCTATGGACTACTATAGGTGTAACGTGTATAGGCTATAATGGCTTGAGGATCCTTACTCGGAGTATGGGCTGTAATGGCTTAAGGTATTATACCCGATGTATGATACACGTTATACGAGCTGTGGTGGCTCCCGGAAACTACCTGGTTACTTTGGTTGTGAGGAAGGTGTGGTGGTTCGCCCAGGTGTCTGCGGGCAAGCCTTTGTGGTGCACGAGGTGCAGATTGTGGAGCTTAGCCCAAGTGTCTGCGGGCAAGCCTTTGGAGAGAGATGCATAGGACTTATGTCGTTGGGGCAAAGCAGCAAACCAGTGGGGAAGTAGTAGCGGGGTAACCTTGATATTCTTTACTATTTTCCATATTCTTGTATGCGTTACTTGGTGAGAGTAGCCATGGTGAGGTTGGGAACTTAGTATACCTGTTTAGATAACGAGTTAGTTTTACTTGTTGTTCACTGGGCTTTAGCATGTTTTCTTTACTTTTGCATGAGAGGCTTGGGGAGGATCCTACTGAGTATACTGTTATACTCACCCTATGTATATATAAACTATTTTTCAGGTCACTTGGAGCAGGTTGGAGATTAAGCTGGTTACTACTAGCTTGTGGTTGGAGGAGGAGTTGTTCGGGCTTGTGGTCGCTTCCGTTTTACTTTCTTTTGGGTACTTTTAGTTTTCCCTTTCAGTTGTAGTACTTTTGCATGACATTTCATATATGTACTTGGGTTTCTTTTATTTTTTTAGTTATGAGTTGGAGTTGGTTGGAGTCTATTCTATCTCTCTCTTCTGCATGTGTTCTCTTAGAGGGTAATGCCTCCCATTTGTGTGTGTATTATACCCTCGGTGCTAGTCGCCAACCCGGGGCCTACTGGAGGCGGGACTCGGGGGTCATTATCTCCCTTCTCACATTGCCGGCCCAGGAGGGGTACACTTTGTGGGGAGGGGGTCATGACAAGCATCTTCCAAATACTCTTCATTTTCTGAGGTATGGGAATATTTGGGAGGAGAAAGCTATTCTAGGCCTGATGAACCAAAGAATGAATTTGTTCCTACTTGGGTGGACATGGAATTCACACAATGGGGTTCCTGCTAAGATGAAATTATGGTGACTGAGACGTTTAATCCAATTCCTTGATGTCAAAGAAATGGTGGCAAGTTAGATTCGGTCAATTCAACAATTATCTATACAATATGAAGGAATTCCATTAAATAGTGTCCATTGGGTGATTCTCTTGGAACCATTGGAGGGTAGGGGATTTCGGTATCACCTGATCTTGTCTTGTGTAAGGGTATGAGGTAATTTTCGGTTGTTCATATTTCATTCAGTTGAAAAAACCCTTTTAATAGAGACAACGAAGAAACATACTAGGTCTGGAGTTGTGGTCTCTACTAGATGAATCAGCAGAAATAAACAAGCATTCAATCCTATATATAGGTTAGATATGGTGGTTTTAATATCATTGGTGTGCTCAACCCCACTACTATAAACCTACTTACACTCTTTATTTTAGTACCCACTATCCATATAGTGTGATTCACAAGAGTAGAAGGGAGTGGAATCACCCAGGAGTACCCCTAATCGACCATTGAGGAAGTATTTGAAGAACTAGTTATATGAAGAGGGGACTGCCACATGAAATTGAATCCAAGGCCTACCCAAAAACACATTATAGGTGGTACCCTGTGAGAATACCATGAATTTAGTTTTTGATATCAATCCTATGAATTTTGTATTAAAATAAATCCTACTGCATAGTTTCTTCTCTATCCTATCATAACCTTGAATTGTCTGGTTAGGGGGAGTCAGATTTTACTTAGTCAGCCCAACCTATAGAGCATCTAGGTTAGGATGAGGTTGATCCTAGAACTTGTGTCCACCAAGAAGTGAGAGATATCTATGCCAATGAACTATCCTAGAATGTACAGTGGCCATATGTTCCCCTACATGAGGTCAACCTCATCTTTCCCAGAGAATGAGATGATTTCATGGAATTCCTCTTTCTAATCCTCCTCTTCATAGTATAATTCTGCAAAATATTTATCTATTTCAAATGGGAGGGTAATTTTCAATGATTATACAAGGGAATCACACATTTCATTAAACATGTGGAGGGACATGAGGATTGAAATCCTTTTAGGTATGCTTGAGAGGTGTTTCAACACATTGTATTTCCATTCCAAATGCATGTTTTTTCAGAAGGGGCCACTCATTGGTAAGGGGAACAATGGATGATGTTTGATGTACCACTGGTTTTTGGTTGGTGTTTGAAATATCCTTCTGTTGACTTGCTAATCCACTCTGAAAGACTGTCTAATGACTATATATTGGATGAAGATTTTATCTAGCTAGATGTATCCCATCGTTGAATGGTCATGACTAATCTTATCAATAAACTAGCACTGTTGGTTATTGGGGAATACCATACTAATCAGACTGAGATGACAGTGCCTGCTAAGACTTATGGAAAACCTACTGCCTGGTCTCAGTGGCATGAATGGCCTAGTTTTAGGCACCAAACTGAGTATTTGGATAGATCACGTGCCCTCATATCTTCCATTGATGGTGTATTATAGAGAAATTTAGGGGGATTCATAGAGCATGCTTCACTGTCAGGAATTGTGAAGAGGTATACCAACATTATAGAGTGCATTGAGGAATACTTCAACTCATCATTAGTAGAGTCATCTAGTGTTGGGTGTATCCTATGTATGGTTTCTAAATCAAGAGGCATGAAATCACCAGGGGTTTGAGGTGGATTCATAACTCATGGGGAACTCCAATCTTCCTTCCACCCTTGGTGGATGTTCTTATAGAATTTTTAAGACTGTGATATAGATGTATAAGTAGTAAACAGAGGAGGTGTGGTGACTATAGTAGATTTTGGCATACCTAAATGATAATGAATGAAAACATGGGCATGGGTGACTACCCTATGAGACAATAAGTCGTCATATTTCCATGTTTCTTGGTTGGAATCGTTCTTACATTCACTGAAGCTTTCACTATCCTTCCAAGGATGGTGGAGGTATGTTTCACCTACACTGGGACATCATTGAATTTGAAAAATCCATGATCCACTTGTTCTTAGAACAATTTTTAATACATATCATTCTTTGATGGTATGTACAAGTATCTTCTAGTATGTAAAATGGTAGGGACAATCAGTGAATTTGGTCTCCTAGGTCCTTATACATTCTGGAAGCTTCAATTTTTCATTCTACATGGCATAAATAAAATAGCCTCAGACTTTATCATTTTTAAAGAAATATATCAGGTTTTTCCTATTTGGGAAGGGTACTCTAGGATCCTATCCATGATAAGGGAATGGAGTCTAATGAGGGGATGAGCCACATTCTCTCATCTAGAAATTTGTTCTAGGTGAGGTGGTTCCTGATGGTTTGACACAGGGTGAGGCTACACCTGATAGGATGTTTATTCTTTGCGAGACCCCTATATTAGAGGTGCCAACAACGCTACTAGGTTGGGGAACACTATGAATATGGTGATTATTGTCTCATATATTACATTCCTTCTCACTAGAACTAGCAGAGGAAATGAGGTTGAATGTCTGGCTTGCTGCAAGGCTTCCTCCAAATGTTGGGCCTCATCTTAAAACACTCAAAATCTGCATAGAAACCTTTTATTGCTGAGGGTAGGGACCAGGTCAGTCTTGAAATTCCCCATGAACTTCATTAATAGTTTGTATTTAGTATGTGACATGTCGAGTGAGTATGTGAGGCCTTTCCACTAGGAAAAAATGTTTGTGACTCACTCATCAGACCTCTTATTAAAATTTAAGAGGTTAGATATACTTGTATTTCACATGGTGGAGTTGAACTGGTAAAATAAATTCCTATTAATGTCTTTCCAACTAGTGATATACCCTATGGGTAGTTGGCTGTACCAAATGAATGTAGGTCCTTCCAGTATTTGAAAAAACACTGAAGCTAGGAGGACTCCTATTGCTTTTTGGTCCCCAACCAAGCTACACATCTTGATATGAAATGGGAAATTTTTTGTAAGGTCTCTTGTCTCGTTGAATGAAGAAAATATGGGATTTCCAAACTCTGAGGGTGCTTGGATGTTTTCCACCCACACCAGGAATCACATCCCATTAGGGTAGATTTTCACATGTCATGTCTTCATGGCCTCAAGGTAAGTAGTGAGAGTAGCCATCAGGTCATCTTGGAGAGGGCCACTATATTTATTGGGGTCCATGAATACAAATGCATTTATAGAAACATCAACTTAGAGAGAGTGATCATTGAATAAAGGAGAGGCATGTTCTATATCCCAAGGAGGATAATGATGATGCTCGGGTGGGATCGGTGAATCTTAACTTGATCGCTTTCTATAAAATCCTTACTATAAAATACTAGTATGTGAGGGGGCTCCAAGATAGACTATGTTATTTTATAAGGAGTAATTTTTATTGTTTCCCCACTGGGGAGATATTGGATCAATTAGGTGGGTTTCACAATCTAATCACTACAACCAATGAAATCAGTGAGGATATTCTTATGCTCTATGAGCTCTTGGGGCATGGTCGAAATTGTGGGATCTGCCTATATCAGCGACGCAACAAAAAATATAATATAGGGCCCAAAATAATCTTTTACCTTGTGGGGATGCAGAACAGGAAGAAATATTTCATTGGGGGAATCCTTGAGACCACATGATTGCCTCTACTGATGGGTAAAGACGCCTATCTTAGGGTCTGTCTAGTACTGTTTGGAATCATAAGGTAGATCTTCCCACCTAATCCCTATATTGATGACCATTTCCCTCTATTACTATGAAAGGTTAGGGATTACCATATTTACCAAAACTATAATTGGAGGGGAACCATCGTTGTTGGCATATAGGTAAAGTTGTGGCAAGATATGGATGAAGTGGAGAGTAATGTATTGTCCCCACCCCATAATTTGTACATATGGTGATGCATATTCCATGACTTGATAGTGAACTATAATCATCTTTATGTAGGTATATTTAAGGGTTTTTTGGTAATTATATGAAGTGGGGGAGCTGATCCACTATGAGTTTCATGATCTCAAACTTTCAACACTACTAGTCGATGGGTTCAAGGTTCTCCTGGAACCCTAGATAGGCCAAATAATGATCAAAAAGGTGATGCAAAATCACCCAGATGATATAGTAGAAACACATGACCTATAACATTGTATGGGACACCTGTATGTAGAATTTTTGATTTGTAGTTGTCTAGAACACTGCAAACAACCAGTTGACAGCTTGGACTTCCCATATGCCCTCTTGCTCAAAGGATGGTTCCTGCATAGGGTCGAACCAAGTTTTGATCAATTCTAGTAAAGAGATGTGTGGAAAAATTGTAGTATATTGATTCTATATCTAGTTAACCTATAGATTATTTTTTTCATGATTCAAAAGTTCACTAAAATCTAGGATGTCTCTTGAGAGAAGTATTGACCACATCATCGCATCTATGTAGGATGTGGTGTTTTCCACCACCTCATGTTCTAGGGAAGTGGATTTCATCAATGGGTTAACATAATGATCTTCAATAAATGTTTATAATCTTAACCTTGAACACTCTCTATCTTCTTAGGTGGAGGTGGTTTGGAGGGAAGATGGAAATGACGAGCACTATACTACAAGCTCTTGAAGGGAACTGGAACATTATCCACCTACAAGTGCCTACAGAGGGATCTAGGGATCCTGTGGATCTCAAATTCTAGGATAGTGAATTAAACTTGTTAGGATCCTTCCCTAGAATCTAACAATAAGGTTAATGACTCAATTATCTATTTTTTCAACACCTCAGAATCTGAGAGATCAACAAGGTCGATGATGACTTAAAGTTTCCAAGGATTTCACCTTCGACATCGAGTGTTCTCCCTTCCTCCATAGAAATGTTTTTAGGTCAAGATACCTCTTTATCACTATTAGGACCTCCTTTTAGGTTGGTTGATACATAGGGTGTACCTCCATGTTGTTAAAAGGAGTACATGGAGGATGTACATACTAGTTATCAAAAGAGTGGGGATGACCTCTGCTTTGGTTAGTGACGACAAGCGGAGGATATCTGAGCTAGTTTTTCATAAAGTAGAAAGGACCTATACTTGAGTTGTTGATGGTGTAGAGAGGATATCTACATTGAGTATCATCATTACACTTTGTCCCGTAACAACTTTTGGTGGTGTTGATGATTGAAAAAGTCCACCCGGTCTACCTATGAGGCGTCTCAAGTCTCAATCCCAATATGGAAAAGATAAATCCATATTTTTCTATTGTAATAATTAGGTGGGATGAACTAGTGGTGGTAGTGGCCACTGGAGACATAGAAGACATATCTTTTTGGGTTCCATTCTAGGAATGCCCTTGAGTTTGGCATTTGGTGACTCAGAAAAGGGCTGATGGATCAGAGGTGAATTTCACCTACTATTCAGCTCGAGGGACTAGTCGTTGCTAGTTTTGACATGTTCTAGTGGGAGCCCTCCTGGGTGGCTCCCTATGGGTATTCATTAATGGAATGAATAGAGAATCCCCTACCTCATTGGAATAGGGGAGAGAGTCATCAGAATTCTCTGAAGAGAGACTCTCAAAGTGGTTCATCATTGGAATAGGGGGTGGTTTCCCATATACTTCCCTCGAGGAAGATGGTGTTGATGATGTACTACTACCTTCATGTCCTTGCAGGCCATATCACTTTTAGAAATTACCCCACCCTACTCATATGAGAATATGATGGTCTCAATAACCTTCATATGGATGATTTTTGAGTGTGATATGGGGTGTTGGTGCCTGGTAGTAAAAGTTTTGAAAGAATTAATGGTGACATTAGAGTTGTGTGGGGTTATCCCATCAATATTATCCCTACCCCAACACCTATGGGAACTGGGGTTTTGGTTTCCTACTATTTCATCCCAATAAGATATGTAGATTTAGTCATTAGTATAGGTATAATAAAATCAATGCCCAATGCCCCAAAATCATCCAATTTTCCAAAGATAGAGATGGATCCACACTGATAATGTCGTAGACTGATGATACCCAAATCTAACATCCCCAATGCAGGGGTGAGTTCTATGTTGGTTCAGCCATTTTTATGGTGGGACCTAGCACCTGATGTTTGAATTTAGTGACATGAAAAAATTGTTGGGGCACGAACACTACTATAACCATGTTGAGGATAAGAGTTTCACATCAGGATAAAAATTTCTGTTTCTAATTATTTTTTCGGGGCCTCGCATGAATTTCATAGTTGTGTGCATTGAATATTATAGAAATGTATTCCCTCTTTCCAATGGTGGGTTTATTTCATCACGTTCAATGGTTATGTCTTCTCCTTGAACAAAATAGGATGATGGTGTGTTGGTTACTCCTTCTATCGATTTCTCCTTAGAGATCGTCGCCTAGTCCAGGTATCCCTCGCTGATTAAGTCATGTTCTTGGAACTAATTCCTAGTGTCATTTATTTATGTAAAATGATTAATTACACTATTTATATCTAGATAGGGTAGCTACCTTCTCTCAGGGGAGTAGTCACGTTGCGCATCACTGATCAGGTTTGGATTTTGGGTGCATTGGTCACTTATAAATATTTCTCTTGGATGGGTATCTCATATAAGGAATATTAGGCACAGAACCCAAGGAATATCATATTTATTACAAGGTAATTGATTCCAGGGGAATAAGTATTCTATTGAATTTTACCTCAGGAATTCCACCTTTATTTCATGGGGAAGGTGTTTTGAATTAGGTCACATGTTCTACGTCTTGTGGAGATGGATCAAAAAATCCTATAGAGATAGTTTAGGGAATGATTTTAACATCTTGTTGAGATAGATCAGATTCCCTATGGGGGAATATTAGGGTGTATCCCTTGGTAAAACACCTGTATACTACTAATTGTGGAATTGAATTCCTTGTGAAGCGGAGCTGAGGGATGTGTCATTATATGGGGAGATGTCACACCTGATTTTCCGAAAGATGATTGAAGGCCCTATGAGGTGGATCCTGAAGGTTCACACCTATGAGGGAACACCAGAGTTTAACTACTAAATCAAACACCTTATTAGGTAGATCTGGAATATGGATGGATCAAACACCCTGTGATGTGGATCCGAAGTTTACCAATTTGGACCATACACCTTTTGAGAAAGATCTGAATGTGCGTCCATATGAGGCATGATGTAACACCTTATTTTACCAATGTGGACTAGAAAACCTATGATGTAGATCCATAAGGGTCCTCCCTGGGAGGGAACACCTAAGCTTACCCATTTTCTATATTGAATCTCAAGGATGCATCCTACATACCCTATTTTGAATATATGGATCAAAACCCATGTAGTTTGATGCTTATTTTAAGTTCATGTGATAGTAAAAATCCATTTAGTTTAACATCATGTGGTAAGGATTCTCATGTCATGAAATGAGTATCGATGAGGGATTGTGTGGGTCTTATGCATTGAAGCTTCCCTTTGGAAGAGGATCTCTCTTAGGGGAATGATATGGGATTTACACATGGTAGTTGCCATAAATGGGAGGATTATTCACCATGGTGTGAGAGTTTGGAATACTATGATGATGTTATATGGGTAATTTTATGTTTATCACATAGGGTAAGAGGTTTGGGGTCATAGAATTTCAATCATACATGAGGCATCCTATTCTTGTGAAATAGGGTATGGCTTCAATTTTAAATCCCATGCTAAGGATGTTATCATACAGCTTAATGTCGTACTAATAGAACGTGGAATTATGTAGTTTTATTTCAGTTATATTATATTTTTGGGACTCAATACTCACCCATTTGGATTAAATTACCACTTATCATGCACCTTTGGGTGGGGTATGGTTTCACAACATCCATGGAGGAGTTTTTAATCACGTGGTCCATGTTAGGGTCCCTATTCTTAGAAGAAATAGGAATTAGTGTACCTATTATTAGAAGAAAAAGGTATGTCAGAGGCTCAATATTCACTTGGGTTGAAGTTGAAGGATATATGAGTGGGTGGAATAGGTCACATGGAGACACTAGGTTTAGCTGAACTGGTCTCAGATTGGTGTGGGGGCCCTGACTACTCAACCTTCATGAAAGGGTGTTGGTAGAAGGGAAACACCATAGAGTGGAATAAGAGGATGGATTCTTGAAGCATGGATCCTCTATGATAGGTTCTTAATGATTATCATGTTCCTCAAAAAGGTTAGGGTATTTAATAAGGGGTACGGTTCATGAAATAGGGTTCCCCTTCCTTGTTCTAATGTTTTGATTCATATGGGGAGTGCTTCATAAAGGGTGATTGCTTCACAAAGCCTCAAATGACTCAAAGTGAATTATTCTTCTGTGAAGGCACTGGGACTTCATGAAATGCACATAAAATTTTATCGGAGGTTCACAATAACATAAGGGAGGTGGTTTCATGATGATTGGATACCTTGGGTGATCTGTTTTATCTTTTATTCACGAGGCTTAGGAGGTTTGTGAATGGAGAGCGATTTTAATAGTTGAAAGGTCCTAATAAATTACTAAAAAGTCAAACTAAAATAGGTATTTATAGGTCATGCATAACATGAATTTTTGAGAAATTCAGAAATAATTTATGAGCTTCAGGAATTTTCATGCATTAGTGAGACCGAATATTGCTCTCATAGAGCTACCATCCACCCTTTGTACTTTCTTGAAGTGTTTATGACTCTGACAGTCATTGCATGAAGGTACCATTAGGAATTCATGTCTTTTATGAAGAATCTTCTCAGTTAGGTAGCTTCTCAATCTCCAACCATTTAGGAATCTCATTAGCTTTGAGAACCAAAACCTTGTAGAGATTATAGGGCATTTTTGGCTTGGATTTATCCTAAACCAGTCGTACCTTCATCTAATATTCCAATGATACATGTATTTTGGAATCAAAAATCATATTTAAAACTAATGGTGTCTGAAAAATTTGGTCAGTTCAGTTTAAATATAAATCTCACCCAATATTAAAAACCATATTATGTAGTTTTTCAAAATAAAGTCAACATGGTGGGTTGAGGTGGTTTAAAGGGCAGGTTAATTTGATTTAGAAAATAATTACCAAAACTAATAAAAATACATTATTTTTTGTAAATAAATATATATAATGATTAAAATTAAATAATTCCTTCAAATGTCACATTATAAAGGTTTTCATTTTTTGAAAAACCCATATTTTACTCTAATAATTAAATATAATAATATTTTTTATATCCAAAACTAGTTATAATATAAATCACACAAGGGTCTTATGTGAGAGATACCCTAGGTGGGGGTGAATTATGTTATGAAACTCATTCCAACATAAACAATTAATCCTCAAACTCTCATTATTCTAAATGTTCTTAACCTCATTATTAATGGGGTTAGACTTAAGTTATTCCTTCAACAATTATCTTATCATTATTTTCCTTGTATTTTTATTTAACTAGTTTGATCAATGATTGATAAAACCATCCTCACCAATTTATGTCTTGTAGAATATAAAAAAATGGACACGTGACACAATAATTTACTTAGTTCACACACACTAGGACAATCTAAGGAGTATAAAATTATAATGTGTCTACATACCAGGATTCAATAAACTCGTTATTTGGTGGTGGGGTTAGACTAGGTCTCTCCAAGCCTAGTTTCACTCACATTCCAATTATTCAAGTATAGTTAACTTCCTCCATAGAGAAACTCCCAAACTCCTATTCCTTTTTCACTATTTCAAGAAATAAATAAACATTTAAAACACACACCAACTCAAAAAAATCGATGTAGTTGTTTATATGATGAGTATAAATAGGTGTTCCTTGATCTCCACATGTTTCTCTTTTAGAGATCTACAATTAATATCAACATTATAGTAACATCATCTTCCATGAGTCATCTGAATGTTCTGAGCATAATGGAAGCACCTATTGTGGGCATTAAATTAAAATTTATTTTAACATAGAGTTTCCCAAAATACCAACGGAGGGCCATCTATAGTTAAATTTATAATTATTAATTTAATATTGGAAGAGATTATTTATCATAGATTAGTATCCTTCCTTCGATGTATATTTTTATCATATAAAAATCATTTTTTGGATTACCTTTGTTATGGTGTAAGGATCCAAGTGTAGATTCCCTCTAGTGTTGATCCACATGTGCTCCTTTGATGTTTGGGTGATGCCAATAAATTTTTGGGTACTAATGTGGTGAATAAACTAACTTTAATAATTCAGTTTGATCACTCATCCTTCGATCATGAAGGAATATCTCTTGTGTTTCTCATTCTTGAGGGGAGGAGAGATAGAGTAATTCGAGAGAGAAATATGTTGTGCAGAACGATTATCTATTTATTGATTAACCCTACATAATATACTTATAGAGTGAGATTTATTGTTAATATATTATTTAATTTCATGTTAAACCATAAATAATATAATAATTATTAACAAACCACATTCCACAAAATAATAAATTTATATTATTATTTTATGGAATTCACTAACTTTCAAAATTATAAATTTTATTTTAATAGATTACAAATTAATATTTATCACAATACATTTACTTGGTCCATTCTAACTCATCAATATTTATTTAATACTCAAATAAACATTTTATTCATAAATAAGTATAATTATCCAAAAAATAGTGAATAAATATTTATTAAATATTCAATAAATTAAATTAATATATTTTATTCAAAATCCATTGAATAAATATTTTTTTAATTTATATGATAAATAAAACATGATAAAATTTATTCTTCGGTCTTGAGAATAATATTTATTACATTAAATAAGTTAAAATTTAATTTAATCGAGATGAATGAAAAAACACAGTGTGTGACCCTAAAAGATTCTTTCTTGTTGGAATTTGGAAAGTATGCCTAAATTCTAAAATTACTATCTATAAACGAGTCAATGAACCAAATAGAAATAAATTTTTATTAAAATTTCAAAAACAACTTATGAATGATCTATGTGTAATATAACCCCCTATCTCAATATGTCATCAAACAAGTTTCACATCTATGTCATCAACCTATGTGTTCGATATTTCTTTCTTCGACTATCTGATATAAACATCGCTGTACCATGGAAATGGAATTTATGTGAAAGATATATTTTAATCAAAGATCTAAAATATCAAATTTTATATAGATGGAAATGATAAATACTTTTTTGACTTATCCATTAATAACATTCCATTCATGAAGCACCCAATGTACCCTAATTCTGCCAAAATATGTCATGGTTTTTCAATAAATCTATGTGTGTGATTCCTGACATGAATTAATGATAATATTAAACTATAAGGACCAATAAAAGCACTCATAGATTGTAATATCTCAGGACACCAAAATATTCAGAATTACTACTGGAAGTTTTATTTTCATAAACTCACATTTTGGAGATTATCAAGTATGAACTTCATGATAAGAAGCCTCATCCACTTGTGAGTACTCACTACTGATAGTCTATGTACTATGTTCCATTACATAGTACGTTATCCATATATAATGCTAGTTTTATTAATATCATCATAAAATGTAATGTTTCTCATTATAGAGGGGAACTTTTGTACCCTTTAAAATGGAAAAAATACTCAAGGACATTATCACATTAATTTTATGTAGAAGAACAATAAATATGTGATAATATATTTAAATTAATATGCACATCTTTGAATATACATGTAACCTTAAGTACAAAATTAGTTGGCTCTAGGGTACCAAATCCCACACACTCCCACTTAAACTAGAGCCAACTGCAAATGACTGATTATTTCTCACATGTAGAAACATGATTCTATTGAGTATGGAAACAACTGCTAGGCCTATCATGTTTCTATGGACTTGGTTGAAAAAATACTCTGGTCTTTATATAAAATCCATTTACTGTAACATTACTATCTTGAGAAAATTCATCAAGTACTGATATAACCGATTATTCACCTATTCTTCTGATGTCAAAGTCTTGATAAGATAAATGAAATCCATATTCAAATATTGTCATAAAATGATAAAGTTATTTCTTTTCGTATATCCAAAAATTGGAACAAGAAAATGAAAAACCACTTCTTATGTTGCATCGAAAGCCACAACGTACTTAGATATTATAGATATGAAAACCAATAGCTATAATATGTTTTTAATAAATATTAACATTACATATTCTATGAAACTAGATCAAATTGAACTAAATGAAGACAAGTGTTCAATTCACTTTATCACTAGTATTCCCACTTATCCATACAGCAATAACTCATCCAATTTTATGTTTAAAAGTACTATAAGATAGTTCTAAATATAATTTGATGATGTTATGTTGGATCTATTTAATATTCACATATATGCATCACGAATTAGTAATATGAAATGTTAGAACATATCCTAGAACATGAGATAAATTCATGGAATATAATATTGTTAAATTATATTAATCTCAATAATATCTTCCTATTTTTATGCATGTTCTACTATAAGGATTATATACCACCAAAAAATTGTTCTTCATCCCTTAAATATATTTGGATTGTACCAAATTCTTAATTTTGAATCTTTTGGACAAGTCACGTTTCAGCTTCTTGATCCTTCCTTTGTCTGGTCCATCTAACAATATACCATTCAGATATAAAGGAAATTTGATGAATGCTACATCATAAAATTACTGTTGGTAACAATAATGATATGTGTTTCACCTTTTGGACCCTTCTTCTGACATAAATTAATCAAATTTTTTACTTAACTGTCATGGTTCTTGATTCATACCATAATGAATTTCCATTATCTTATAAACCAAATTTCAGTTATCAACTTCTGTGAAACCTATTGGTTTCCTCATTTAGATTTATTCCTCCAAAATTCCATTAAGGGAGGTCATATTTACATCCATCTATTTCATCTATAGATGTTTTATTTTAACTATACTCAAAATAATCATAATTGTTGTATATTTAACTATTGATGAGAATATTTTCTTGAAATAAACATCCTCCATAAATTGAAATATATTTTACACCTCACATTCTTCATATTTTTATATAATCCACCACTTCCTTTAATCATAAAACCAACTTATTATTCAGTATTTTTCCATTCTGGTTAGTCAGGGATCACCCAAGTTAAGTTAAACTTTAATGAATTCATATATTTTTCCATCATTAACTTCCAATTTTTGGTATCTTTTGTGGATTCCACTTTTAGTATATATAGATCTCCTCTATCTAATAAAATAATTAATATTATATGATACCCAAATCATTGAATCAAATTTCTAGCACTAGTTTATCTCCTCAACTGAATTCAATTCATTGTACTTCTCAACTCAAATATTCCTTTTGGTAGCTGATCTTTTGATACACTTACTATTAGGGAGTAAAATTTTTATTCTCCTACATGAGCTCAATATTCCCTTTAAATTTATGGCACATATCTCATTGTCCTCACCTATGGACTTCTATTTCTCTCATTTAAGTCCTTCAAATATTGGGATCATCAAGTGATCCCATTTAAATAAACATGGATTTTAATAGTGCATTTCTTTCCTTCAAATTCTTTTAACACTGTGTTTTGGTCCATCCAAAGAACCCCTTTATTGAAGTGTACATCTATAAATATGATAAATTCTAGTTTTTCTTCATCCCATAGCTAGTAGCTAAAATTCTCAATGGCGTAACCAATGAAAAAATAAACCTTGTACTTAGTGTAAAGCTTTTACTTGTCCTTAACATGAATATTCACGTATTATAAGATTCTAGATACCTTAAGGTGTTAGTATTGTACTCATTTTACAAACTATAACTCATCCATAAGTTCCTTCTCAAAAGTCAATTTTGGAATTCTATTGACTAGATATGCTACTCTGTTAATTTATTACACCCAAATTCCATTTGAAATAACAAAATTTAGTCACATACTTTGAGAATTATTTTTCAACATCTGATCCATCCTATCAGCCACTCCATTCTCTTATAGAGTTTCAGGAACTGTATTATCATACCATGTCCCCTTATTCTTGTAAAATTTCTACATGTTATATATGGTGTACTCACTATAGTTGTTGGAAAGTATAAATTTTAGATTCTAACGACACACAATTCCCACCATGTATTTCCACTGAATGAAATCTTGAAACACACAATTTTTTTCTTTATAAATTAAATCCAAAATTTTATCATAGCATCATAAATAAATGTTAAAAAGTAATGTGAACCTTTGAGGGATTGACTAGGGGTAGATACACAAACATCAATGTGCACAAGTTCTAACTTATGATCCATGGGATTCCATTTATCTAAACTAAAGGAAACCCTCCTTTGTTTTCCTAGCACACAGATTTCACAACATTCGATTCCTATTTGATCAGACTTCATAATGACTTTAACTACTAAAACGTTCATGTTATTTTCACTGAGATTTCTAAGACTGAATTTTCAAACTTATGGATTTTCTGAACTTTTTTCCAATGAAATTGTGTCTGTGATTTCGGTTAAATACTATGTCTTATCATTTATTCCTTATGAAACAACCATGTATCCTTGAGTAACATTCCATACTCTATTAGTAAAGGTAGTTCCATAACTTAAATCATCATGTTTTCCAATTTAAATTAGGTTCTTTAACATACCAGGGACATTTCTAACTTATTTTAGCTTCAAGAAACCTCTATTATTCATTTGGATATTCACATATCCTTTTCCAATGATCTCTAGAGTTTCATCCTCCAAAAAAATATACTTTTCTAAAAATCTAGATATATTATTTTAAATACATATTTTCACTCCTTTTTAATGGAATGATGAACCAAATTCAACCACCGATAAATCCACTAGAATATTAAAATTAAGAAATAGGTGAATTCCTCCTTCCAGAGTACCAATATATTTTGAGATTCTAGAAATTGACATTGTTCCAAAGAACTCCTTTCAACTCATACATTCCTTATGGATGTGTATTCCTTCCAAACATCCAACATTCAGGTCTTAGACCAAATTAATTTTCTTAGGTCATTTCTGATGAATAATCTTTTGATTATTTATTTCAATAGATATAATTCTATTAGGAGGAACATCCGTATCCATCAAAATTATGATAATTTTTGGATGGTTTTTATAATTCCTGCTGACAAAGTTATCCATTGAGAATCAGATTCCAGATATCATAAAATACAAAATCTATTTTCTCTTAGGGTTATTGAAAACAATCATAATTGCATCCAAACTCTCTGAAAAAAAAATGAAAATAGTATCCTTTCCCACACACCATCTGTGAACATTACCTTCACTAATTCATGTTTCCCTCAAATCATATTGAAATCATTCACAAGATTTTCCATTGGTCATTCTCCTGATAACCATAGGCAATATGACCTCTACATTAATAACACTTTATTCATTGTTGTAGGTTTCTCATACATGTCATCCAATTATATTATTACTTATGTCATTATTTTTATTTCAAAAATGTTGAAAGTAATATTCTATTCCAAAGACATCCTCACTAGTGCCCAAGATTTTATGTCTATCTCTTCCCATTTTTTCATTTTCATATTCTCCAATAAAACACCAGTATGTGGAAAATTACAGTCTTTCAAAATCATATTATATTCCATATTAATCTTCTAGAACCCAATGCACATTCCATAAAACCATTATACCCAGAAAATTATATCCAAAAAATTAGATATCATCAAGGTAAGGGTTTTTGAAGAAACCTAAACAACTTGAACAATGTGTATTGATACCACTTATTTGGGAAACTCTAATATGTTATTATGATATAACCACTAGATGAAGAAAACATGGTATACCAAAATATTACACACCAAAGGCTCTATCCAATAGACATTCAGCCTATGGAAGTTTTTTTTGTCAAATAGAAGCTGTAAAAAGACTCAAGAAGGGGTGAATTGAGTTTTATAAATTATCCTCACTTTATATACCATCTATTAAGGTTTGATGGTTTATGAACTTTTCTTATCGTGAAAAAGAAATTAAAATTAAGTTGAAAATATAATGATATTACACAAAATATTTATGGTGGTTCAAGGTATTGATATCCCCTCGTCAACTCCACCAATAGTCAACTCCTTCATCTTGGTGATTTCACTATCACCAGTCCATTTCCTAGGGATATCCTAGCATAGTGAAAGAATACATCACTTGGTAAAAATCTAAGAGCTTTTTTTGGGATCCTAAAAGTATTTACAAAAAAACAACCTTCAACACTCATTATAAGGAGTTCTTACTACCAAAAATGAAAAATAATAATGAGAGATTACAAGATGAAGTATAGAGTTACAAGATGCAATTGACAAAGAAGAATAGATATACAAGAGAGAAAATAAGAATAGTTAATGTCTTAAGGATATTCTTCAAAACATGGTGAGACTTATCTTGAAATCTCTAGTATAGAAAATTTGATTCTGCTTTTTCTTCTTAGTATATAGTAGCAACAACATAAAAGGATTTAATAGAGAGATAAAGAGTATGTTGGAGTTGTTGTACTTGATGTTATTGTTCAAATACTTATCAATAGTTTACCTAAAACCATTGTTAATAACACATATAAAACAGAAATTGATCTTAATAGTGTCCTCAGGTGTCCTTTACTTAAAATTACCTCAAAAATTTACTAGGTAATAGAAATAATATTCTCTTATTCCTTTCTTCGTACTTACAACATTTTGTAAATTGATTTTACATAATTCAATGAAAGCAGCATTAATTTTATCTTAAAATATTACAAAAGTAATAAATAAATGATTTTTTGAATAGTATAGTCGATTTGGGATCACCATTTAACTAAAATGAATATATATGGATTCATGTAGCTGAATTGATCCACATAGTTATTCTTCATATAGGTGAATTTCTCACTTATCCATCTGGATCACATAACCATAATTACAAAAATATTATATCATGAAGCTGATGTTCACATATCCTAATAAATCACATACTCGGTTTGAGGCATATAGAAAAATATTCCATGGATCCAAATCACATAGCCAAATTCATAACGTGGTCGATTCCATGTTGTCATTTCATCGACATAATCATTTCTCACATAGTTGATTCTATGATATAGAAAATTGTCATGATAAATCCTATCACATATCCCATTAACATAGAAAAATTCCATACATAAATGAACTCCACATTTCCAAAATCCTCATGTAGCCGATTTTTCAAAACATAGCCAAAATATTAGAATAAATAAATATTAAAAAAGAATTTAACTGTTATAGCATAGTTGAACTAAATAAGATTAAAACCAACTAAACACACTTAAGAAAAGATTGACTTGTAAAATAAGAAATGTTTTAAGGATCATTAAAACAAAAATAACATGATATACCTTTAGAAAACATAAATAGTCCAACAATAGCCACCTTTTTATGACAAAAAACCATTAAACATTAAAAATAAAATTTTAAATAGTTAAAAGAGCTTTGTATAAAATCTATATAATCTATAATACCATTTAAATTTTGTGTTGATCCTTTTTCACCCCCTTTATCTCTTTTATCCCCCTTTTTGATATTAAAAAGATAGGTAAAGGATAGGAAAACACATTCACTGTATCATATTGAGTTATGAATAGTTAAAATACAAGGAAAAAACCAAAATTTGAATCAGGAATGATTGCAATTTAGGAATTACAGCAAGTAAAACATTAAATAAAATAGAAAAAATTAAATGAAACCAATCACTTCACACATGAATAGATAAATAAATAAAAACATTATCATATAGGATCACTTTTACTAAATATAAATACATAACACATACTAAAATACATATACTTGATATCAGTTGAATGAACATATTTTATGGCTAGGTTCAAAGTCAGATGGAGGTTTGTGTGGTTTTTTATTACAGGATAGAGAATAGAAAGATTTATTATTTGGGTAAAACACTAGTAGAGGTACTAACCTTCCAATATCTATTTTAGAACTATCTTGAGCTATAAAATCGCATCTATTTTGAGACCACTGTGTAGGTATGCTCAAAACATTGTCAATGTCTTAAAAAGGAATGATGAAATCCTAGGAACCATAAATTTTTAAGTTTATTTTTTTGTAGGAACTTAATGGGTAGCTTTTGTTAAAGTTTGTAATGACCAGAACTTTTTTAAGGATAATTTTTTCCTCAAATTGTTTGTTATATTATTTTATACTCAACATAATTATATCTTTTTAATAATAAATTGAGTATAATTGAAATATGACCTTTGGGATTCGACCATTATATGACCATTGGTCAATTATGATCGTTGTTGAATATGAATGTTGGAAACAATAGTCTTAATAATAATTTTAACATTATAATTAGTATTATAAATAAAAATGATAATGGTTAATTAATGTTGAAATAAGTGTCAATGGCCTCATCTAGTAGAATAATATCATATGAAGCCCATTTTTCAGAGATTAGGAAGGAGGTAGCAACACTGGGCTACACTCTTGGCCAATCCCAATATAAACTTCAACATGTTAATCTTGAACAAAATCTCCTTCGGGAGAAGTTCCAGTTAGTCAAGATTACCACTCGAGCGATGTTAGATGAGCCACTGCATGAGTCTATCACTACCACTCACATTAGCCTTAGGTCATATGTGGGTGTTATAAGGGATTATTATTTGAATCCCTAGTTACATAAAATTTAATCTCTTTATTTAAATAAAATATTTATTTCATGATTTCTATTTTTAGAATAGTTTTGATTAAAATTTGATATGGAATTTGATAAATTGATTTTTTAGGTAAAAATTAAACTTTTCAGAGAGATATAAATTATTATATTAAACTAATGTTTTATTAATGTTTATTATAATGAAATATTATTATCAAAATACTCTTATTTACTTAGAAATGATAATATAATTTTATTTTTTTCAAGTGTCAAAAATTTTATTATGCATTTTTTGTCCACTATTATATTTAATAAATACGTTTTTTTATAGTTAAAAGTTAATTTTATATTATTTAAAAAATTATTATAATAAAATAAGTGTCATTTTTGAAATCATAACATTGATATTTTGTTATGGTGAATTTAGGAGAATTTTATAAAATTCTATAGTTTTTTGTGAATAGTAAAAATACAGTTTGATTTTTACGGTATGTTTAATGACATCATTACTATGTCATAATGATTCAATGAGTAATATAAAATTCTGGTAAACCCGTGTGATTATAATAATGTAATACGTGTCCCAAGTGGCCAATGCCAAGGTAAAATACCATGAGCGAGCCCATGGTTTTGTAAATACCACTATTGAGGTGTCTAAGGAAATTAATAAAAAAACTCCGTCACTTTTTCTATAAATACCCACCCATTTATCCATTATATTTCATTCCCAAATCATTATCCATGAATATAAAATATTATTACCTCCCAAGGAGTCCTCCCAAGGTTTCCTCAAGCCCCCAAGGTCTCGTTCTTTGAGTTTTTTGGAGTCACCCTTCAAGATAAGGGAAATCTCCACTTCTCTTTTCCTTTATGGATCTCTTTTTTATGTGGTATATCTTTAAAATTTCCATACTATATTATTATATCCATTTTATTATATCACTTTAATGTATTAAGATTCTTTTATGAGTCGTATAACCTTTTCTCTTCTTTTTTAAATGTTTTCTAAAACCATTTTTTATAGCCTTTATACTGCTAATTTTATTTCTCAGAATTTCTCTCTTTTCTCAGGAAATTATTTTATTTTATTTTTTGAATACACGAACATATTTTCTCATCAAGGTTATTCAGATATTTGTAAAAATTATCTAATTAATTATTATATTTACATACATGAAACCCACCTTCCTTTTTCATGGGTTTAAAATGACAAAAAGATATTGTTTTTAAGCACATTCTAAAACACCATGATTTTGATATTAATCCCATTTCTTTTATTCTCCATGGGTTATTTATGAAATATTTTATTATGATATATTTGGATCATAATAATTAATACATATGAATGTTTCTCCCTAATATCACTCCAATGCATTGGGTAAATAATTTAATCTCTATAAATGACATGTTTTACGACACCTTGGTGATTAACCTTGGTAATGTTTATAACACCTCAGTGATAAAACTTGATGATATGATTATAAATGACTCAATTAAATTTTGTAGCCAAATTTACAAGTTATGATTCATTTTCTTATTATTATTATATGCCTTTTTCCCATGGCTTTATGATATTCCATATATTCTTACTGATATTCTACAAGATCGCAAGTAAATAGTTTCCTTTATTTTTCCTTACTAGGTCTTATTCTCAATCATTCCTTTGATGTATTCCCCCAGGTTATGAGATGAATTAAATGTACTTAAGATGAAACTCTAATAAGCCTTTAAAGAGGAATATAATAATTTTTTTGTTTTCATGTTTTATGATTTATTTTTCCAAGAAACTAAACTTTAAGATATCATCTGTTTTAAAATGTAATGAAATGTCATGTAATAAAAAGTTTTAATTCCATCGTTGGTATCAAAGGACAGTTTAGATATTTATGGAAATTAGGATTTGAAAACTCCATTCAGAACCCTATATAAAAGAATTAATATAGGAATATATCCTCATATTTTGGTGAAATATTAAGTAAGTGGTTTATAAGAAAATAAATCCCTGTCTGGATATAAACAATTGGTTGTGGCTCTTGCATAGATGTATCTAGGGGTAAAACATGAAAACAATGATTTGAGATAGACTCAAATGGGAACTAGTACCTGAAAATGGGTCTTTATTCACTCTTATATTGACACTCATAGGGTATATGTTTGGCTAATCACAATATTTTCATGAACCATTATAAAGAATTGATATAAAATGTAATTTTTGTTAAAGAATAACATATTTAAGAATAATGTTTTCAGACATGAAATTTATTTATAATTACAAGATTACTAAATGAAACACATTTCTCACAATGGTTTTATTCTTTTATAATATTATAGGAAATTGGATAAACTATGTAAATGGTGATCACAATAAACCAAGCACTGACAACATCTTGATGGAATCTAAAATGGAAAACATCATCAGAATGATGAATCAACTGACTTGAGTTTTGAGAAATAACTTGAATCAAGTCAAGAGACTGAATTCTCCTCAAAGGGAATAATTTTTTTTGATTATTTATGTTTCAATGACCACAAACATTCATTGGATCTACTGACCCATTTATTACAGGACTGTGGATAATATTAATAGAAAATATATTTTCTATACTCCGTTATTTAGAGAAAGAGAAAGTCACCATGGATTTGTACCTCTTGGGGGTATAATTTGATCAGTGGTAGAAATTGATTAAAAAAATCCAAGAGAGAGTATTGAAGTTATGGAGTGGGATGAGTTTAGGGTAACCTTTATCAAAAAAGTATTTTCCCCATTCAATTTGAATGAAAACAGAGAAAGAATTACTCAAGATAAAACATAAGGAAAATGAATCTATGGGAATCTATGAGATTAATTTCATAAGACTTCCCCGTTAAACCTCTATATTTGTCATGGATCCTAATGGGAACATTGATAGATTCTTTAGTGGAATAAGACCTCATCTATAGAATAATCTTTCCAACCGAGACTATGAAAACTATGAGAAGATCATGAGGACTGCTATAAAAGTTGAACTGGTGTCCAGTGAGACACAATGGTCCCACAAATTGAGTGAAAGGAAGAAATATTTGGAGCCAAACTTGGGTAGGATCTTTGACTAAGGAATAGGAGGAATGTAATTGCAACATTACACAAGAAACAAATGTGGGAAGAAACATTATAGGAACTGATTGCTCAGGAGAGGTAAGTGTTTAAAGTGTGGAAGAGATAGACATATTTCTTGTTACTATCATGGTGAGTTGAATCCTAAACTTCTCTACACTAATAAAATAGGGAAGACAGTGCATGGACTACCTGATGTACAATGCTTCAAGTGTGGACAGCTTGTCCACTTTCCTGATCAGTGTCCAAATCTAAGGGTAGTGGTGGGGAAACACCATTAACCTTAGTATAGGAGAAGGGAGTAAGGCCATTATTTTAATATCACAATGAATAAAGTTAAATCTCCAAATGATGTGGTGTAAGATACTCTCATTGATCTCTCAAATCTAAAAATTACTTTGATTCTGGTTCTGTCACAAACCAGCCCGAGTCGACCCTGAACCGGTCACCCAGGCCAGCCCGCGACAAGTCCCAAGAGGCGTTTCTGATCCTCACGGGATGGAGACAAGCACAGAGGGAATCAATAGAGTACACAAGGGAACAATTTTTCCCATACATAAACAATCAAACAAATAGTGGAAATAAACGGACAGCCCAAAATGAATTTATATAAAAATTGAAGTAAACATTATTTGTACAAGAAACTAAAAGTAGAACAAAAACAAAAACTCAACTGAACCATTCCGATGAGAAAATAACTCTATGTGACACTTCTATTCACTCTCCAACACAATTATCACACATCGGCCATGGTGTTTGAACTCAAGCTAAAACCTGGACAGGGGCTAAAAACAGAAGAAGACTATAGGCGTGAGTATTAAAACTAAGTAGGTTAGCCCAATATTCTATTCCCAATGCACATTCCTTTAAAATAAAAGAAACATCAATTTCATGTTTTAAATACAAGATATAAAAGTATTTTTTTTCAAATGATGTCCCATGCTATAATAGTTATCAGAAAAAAACTTTCATGTTTTATAAACCAAAAATGAAAGTAACAATTTTTCAAAGAGGTGAAACTTCAAAATGAAAATTGTTTTAATGAGGGATGCTTTAAAGAATTTTAACTTTTAAATAAATGACACACACTACTGAAATTACCAACCAAACACACTGTATGCCAATGGTGACTGCAAAAGATCCAATGAGCACAAGTCCTGGGAACACCCCTAGGTACTAGTCAGTTGTGAGCCCCAGGTACCTCGTATCTCGGTGAAAGTAACCATAATAAATATCTGTTCTCATGAACAAGACACTAGTAGGGAACATACCCATAACCTAGTGGTCCCCAATCATCATCATCATTATAGTTTAGTTAGTTTTTTCATCTTCAAAATCGCTACGTGAAACAGGGGCCAAACCCCACAGAATCACTAGCATACTAGTACAGGTCCGCCCACCTAGATACCTGAGATTCCCTTTAGTGCTCAATCAAGTTACACATATTATAAAATATACATTTCACATCCAAATTCCATTACCAAACAATAAAAACACAAACAGCCAATAAACTTTCTTCACATTTCTTACATGAATCAACAAACCGCTAAATATTTTTGTAAAATAATTTTATGAAGTGTATTGAGGCTTTGCACATAAAACTCATTTAAAAACACTCATTAAATTATAAAAACACATAAAAACCATACCAATTCATATTTTTCAGCCCTCAAAACATTTGATAAAATCATTTCATGGATCATAAAACAATCCCAATTGCACAACTTGGTATATACAAGTAATACACTCTTCCATTTTTAGGAAATGCCAAACGGGCCTTTAAACATTTTCTCAAAACTAACTTTTGACGAAGTTATGCATTTCAATTTTATTAAAGAGGTGTGTAAAAACAATTTACAGAATAAAACCACATTCATAAATCCCTTAAAACACTTAGGTGACATATTCAAAACACAAAAATTTTTATATGAATGTGAAACGGACTATTTTTCGGCAACTCAGGCCAAAACATGTTGTAAACAAAAAACCAATTGTTTGAAAAAAAATAAAAATTTTAAAGCCATAAAAGGATCCCAAAATAATTTTTTTACATGCTTCAAATATATTTAAAAATCTAAGCAAATTATTTTAAATTGCACTAGACACATAAAATCCAACCGGGTAATTTACTGAACACATGACATGCACTCTTTAACAAAAAAACTTATGTTAAGCACCTAAAAAGGGATAAAACACCACTTTCATGCCGTAATGTTATTCAAGATACTAATTAATATTCAAAATACAATAAACCAAGTGCAAAATCTCGTGGAATAATTTATCAAACAAGAGGAGTGCACATTTAAACCAAAACAACTATATTTTTAACAAAATAAGCCATAAAACATAATTTGCAAACAAAACCTTTAGAACCAAAGTTTCACAACATCACATATCATATAAATATGGATATAATAGAATTAAAATGATGAAACTGAAATGATAAAGGTTTTTTCAAGGGGTATCCTACCTCAAAACCTTGGCGTAATGGAAACGCACACCAGAAATCACCCGTCGCGGGGTTATAAACCCTAAAACTATAAATACCAGACCAAAAAGAATATAAAATCCATCAAAAACCATGTTATAACAGAACCCTAGGTCAATCATGACTAGGGGAGATTATAAAACCAAGAAATAACGAAAGGGGGAAGAAGAGCGAGGATAAAGGAGATATAATCTCACCTTCTACAAGAATACTTTTTGTATTCCATTAGATATGCACACCTAGAGAAAAGGTAATGGGATGAAACTTCATGGAGAGTCTCGTAAGGTCAGGAAGAACCAGGAAAAGAATATGTTTTTGAAAAAGAGGATGGATTGAATGATTTATGTGTAAAACTATTTACCTTATCAATTCTGGGTGATTTGAGATATCTTGAGAACGTTCGCCCTAATCCAAGAACCATATGAGCTCCAAAAAGGGTAAATCGGTTATATGGGTGGGAATAGGGGTATTTTCTTCGAGGGACAGGTGGAATCACCGAAAAGTATTAAAAATTGAATTAGATATAAAAGAAAAAAATATTTTTTAAATAAAGGAAATGGGCCCATGGGCTGGCCAAATACCAAAATAAGTGACCCCAATTACCCATGCTTATAAATTTATATGGAATATAAAATGCTATGTAAGTTTTAATATGTCAGTATAGGAAAAGTGGGGATTTTAATGGGTGAAAAAGGATGAAAAAAAAGAGTTATAAAACAAAAAAAATTGGTTTTTCAAACTGGAAATGGGCTCACGGTTGGCCCAAATCCTGAAGTAACCTCCCTTTCTTAAAAAAACTCCTAAACAAGCAGTGGGGATCCCAAATTAGGGTGGTTAGAAATATATGAAACTTAAAAACTCAAGATTCAACTCACCAAATACCCATGAAAAGGATTGGGATTTCCAATGGACCAGATTAATACAAAGACAAAAAAACCAGGTGTGACAATTCTCCCCACCATTAAAGTTTTACACCCCCAGAAATCCATAACACTTTCCGGATCAAAAAAATAAACACCTAAGGATTCCGTAAAAATATAATCAAGCCTCTAAAGATAAGTAAATATCAATCACCAACAATGAAACTTAATACTCTTTCCCACAAAAAACACAACTCACAACCACGTCTGGAGAATCAACGGAAATATGAAGCCACCACCTCCACAACCAAGCTAAGAACCTAATTGTTGGCCATTATCCCAGTGAACCCAACCATCACCCAAACCAAAGAGCACTCACAAAAATCAAATATTCCAGGGGATTCCATAATGTAATCCCCACCATTAAGAAACAACTATCACTAGAAAAGTTTTTAGGATGAAAATTCAGGAGACCCATGGTGGGTCTCCCCACCATTAGAAACAAACTATCAACGAACAAACAAGAATTAAACATGAGCTAGAATTGGGCCTCACTCACACAAGCCCAAAAAAACTCCTACAAAAACCTACTATACCAATTTATTAGGGTTACAACATGAACATATTAACCACCCACTCATGAATGGAGAGGACAAGAACTTGGCCGACACTTTCAGCACAGATCTGGACCCCCACCACTCTGGGATGGGAGGGAAGGGGACCGAATAATTTGGCCACTTAAACCACAAAAGAAACAAAGAAACTCCCCAAAACTCTCCACCTATGAATAGTTAACACCAAGACTGCACCCGATTTTCACAGGAGGTCCACACAGGGACATTAATCGAAAACCCACATCCATGAAGGCATAAACATAGACACTGTGTGAGGGGTAAGTCCACCACGCTTGTTGAGACAAAGGTAAATTCAGAGAAATGATGAACCAGAACATTGACATAGAAACTAACTTACCAAAACAGAGGAGGTAGGATCCTAATCAAGCACTCCACACCTCTGTCGATTTCCTGACTACGTGAAAGGCTTCACTTCAAGGCCTATTGCTGGAGCCCTGATTCTTGAAGCATCTGATGCACTGCAGTCAGGTGATAAGGATCACACCACTCAAAAAAACCTCATTTGTTCACTAAAAAAAACCGTCATCTAAATAGGAACTCATAGATACATATCAAAATTCTGTCTCACTCTGAACGAGGGGCGGAATGGACAAGGAATACGAAAAAATACATCAACATCATCGAACCCAACTTCTCTGTCCAAAAGAATTATCATAAACTAGAGGCACTTTTAATTGATCCAAAAGAGCTCTCTATTCCAACAAATAGGTTGAGGCATCATCCAAAGAGGTGGATTTAACATTTTAAATGAATCCTTAGGTTGATCGGCAGGAAATATTTCCAACGGAGAACTATACATGGCCACATCACAACATCAAACACATCTTTAGGAAGCCAATGAACATTACTCAAAAACCGAGCCACCAACAAGATATCATCCCAAGATACAACAAGAGTACAACTTCTAGATCACAAAGAAGCTTACTGAATAAAAAACTCTTCTAATACATAGAAATATCAAGCCACATAACCATTGGTTTTAAAAAAAGGCCACAGTTTTTCTGCTCAAAACACTTTTGAAAAACAAACTAACTTGGTGGGTTTTCACATTCACCAATGGTGTTTCATAATGTCTCACCCATATGCACATTCCATGCCACCCCAGGCACCCAAACACCATTCCATATAGTCCATCCTTCCAGATATAAATAAAACCATACATTTGAGCACCCATGATAACACCAAAGGCTAAAATAAAACAACAAAATTCCAAAAACAATTACCTTCAAATGGAACACCAACCACCAAGTTAAAAAACCTTTTAATATTTCACAAAAAAACAATTCCTTAAGAACCATTTTCTTAAAAACCTACCCCTTTTCATTTTTAACATATTTTAAAATAACCAAACCACTCCAAAAAACCCCTTCCCTTTTTTTTAAAATTCAGCAAGGTATATTTTCATAATACGAGTTCCATTGAGACCAATACCCTTTCTAGGGAAACACCAACCGATAAAACCAAATTTCCAAAACTAATTTATACGATTCAAAAAAAATTAACATCTGAAAATACCCCATTTAAAACAGAGATCCAGAATCACCATAAAATGATTCACAATTTCAAAAAAAATTATTCCAACAAACCACAAGTTTAGATTATGGATAATCCAATCCCGTTAAATAATTTCCACTTCCCTCCATTTTTTTTCACAAAACACAACCTTCCAAAACCATTATTATATTTAATTTTTGAAAACCCCATTTTTCACTTTTTAAAATCTAATTCTTACTTTAAAAAACAATTCCACAATTCTCACACAAGGATTTTAAAAACAAAAATTCTGAATTCAAGAAAGGTTCAAGAGACCCCAAAAAAGGGAACTAGTGTCGGTGGGCCACTTGACCATATGGTTGGCGGCCATATGTCAAACACAACACCAATACAGAGAGACTTATTAGGACCATTACCAAGCTCCACATGGATTTCCAGGACCTGCAAGTTCACAGAGTCCATTAGTCAGACTCCCCTTGTAATGTCCCAACACTAAACAATCAAAAAGAACAAAGGACACTAATAAAACCAGACATCCCATGGAAACCCAAGGATTAGAATGAGAAAGAGTTCACGACTCTCTTCTTTCCCTTACCCCTCAAGTCCCAAAAATAATACTCCATCTACCTTGACATCCATAAAATAACAAGGGTGCTCTAAAAAGAAAGGTCTGCTAAGAGCCGACCTCCTCCGATACCATTTTTTCACAAACCATCCTGAGTCGACCCTGAACCAGTCACCCAGGCCAACCCCCGACAAGTCCTGAGAGGCCTTCCCGATCCTCCTGATATGGCGACAAGCACCAAGGGCATCAATAGAGTACACAGGGGAACAATTTCTCCCATTCATAAACAATCAAACTGAAGTGCCCAGATCAGTGTGAATCACTGAGAGGGGGAGGTGGTGAATCAGTGATCCTTTAAATTTTTTTACTAATTGATTCTTAATCAATTAAACCTCTATGGCTGGTTAAAGCCTCGATCCGCTCTTCTTGTATCTCTCACCTTTCCACGAATGATGCAGTAAATGTAAAGGCACTGGACACAAGGATTTACAAGGTTCGGCACCAAAGGCCTACGTCCTTGCCATGTTGGTTATATGCCCCAACATGGTTTCTCCCATTATAATCTGTTAGTATTACAATGGTCGATACAACATCCCACTGTATCTCTCCTGAGTCCCACAGGAGGGTCTTTATACTGCGTCCCACAGTGTTACCAGAGTCCCACTGGCCTGCTCCAGAATCCCACTGAAGACTTCTTCTCCCTGAGTCCCACAGGGTCTTCTCTTGGCTCCTCGAGTCGCACGAGTAGCTCTTATTAACTTTAAGCTTGTTCAAGTATCTTCAGCAGTCTGGGATAAAAGACTACTGGCCTTGCTCTGTACCTCTGATCACTTGAGTTGATCAGGTCTTCTCGTCTTGCTCAGGATTTGTCTCCTTCTTCTAAGGATGACCTGGCTTCTCTCCAATTACTGAATACTCAGACAATTGATGTCTTTAACTTCAGTCTGGTCCAGTCTCAGTTCACATCAACTTCATGCACTGAGTGCATTGCATCTCTGCATCCTCATGCACTGATTGCATGGCTTCTCAAAACTCTTCAAGAACTCCTGGTCATGAACAACTCAAATGCACACCACTGATTTATCTTTGTTCACGTGTGCACGTGCATGCATGCATGCATGCACTCCCCTTCTTCTTGTCTTGGTGTGATAAACCCACAAAGGGTGTATTCTTATTAAGCACACACACCTTCTCAAACATCACACACTTTATTCAATTTGGTTACACACTTAGAATTGTGTTATACTCTAGTGTGAGAGTCTCCTTCTTCTTCTCCTTCTTAGTGTGTACACACCACTTAGGAACACACTAAGGTTCATCCTTCGCTTGTTTTGAACACACAACTTGTTACACGTTTTGCACACACTTAAGCTTGGCCTCCTCTCTTGTGTTTAACACCCACAACCCATTTTGTTTTAGTTCATTTAGGTGTAAGCCACAGCCTTCCTCTTCACTTCCCACACACACAACTTGGTGTAGTTCTTGGCCTCTCCTTCTTGCACACCCCAAAGGCTACGGCCTCTTCTTCAAATGCACACACTAAGTGTGTTCTTCAATTAGGCACAACCACAAGGTATGGCCTCGGGTTCTCCTTGCACACACAAAACCGTAGGGTCCTCTTACTTCATTTGCACACACACTGCCACGGCCCTTTTCTTCTTTTGTTAAGCACACACGGCCTCGGGACTTCACTTCTTCTTCAAAGCGCGCAAGGTGTGAGTTCACCTCTGGTGTAGCTGGTCACGCAAAGGTTCTGTCGCGCAAGCTCCTCAAAGGTGCAAAGCACCTCGGCCGCGCAAGCCTCAACAAACCACGAGGGCGCACAAGATGCTCTGCGGCTGACTCGGGTCTTCTTGCCGTGCAAAGGGAAGGCGCGCAGGGGTCCCCCTTCTTCTTCTTTCGTGCAAGGAGTGCGCAAAAGGAACCTCACGGAGCCTCTGATGGCTCCGGGCTTCACTACCGCGTAGGGGGCGCGCAGGGATGACTTCACGTTGCACAAAGGCTTCGCGGGACCTCTTAATTTTTTCAGCAAGCATCTCCATCGCCTCGGGCTCTCTTTATATAGGCAGAGAAACGCCTCAAAACATCCGCGTGGGATAAATCTCAAATACCCTAAGTATTCGGATCTTCAAGATTTTTTCAAATCTTGAACTTGGTCCTCGGTTCTCCGCGATTTCTTCTCTTTTTATTTTTCTCTACGTGCATGTGACTTAGAACGCATGCACGGCCTCTTCTCTTCCAGTCCATGCAAAGGTATAAACCCTTCACGGCCTCGGCAGCATTGCTTGCCTCGGCCGAACTTCGAAATCCTCATTTGTTGCATGCAGGGTCATTTTAATGCATGATCATGTTCGGTAGGTCTAGACGAGCTCAATGGAGGTCTCGGTTTTCTCGAAGGTGGCCAGGAACTCAAAAACCGTCATCGGGGAGGCCTCTGGTTCGAACGGAGCTCGCGGGGAGGCTTCGGCCTGGCTTGAGGTTGAGGATGGACGGGGAGTCGTCGGATCGACGATTTGGACGGCTGCGATTAGAATGCGAATGGCGCGATGCATCGAGCGGCCGATATCTGCCGCGCGATCACTCGGACGGCCAGGATGCGCTCCCGGTGAATTTTGCGCGTTCCACATCGAATCCGCGTGTGGGACTTTCGCGCTTTATCAACCTAGCGCTCCCATCAGCTCGGCAATTGAACTTCCAACCCTCTCGGTGTCGCCCCGCACCAAGTTCTCCCTGCGGGCGCGCTCTGCGCCCACTATGCACCTTCGGGCGCGCCACTGGCGCCCACTATGCACACTTGATACTCTTGGGGGTGCGCTCCTACGCCCCTGCCGCGCTCCTTCGGGCGTGCCCCAGGCGCCCATGTGGTGTCTTGGGTGCGTCCTGCCGCCCTGGGCTCGCCCCATGGGTTCCCCCATGTGTGTGGTGCCTAGCGCCCATGCCTTGGGGTTGAACCCTCAAGGTGTCCATGGCTGGCCATATTTTTTGGCAAAGGCATGAGTAAGACATTGTCAAATACAAAGTTCTCCTATGAGTATAAGACAAATGCCAAGCCCTCTTCCTCTAAGCCATTCATCTTCTACCTTCTTGAAGGTTCTTCATCAACCGAGCTCCTGAATCAAATAATTCTTCAACATGCTTCTATGATCCAATAAGAGATCAAGTTGGATCTTCTTCAAATTCACATGCACTAAGTGATAGTGCATGGACTTAATTAGTACCACTTCATCCACTTAGGAGTTGTGGATGGTTCTCCTCATCTCCTCATGCATTGTTAAGACAATGCATGGTCTTCTGATATTGTTGTGACATTGTATCATCTTGATACAAGTTCTTTACACTTAAAGAGAAGCTCAAAAATCGTCAGATATTCATAGAGAATGTTTCAACCACAACATCCTATGTCACATAGTGAATCTCCTAAGTGACATGCATCTTAGTACCATGGCCATTCTCCTTTCCTTACCAACACCATCACATCCTTTGTCATTCACGTATTGAACCTCCTTGACATCCATCCATTCATTCCTTGACAACAACATACCTCATTGACAACAAATTCAACACAGTGCACTTCAATCTCCCCCTTTGTATTTGTTGTCAATACACTTCTTCAGCACATATGAATGGGTCAACATGTGTGCCAATATTTCTCCCCCTTATTGGCAATCAAATGCAAAGGTGTGGTGTGGTTCTCTTAAAAAAAATCTCTTCCTCCCTTTGAAAAGTATTTTCTTGAAAAACACTAAGAGAGGGATGATGTCACATGTTCTCTTTAGTAAAGAAACTTTAGTAAATCAACTCTAAGTCTACTTGGGCTAACCCTGTGTAGAAAACAAGAGTGATATGACTAAGGAATTCAAAGCTGTCCATAATTCTCTACACATGTGAGATCATGCTTAGGGGTTTGAAATTTTTCAGATATAACAATGAATTTGCTAAATCCTGCACATACTTCACAAAACTCATTAGAAAGTTCAGGTGCAAAGATAAAGCTCCCCCTTTCAACCATTTGTCTTCAATCAATACTGCCCCTTAATTGTCATGATGAATACACTTAAGAAACAAGGGATGAAAGTATGATTGGAATACCTTCACTTTTCTCAAGATGGTATTAATCTAAGAATCCCATCTTCTTCAGATTGGCTCCCCCTCAAGGGGTGCACTCCATTCTGTCCAAACCATCCTCCAGTTGAGAATGATCATCATCTTCAATTCCCTGTAATGTTAGCACATGTAAATACAAGTGATTAGGGAATAAGATAGAACCTCCTTGGTTCATCAATGTGAACAACAAGGTTGAGAAGATTCTCTCAACCGAGATGTACCATTTTCACCATTCTTCACACTTGCACATTTGATCTTCAATGATGTTTGTGCTGGTGTGGATCTCAACACCTCTTCATGTGAAATCTTTTGTTTCCTTTTTTCCTTAGCAATTGTCAGTGCTTCATCTTCAGCTCTTTTCAGTTCTCTGGCAAGTTTCAACTGATTAGGCCATATGACTAACAATTCATTTGGAAGTGAGGCCTCAGTTTTGGAAGTTTCACATGGTTCCTTTGATGCTGTCAAGCTACCTCTCTTAGGCAACTTGTTTTCAATCAATCCCTTCTGCTTGTTTTGGATTGATTGTCTATTTGAGTCCAGTCTGCCTCTATTGAATTCCATGGCTTGTTTACAAAGATCCATGGTGTGTCCTTTCTTTCCACAGTAGAAGCATGTTTTCTTGGTGGTCCTTCTGGATGCATCACCCTTCTTGGATTTAGACACCAAGGACTTCTTTTCCTTTTTCATAATCTTCTTGGGAGCATCTTCCACTTTCTTATGCTTGCTTCCCAAGGATTCCATTTTAGCCAGGTTCAGTGATCTTCTCTTCTTTTTAGCTCTGGATACAGTTGGAGATTGACATGTATCTTTTTGATCACTTTTGCAATCATCCCAGATATTGTCAAGTAATCCAAATCTATTTGCAGTAAACAGATGTCTCTGGACCTGTGGATGCTGCTTCTTTTCCTCTGGCTTTCTCCCCCTTGGCATGGGCTTCCTTTGTGCTTTTACATTCAGTGGATTGTACCAACAATCCTTTGCACAGTGCCCATACTTATTACAACACCAACATTGACCCACAAATCTTGACCTCTTCAGTCCTTCTGATTGTAGGGTACTTTTCTTGACTTGTTATGCTGTTTCAGGAGAGCTTTCTTTCGTCATTGACTTCATCCATACTTGTTCAGAGTTATTCTTCCATCTTTCACTTTTTGTGGAAACACATTTAGAAGCATGAGTACAAGATGGGATGGATGGTACCTTTTTTTTAGAAGATGTTGCCCTTTCATTAGAAGATGTATTTCTTTTAGAATCATCCTTCTCAAAGCTCACTTGAGTAGCAACATTTCTTCTTTCAGCTGACTGGGAGGCTTCAGCTTTGGGTGATTGCAGATTTTTCAATATCACCTCCAGTTCAAAGCATTTCATGTTGATGGAGTTCTTCTCATCCTTAACCAATTTTAGCCTACCTTCCCAATTCTGTTTCAGCTGTTCCATTTGGTCATCATGCACCTTCTTTATTTCATGCAATGAGTTGTCAAGCTCCTTCACCATTTTGACTTTGTCTTCAATTTGAGCATCTCTCACATTCATTGACACTCTGTGTAATTTTTCCAGTGCATGGAAAACTTCTTTGACCATTGTCTTAAAGAATTCTTTCTCGGAAAGGCTTCTTTGCAATTATTCAGCAGTGTCTTCATATCTTTCGTTGCAAAGAGAAATGGTTTCATCTTTAGCCTTCACCAGCTTTCTGAGAGTGTTGGTTATGCCAACCCTTTTTTCCAATTGATCTTCCATTGCATTTGCTTCTTCTTCTAACTGTGATTTTTCTTCTTGAAGATCAAGGATGCCTGTAGCTATACACATTGCCACTTCCTTGGGGACTGTCTTCTGAAGATATTCGATTGCACTTTGAAGATATTTCATTGTTCCAACTTCATCACAGCTAGGACAGGATTTCTTCATCTTCTTGGCCTGTTTCTTCTTTCTGTTTTTCAGAGTCTTGGCAGTTATCTCCATTTGAGACTGTTCTTTCATTTCTTCAAATCTGCACTCCATATAGACTCTCTTGGATCTTTTAGAGGTAACCTGCCTCTGATACCAATTGAAGTGCCCAGATTAGTGTGAATCACTGAGAGGGGGAGGGGGCGAATCAGTGATCCTTTAAAACTTTTTACTAATTGATTCTTAATCAATTAAACCTATATGGATGGTTAAAGCCTCGATCCACTCTTCTTGTATCTCTCAACTTTCCACGAATGATGCAGTAAATGTAAAGGCACTGGACACAAGGATTTACAAGGTTCGGCACCAAAGGCCTACGTCCTTGCCATGTTGGTTATACGCCCCATCATGGTTTCTCCCATTATAATCTGTTAGTATTACAATGGTCGATACAGCATCCCACTGTATCTCTCCTGAGTCCCACAGGAGGGTCTTTATACTGCGTCCCACAGTGTTACCAGAGTCCCACTGGCCTGCTCCAGAATCCCACTGAAGACTTCTTCTCCCTGAGTCCCACAGGGTCTTCTCTTGGCTCCTCGAGTCGCACGAGTAGCTCTTCTTCACTTTAAGCTTGTTCAAGTATCTTCAGCAGTCTGGGATAAAAGACTGCTGGCCTTGCTCTGTACCTATGATCACTTGAGTTGATCAGGTCTTCTCGTCTTGCTCAGGATTTATCTCCTTCTTCTAAGGATGACCTGCTTCTCTCCAATTACTGAATACTCAGACAATTGATGTCTTTAACTTCAGTCTGGTTTAGTCTCAGTTCACATCAACTTCATGCACTGAGTGCATGGCATCTCTGCATCCTCATGCACTGATTGCATGGCTTCTCAAAACTCTTCAAGAACTCCTGGTCTTGAACAACTCAAATGCACACCACTGATTTATCTTTGTTCACGTGTGCACGTGCATGCATGCATGCATGCACTCCCCTTCTTCTTGTCTTGGTGTGATAAACCCACAAATGGTGTATTCTTATTAAGCACACACACCTTCTCAAACTTCACACACTTTATTCAATTTGGTTACACACTTAGAAGTGTGTTATACTCTAGTGTGAGAGTCTCCTTCTTCTTCTCATTCTTAGTGTGTACACACCACTTAGGCACACACTAAGGTTCCGCCTTCGCTTGTTTTGCACACACAACTTGTTCCACGTTTTGCACACACTTAAGCTTGGCCTCCTCTCTTGTGTTTAACACCCACAACCCATTTTGTTTTAGTTCATTTAGGTGTAAGCCTCGGCCTTCCTCTTCACTTCCCACACACACAACTCGGTGTAGTTCTTGGCCTCTCCTTCTTGCACACCCCAAAGGCTACGGCCTCTTCTTCAAATGCACACACTAAGTGTGTTCTTCAATTAGGCACAACCACAAGGTATGGCCTCGGGTTCTCCTTGCACACACAAAACCGTAGGGTCCTCTTACTTCATTTGCACACACACTGCCACGGCCCTTTTCTTCTTTTGTTAAGCACACACGGCCTCGGGACTTCACTTCTTCTTCAAAGCGCGCAAGGTGTGAGTTCACCTCGGGTGTAGCTGGCCGCGCAAAGGTTCTGTCGCGCAAGCTCCTCAAAGGTGCAAAGCACCTCGGCCGCGCAAGCCTCAAAAAACCACGAGGGCGCGCAAGATGCTCTGCGGCTACCTCGGGTCTTCCTGCCGCGCAAAGGGAAGGCGCGCAGGGTCCCCCTTCTTCTTCTTTCGCGCAAGGAGTGCGCAAAAGGAACCTCACGGAGCCTCTGATGGCTCCGGGCTTCACTTCCGCGCAGGGGGCGCGCAGGGATGACTTCACGTTGCACAAAGGCTTCACGGGACCTCTTAAGTTTTTCAGCAAGCATCTCCATCGCCTCAGGCTCTCTTTATATAGACAGAGAAACGCCTCAAAACAACCGCGTGGGATAAATCTCAAATCCCCGAAGTATTCGAATCTTCAAGATTTTTTCAAATCTTGAACTTGCTCCTCGGTTCTCCGCGAGTTCTTCTCTTTTTATTTTTCTCTACGTGCATGCGACTTATAACGCATGCACGGCCTCTTCTCTTCCAATCCATGCAAAGGTATAAACCCTTCACGGCCTCGGCAGAGTTGCTTGCCTCGGCCGAACTTCGAAATCCTCATTTGTTGCATGCAGGGTCATTTTAATGCATGATCGTGTTCGGTTGGTCTAGACGAGCTCAATGGAGGTCTCGGTTTGCTCGGAGGTGGCCAGGAACTCAAAAACCGTCATCGGGGAGGCCTCTGGTTCGAACGGAGCTCGCGGGGAGGCTTCGGCCTGGATTGAGGTTGAGGATGGACGGGGAGCCGTCGGATCGACGATTTGGACGGCTGCGATCAGAATGTGAATGGCGCGATGCATCGGGCGGCCGAGATCTGCCGCACGATCACTCGGACGGCCAGGATGCGCTCCCGGTAAATTTTGCGCGTCCCACATCGAATCCGCGCGCGGGACTTTCGCGCTTTATCAACCTAGCGCTCCCATCAACTCGGCAATTGAACTTCCAACCCTCTTGTTGCCGCCCCGCACCGAGTTCTCCCTGCGGGCGCGCTCTGCGCCCACTATGCACCTTCGGGCGCGCCACTGGCGCCCACTATGCACACTTGATACTCTTGGGGGCGCGCTCTTATGCCCCTGCCGCGCTCCTTCGGGCGTGCCCCAGGCGCCCATGCGGTGTCTTGGGTGCGTCCTTCCGCCCTGGGCTCGCCCCACGGGTTCCCCCATGTGTGTGGTGCCTAGCACCCATGCCTTGGGGTTGAACCCTCAAGGTGTCCATGGCTGGCCATATTTTTTGGCAAAGTCATGGGTAAGACTTTGTCAAATACAAAGTTCTCCTATGAGTATAAGCCAAATGCCAAGCCCTCTTCCTCTAAGCCATTCATCTTCTACCTTCTTGAAGGTTCTTCATCAACCAAGCTCCTGAATCAAATAATTCTTCAACATGCTTCTATGATCCAATAAGAGATCAAGTTGGATCTTCTTCAAATTCACATGCACTAAGTGATAGTGCATGGACTTAATTAGTACCACTTCATCCACTTAGGAGTTGTGGATGGTTCTCCTCATCTCCTCATGCATTGTTAAGACAATGCATGGTCTTCTGATATTGTTGTGACATTGTATCATCTTGATACAAGTTCTTTACACTTAAAGAGCAGCTCAACAATCGTCAGATATTTATAGAGAATGTTTCAACCACAACATCCTATGTCACATAGTGAATCTCCTAAGTGACATGCATCTTAGTACCATGGCCATTCTCCTTTCCTTACCAACACCATCACATCCTTTTTCATTAACATATTGAACCTCCTTGACATCCATCCATTCATTCCTTGACAACAACATACCTCATTGACAACAAATGCAACACAATGCACTTCACAAACAAACAGTATAAATAAACGGACAACCCAAAATTAATTTATATAAAAATTGAAGTAAACATTATTTGTACAAGAAACTAAAAGTAGAACAAAACCAAAAACTCAACTGAACAGTCCTGATGACCAAATAACTCCATGTGACACTTCTGGTCACTCTCCCACACAATGATCACACATTTCCCATGGTGATCTAACTCAAGTTGAAACCTGCACAGGGGCTAAAAACAGAAGAAGACTATAGGCGTTATTATTAAAACTCAGTAAGTTAGCCCGATATTATATTCCCAATGCACATTCCTTTAAAAAAATAGAAAAATAAATTTCATTTTTTAAATAAAAGATATAAATTATTTTTTTCAAATGATTTCCCAAGCTATAATAGTTATCTGAAAAAAAACTTTCATGTTTTATAAACCAAAAATGCAAATAACAATTTTTCAAAGAGGTGAAACGTCAAAATGAAAATTATTTTAATGAGGGATAATTTAAAGAATTTTAACTTGTAAATAAATCACACACACTACTGAAATTACCAACCAAACACAATGTATGCCGATGGTGACTACAAAAGATCCAATGAGCACAAGTCATGAGAACACCCCTAGGTACTAGTCAGTTGTGAGCCCCGAGTACCTCGTATCTCGGTGAAAGTAACCATAATAAATATATGTTCTTGTGCATGAGCCACTAGTAGGGACCATACCCATAGCCTATTGGTCCCCAATCATCATCATCATCATAGTTTATTTAGTGTTGTCATCGTCAAACTTGCTACCTGAAACAGGGTCTAGAATCACTAGTATACTAGTAGAGGTCCGCCCACCTAGATACCCAGGATTCCCTTTAGTTCTCAATCAAGTTACACATATTATCAAATAAACATTTCACATCCAAATTCCATTCCCAAACCATAGAAACACTAACATCCCATAAACTTTCTTCACATTTCTTACATGAATCAACAAACCGCTAAATATTTTCGTAAAACAATTTCACGAAGTGTATTGAGGATTTGCACATAAAACTCATTCAAAAACACTCTTTCAATTATAAACACGCATCAAAACCATACCAAATAATATTTTTCATCCCTAAAAACATTTAATAAAACCATTTCATGGATCATAAAACAATCCCAATTGCAAAACTTGGTATATACAAGTAATACACTCCTTCATTTTTAGGAAATGCCAAACGGGCCTTTAAACATTTTCTCAAAACTAACATTTGACAAAGTGATGCATTTAAATTTAATTAAGGAAGTGTGTAAACAAAAGTTATATAATAAAACCACATTCATAAATCCCTTAAAACACCTAGGTGTCATATTCAAAACATAAACATTTTTATATGAATGTGAAACGGGGCATTTTTCTGCAACTCAGGGAAAAACATATTGTAAACAAAAAAACAAATTGTTTATAGAAAAAAATCCAAATTTTAAAGACATAAAAGGATCCCAAAATAATTTTCCTACATGATGAAAATATATTTAAAAATACAATAAAAATTATTTTAAATTTCACTAGACACATAAAAGCCAACCGGGTAATTTACCGAACACATGGCATGAACTCTTTCACAAAACAACTTGTGCTAAGAACTTAAAAAGGGATAAAACAACACTTTCATGCCATAATGTTGTTCAAGCTACTGATAAATATTCAAAATACCATAATCCAAGTGAGAAAGCTCATGGAATAATTTATCAAACAAGAGGAGTGCACATTTAAACCAAAACAACTATATTTTTAACAAAATAAGTCATAAAACATAATTTGGAAAAAAAACTTTAGAACCAAAGTTTAACAGTATAACATATCATATAAATAAGGATATAAGAGAATTAAAATGATGAAACTTAAATGATAAAGGTTTGTGCAAGGGGTATCCTACCTCCAAACCTTGGCGTAATGGAAACGCACACCTGAAATCACCCATCGCGGGTTTATAAACCCTAAAACTATGAATACCAGACCTAAAAGAATATAAAATACATAAAACCCATGGTATAACATAACCCTGGGTCTTTAATTACTAGGGGAGATTATAAAACCAAGAAATAATGAAAGGAGGAAGAAGAGCGAGGATAAAGGAGAAGTAATCTCACCTTCCACAAGAATACATTTTGTATTCAATTAGATATGCACCCCTATAGAAACTGGAATGGGATGAAACTTCATGGAGAGTATCCTAAGATCTTTAATAACCAGGTAAAGAATATTTGTTTGAAAAAGAGAATGGATTTAATGATTTATGTGTAAAACAATTTACCTTATCAATTCTGGGAGATTTGAGATATCTTGAGAACGTTCGCCCTAATCCGCGACCCATATGAGCTCCAAAGAGGGTAAATCTATTATGTGGGTTGGAATAGGGATATTTTCCTCTAGGGGGAGGTGGAATCACCAAGAAATAATAAAAATTGATTTATATATAAAAGAAACAAATATTGTTTTTAAAACAGGAAATGGGTCCATGGGCTGGCACAATACCAAAATAAGTAACCCCAATTACCCATGATTATAAATATATATAGGGTAAAAAAGGCTATGTAAGTTTTAATATGTCAGTATAGGAAAAGTGGGAAGTTTAATGGGTGAAAAATGATGAAAAACAAAATAGTTATAAAAGAAACAAATTCAGTTTTTAAAACTGGAAATGGGCTCACGGTTGGCCCAAATCATGAAGTAACCACCCTTTCTTAAAAAAAATACTAAACAAGCAATGGGGATCCCAAATTATGGTGGTTAGAAATATATTACACTTAAAAACTCAATATCCATATCACCAAATACCCATGAAAAGGATCAGGATTTCCAATGGACCAGATCAATACAAAGAAAAAAACAGGTGTGACAGGTTCTATGCATTTCTTTATTTCCTCAAAGTTTTCAAAGAATATAGAATAAATCCCTAAATTTTTATAAGTGTAACTATTAGTTAATACTCATGGTGATATTATCCAAGAATAAAAATTGTATCAAAACTCTATAATTTAATTTTTTATCATAATCTCATTGAAAATCTAGTATTCATTCCTATGCTTGACACTGACATTATACTAGGGATGGATTGGATCTCAAACTATAATGCTAAGATAAAATGAAAATGCAAGGAAATATCAATAGTATTTAATGGTAAACCAATAGTTTCATTCAAAAGATAGATATGTTGACTTGATATTTTTCTAGAAGCACCACCACCTATATCCTTCTTTATGGAAATGATCGGTAATGATGAATAAGGAAATGAAAGTATATGGATAGATAATGTCCCCATCATTCAGAAATACACCGATGTATCTTCTAAGGAGTTACCTGGACATCCCCCAGGAAGAGAGGTTGATTTATCCTTTAAACTTATGTCTGTATCTAGGCTGATATCAAATACCCCATATAGAATGGAAAATCTGGAGTTGGATGAATTAAAGAAAAACTCAAATATCTTTTGGAGAAGGGGTTTATCTGGAAAAGTGTGTATCCTTGGAGAGAAATTATTCTCTTTGTGAATAAGATAGCTGGATAAATTTTGTTATGTATTGATTATAAAATACTTAATGGAATTTTAGTGAAGAAAAGGTACCATCTTCCAAGAATTGATGATTTAATTGACCTACTTCATGGGGTGCAATTCTTCTCCAAGATTTTTCTTCGATCTGGCTATCATCAATTGAAGGTGAAGAAAGTAGATATTCCAAAAAATGCCTTCCTATAAAGATATGAGCATTATGAGTTTGTTTTTATTCCCATTTTCTTGACTAATTATCCTTCTATATTTATGGATTTTATGAATAGAGTTTTTACGGACTACCTTGATAAATTTTAGGTAGTTTTTATTGAAGATATTTTGATATATTCCAAAATTCATGTGGCGTATAATGATCATATAAGGGTTATATTGAAAACATTGAGGAAGGACAGGTTATTTGGAATATTCAGAGAATGTTAATTTTGGTAACAACATGTTTCTTTCATGGGGTACATTGTAACCAATTAAGAAATCTCAGTTTAACCTAGAAATTCAATTGTTATGGAGGATTAGCCTCATCCGACAATAATAACTGAGATTCATAATTTCCTTGGTTTATCAGGATATTATATGAGGTTTCTGAAAAAAGTTTCTGAACATTATAATCCACTAAAAATGTTAGCACAAATAGGGGTCTAGTTAATTTGGAAAAAAAGTGTGAAGAAAGTTTCCAAGAGATGAAGAAGAGATTCATTACTTCACCCATGTTAACTCTACCCTTTATCAGAGAATGATTATTTATTTTTACTGATTCATATCTGAAAGGAATTTGGTGTGTCCTCCTGAAAATGGCAAGGTGATTACTTATGCATCTCAATAGTTGAATCCTCATGAGTAGAAATATCCTATGCATGAACTGGAACTGGTTGTGGTTATTTTTTCTCTGATGATATGGTGGAACTATAATTACGGGTAGAAATGTGAAATTTACATAGACCATCAATATTTTAAGTATATTTTCACACAAAAATAATTGAACATGAGATAGAGGAGATGGTTGGATATTCTTGAATACTATAATTATCCAATTCATTATCATCCGAGAAGATGAAACATATTTAATGATGCATCAAGTAGGAAAGACCCTATTGTGCTGGAAATGATGAGGATTCAAAAGAGATCCTTTGATCAAAGACCTAGTAAAAAAGGACATGGGAATCATAAGGGAAGGGACATAATCAAACCTATCCAAAATGATTTCTCAACCGTAATTACTAGATAAGATTAAGAAATTCAAAGAGAAATCCATTGTTGCAGAAGAAGACAGAGGCTATAAAGAATTGGTTGTTTTTGGACTTCAATATTTATGAAGAATGTGTACTGAAATTTCATACAAGACTATGTGTTTCATCATTTTTGGAAATATTGAAGGAGTTGACGTAGGAAACTAATAGCTCTAAATTATCTATACATTCTCAAATCACTAAAATGTATTGGTTTTTTAATGATCATTATTGGTGGGATAACATGAAAAAGGAGATTGTTGAATACACTACAAGGTGCCCAGTGTGTCCACAAGTGAAGGAAGAGAAAAAGATTCCTAAAGGGTTATTACAACCACTACCTATACCATCATTGAAGTGGGAAAATATCCCTATGGATTTTTTCACTAGTCATTTAGAAATATCCAAATAAATAATGTGATATGGGTTATAGTGGATCGTCTCACCAAGACTATCCATTTTATCTCTATTTGAGAATATTTATCTCTTGACCAAATCGCAAATATATACGTAAAAGATGTGGTGGGGTTACATGGTGTGACACTTTATACCATTTATGATCATAATACAAGGTTAATTTCAAAATTATGGATAACTATTCAACATGCTATGAATAATGAATTGAATTTCAGTATGCCATATCACCCTCAAACTGATGTCCAATCTAAAAGGAATTTTTAGACACTGAGGGCATGCTAAAAACATGCTCAATGGAACATAAAGGTGGATGGACCCAATAGCTCTCATTATTTGAGTTCTCATACAACAAAATCTTTTATTCAATTATTAAAATAGCACCCTATGAATCTCTATATAGTAATTTTATTAGAACTTCTACTTTTTGGGATGAAATAGGTGAGAAAAAGATTCATGGGCCTGATCTTGTGTAAGAGATGACCAAAAAGGTTTATGTCATCCAACAAAACAAAAAGTATTATTAGATTAAACAAAATATCTATGATGCCAACCATTTAAGGTATTTGGAGATTGATTATGGAGACAAAGTCTTCCTTCGAATTTCACCTTGGAAGATATTCTTGTGGTTTGGGAAGGAAGGGAACCTCATCCCAAGGTACATTAGCCCCTATGAAATTCTTGATCGCATAAGAGAAGGGAATATCAGCTTGAAATTCCTCCAAATATACCTCAAGTTCATGATGTTTTCCATGTATCTCTCTTGATGAAGTACATACCAGACCCTTCACATGAATTGAACCTGGAGGTGGTAAAACTTGGACATGACATCTCTTTTGAGAAGCATTTGATGGAGATCATGCACTGTAGAGACAAGGTTCTACACAACAAGACTACCCACTTTATTAAAGTGTTGTATAGGAACCAAAAATATTAAGATAATGAATGGTAACCAAAGGAAACAATGAGGAATAAATACCCATACCTTTTATCTTTTGATTTCTCAAGTTGAAATTTTGGGGATGAAACTTCTTAAGGGGGAAGAATGTAACGACCCAAAATTTTTGAATTATAATTGTTTCCTCAAAATGTTTGTTACATTATTTGGTGAAAAATAAAACTATATCCCTTTAATAATGAAGGGAGTACAATTTAAATTTGACTTTTGGGTTTTAACTGTTATATGATTTTTTTTTGATATGATCGTTGGAAACAGTACTGTTAACAATAATTTTAACATTTTAATTAGTATTATAAATATAAATGATAATGGATAATTAATGCAGAAAGAAGAGTCTATGGACTCATCCAGTTATATCATTTTATATGAAGCCCATTTGATGGAGATTGGGAAGGAGGTAGCATCATTGGGATTATCTCTTGACCAATCTGAATCTAAGCTTCAACATGTTATGCTTGAATAAAATAACCTTCAGGAGATGTTCAAGTTAGTGGAGATTACCACGTGGGTGATGTTAGCGAAGATGCCCCATGAGTCTATCACTATCACTCAGCTTACCCTTAGATCATATGCGGGTGTCATAAGGGGTTATGTGTCGAGGAACAAGTTAATTTAAATGTAATACCTTTTTTTAAATATAATTATTTTTTCATCATTTCCATTTTTAGAATAGTGTTGCTTAAAATTTGAGATGGAATTTGATAAATGGTTTTTTTGGTTAAAAATTTATCTTTTTAGATACATGTAAATTATTATATTAATCTAAGGTTTTGTTAATGTTTTTTATAATGAAATAATATTATCAAAACACATTTATTTAATTAAAAATGATAAAATAATTTTATTTTTTTCATGTGTCAGAAATGTTTCTATGTATTTTCTATCTGCTATTATTTTTAATAAATATGTAATTTTTTAGTTTAAAGTTAAATTTATAATATTTAGAGAATTATTATGATAAAATAAATTTCATTTTGGAAATCAAAATTTCGATATTAGGTTACGGTGAATTTATGACAATTTTATAAAATAGTTTAGTTTTTCATGAATAGTAAAAATATATTTTGAGTTTTTCAGTATGTTTAAAGGAATAATAATGATGTAATGGGTAATATAAAATTACTTTTGAAATATTTGGATTAAAATATTTTAATATGTGTCCTAGGTGGCCAATACCATTGGAAACCCATGGTTTTTCAAATACCACTACTAAGGTGTCCTCGGAAATTATTAAAAAAAATCCTTCAAGTTTTCTATAAATATCCACCCATTTCTCCATTATATTTTATTTAAAATTCTTTATACATTAATTTATCATAGTATTATCACCCATGTAGTCTTACCAAGGTTTCCTCAATCCCCCAAGGTCATGATCTTTGAGTTTTAGGAGCCACTCTTCAAAGTAAGAGAAATCTCCACTTCTCCATTCATTTCAAGTTCTCTTTTTATGTGGTATGTATTTCAAATTTACATATTATTTTCATATTTATATTTTATTCTATACATTTATTGTATTAATATTCCTTTATTATTGGTATACCCTTGTCTTATCCCTTTTTAATGTTTTCTAAAACTGTGTTTTATAGTCGTTCTGCTGTCGATTTTACGTCTCAAAATTTCTCTCTTCCCTCAAGAAATTATTTTACAATTTTTTTGGGAAAACACAAGAATTTTTATTATATATTGGTATTTACATGAATTTAAAAATGATCTATTTAATTCTGGTATTTACATACATGAAACCCACCTTCCTTTTATGTGGGTTTAAAATGATAAAAGGTTCTCGTTTTTAAGCACTTTCAGAACACCGTGATTTTGATATGAATCCCATTTCATTTACCCACCATGGGTTATGTATAAACATTATTATTATGATTTGTGTCGATCAAATTAATTGATAAATATTAAGGGTGCACCCTAATATAAATCCAATTTATTGGGAATGAATTTAATCTCTAAAGATGACATATTTTACGATACCTTGGTGAATAACTTTGGTTATTTTTATGACACCTTATTGATAAACTATGGTGATATACTTATGAATCACTCAATTAAATGTTGTATCCAAATTAACAATTTTTGATTCATTTTCTTATTTTTATTATATTCTTATTTCTCATACCTTTATTATATTCCTTAAGTTATTATTGATATTCCTCAAGATCATATGTAAACTATTTCTATTATTTTCCCTTACTGAGCCTTATGCTCATCTGTTCCTTTGATATATGTCCCCAGGTTTTGATTTGCTATAAATTTACACACAATGAACCTTGAATAAGCCTTTCAAGTGGAATAGAATAATTTTTTATGCTTTCATGTTTTATGTACCCTTTTTCCAAGACTCTAAACTTTAAAAGATCCGCTACTGTAAAATTTAATGAAAAGTTACGTAATAAAAAGGAGGGATGTCATAATATGGTTTCAGTAGGATTCTTTAATTTCAACCTTTTTTAGATATTTTTTGGTTCAAACACAGTTATCAACTTCTATTTGTATCCCTTATATCTATCATGAGGTGTTGGTCCAATATATCTTCTTCCTCTAAGAAAAAAGTACATCATCCCACATATCAATCGTCTAGATAATATCCATTTTAAAGAAATCCAAAAGTGTTGTGTAACCTTATCGATGCATCTGTGATAATGTGGAGATATAGTTTTTTAGAAACCCATTAATATCATTAATATTTCTATCAAAATTGTCTAATAATAAGTAATTACTATATTAATTGGATGAGAAGAACGGGACAAAGCTATAGGGGGTTCTAAAAACATTTTTACCTGAATCCTTTCTAAATTTTTTTTAATCAGACCTACCTCCCTTATGATGATGTTAAATTCTAGAATATGTGTGATAAATACCCTATAATGACTTGAGAAAAATCTTGTAAAGTAATTGTGGGTTATTTATAAATTAAATCTCTAACAGCTTCCGGGACAGGTGAAATTGGTCTTATTGTAATGTACACAACAAGCTCATTACCTTTTTCTCTAGCTGGTACAATAAGTAATTCTTCATATTATGAATAACTAGTATCATATTTAGAAACAATATGAGTAAAAATATACAATACCCTCATAAGTCTGACCATTAATTGACATAATGTTTGGATGGTTCTAGATAACTAGCCCAAGAGAGTAAGAAATCATGTGTTAGATATCCTCATGTGCTATTATATTTTTATCCATCTTATTACTGAAAAAGGGAAAATACTTTCTGAGAAAGCATATGATGTCATTAAAAGAAATATCAGTTCCAATTACTAATTTTATTATAGTTTCTTTAGTTTCCTTGAACTTAGAAAATAAATCCTTTATTAAATCATGAAAATCAATAGAGTGAGTATGTCACATTGAAATGACTAGATTTGGGATGAAACTAAATTCAAATATGAAGAATGTTGATCAAAATGAGTCTAAATATCATGAACCACTAAAGGTTCTGAAGTGTTTGTGAAACTTTGATGAAATATCTTAATGAAATCAATATGTCTCACCACTATACTTCTTAAATTATGAATTTCCTCTTTCACATATGATTTGAATCTTTGAATCTCATGAAGGTAAGCATCAAAAATATTTTATTAATCCACATGAAGTTTTTGGATCAAATATCTATATGATAACACTATAATTCAAAGTTCATTCACTTATGAATTGATATCATGGAATCTTTTTAACTCACTTACCTGAGCTCTCATGTCTATAAACTTCTTATCATTTACACAAGAAGAAACTAGATATACTAGTTCAAGATTCTTAATCAAAATGGTATGGGAAACCATCATCCCAACCAACCTATCAACGTTATCTCTAGAAATTTAGGTCTCCTTAAACTATCTAATATTATAATTTTAAGTGAACAACTACCTCTTTAAACCATCACAATATCCCTTGAGATTATCAAACTCAGTGAAAAATTTTAATTCAAATGTTTTCATATTATTATCAACATCAGATACTTCAAAAGAAATACACTGATGGTGCATCCTCTTACACATGAGGAAGGGATAAAAGATTATTAGGGCTATATGAATGAATAGTAGATTTCATTAAGATCATATTCATAGTTCCATCTCTATCAACAGTATGTGAAACAAAGGGTGGATAAAGAACTGTATGCTCAACCACATACTCCATAATAGTAACTAGTTTGACCAAGGGGACTTCCACTCTAGATTCAGTAGCTGGAACACTAGGCCCAGTCTCAACTGGACTTTACACTCTGATATTTTCAACTACCTAAATAGTTGGAACCTCTTCTTGAACTGATTCATCCTCATTGGAAGCTATAGATTTCTTACTCTAAGATACTACCATAATAAGTATTACCTCTACCAATATATTCTCACATCTCTCAACAACTATCTATTCCACTTCCCTTGCAAGCACCACCTTAGTGGGTGTTTCATCCTTAGTAGGTGAGTTCTATAATTTCTCCACCTAAATTGGTGTAGGAAGTGGTATAACCACTTAACAATGACTCTCCTAGGAAATAGGTTTAAAGGAGTATGAGGCAGCACACTAATTTCACCCAACGTTCTTAAGAAGATATGTAGATAATGTGGTTATCTTATGAAACATAACTACTCCTCCATCATTCATATCCACTTTCTTTATCTTCAAAATTAGAGACACAATTCATCTATAGGGTTTATAATTGATCTTCCTTTTCCCTAAAAAATATTTTATGAACCTTATCATGTACCTTGGAAATTTTAGCTACTTGTTGGTAATAAGGACAGATTGAATATGTGTGTCCTAAAACAACACTATTCTTATTTCACATACTCTCTAATAAATCCTTATTTGAATGAATTTACATAGAACCTTCCATGTATCCTTTAAATCATTCATTACATCCCTCTCAAAAGTTGGTGACCCAAAAAGAAACTTAAAAACATTTGAGGGTCCTAACATGATTGTTCGAATCATGGACTGGCTAAATTTATGATCACCTTCGTGAGGATAGTGAAAGATATATGCCATATTCATTGTATAAACCAACATGGATTTCCCATTAAAATCCATAGATAACACATCCTCTGTTTCACCAAATTGGGACTCTACATTACTCATAAAAACATTGAACTCCTATTCAAACAAGAACCATGACTTCCTCTCATTGAAAAAAAACTCACAACCCTTGAACTAAAATACCTTCCTCAATAAAAACTCTGTTATATTCAACTAGGCCTTCTCTATATCTTTCCCATCAATAACTCTCTACATTTCACTACCGACCTTGGATTAAAATATATAAAAAAGTTATTATCATCCCCATGCTTCATCTTACACATTTCTGAGAGTTCAGTTGAAGGATGATAGATTTGAGAGGGTGGAAGTTTGGTTTTATGAGATAAAGTATTCATTTTCATTGTGAGAGAGTAGGGGGTTTACCTGAGGGTTAGGTTATGTACCCAATCTGGGAAAAGTATATATAGGAATTTTGGTTTAAGGGTGAAATATTAATTTAAATAAATAATAAAATAAAATAAATTAAGACAAAATCAATTTTAAATAAGTATAATTAATTTTTTACAATTTTAATTAAGGAATAAATAAAAATAAAATCATAAAATATTTATTTAAAAAATTATTTTAAATAGGATAAATTAATTTAAATTTTTCAATTCATTATAATATAAATAAATTTACAATAAATGAAGACATTGTAGTATAATGAATATATAAATAAACACATTAGGTGAAAATAATTTGAATTCAAATAACCCCAATTATCACTTTAAAAAAGTGAAAATACTCACATGAAAAGAGATTAGTAAAAATATTTCATACTTGATTCTTAGTAGAGATAAATTCAAGAGAGATGTCACCTTTCTAAGTGTCATCTCTCAAGAAATGATGTCATTGATATATATTCTTTGATCTTGAATGATTTCTTGGATTCTTGGTAATGTTTATGGAACTAGTTTTATCACATTTGATTTAAAATTGATTAAAATTGAATTCAAAATCCATCAAGGTGTGTTTCATCCACAACACTTGTACACAACAACCGCCATCAACTATTTACTCTATATTAGTAGTAGATAATGCAAATGTTCATTGTTTATTACTTGACCAAGATACATTATATTTACTTATAAAGTGATAGTTTCCTAAGATACTATTCATATCCATTTGATAACCACCAATGTTATCATCTAAATATTAATTAAAATTTAAATACATGTTTTTTGGAAATAAAAATTGTTCCTTTAAAATAGCATAAAATTATTTTGGAAACAATTAAATGAGATTCATTGGTATTTTCTTGGAATCTACCACACAAGAATACCACAATCATAATTCCTGGTCTATTGGAAGATTAATATAGTATACCCCCAATTATTCATCTATAAAAATTGTCTTCAACTGGTTTCTCAACTTTCTCCAAATCGATATTTTCCTTATAGTTCATAAGAGATGAATTTATCTTTTTTTCAAGAATTTTTTTTAAGTAAATTAAGTATGTATTTTATTTGATTTATCACATTCCTATATCCTTTTTGATAGATTTAAAATCCAAGAATGAAATTTAACTCACTCATCATACTCAATTCAAATTATTTTTTCCAAAGTTTTGAAAGGTCATTACAGAAAATTTTATTTTTGGAAAAAAAAAATCACATCATAAAAATATATTTGAAATAAAAAAGTATCTAAAGATGATGTTTTATTGAAAATAGTATGATATTTTAATCCTACTAAAAAACCATTTGATAAAATAATGTAACTGAAATGCTCATACCAAGATCTAGGTGCTTCTTTAAGACTAGAACAACCTCTACTATGTTAGAAAATAGAATTTAGAAATTGAGGCTTTCCAAACCAAGAGGGTTTTCAACATAATCTTCATCCAAAAGAAAACAATTTTGAAATTATGATTCAATGTCTATCTGATATAGTTTGAAATCTATATGATATTAATAGGAAATAATAATTATAATGGATTCTAATTTTTCTATAGTGGAAAAGGTTTCATTATAATCTATTCCTTCCTCTTAATTATACCCTTTAATCACTAATCTATCCTTATTCCAAGTGATCACACCATGTTTATCCTGTTTATTTTTAAAATCTCACTTTGTTCCTATAATATGGTAATAATAGGTTCTATAAACTAATTATTATACCTTACTACTCTTAAAATAGGTCAAAATATTATTTTATAGATATAACCCAACTCCCATTGAATAGATATTCTTCAAAGGATTTAGGTTCAAGATGGGATAAAAATGGAAGAGAATTCTATATGGTTTCATACACTCCTTCTTTTCCTAATTCCTTCATCTAAGTTTCCTATTATTGAATCTACATAATGATTTTTCAGTGTTCTAGGATATATTGGAAACACACATTATGTTTCACTGGTGTCTATCCTTTTAGGATTAGTTTTACAAAATTCTAGTTCCAAGTCTCTAACCTTTCTATTTTCAAAAAGATTATCATTTCTCATGTTTTCAAAAATAATCACTTAAGTCATCAACTTGAGTCAATTTATGATCAAATGTATCACATTCATCAAATTTCATTGTATTTGATTCTTTAAAAATCATTATCCTTTAGTTGAAAACTCTATAATCCTTAGAATTGGTAGAATAACTAAGATATATTCCCCTATAATCCGTTGGATAAAATATTTGAAGATCAAACATTATGTTCAAAATGTAAACATTTCACCTAAACACATTAAAGTATCCAAAATTTGGTTTTTTATTATTCCATAGTTCATCAAGAGTTTTCTTTAAAATAGACCAAATTAAAATTTTGTTAATGAAATAACTTAATATATTTATATCTTCATACCAAAAGTGTGTGGGATGTTTATATTCACATAACATATTCCTAGAAATTTCTTTTGAGGTTTTATTCCTAATTTCAACAAAACCATTGTATCGAGGTGCCCTGGGGCAGAAAAAGTATGTTTGAAACCATGTTTTGAACAAAAATAATTGAACTCGTGGTTCTTAAATTCACCTCCATGGTTACTCCTCAAAGAAATAAGTAATTAAAATTTATATATTTGGACCAATTTACAGAAACTTATAAAAATAGACCAAGATATTGAGAGGACCAGTTTGGGATATGACTAACATTGAGAGGGGGGGTGAATCAGTGTTGTGGAATTTTGAAACCAATTCCAAATTTTTATCCATGTACCTCCTGAACTATTAGGATCTTTAATCTCTTATTATCTTTTCCATGTCACATGAAATAATAAAAAGCAGTAAAAATATGCACACGATGTTTTTACAAGGTTCACCACTTAATAAGAGCAGCTACGTCCTTTCCATGCATGGGTATGACCGGTGCATGGATTATCCACTATAATGTAATATGATGTTATAATGGAGTGTCTTGGAAAACAATCCTCTAGCCAGTTTGAGTCCCTACACTTTGGAGGGGGTGAGAAACAATCCTCTTCCCTGGACTAGTGATAGCCTAGTGCAACTTGCAGCCTCTAGCTAGTTCTCTATACTACCTATAGAGACAGTCTTCTTTATTCTTGATATGGTTGGTTCTGCTCTTGATCTTGTTTATTGATATTCAATTTATTACTTGAAAAATAGTATAAAATCAATTCTTCCTTCTTTATTTCTCTTCTTCTCTAGTGAAAAACCAACTGTACTATACTTCTTTGTTCTTCTTCTTAGTGAAATAACCAACTGCACTAAATCTTCTTCTCTCTTCTTGGCCAAAATCACATATACCAATGTGATTATTCAGAAAATGAGTATCAAATTACATAGAATCATCTGAATTAAACTACCTTGAATAATTTTCAGCCTGCAGTTGGGAACACTCTGTTCTTCTTCTTCTTCTCTTATTTCTATTTGACACAGTATAATAAGGAATAGTACTGCAGTGTTTTAATCTCTTTCTTCACTTCTCAATACCAACACAAGAGTGTATCAGTATACTACCTTCTTCCTTCATTCAGATATGAATCCAGTTGCATGTCTAGTTCTTCTTCACGTCGCAAAGCACAGTGAGAGTGTTAAACACCAATCATGTGAGTGCAGTTCTACTTCTCTTTGTGATACCAAATGTTTCACGACACATCCTTCTTTTCAAAGTCACTTCGAGAGTGCTATGCACCTATCGAAGTCCAGTGGGAACCCTATCTTTCATGCACCCCCATTTGGGTGACTTGTGAGCAACATTAAGGACTTGCACTTAATATTCAACTTTTTTCACTGAAGACCTCTTGCGTGAAACTTCTATCTTGCGTAAAACTCTCTTCTTGCTTGCAACTATCTTTTCTTGTGTTTAAATCTTAATTAATTCGTGCAACTCACTTTGTATATATTTATTATTCACTTTAGAGCATTAATTTCTTCTAAGTGTTGAGAATTTTAAATGTGAGGAGGTCACCACATATTTTTAAACCACATTGACCCACGCGTGCAAAAACCCCGATGTGTCGCGCAGGATCCTGACGCGTCGTGAAAAAACCCCATTTGACATCACATTGGGCACGTAAGTCACACATCGTACAAAACTACATTTGACATCACATTGGGTGTGTAAGTCTCTTTAACTCCAACATCATATTTCACAAACTTCTTGAATCTTTTGTGCACTTCATGACTTTTCCATTTTTCAATTTTTGGACCTCAAATCATGCCTTGCACACAAGATTTCAAACTCCCTTCAATCTTGTGCTCCAAAACCAATCCGGTGCGCAAAACCCAATCTTTCACGCAAACCTCTCCTTTTCTAAATTTTTATTTTCAGATCATTAAACTCCACTTCATCATAACATACCAAGCCATCTTTGGATTTAGGCGCAACATACTTTTCCAAAAACACATTTCTTCATCTCCAGATTTTCAGGCCCTATAATTTGGAAAACACTGGAAAATGACACCACCTTAAAAAGTTCTTTTTTACACCTCTAGATCATATGTTCCTTTGTCATGTTCTCTCTTCACTACATCCCATAACCATTCTTCAGCTTTCATCAGAAAATCCACTGTCGTGATATGTATCTATTGATCGAACAGCTTTACCATCGTCAGTTTTTTAATAGGAAGTACTGTAACTTCACTATCTTCCAGCAACATCATTCTTTCCAATCAAAACTGCATATGACTGTCATCACCTTTACTCCCCGTTCCCTTAATAAGTCTTTCGTCACATGTTCTCCTCACTTATGATATTGTGAAATAAAAATCAGTAAGGCATCATCTAATTTATTCCATTCTCATAGTTCAAAGCTCGTGCACTACTTAATCTCTTCTCTTCATCTTCAAAATTAGAGTTTTGAGGCTTCTTCAAACACCTTAAATGTTGTAGACAATGTATCACCATTGATACATGTATTTTGATCTTTAATCACAGTTCACAAATCATATAATTTAAAGGAAATATGTAATGCATGACTATCTTAGAATTCCAAGCCTTTTTGCACTCTCTCTTCTTCTTCAATGACCATTCTCTACTTCATGCAATTTATATGATTCTTTTCTTCAAGTAAGATCTTGCATAGTTCTCATGCAATCATGAAAAATTGCATGGTCAAATACTCATTCTTCTTTAATCATCCCCAGTTTGATGATACCTCACCATTCTTCATTGTTGTAAACAATGTGTCACCTTAGACACAAGTTCTTTGAACTTAGGATCAGTTCAACAATCATCAGAATGTAACACCCCAATATTTAATAGTACATTATTTCTTCAAAGTAATTCAATAACTTTCACTTCACACAACACCGAGTTCTAGTGCACCATGACTTACCAAACTAGTCGTTCAAAAGAGATTATGAATAGTATTAACTAAATTTTGGACATTATATAATCCTTATAATTTTAAAATCCATATTATGAGTTTCTTAGACATAATGAAAAAAGAAATTCATTTTTTCAAATAAAAGTATTATTTTTTTAAATGAAATTTTACCGCCTTTTAATGGTGAACCCTATTTAAATACAATATTTGAAACATTTATATATTCAATTTGACAAAATAAACTTCTTCTTTATAATCGGGACATAAGAATTTAGTTTTAATAAATTTTTGGTGTTTTTCTGATAACTTTCATATTTGGGTGAATAGTGAAAAATATTATATTTTAACTGAAAACAATTTTTTTAATCAAAATAATTTGTAGTGTTAAATTATAAATTTTAATGGTTTGGAAGTGTAAATAGATTATATTTTTACCATGTAATCAAAAATTATTCATTGTAAATAATTTCACTTATAAAATTGAACATAAACAAGTATCAATCTTTTGTTAGTTATTATTTCTTAAAAACACACTTTTTGATTTTGACAATGGGAATTAATTTAAAATTAATAAATTCAAACGTCTATGTTTTTAATTTGGTAAAATAGACTTAATTTTTGAATTCATAATATCAAAATTAGCTTTGGGTGAAATTTTGGTATTTTTCTGAAAACATTCAATTTTTCATGAATAGTGAAAAACACTGAGTTATTGGTTAAAACTGACTTTTTATTTAAATAATTACTTATTTTATTTAAATTTATGTTAGGTAAAAATAGATACATAATACCAATATAATTTCAATATAATTAATTGGAGTCATTTTATAATAAGTTTAGATATATAAAAATTTTATTGAACTTTTTCTCGTCTTTTACCCACCTACAAGGAGAATTTGCAAATTTACATAAAACATAATTTTACTGATTCTTTGAGTTGAATAACAAAAATAAAAGAGACACTATTAATATCATTTAGTAAAATATGGTTCAATAAGATGAAAATAATTTATGGTGATTAGTAACGTTTTACTTTTATTTTCCACGGTTAAAAGTAAATAGGGTAATTTAGGGTAAAAATGATATTATTATTACCCTAAAACATGTTATAATTCTATTGGATAAGTTTAATTAGACCAAAAACTACCTTATTAATAAAATATTGTCCTTTATGTCCACTTTTATTAGATTAGGACTTCTATTATTATTTTATTTAAAGAAGAGTTAAAAGAGTTAAAATCAAATTTTAATAACTAAAACATTTATCATATAGGGTTATATATAAGATAAATTTGACTAAAAATATTAATTAGAAATATAAAAAGATTTAGTACATAATGGTATTTTATTTATATTTTTTATAAATTAAATAATTTAATTTATTTATGACACAATGATGATGCAATAATGACATAATTAATGAAGTATTGAAATAATTGATATTATAAATATCCAAATAAATATAATTTGAGACTTTTTATGAATTACAATAATTTTATAGGTTAATATGACATGTTAGGGTTGGTTAGATGAATTGTTTTCGAAGTAATAATTCTTTTATGAATTTATAAAAAAAAATACCAAATAGTGTCAAAATTGACATAAAAGAGTTTTTAAAACAAGTATTATAATGTTAATTTATAAAATATTCCTAAAAATATAAGATTTAGAAAAATTACTTATATAATGATAATTGTATCATTAATGAACCACTTGGTGTTCTATTGGAAGTTTATATTACGTTTATTAACCATATAATACAAAAATACAAAAAGACTTGCTAAATTTCAAACTATTTAACTAAGAGTTAAATCTAAATTATAAAGTTAATATATTGACCCAAACCAGTCTAAAACCTATTTATTGAGTGTTTTTAGACCCAAAACCACCTTATACCCTAAATAATCCATTTTTGAGACATTATAAACCGAAAATAAATTTATTATAAAATAATATTTCAAGCTTTTCCTAAGGTGCCCCTCACCCCTCTTATAAAAGGGAACTCACCCTTCTCTCTAATTCACACCTTCAAAGCCATTTGGATCTACCAAAAACAGACCACATACCCTATAAACTGTACTACCTTTATCATAGAGGCCTTAAATTAGTAATAAATCCAACCTAAGTAGCCATTTTGATCAAATCAAAAGGAAAAACCCGAAGAAGAGGTAAATATTTCATCACCTCTTTCAAGTTCCTTTCTTCTTCCACTTCCTATTTCTTTGTTGTTTTCATTATAAAATAATAACTCTAGTATATTATATGTACTATAATTTTATTATAAATATGGTACAACCATATTCATTATTATATCCATCCTTTGAATGACATATCACCATACATGCGTACGTATGGCTTACCGTCTCCAGGTCGTGGTGTAATTGTTTTTCAATACATTTTTATTTGGATGGGTATAATATTGATATTTAATTGATGTAAATAATAAATATAACAGGATAATATTTCGGTATATATGATATACCATCCAATTATATATTATTTTAATATCAAAACAATGATATTGTTGCTCGTGAGTACGTACGGATTACCGTCTCCACGAACGTGATGAGATTTAATCCCCATCGTATACATTCAAGACTAAATTTCATTTGATGATTAAAAATAATTTTTAAATACTTTATATCATTATAAATATGAATATGATACATCTCATCCATAACAAATATAACTCCCATAACAACTAATATAAAGGAAAACGAATCTGTTAACACCCTAAACGACGATAATACTAAGATATTATTAACAATGCAATATTAAAATATCATATATTATATCATATTAATGTATATGATTATTGTATAATTTCATAACAATTATTTCACCATTATACAGTTGTTTAACCTACCCTCAACCAAGGAAAATTACAAGGTAGGGGTTAATTTCACAATTTCTTTATTGTCCGAGGTTGTTTTTACATAAGTATCTTCTGGGATATATTTATTATACATGTCCATGTTTCAAGAAAGAGTTTTCAAAGGGATTATTTTAAGGGAAATTTTTTACTAAAACATCATTTTAAATGTTTTAAATATTTCTTCTTGTAAATCATTCTCATTAATGTCCATTTTTCAAAAATGTTTTTTAAGGATTTATTTAGACGGACATGAATGTTTTTAAAATGTTAATTCCTTTTAAGAGTTTCAAATTGGTATGGGAAATGTTGATTAAAAAATGTATTTAAATGTATTAATTTCTAAATTATGTGAATTTTAAATTTTTTTATGAAAAAGGTATATTTCTCTAAAATAGTTTTACAAATAATTTTCATCTATTTCAACATCCTTTGATGGATTTTAAACATGTTTGAAGTTGATTTATTATGATAAAAATAATCCATATTGTATTGAAGGTTTTTTGATATGTTTGACTATGGATGTGTTATTTTTATATGATTCATGGTTTATGGATAAAGTATTGACATTTCATATGATATTTTTAATACGAATGTTTATGTTATGTTTAAACCTTTTTATGTGAGGAATGCATTGGACTTAATAAGTGATGAGTGGAGTCTGCTATATCTCCTTGATGCATCGTTAGGTCTCATGAGACAAACTAGTTTCTTGGTATAAGGCCTTGAAAAAAACTTATTTGTAGTCTTGCCACAAGTCCTTGACTATGTCGTTATTAAAGTTTGGCATTATGCATTCCATCATTATGAAAGTGGCTATTGATATTGCATGTGATTATTCTACTAGTAGAATATCAATGTGAGTAAGTAAATGGCATTATTTTGATTTATATTTTCCATGTTAGGAATATGTTTATATTGAAAAGTCTTTTTTTAGTTTTATACATTGCCTTAAATATTTATGCTTATTTATGAATGCTTACACTATATTTTTATCCTTACTGAGCATCTGATCTCAGCCCTTTCTATGTTTTATTTTTCCCAGAATGAAAAAAGTAAATGATGAATGACCTTCAGGGATAGTATATGGGATCTCAGATTTGTATATGGAAATAATGTAGTTGTAGATTTCCATTTCATGATTTAATGTCGACCTTATGAATGTATCTATCACTTCCAAGTCTACTAAACTAATCAAACTTTTGAGACTTTATCTTTTGTAATCATGCCAATGATATTTAATAATGCACCAACTCAGTGCTTCTGGGGTCGGGGCATTACAGTTGGTATCAGAGGAAGTTTAGTACAAACCTTGGAAACTAGATTTAGATAAACTCTGATTAGAGCACATATCCCTAAGAAAGACTTTGAGGATTAGTATAGAAAAACTACCTAGAATTTTTTATTGTAGAGATTTTGTGAGTTTTCCAAGCAATACATCCCTGTCTAGATATGAGCAAGTAGAGGAGGCTCTGGAACAGATGTACATAGGGGTAAACCCCAAAAACACCGCTTTGAGCTAGACTTGAACAGGAAATGGTGCACGACAATGGGCCTTGCTTTACTCTTGGTTATGACACTCTTGGGGGATATAATTAGGATAATACTCATTTTATTTACAAACCATTAGGAAGGGTTTATGAGTATATACTTCTTCAAATAAAACATTTTTATGATTATGGATTATATCCATAAACTGTTCAATTTATGTTAACTATTTTACAAGTTTGGAATTATGAATCGTAATACATAAACTGACCTAGTCTATTCCATTGTTTAGAAATGGCACCCGTAGATGGAATGAGAACTCCAACAATACGTTTGATCTAAAGAGTAAGAAGGATCATATCTTTCATAGTATTAAGACAACATTTAGAAGGGAAATAGTATCCCACATATTCTAAACATATGAATAAATAGTATCATGTGTTAATAAGATAACTAAATAATTCTATGATTCCTATGGATTTGAAGGGAATCCATAGAAGAAAAGGATGGTAGAGAGGAAGATGTATAAAGGGAAGAAGGGAAATAAGGATTTTCCCATATGTGCTAATTGTGGAAAAAATAACCTTGGTAAATTCTTGAAGGGAATGAGAGTTTGTTATGAATATGGAGAAAAAAGGACACCAAGTACGTGATTTCAAGGATACGAAAAAGTTTTTATGTGTATAATGCTTCATCTGCAAGGAGTTGGGTCACTATGCAAATCAATTTCCAAATCATCCGAGTATAACCCAAATGATGCTATTGGATAATAATAAAGTTATCATACTACCACAGATGAAGAGGAATGACTATTGTTCTTATTTTGTTGTTAAAAGATTATGTCATTTCAGTGTTGTATTGATGATATACCAGATATATGAATTATGGAAATACATAAGGATTATACTACAGTACTATTTCATTGAGGATTTGAGATTATATGGTTTTATGAAAAGTGACTCAACAAAAAGTTAAACATTTTGTAAAATACATGGTTAGAGGAAAGATAAACCTTAATATGGTCTTGATACTGAGGAAGTAATTCTGGAATAAGAGATGGTTGATTTGGATAAATTATATTGGATATTCTTAACTATCTTGGAACTGATTAATGGTTTGTTTATTTAATCATTGTTGGAATATTAAAAAAATTTGGATATAAGGAATATATCCAGTATTATATAAAGGATAATGGATCATGAATGTAATAAATAAGGTTTTATGGTAATTCCGGGTGTTACCATGTTTTAAAATAATACATGATGAAGTTGTTCACATGTTACTACATGGTAAAAAGGATCTTTATTGTGTTTAACTTCCTTATAAATTTTGGACTATGAGTTTGGATAGAAGTATTTTGGATAATTCTAAAGGTTTGAATTGATTAGGTTTAAAATTTTATATTATTTCATTGTTATTTTTGGACGGTCATAAAAAGGACAACACACATACTGTGTGACAATCTGTCACGTCAGACAAAGCTGTGGGAATTGAACCCACAACCATAGTGCGATTGGGATTTATCACCTACCACTGGACTACATAAAGTCCCTGGATTGTATAATCCTATTTTTTTAAATGGTTTGATAGATGAATTATAAATTCATTATTTTTGGAACCCTATATGATTAGGATAAATAGAAATTTTTTTGAAATCTTTTAGAGTAAAAGATGAGTTTGTGTTAGAAATTAGTTGAAGGATGAAACTCCACTTTTCAAGTATATATATATATAATTTTTTCCCTCTTATTCTATGGGTAAATGAATTATTAAACTCTAGGGAAGGGATATTAAAACAAAAAATGTGTTATCCTAATACCTTATGTTTTGTTGAACTGATGGAATTTTGAATCATCATAGATTGATGGATTTGAGGCCCTCAATTTTACACTTGTTTGTGATTGATGACCTCAATAACTCCCTATAAATATTTAGGTTTTTCCTCCAATTATGTGTCTCTAATTTCCACCAATGTTCTATTATTCGAGATCATAATTTGGTGGTGACCCTTTCATTTCCCTTTTCCTCTTATTAAGACTAGATTTTATTAACTCAATTTCTGATGTGGGTTTTCCCACAAAGGTATTTTCTATTTTCAAACTTTTATTTTTGAAAAACAATTTTAAATTGCAAGGATGGAATTTATTGAAGGAGGTAAGAATGTAACACCCCAAGATTTCATAGTACGTTATTTCTTCAAAGTAATTCAATAACTTGCACTACAAGCAACAACGAGTTCTAGTGCACCATGACATACCAAACTAGCCGTTCAAAAGAGGTTATGAATAGTATTAACTAAATTTTGAACTTTATATAATCCTTATAATTTTAGAATACATATTATGAGTTTCTTAGGCATAATGAGAAAACAAATTTATATTTTTAGATAAAAGAATTATTTTTTAAAAAAATGGAATTTTACCACCTTTTAATGGTGAACCCTTTTTAAATACAATATTTGAAACTTTTATATATTCAATTTTACAAAATAAAATTTTTCTTTAGAATTGGGAATAATAATTTAGTTTCAATAAATTTTTGGTGTTTTTTTGATAACTTTCATATTTTGGTGAATAGTGAAAAATACTATATTTTAACTGAAAACAAATTTTTTAATCAAAATAATTTGTAGTGTTAAATTATAAATTTTAATGGTTTGGAAGTATAAATAGATTATATTTTTACCACTTAATCCAATGTTATTCATTGAGAATAATTTCACATTGAAATTGAACATAAACAAGTATCAATATTTTTTTAGTTATTATTTCTTAAAAACACTATTTTTGGTTTTGACAACGGGAATTAATTTTAAATTAATAAATCCAATTATATGTTTTGAATTTGGTAAAATAGACTTAATTTTTGAAATCAGAATATCAAAATTATCTTAGGGTGAAATTTTGGTATTTTTCCACACACTTTCAATTTTTGTTGAATAGTGAAAAACACTGAGTTATTGGTCAAAACCGAATTTTTATTTAAAAAATTATTTATTTTATTTAAATTTATTTTCTGTCAAAATAGATAAATAATACCTATATAAGTTCCATATAATTAGTTGGAGTCATTTTATAATATGTTTTGATATATGAAAATTTTATTGAACTTTTTCTCGTCTTTTACCCACCTCCTAAGAGAATTTGAAAATTTACATAAAACATAATTTTACCACTTCTGTGAGTTGAATTTCAAAAATCTGAGAGACACGGTTGATATTAGTAAGTAAAATTTGGTTTAATAAGATGAAAATAATATTTGGTGAATAGTAACTTTTTACTTTTATTTACCGTAGTTAAAAGTAAATAGGGTAATTAAGGGTAAAAATGATATTATTATTACCCTAACACAAGTCCTAATTCTATTGTATAAATTTCATTCGTCCAAAAAAACCTTAGGAAAAAAATATGATCCTTTAGGTCCACCTGGATTAGATTAGAACTTCTAATATTATTTTATTTAAAGTAGATTTAAAAGAGTTAAAATCAAAGTTTAATAACTAAAATATTTTTAATATAGGGTTATACACAAGATAAATTCAGCTTTAAAAATTGATTAGAAATATAAAAATATTTAATACATAAAGGTATTTTATTGATATTTTTAGTCAGTAAATAATTTAATTTATTTATGACACAATGGTGATGCAGTAATTACCCAATTAATGAAATACTAAAATAATTGATATTATAAATATCCAAATAAATGTAATTTGAGACTTTTTATGAATTCAACTAATTTTATAGGTTAATATGACATGTTATGGTAGTTTAGATGAATTTTTTGAAGTAATAATGCTGTTATGAATTTAGTAAAAACAAAATACCAAATAGTGTCAAAATTGACATAAGAGTATTTAAAACAAATATTATATTATTAATTTACATAATATTCTTAAAAATATAAGGTTCATCCAAATGAATTATATAATGATAGTTGTATTATTAATGAACAACTTGGGGTTCTCTTGAATGTTTATAGTAAGTTGATTAACCATATAATATAAAAATAAAAAGAGACATGGTAAATGTCGAATTATTTAACTAAGAGTTAAATCTAAATGATAAAGTTAATATAGTGACCCAAAACTGTATAAAACCTATTGGATGAGTGGTTTTTGACCCAATCCCACCTTATACCTAAAATAATCCATTTTCAAGCCATTAGAAACCGAAAATTATTTTATTATAAAATAATATTTCAAGCTTCTCCTATGGTGCCCCTCACCCATCTTATAAAAGGGAATTCCCTCTTCTCTCTAATTCACACCTTCAAAGCCATTTTTCTCATCCAAACCCTACCCAAATACCCTATAAACTATCCTAAATTTATCCTAGAGGACTTATTTTATTCATAAACCCAACCTAAGGAGACCTTTTGATCAAATCAAAAGGAAGAACCCGAAGAAGAGGTAAATATTTCATCACCTCTTTCAAGTTCATTTCTTCTTCCACTTCCTCTTTCTTATTTATTTTCATTCAAAAATAATAACTCCAGTATATTCTATATATTGTGATGTTATTATAAATATGGTACAACCATATTCATTATTCTATCCATCCTTTGAATGACATGTCACCATACGTGCATACGTATGGCTTACCATCTCCACGTCATGGTGTAATTGTTATTCAATACATTATTATTTGGATGGGTATAATAAGGATATTTAATTGATATAAATGATAAATATAACAAGATAATGATTCTGTATATATGATATAACATCCAATTATATATTATTTTAATATCAAAATAATGATATTGTCGCTCGTGCATACCTACGGATTACCGTCTCCACGAACGCGATGAGATTCATTCCTCATCATATCCATTCAAGACTAATTTTCATTTTATGATTAAAAATAATTTTTAAATACTTGATATCATTCTGAATATGAATAAGATACATCCCATCCATAACAAATATGACTCACATAACAAAGAATATATAGGAAAATAGATCTGTTATCACCATAAATGACGATAATACTAAGATATTATTAACAAAGCAATATTAAAAGACCATATATGATATCATATTAATGTATATGATTCTTGTATAATTTAATAAAAATTACTTCCCCATTATACAAGAGGTTAACCTACCATCGAAAAAGGAAAAGTACAAGCTAAGGGTTAATTTCACAATCTCTTTATTATCTGAGGTTGTTTTTACGTAAGTATCTTCTGAAACATATTTATTATTCTTGTCCATATTTCATGAAATATTTTTCAAATTTATTATTTCAAGGGACTTTTTTTTATTAAAAAATCATTTTAAATGTTATAAATATTTATTCTTGCAAATCATTATCATTAATGTCTATGTTTTCAAAAATGGTTTTTAAGGATTTACTTATATAGACGTGAATGTTTTTTAAATGTTAATTCCTTTAAAAAGTTTCAAAGAGGTATGGGACACATTGATTAAAAAATTTCTTTAAATGTATTCCTTTATAAATTGTTTGACTTTTAAAGGTTTTCATGAAAAAGGGATATTTCTCTCAAAGAGTTTTATAAATCATTTTTATCTATGTCAATATTTTTTTATGGATTTTAAACTTGTTTGAAGTTGATTTATTATGATACAAATCATCCATATTGTATTGAATGTTTTGTGATATGTTTGACTGTGGATGTGTTATTTTTATACCATTCATGCTTTATGGATAAAGTATTGAAATTTCTTATGCTAGTTTTAAAATGAATGTTTATGTTATGTTTAATCCTTTTCATATGGGGAATGCATTGGACTTAGTAAGTGACCAGTGGATCCCTCTATATCTCCTCGATGCATCAGTAGGTCTCATGAGATAAACTAGTGTCTTGTCACAAGGCCTTGACAAAATATTATTTGTAGTCTTGGCACAAGGCCTTGACAATGTGGTTATGAAAGTCTGGAATTATGCATTCCATTATTATGAAAGTTGCTATCGATATTGCATGTGATTATTCGACTAGTAGAATATACATTTGAGTAAGTAAAAAGCATTATTTTGATTTATATTTTCCATATTATGATGAATTTTATGTTTAAAGTATTTTTTTAGTTTTATACATTGCCTTAAATGTTTATACTTATTTATAAAATCTTTCATTATATTGTTATACTTACTGAGCTTCTGAGCTCACCCCTTTCTATGTTTTATTTTTCCCAAGATGCGAAGAAGTATATTATGACTTAAATTTTGGGATAGTATATGGGATCTCAGTGCTGTATATGGAAATAATGTTCTTGTAGTTTTCTATTTTATGATTTAATGTTGACCTTATGAATGTATCTTGCACTTCCAAGTCTACTAAACTAATCAGTCTTTTGAGACTTTATCTTTTGTAATCATGCCAATGATATTTATTAATGCACCGACTCTGTGCTTGTGGGGTCAGGGCATTACAGTTGGTATCAGAGGAAGTTTAGTACAAACTTTGGAAACTAGATTTAGATAAACTGTGATTAGTACACATATCCCTAAGAAAGACTTTGAGGATTAGTATAGAAGAACTTCCTAGAATTTTTTATTATAAATATTTTGTGAGTTTTCTAAGCAATACATACCTGTCTAGATATGAGCAAGTAGAGAAGGCTCTGGCACATATGTACCTAGGGGTAAACCCCAAAAACACCGCTTTGAGCTAGACTTGAACGGGAAATGGTACACGACAATGGGCCTTGTTGTACTCTTGGTTACGACACTCCTGTGGGATATTCTTAGGATAATAATCATTTTCTTTACAAACAATTAGGAAGGGTTTATGAGTATATACTTCTTCAAATAAAACATTTTTTTGATTATGGATTATATCCATAAACTGTTCAATTTATGTTAACTATTTTACAAGTTTGGAATAATGAATTTTAATTCATAAACTGACCTAGTGTATTCCATTGTTTAGAAATGGAACCCGTAGAAGGAATGAGAACTCCAACAATACGTATGATCCAATGAGTAAGAAGGATCATATCTTTCATAGTATTAAGCCAACATTTAGAAGGGAAATAGTATCCCACATATTCTAAACATATGAAGAAATAGTATCATGTGTTAATAAGATAACTAAATAATTATATGAGTCCTATGGCTTTTAAGGGAAGCCAGAGAAGAAAAGGATGGTAGAGAGGAAGATGGATAAACGGAAGAAGGGAAATAAGGATTTTCCCATATTTGATAATTGTGGAAAAAATCACCTTGGTAAATTCTTGAAGGGAATGAGAGTTTGTTATGAATGTGGAGAAAAAAGGACACTAAGTATGTGATTTCAAGGATACAAAAAAGTTTTCATTTGTATAATGCTTCATCTTCAAGGAGTTGGGTCACTATGCAAATAAATGTCCAAATCATCCGAGTATAACCCAAATGATGCTATTGGATAATAATAAAGTTATCATACTACCACAGATGAAGAGGAATGACTAGTGTTCTTATGTTTTTGTTAAAAGATTATGTCATTTCAGTGTTGTATTGATGATATACCATATATATGAATTATGGAAATAAATAAGGATTATACTACAGTACTATTTCATTGAGGATTTGAGATTATATGGTTTTATGAAAAGTAACTCAACAAAAAGTTAAACATTTTGGAAAATACATGGTTAAAGGAAAGATAAACCTTAATATTGTCTTGATACTGAGGTAGTAATTTTGGAATAAGAGATGGCTGATTTGGATAATTTATATTGGATATTCTTAACTATCTTGGAACTGATTAATGGTTTATTTATTTAATCATTGTTGGAATATTAAAAAAATTTGGATATAAGGAAAATATCTAGTATGATATAATGGATAATGGATCATGAATGTAATAAATAAGGTTTTATGGTTATTCAGGGTGTTACCATGTTTTAAATAATACATGATGAAGCTGTTCACATGTTACTACATGGAAAAAAGGATCTTCATTGTGTTTAACTTCCTTATAAATTTTGGACTATGAGTTTGGATAGAAGTATTTTGGATAATTCTAAAGGTTTGAATGGATTAAGTTTAAAATTTTATATTATTTTTATTGTTATTTTTTGGATGGTTATAAAAAGGACAACACACATACTGTGTGACAATCTGTCACGTCGGACAAAGCTGTGGGAATCGAACCCACAACCATAGTGCGATTGGGATTTATCACCTACCACTGGACTACATGAAGTCCCTGGATTGTATAATCCTATTTTTTTAAAGGGTCTGATAGGTGAATTATAAATTCATTATTTTTGGAACCCTATATGATTAGGATAAATTGAGTTTTTCTTTGAAATCTTTTGGAGTAAAAGATGATTTTGTGTTAGAAATTAGTTGAAGGGTGAAACTCTACTTTTCAAATATATATATATATATATATATATATATATATATTCCCTCTTATTTTATGGGTAAATTAATTATTAAACTTTAGGGAAGGTATATTAAAACCAAAAATGTGTTATCCTAATACCTTATGTTTTTTTGAACTGATGGAATTTTAAATCATCATAGATTGATGGATTTGAGGCCCTCAATTTTACACTTGTTTGTGATTGATGACCTCAATCACTCCCTATAAATATTTACGTTTTTCCTCAAATTATGTATCTCTAATTTCCACCAATGTTCTACTAATCGAGATCATAATTTGGTGGTGACCCTTTCATTTCCATTTTCCTCTTATTAAGACTATATTTTATTAACTCAATTTCCGATGTGGGTTTTCCCACAAAGGTATTTTCTATTTTCAAAATTTTATTTTTGAAATACAATTTCAAATTTCAAGGATGAAATTTATTGAAGGAGGTAAGAATGTAACACCCCAAGATTTCATAGTACGTTATTTCTTCAAAGTAATTCAATAACTTGCATTACATGCAACAACGAGTTCTAGTGCACCATGACTTACCAAACTAGCCGTTCAAAAGAGGTTATGAATTGGATTAACTAAATTTTGAGCTTTATATAATCCTTATAATTTTAGAATCTATATTATGAGTTTCTTAGGCATAATGAGAAAACAAATTTATTTTTTTAGATAAAAGAATTATTTTAAAAAAAATGCAATTTCACCGCCTTTTAATGGTGAACCCTTTTTAAATCCAATATTTGAAACTTTTATATATTCAATTTGAAAAAATAAACTTCTTCTTTAGAATTGGGAATAATAATTTAGTTTCAATAAATTTTTGGTGTTTTTCTGATAACATTCATATTTTGGTGAATAATGAAAAATACTATATTTTAACTGAAAACAAATTTTTTAATCAAAATAATTTGTAGTGTTAAATTATAAATTTTAATGGTTTGGGAGTATAAATAGATTATATTTTTACCACTTAATCCAATTTTATTCATTGGGAATAATTTCACATTGAAATTGAACATAAACAAGTATCAATATTTTTTTAGTTATTATTTCTTAAAAGCATTATTTTTGGTTTTGACAACGGGAATTAATTTTAAATTAATAAATAAAAATTATATGTTTTGAATTTGGTAAAATAGACTTAATTTTTGAATTCAGAATATCAAAATTATCTTAGGGTGAAATTTTGTTATTTTTCTACACACTTTAAATTTTTGTTGAATAGTGAAAAACACTGAGTTATTGGTTAAAACCGACTTTTTATTTAAAAAATTACTTATTTTATTTAAATTTATTTTATGTCAAAATAGATACATAATACCTATATAAGTTCAATATAATTCTTTGGAGTCATTTTATAATATGTTTTGATATATAAAAATTTTATTGAACTTTTTTCTCGTCTTTTACCCACCTCCTAGGAGAATTTGAAAATTTACATAAAACATAATTTTACCGCTTCTGTGAATTGAATTTCAAAACACTGATAGACATGGTTGATATTAGTAAGTAAAATTTGTTTTAATAAGATGAAAATAATTTTTGGTGAATAGTAACTTTTTACTTTTATTTACCGCGGTTAAAAGTAAATAGGGTAATTAAGGGTAAAAATGATATTATTATTACCCTAACACAAGTCCTAATTCTATTGTATAAATTTAATTCGACCAAAAAAACCTTAGGAAAAAAATATAATCCTTTAGGTCCACCAGGATTAGATTAGAACTTCTATTATTATTTTATTTAAAGTAGATTTAAAAGAATTAAAATCAAAGTTTAATAACTAAAATATTTTTAATATAGGGTTATACACAAGATAAATTAAACTATAAAAATTCATTAGAAATATAAAAATATTTACTACATAATTTTATTTTATTTATATTTTTAGACATTAAATAATTTAATTTATTTATGACACAATGGTGATGAAGTAATTACCCAATTAATGAAATACTAAAATAATTGATATTATAAATATCCAAATAAATTTAATTTGATACTTTTTATGAATTACATTAATTTTATAGGTTAATATGACATTTTATGGTTGGTTAGATGAATATTTTTTGAAGTAATAATGCTTTTATGAATTTAGTAAAAACAAAATACCAAATAGTGTCAAAATTGACATAAAAGAGTATTTAAAACAAATATTATATTTTTACCTTATATTATATTCCTAAAAATCTAAGGATCAGCCAAGTTAATTATATAATGATAGGTGTATCATTAATGAACAACTTGGGGTTATCTTGGAGGTTTATAGTAAGTTTATTAACCATATAATATAAAAATACAAAGAGACATGGTAAATGTCGAATTATTTAACTAAGAGTTAAATATAAATGATAAAGTTAATATAGTGACCCAAAACTGAATAAAACCTATTGGATGAGTGGTTCTCGACCCAATCCCACCTTATCCCTAAATTAATCCATTTTCAAGCCATTAGAAACTGAATATTATTTTATTATAAAATAAGGTTTCAAGCTTTTCCTAAGGTGCCCCTCACCCCTCTTATAAAAGGGCACTCCCTCTTCTCTCTAATTCACACCTTCAAAGCCATTTTTCTCATCCAAACCCTTCCCAAATACCCTATAAACTATCGTAAATTTATCCTAGAGGCCTTATTTTATTCATAAGGAAAACCTAAGAGCCCTTTTGATCAAATCAAAAGGAAGAACCCGAAGAAGAGGTAAATATTTCATCACCTCTTTCAACTTCATTTCTTCTTCCACTTCCTCTTTCTTTGTTATTTTCATTAAAAAATAATAACTCCAGTATATTCTATATATTGTGATGTTATTATAAATATGGTACAACCATATTCATTATTCTATCCATCCTTTGAATGACATGTCACCATACGTGCATACGTATGGCATACCGTCTCCACGTCGTGGTGTAATTGTTATTCAATACATTATTATTTGGATGGGTATAATAAGGATATGTAATTGATATAAATGATAAATATAACAAGATAATTATTCTTTATATATGATATACCATCCAATTATATATTATTTTAACATCAAAAGAATGATATTGTCGCTCGTGCATACCTACGGATTACCGTCTCCACGAACGCGATGAGATTCATTCCTCATCATATCCATTCAAGACTAATTTTCATTTTATGATTCAAAATAATTTTTAAATACTTGATATCATTCTGAATATGAATACGATTCATCCCATCCATAATAATTATGACTCACATAACAAAGAATATATAGGAAAACAGATCTGTTGTCACCATAAACGACGATAATACTAAGATATTATTGACAAAGCAATATTAAAAGATCATATATGATATCATATTAATGTATATGATTCTTCTATAATTTAATAAAAATTATTTCACCATTATACAAGAGGTTAACCTACCCTCGAAAAAGGAAAAGTACAAGGTAAGGGTTAATTTCACAATCTCTTTATTATCAGAGGTTGTTTTTACGTAAGTATCTTCTGATACATATTTATTATTCATGTCCATGTTTCATGAAATATTTTTCAAATGTATTATTTCAAGGGAATTTTTTTTATTAAAACATCATTTTAAATGTTATAAATATTTATTCTTGCAAATCATTCTCATTAATGTCCATGTTTTCAAAAATGGGTTTTAAGGATTTATTTATATGGATGTGAATGTTTTTAAAATGTTAATTCCTTTAAAAGGTTTCAAAGAAGTATGGGACACATTGATTAAAAAATTTCTATAAATGTATTCCTTTATAAATTGTTTGACTTTTAAAGGTTTTCATCAAAAAGGGATATTTCTCTCAAAGAGTTTTATAAATCATTTTTATCTATGTCAACATTTTTTGATGGATTTTAAACTTGTTTGAAGTTGATTTATTAAGATACAAATCATCCATATTGTATTGAATGTTTTGTGATATGTTTGACTGTGGATGTGTTATTTTTATACCATTCATGGTTTATGGATAAATTATTGAAATTTCTTATGCTAGTTTTAAAACGAATGTTTATGTTATGTTTAAACCTTTTCATATGGGGAATGCATTGGACTTAGTAAGTGACGGGTGGATCTCGCTATATCTCCTAGATGCATCAGTAGGTCTCATGAGACAAACTAGTGTCTTGTCACAAGGACTTGCCAAAATATTATTTGTAGTCTTGGCACAAGGCCTTCACAATGTGGTTATAAAAGTCTAGAATTATGCATTCCATTATTATGAAATTTGCTACTGATATTGCATGTGATTATTCGACTAGTAGAATATACATGTGAGTAAGTAAATGGAATTATTTTGATTTATATTTTCCATATTATGATGAAGTTTATGTTTAAAGTATTTTTTTTTATTTTTATACATTGCATTAAATGTTTATACTTATTTATAAAATCTTTTGTTATATTGTTATACTTACTGAGCATCTGAGCTCACCCATTTATATGTTTTATTTTTCCCAAGATTCGAATAAGTATATTATGACTTAACTTCAGGGATATTATATGGTATCTCAGTGTTGTATATGGAAATAATTTTGTTGTAGTTTTCTATTTTCATGATGTAATGTAAACCTTATGAATGTATCTAGTACTTCCAAGGCTACTAAACTAATCAGTCTTTTGAGATTTGATCTTTTGTGATCATGCTAATGATACGTAATAATTCACCAACTATGGGCTTCTAGGGTCGGGGCGTTAAATAGAATGTACTTCATGCATATTTTCCCAAAGATAACATACAATTCTATGATTTCATAACAATTATCCAGACATTATCACTCTAGCCAATCTTAGTTAACTTTGGAGTCCTTCTTCATCTCCTTCTTCATTTTGACAAGTATTGACAGCTGTTGACAACAAATACAATCTTCATACACAAATTTGTCCCAATAGATACACTTTTAAGACTAAAAAATAAAACTCTAGTAAACCTGGAGAAATTATCAACTAACACATAAACCAAATATTTTCCTCTTAGGATTATTTTTATAGGAGGAAAAAATCCATGTGGATGAGTTCCATAGAACTATATGTAAAGGCATATTTAATTTATTCAAAACATGAATTGTGTTTCGTATCCACTTTTCATGCATCACATGGTTTCTATATATTCATTTTAAGTCATGTTAAATCTAAAATTAAATTCATCTTAGAAAATCTTCACATAGATTGAATATTAAATTTACCAAGTCTTTTTTTACAAATCCAAAATTAATTTATTTCATTATTTAAACAGTTTGAGTTTTTTCTACACAAATAATGAAGATATAATATTTAGACATTCTCATTTATAGGTGCCTTAAAATTAAAGAGTTTATCTCTAAAAATGAAACATGAATTCTTTTAAAAATCTACATAGTATCCTTCATTACAAAGTTGGGAAATAATTATCAGGTTATGTTTTAATCCTTCCACATAAGTAATTTCTTATGAGAACTAATTTTGGATTTCCAACTTATCCAACTCTAATAATATTCCTCCCAACATTGTCACTAAATATGACCCATATTCCATCAATTTTAGATAAATAATAAAATTTTGAGAAATTTTCACTCATATTACTTATGAATCCACCATCCATATACCATTTTTATTTGGTGATATTATAGATTTTTTCCTATAAAATAAATCAAACATGATGTTTTTTTGGTTTCCATATTCACTTAGGTCAGGAAGTGTCAGTAACTAATGATTTGGGAATCAAAAGCCTATTTTTCTTCCAAAAAGTCCAGTATTGAATATGGATAAATTTATTGAAATAAAATCATGTATAACACCAAAAAATTTATGATTCCATAAACATAAACCGTTTGTATAATTTTAAGGTTCTCTATAATGGAAAAAATAACTTTATACTCGTTTTTTGTTTTTTGAACTGGGCACCAAATTTCTTTTCATCCAATTCCAAACTTATCTTTATTGATTTTATTATTACCACGGATTTGGATTAGGTAATTTTGTCATTTAAAGAAAACCAGAGGAATATTTAATTAATTGAACTTGTTTTTTCAAGATTTTAATTCTATTACCATGTTCAGCATAAGAAGTAGTATATTTTTTCATCTAAACCTTCATGTATAAATTTTGATTGTTTAATTCCTATTTTTCACCTAAAAATTTATAAGAATTTTTAGGGCCTTATTTTTCTTTTTCAATCATTTATATATTTTTTATTTTATGGTAAAATATTCATTGATTTCTTCAAAAGAGAAACTTTCAACATTAAAATCAGATTTATTCCTATAAGATTTAAATGAATGTACCTCCTCAAATTGTACTATAATGTACATGTTGGAATTTTTAATTGAGATTCCATATTATGATTAAAAATATGTTTCATCATTAAAATCATTAGAGGGACTCCATTTGGCCTTCATAACTATTTTTTTATTTATCATGAATTTTGGTTTCCATCTGTATCTATTATTATATTTCCTTTTTTCTTGAAGTTTTGGAAAATCTGGTTTGATATTTCCAAGATTATGGAACATATATTACCTAAATTACTTATAAATTCCATCATATTTCCAATAATTATTAAAGGATTTCTTGAATACTATTCTCTTATTTCATTAGTTTTAAAATGTATTACAAAATTGAGAAATATCACCATTGAAATTAGAACTATTTAAAGTACCCTCATTAGATGATTCCAAAAAAAATTATACCTTTTCTACTATTCCCATAATTTTAAGAAGAAACCTTCAAAGAAGCATTATCCTTTCTAAAAATTCTATTCTCACTAGATTTATCTTCCATTTCTCACTCATACATTATGGGTGTGCCCATAAGATATTTTATTTTGAAATCATTGATGACATTAAATTTTATAATGGTTACTGAAATTCCAATCCATTTAGATGGAAGAAATATTTGAACTGTTGAAGATTTATTAGGCTAAGGAACATGTTCTCCTAGAGAGTTGACATTATTCACAATTTCCATCAACCTTATATTCATATATGTTATTATTTCCCCATCAATAATTCTGAATGTGTGAAGATTTTTATTCATAGTATTCTACATCAACCAACTTATATTATTAGTTCCTTTATGGTCTATAGATATATCTGTCCATATTTTATGTGTTTTAGCACATTTATAAACTCTATTAAACTCATCTAGAATAAGTCCACATATAATAACATTAATTTATTTGGAGTTCATATCATATTAACCTTTCAAAATAACATCCCATTTTCAGATCTCCTTCAGGAATTGTGTAATGATTAATATTTTTCAAATAAACCATTAGACCAACTTCTTCATATAAATAATCATCTCTTCCTTCCAACATCCTTAATTTTTTATACTCAAAAAAGATTTCTATGAAAATAGACATATCTTCTTTATTATAATCCAAACTATCCATTTTAATATGATCTTTATAAGTTTAACATTTTAAATTTGAGAACTCTATATTCTCGAACTCTGATATTAACTATTTTTTTAATAATATCTGCAAAAAGACTTAGGAGTTGGATGAATTGAGTTCTTGAAATTTTATTCATTTAAAACCACCCTATATTAAGGTATGATTGTTTTAGATATTTTTCCATCATGTTCAATATAATAAATGTAAAATAAAAAGATAAATATAAAATATAAAACATTCATAGTGATATAGGGCACAAAGATACCCTAGCCTACTCCGTCAACACTCAACACCTATATATTGGTGATTTCAATAATACCGGTCCTTTTCTGATGGAATTATTTTTTAAGTGAATATTGATGTCATTTGATACAAATTCAGGATATTTTTTAGGGTCTAACAAGGATTTACAAAAACAAAATCCTTTAATAATCAATACATGGAGAACTAACTTCTGGAAATGATAAAGAATAATGAGAGATTACAAGATGAACCATGTTGTTTCAATATGAAACCAATAAAAGAGTAGAGGTCTCTAAGAGAGAAAATAAAAAGGATAATAGCTCAAGGAGAGTATTCAAAACACAACATTATTTATCTTCAAATCTCAAGTGTAGAAAAAAAATTCTTCTTCTTATTCTTAGCACAGAGAATCAGCATCCCAAAATGATTCAAGATAGAGATATATAGTTTTTTTAGATTCTACAATAGATGATATTATTCTAATATTTCTCTATATGTTCTTTAAACTAATATGAAAAAAAATCTAAAACATAAAATCATCTTAATAGAATCTCCTAGTGTCCTTTTCTTAAAATTACCTCAATAAAAATCCCTCAGTAATAAAAATAATTTATGGTTCTTCATTTCATGGTACCTACAACCTTTTGGAAATCTATTTTATCATAAATAGGTAGTACAATGTTTAATTAAATGAAATCAACATTAATTTTCACTTTAAATACACTAATGTTAATAAATAACTAAGTTATAGAGTGATGTAGTTGATTTTGGATCACTATATAGCTGAAATCAATGTATCTAAATTCACTTTTCTGAATTGATCAACATAGTTGTTCTTCACATAGGAAAATTTCTCATGTAGAAAAATCATGTAGTTATCTCGATTGTGTAGATGAAATTATATATCCAATTTAGTCAATTATTTGATATTCACATATCCAATTAAATCACTTATCCAATTCTAACCATGTAGCCAAATATTCTGTGGATCCAAATCATGTAAATAAATTCTCAACATAGTTGATTCTACATAGTCATTTAAAAAATGTATGTGTTTCTCACATAATGGATTCTGTGAAGTAAGAGATTCATGTAGCCAATTATATCATGTATCCAATTGATGGAATATATTTCTAAATATATCTAAAATTCATGTTTCAAAACTCCTCATATATATAATTTTTTCCAGACTTTGCCAAAATTTCAGTCTAAATGTAGATTATAGAATAATTGAACTAATACAATAGATTCAAACTAAATAATATTAAAACATATTAAAGACACTTAATAGACAATTTATTAGTAAAATAATAATGGTTTTTGGATCATTAAAGCATAAATCACATGAGATATTTTGGGACAACATCAATAGTCCAATTATTCACTTCCATGTGACTGTGTTTATCAGAAGTAAGAAGACTTAAAACCCTACACGCTAAACAAAGTCATACTTTTACCACAAAATAAACATCACAATCATTTAAAGAAAACATATGTACATCCAATAAAAATATAAAAAACAATAAATAACACAATATTTTTAACATTCCTTAGAAAATGAATCCTATATACATGGGAGAAACATCACCGCAACATTTTCCATTAGAATCAGAAGATAAAAGAGAGTAAAAATCAATATTAATAAGTATAGGCAATCTACCCAATCTATACCACTCTCCTTAATCAATTAATTATTTCCTTTAATTATTCTCCATATTTATCACTGAGGTCCCATTGGTTATATACTAAAAATCATTCGATCAAGTTGGAAAACTTACTCCATTAAAAACACATATCACTAAACAAGGACACCTCACCTTGATTACCAAGTTAGTGACACATTATATTTTATAAACATCTAGACCTATATCACTCCCTGATAAATTCATTGAAAATAAAAAACTTTTGATGATTCCTCTACCCATGGATAAGACTCATTGTTTTTTTCATCACACTATACCTCTTGGCCTTCTGGTGACTGAAATTTTGGTAACCTAAATCCAATGAATGAAATTATAATGAACCAAAACATAATTCAACTACCAATATTTAAAACATGATAGTTCTTGAGAGTGTAAATTAAATTTGTAAGAATTAATGGCTAGGACCCTAGGTTTTGAATGTATTCATGGGGTATATTTTCATAATATGTTTTTCTAATAATTGATATATTATGTTAATTATAGTTAATAGTATTATTATTTTCTACCATTTAATATATCACAACTATGTGAAGGAAAACCCCATTAAAGATAAATTTAGACTCATTGGTCCTTATATCACTTCTACATAATAATTTTCAATGAGAGAATTTAAATTTAAAAAGAAATGATTTAATAGATATAATGTTTGAACATAAAATAATAGATGTCTTTCTATTTTAATACCAAAAATGAAGGGTTATAACTCTAAAATATAATAATATAAAATATATTTCCTTTTTTTCATTAATAATACATTTTTATTTTTTTAGAAAACATTAAATTCTCATTCCAATCAATTTAGATACTCCAAAGACTTATTTATTTTCGATCCAAAGCATATATTTCCAAAAACAATTGACCACACATGATTCCATTTATCAATATATAATACTATACATTAAATATATTACAAATAAACTTCAAATTATACATTTAATATTATGTTTTAAAGAGAATTTTATTATAATAGGGAGATGTTTACTTATCATCAAAATCATGGTATGTGGATGGACAATGCACACAAGGAGACTATGGATTACTTCAAATGGATAAGTATTATTTCATATATAATAAGACATCACTATAAAAAACATCAAAATAGAGTATTAATTTATCTCAATGTTTTCATAGTGTCTGAATCAAAGTAATGGCAATGATTGTGGTTATTGAATTTGACAAATTATGAAATATATTATATTTAATCAACAAAAAATAATTCCCAAAGGGGTATTTCTAAAGGTAATTAAAATTTCATTTAAAATACTTATTAATGGTTTTTTTATCTATATATTTTTCAAGTAATGTAATGAATTTTGAAAATCCACATATACAAAAGAGAAATTAAATTTGTTTTGTAAATTAGTGGACAACATACATAGTGTTAGACTGTTTGGAGAAATCATGAAGTTATTTCCTATTGGGTTGGTAATTTGTTTATTGAACATAGATCATAAAAATTTGGTTTATCTAATGATTATTTAAGACTATGATAATTGATTGATTTTTGAAATTTTGGAATATAATCCATATTAATATAAATTATGGTTTAAAGACTAAAATCATTTCCCATTAAGATTTCCACTTCATGAGTTATTTTTTGCGTATAAAGAGCACAAAGGTCATTATAAAATGTTTATGGAACTTCATGAAGAAATAATTTCCCCTTTATAATCCCACTTCAAGTCAAATCATGAAGGAGAATTCTGATGAATAAATGACTCTAGCCTTCAATAAAGACCTGTAACTCTGTATGTAGGTATTTTATGATCTTTATAGGCATGAAAGTTTTATAGAAAAAACAATTCTCGATAATGGTTTCTGTAAGTATGATTCACTCATGTACTATTTAGTGTTATCTCCATGGAAATTTTTATTTATTTATTTTATTTATGTTTAGAAGTGATGAAATGTATTCCCTTTTAGGTACAATTCCTTTTAATAACATACTGGTGTTAAAACATTATGTTTTATCAATAGAAAAACATGTTATTGAATTTATTATAGTGAATGATTTTGGAATCCAACTATCACTTGTATATAATCCATAACACTCCCTTTGTGGTAATTTAATAAATTTATGCATACCCCCTTTGTGATTGTCCAGATTTTTTAGTCTATTAATTCTTCTTAAAGAAACATTTTAGTTCACAACCCCTGTCACATACTCAAAAACGATAAAACATGCTCGGATTGACTTGATACTTTTGGGAAACAATCCATGATTCATTTTTTATTTAGATGAATTAATCAAACATTAATTAGATACATGGTGTGGTTAGTGTGATTGAGAAATGTTTTTTTATTTAAAATAGATATTTTAGTTCAAAATATGCATCACATACACAAATCCTATAAAACATTCTATGATTGTATTGATATTTTATGAAAATGATTCATAAGTATTTTTTGACATAAGAATAAAATACATGTAAATTAGACACATGGTATGGCTAGAATGACTCAAAGTGAATGTTTTCAATATAAAAGTAACATTTCATCTTATAGTGATCACCACATAGTTAGAACCATGGTAATAAATTTTAATTTTCATGATACTTTAGAAAAATGATATATGACTAATGTTTAAAATGTTAGAATCAACCACACAAAAATATGACATGCAGTGTGGCTACTATGACTCAATGTATGTGTTTTTTGTATTCAAGTAACATTTTTTGTTCACAACACATGACATATAGTCAAAATTGCGGAAAAACCACTCAGAATGTTTTGATACTTTAGGAAAATGATCCATGTTTCATTTTTCATGTGTTGTATTTAACAACATATCAATTTAACACATAGTGTGGTCATATTGATTGAAGGTACATTTTTTCTGTATAAAAGTTATATTTTATTATAGAACACATGTTACAAAATAAAAAATGAGAATGGGTTTATCTTTTCTTGATACTTTATAAAAATGATACTTGATTCATTTTTCATGTTTATAAATTAACCTCAAGTCAATACTACACATTGTATGCCTGATATGACCAAAAGTGCATGTTTTCATTTAGAAATGGAATTTTAGTTCCAAATGTGTGTCACATAATCAAAACTAATAAAACACGCTTTAATTGTTTTTATATTTAATGAAATAGATCAATAATTCAATTATGTAATTTAGAAATTAAATTCATATCAATTTGAAACATAGTGTGGTCGGTATGACTGAAAATGTTTGATATACTTTAAAAGTGACATTTTAGTTCAAAACATATATTTCATTCTCAAAAATAACAAAACCCACTAAAATTGTCTTAATACATTATTAAAATGATCTATAATTCATTTGATATCTGTAGGAATCAACTGTAAATTAATCCAACACACGATGTGGCTGGTACGTCCAAAAGTACATGCTTTCATTTAAAAATGAAATTTTAGTTTAAAAAAACCATCACTAACATAAAATAATGAAAACGCACATATATTATCTTTATATGTTATAAAAATGAGTCAAAATTCATTTGGGATGTGTAGGAGTCAACGACACATCATTCTGACACAGAGTGTGACCAGTATTACTAAAAGTGTGTGTTTTAATTAAAAATTGACATTTTAGTTCCAAACGTGTGTCAGATATTCAAAATAAATCAAACACACTTTGATCAAAATTTAATAAAAAATTGATAATTCATTTTTTAATCATAGTAATTAACCATAGATTAATCTAGCATACATTGTGGTTGGTATGGCTGAAAGTGATTATTTTCATTTAAAAGTGAAATTTCAATTCAAAACTTATCTCCCATACTCAAAGCTAAGATCAAATACTCTGATTTTCTTGATACATTAGGAAAAAGATATTTTATTTTTTTTGATGTGTAGGAATCAACTATATGTCAGTCTAGCACATGGTGTGTATTGTATGACTCAAAGTTTCTTTTTTCAATATAAAAGTAACGTTTTATATCAGCACACATGTCACATAGTCAAAACCAAGAAAACACATTAAATTCATTTTAATATGTTAGTAAAAATATATTTCTTTAATTTATGAAGTGTATGAATCAACTAGACATCAATTAAACACATTGTTTGGCAGGTATGACTGAAATTTCCCTTTTTCATTTAAAATGTAATTTTAGTTCAAAACGTGTGTCACATACTCAAAACTAAGAAAATGTACTTATATTATTTCGATATTTAATTACAAATATTGATAATTCATTTGTGACTAGTATTAATTAATCCTACATCACTCTAGAACATAGGTTGTTTGAAATGACTTAAAGTGTGTGTTTTTATTTAAAAGTGACATTTTAGTTCAAAGTGTGTGTCACATAATCCAAATTGAGAAAAAAACCATGTATTTTCTTGATGAATTATAAAAATAATCCTTAGTTCATTTTTTATGTGTATGAATCAACTACATATTATTTTCACACATGGTGTGTCTAGTTTAACTAAATGTGTGTGATTTCATTTAAAATTAATATTTCTGTTCAAAAGTATGTCATGTATTCAAAATCAAGAAAACAAACTCTGATTGTATCGATACTTAAATAAAAAATAGATTATTTATTTTTGAATAGTAGGAATTAACTGCACATCAATCTGACACATGTTGTGGCCCGTATGACTGAAATAATATGATTTCATTTAAAAGTGACATTTTAATTGAAATCGTGCATCATATACTCAAAAATTGATAAATCATGCTATGATTTTCTTGATAATTTCGGAAAAATATTCACAATTTATTTTTGATGTGTATGAATCAATCGTACATCAACCTGGCATACGGTGTGGCCAACATGACTAAAAGTGTTTTTTCAATATAAAAGTAACATTTTAGCTCACAAGACGTATCATATAGTCAAAACCAAGAAAAAATAATCAAATTATCTTGATACTTTAGGAAGATGATCCATAATTCTATTTTTATGTATAGGAATCATCTTCGCATCAGTCAAACACTTAGTTTTTCTAGATTGACTGAAATTTCATGATTTTAGTATTAAAGTTACATTTTAGTCTAAAATACACATCACATACTCAAAAATAAAAAAAATGTGATCAAATTGTCACAATACTTTAGAAAAATGATTTATGATTTATATGTGACATGTAGGAATTAAACTCAAGTTAATCTAACACATGATGTGGTCAGTATGACCAAAAGTGAATGTTTTCATATAAGAATTACATTTTAGTTCAAAACACATGTCACATACTCAAAAAAAAGAAAATAGACTGATATTTTCAGGATATTTTAGGAAAATGATCATTAAATAATTTATGATGGATAGGAAAGAAAAACATGTTAATATGAAAACATGATGTGACTAGTATGATTGAAAGGGCATGTTTCAATTTATAAATGAAATTTTAGTTCAAAATGAGTGTCATATACTGAAAATTGAGAAAATGTTCTCTAATTGTCATTATAATTGAGAACAATATATTTTTTATTTTTTATAAGTAGGAATTTACCAATTATCATTACAATTGAAATTTATAAAGGATTACATAACATTTAAATTAAAATTTCTTTTAATTTTGTTATGTACTATTGATAAAATAAATATTATTTTTATTACAAGAACCCACTTATTTTTTTATGAAGTTGTGTTGATCATTGGAGAAGGCCTAGTACGAGAGTTGTTTCTTTATTAGTTATAATTTTTTTTTTGTAATTAAATTTTACACTAATGTAATTGTATTACCTTGAAATTATTTAATTTAATATTTTTAATATAAATTTTAAATTTTTTATATTTAATGTAATATTTGTACTATAATTTAATTTGTTTTATATTTTTATTAATGACATCTACAGAGTGATGTAGATATAACAATAAGCATCTTGTAGCATCATGGAAGGGATTTTATAAGTACTATAATTAACACTAATAAAAGTGTGCACCTTCTAAAGACACTCACAACATCAATGTTTTTTATCACTAAAAATGATATCTAGCATCGATATTATAGAATTAAGTGCTTTGTCTACCAAACAATGTTGAACATATATTTTTAAGATAATTTACAAAATTGTTATTCAAAATTATCATGGTAATGTATTGAATATTTAATGCATAAATATTGTATAAAAGAAATGGAAATTATTAATGAATCTTGTTGGGAATTAATTTTAATGTGTTAGAGAAGTCAATGATACATTGAGTAATATTTTAAAGGAAAATGGGTTCATTGAAAAGAAGGCTTAGTTTATTGAACATGTCATTATGTGTTGAATAAATCATTGTTTCCTTGTGTTTTGTGGATTTAAAATAAAAATGAGTTCATAAGGCTTCTTGTTGTGGAGTTAAATTAAAACAAATTCAAATAATACATCTAATTAATGAAACATAAATCATATTTTAAGAGAAAAAATAAAACACAAAAAATAATGATTTATCAATTATACTCAACAAAAAATGATTTTTACCTAAAAATAAGTTAAAAGAAATAATAAAATTATAAAAACTCTTCTTAAGTGAATCTGAATTTGAAATTGGAATCATTCATGCTTAATCATACAAAGATTCTATATAAAACTTGAATATGAATCACTTGGATCTTGTTCAACCAACCTCAAAATTCTCTCTCCTTCTTAGAATATATGCTTGGACTTTGGTGGTTTTGGACCACTTAACTACAAAATTGTAAGTATTATAAAGTAAAAAAGTCAAACTTTACATAAAACTTCCTAAATATTCCTGAACATATGATCACCTCATGATTGAATGCATTCTCTCTAAAAGAAATAAGACCCCTACATCTTATGTTACATTCCTCTCACAAAAACGTTGAAGGAAGCATCCCAGAAGTCCATTAGTGATTTGATGATTGTGTTTTGGAAAAGTTAGTTTGAGATTACAAGATTTTATATCAATTCATTATCATGTTTTATGGATACTAAATCTTCCTAACCTCTATTCACTGAAAAATTATACTTGTAAGAGGATGAAATTTATTTTAAGTGAATAAATGGGAAGATGGGTAAATTATTTAGGTAAAGTATATATTGGCCTGGACTAGGTCAGGATAGAGTAACCAAAGGCTGGGTGGCATTCTGATTTACTTGGTGATGGTTATGTCATACATTTTAACTGATTTGCGGTTATAATACTAGTTCAATATCTATTTTGGGACATATTTGGTAGTATAGACTTTGTGGTGTGAGTATAGTTATGTAATTATATGAAATGAGATGAATCTAGTGGGGACATCATGAAATGGTATGGATTTAGGTTTCTTGGTAGTTATATTCGAGAGTTTCTTTACATCATTGGGATTACTTATATTTTTTAAATTATGTATTTTCATTAGAAAATATGTTTTTTGTTATTTTTATTGTGAAATAGATTTCATAGGTGATGTTATTTGGGTGGTGTAATGAGTTTTGAGGTTGATGTTATTTGGAAGAGGCATTGAGTAGTTTTATGATGTTATTTTTATTCCATGCAATTGATTGATGTTGATTTACATTGGGCGAGGGCTTGGACCTGAGATGAGAAAAACTACCACATGGGTGTGGGAACCTCATCATTAGGAATGAGTATAGGAAATGGTAAACTTGTACTTCGGTGTAAGGACCTTGTTCGTAATGACAAGTTTTGGTTTGGAGGTAGCAGGTCCACTCACAAGTAAGAGATACCCATTCTTGGTTGTTTCTCATGGTTCCAGAGCCCCTCGGGTTTTGGTTGAGAAAAAAAGTACGTGGTGTTTAGTTTAGAAAACCGATGTTGATGTTGTGTGGTTTATGGTTTATGGTAAATCTTTTTTATTGTTAAATTTATTTCATATGGTTTTATAAACTACCATGGTTCTAGGGCATGTTTCATAAAATGAATTTTTAGGTTTTCCGACCATCACAATCATGGGATACATGGGATGTCTTAGGGATATCATATCATGACTTATACTCACCCCCTTTATGTTCATCTTGGTGAACATGTAGTTATATTTGACTTGATCTTTAGGTTTTTTGGACATCAGTTCATTGAATGGAATAGAGTAAAATTGATCATATAGTAGACACTTGTGGAGGATGGGTCATCATTTATAGTCGGGTCCTTTGTATAGAGTGGTATATGTATCATGGTGTTTATTTTCATATCACTGTATTATTGTTGTATTTTGTGGTGGATTATGCATTTAGATTTATATAATTCAATTCTGTACTATTTTATAGGGATAAAAATATAATGTGAGTTGGATTTTCATATCATTCCACATGGTGGGTGAGTCGTATATTTTTATAATCATGATCTCAACAGTCAGAGAGTAATGACAAGGACCAAGAAACATTATGAATCGACTCAAGGACAGGTTTGAGTATTCAAACTCGGTTAGGTTGTTACAGTACTGGGTCCATGTTCTGTGAGTTGATAATGTTTTGTGATCAATTGATGATAATAAATATATATTGTATTCTGATAAAATAAATTTCTAGTGCTAATATTTTTTAATTAAGTGCTTAGGATAATAAAAAAAATTGAAGATATATTTTTAAGAGAATTAATGGTATAGTTATTCAAAATTATCATGGTAATGTATTGAATATTTAACAAATAAATATTGGAGAAAAATAATGGAAATAATTTATGAATCATGTTGGGAATTAATTTGGATGTATTAGATAAGTCCTTGATACATTGAGTAAAATTATAAAGGAACATGGTTACAAGGAACAAAAGGTTAAGTTTTAATTCACATGTCATTATATGTTGAATAAATGGATTTTGTGTTATGGTTTCTGGGGTTAATCGAAAAATCAGTCGAGATGTATTCTACTTGTGGGGGGCTACCTTATAGACTTTGGAACTTACATTTTTGTTATAATTGGTTTTTTATTAAAAAATAATTTAAATTGGTTATTATAAGTATAAAAAATTAAAACACATTCAAATAATCCATATAATTAAGACAATATAGATCATATTTTAAGAAAAAACTAAATAAAAAACATAAATTATTTATCAATTTTAGTCAAAAATGATTTTTAAGAGAAAAAATTGATTTAAATGAAATAAAAAACTTCTATAAAACTAACCTAAGGTGAATATAAATATGAAACTAAAGTTAGTTGGTTTCGTGAAACTAAACCATCAAAATTGTTAGTAATATCAAGTAGCAGGCTGAACCTCACCAAAAAATCCCTAAATAAGCCTAAACATATGATCACCACGTGCCTGAATGCTAGTTATCAGAAAAAAAGAAGACCCCTGGATCTAATGTCACACCTCTCTCATAAAAGTGTTGTTTTAATTAACAAGGTAAAAAGATATTCCTTCTTTAGGAGAAGATATAGTTACTTGGATCACTAGCAAGGTAAGTAAAGATTCCATAATCTATTTTAAGATACCATTATTTTTCTGAAATCATTACTTTTTTTAGGAAATTCTATATCTGATCATTACTAGTTTTATACAAACAATTATGAAAAATAAAAATGATTTTCCCAAAAGAACTATTCTTCAAAAAGTAAAAAATGGTATTTATAACAAGTATTAATCGATGATTTTATTAGAGTATTTTCACCTATTTCAACACCCTTTGTTAAATATTATGTTTAATTGGGAGTAATATCTTATGATTACTAAATACCATATTTTATTAAATGGTTTATGATCAGTTTGACTATGGATGTGCTATCATGATATAATTCACCATAATACTTAGAATGGTTATTGAATATGATTACATATTAGGGAAAGTAATTTACATTTCATATGTATATGTTGTTTATATTTAATCCCATTCATATGAGGAATGCATTAGACATAGTAAGTGGGGGGTGGGTCCTGCTATAGACCCTCTATGTGTTGGTAGGTATCATGAGAAAAAAAATGGACTTTGGCTGAAGTATTAACCATTTATTTTCAAGTGTCTTGGCCAATTCCTAGATGGTATGTTTATGATGTTTGGCATGTGCATTCCCACATTATGATAAAATTAATTTATTATCCATGTGAATATTCGACTAGTAGATTATCCATGTCTAAGATTCTTTCATATATAATTTTTTAAAGGGAATTATTTATTCATCTTTTATTGTTTCCATATTGTGCTTATGATTTATTCTAATGGCCTGTGTTTTTAGTCATTCACCTTGACTTATCATTTATATTAGCTTATGTTGTATTACATACCCTTGATAATAATCTGAGATCACCCCTTTCTTATGTTTTATTTTTCCTCAAGATGCACAGATGTATATTTTGAATTACTTGTAGGGATAATCTAGGAGTTTATGGATGTTTAAAATGAAGTTTCTATGTTTTAACTTCATTTAAGTTGTAATGTTAAACCTAGGTATGTATCTAGTTTTCTAAAGATACTAAACTATGCATTCCATCAGGATGATAATTCCTTATTTATTATACCAACGTAATTAAGTAGGGTACCAACTCTGGGAAACTGGGGTCATGTTTTTTACAAACAAAGTGTATTTTTAGTGTTTTATGATGATATATATATATACACATACATAAAGTGGTGGGAATAACACTTGGAAAAATTTCATGAATTTCATAGAAAATAGGTAGAAAGTAACTTGTTTTCAAATAAGAATAAGTTTTTCTTCAAGTGGATATCGATGAAATATACATCCAGTTTTATTTTCAATAGTCAGATTAGTTTTTGAGGGAATTCCTCACATTTGAATTTGGAGACACGTTTTCTCTTTTCTAAGGAAAATCATGGAGATAGTGTGATTATTTTTTGTGATGAATCAAGCCAATCTAATGACTTTTTTCAATGTTTATTTACATCCCACATGACATTGGTATTCCTCTAGGTGGTGATTGAAATGATCTGGAAATGTGTAGTGAAGGAAGTTTCACATTTCCCCCAAGACTCTTCTAATTCAAAGGTAATATTTGTCTTCCCTGAGAAGTTTTGTGACTCCATGAGTTCTTAGTGTAATTCACCACAACTATTTTTTTTATAGAAAACTGGCACCAATGGAAGAATAAGGACTCATAGATTATCTATTTCCAATGAAATTTTTAATATTATTAATCATGAAATCCTTATTTTCCTTATCAGTGTTAAATACCATTTCCATTTATGAAAAACTAAATATCCGTTTGTTAAAATTCCATTTTAATATATATTTCTTATGTGTAATTTTTTTTAACATCATATGTATATATTTTTCAAATTCTAAAATCATTTATTTAGTTTTAGAATCCACTGTATCCCATTAAAATAGAGGGAAAAAATAATATTTTACTATTTTACAGATGAGTGTTATATTGTAAATTTCATTGGATGTTCTATATAAAGTTCCATTGTAGGTTCCACCGGAAGTTCTTTTTTACATGTCTTTGCATATATTTCACTCTAGAACTTCTAGTAAACATTCCACTAGTACATCCAATGGATATTCCACTGGAACTATCAATGGAACTGACACTAGTATTTCTTATCCCATTCTAAGAATAATACCTTATATTTTCATTGAAACCTATAATATAATATTTATAATTAAAATATAAACATGTCTTGAATTTCAATATAGTTTTTGTAGGGTTTGTGGGAAAATTATTCTATTATTTACCAAATAGAAAATTCAATTAAGATTCATATAAAATTTACAGTGAATATTCTAATAAAACATCCAACGTATATTCCACTAAAAATTCCAATTAAACTTTCACTAGAAATTTTAGTGGAACTTTTAGTTCTATTCTAGGAAATTACAATGAAAAGGAACTTAGGTTTTGACTGAAACATTTATTTTTATTTTTGGAATACCCAAAAAAACATATTTTCTATATTTCACAAGAAAATTACAGAATTAAAGAGGGAATTTTTCTATTGTTTCCCATTTGGAACTTCATGTTGATATTCCAATGGAAAATTTAGTCATATTCTAGAAAATTATTGTCAAAGCTACCATATTTTTTCAATAGAACATATACTATAATTTTTGGAATCCCTAAAAAACATTTTTTCTATATTTTTTGAAAAATGGAATTGATTGTTCTTGATAACTTCCATTATTTTACACAATTATTAGAAGTGTCATAGAAAATACACATTTAGAAATGATTCAAACATGCACTGGGATTTTTGGAGTACCCATAAACACATGTTAAAACATTTGACTCAAATTTTGTAGGAATTAGAAGAGAAATGGATATGTTTCTTACTTACTATAACATCAATGAAGTTCTACTAAAAATAATAGTGGAAAATATATTCCTCTTATTCTGGAAGTTATAGTGGGAATCCACCTCAATGTATGACAAGAATCTCCACATAAATTTATAAAATACCCACCAAAACATTTCACTCTAATTTTTCTTTCTAGGAAGGAGAAATGGAATGTTTTCTTGAAAACTATAATATACATGAATAGGTGAATAGAACTTCATTTAGAACTTCAAGTCCTCCAATTATTGGAAATTATAATGGGAATCCCCCTTAAGGGAAACTAGAAGTTCCAATGAAATTTGTGGAATACCCACCAACCCATTCCATTAAAATTTTGTAGTCTTGAGAGGGGAAATGGAAATGTTACATCCCCACTGGAAAATTCATTAATAGGTGACTTGAAATTATATTTCTCCTATTATTAGAAGTTTCATTGGGAATCCAACTCAAATGATGACTAGAAGTTCCATTGAAATTTGTAGAAAACCCACCAACACTTTTCACTAAAAAATTTCAGTATTGAGAAGGGAAATAGAAAGTTTTATTTACCACTGTAAATTCCATGAATAGGTTACTATAAATTCCAGTGGAACTTCTAATCCTTTTATTCGTGGATGTTTCGGTGAGAATCCATCTCAAGGGATGACTGGAACTTCCACTGAATTTTATGGAATAACCACCAACACTTTCCACTAAAAAAATTAAATCTTGAGAGGGGAAATAAAAAATTTATTTCCCTATTGGAACTTCCCTGAATAGGTGGATAAAACATCCATTTGAACTTGCAGTCTTCCTATTCTGAAAATTTCCAATGGGAATAAACCTCAAGGGATGAATGGAAATTCAAATCATCCTTTTATATGTTCTATTAATTTCAATTTAATTTTTCATTTTCAAATTTCATGTGTACATTTTAGATCAAATATGATTTCATTACAGTGACTTGAACAAAAAAAAATTGAAAGATGGTCAAACAAACTGCTTTGTGTGTCATGGTATTTTAGAATATGATTAATAGTTTTATATATAACAATGTATCAGAATTGGATTGTAATAAATATGATTTCTCAGTTGTGTATATTCTAAATAATTATGATCCATCAATAGATACATTTTGAATTAGTAATGTGGACCCAAAGTTTTATACAAGTGACATTAAATGGATGGCAGGATTATGGAATGGGAAAATGAATCATTGACTTCTATTAATTCAATCCTATAAAGTAACATTTATATATACCTAAATTTGGTAATGGTGTAATATTTATTATACAAAAGGCAATAAAAATAGAAATTATGGAAGGTATTATAGGGGATAAACTAGAGGATCATGTTGAACCAATAACCCTCCTTTGTATGTACACATGTGGTATTGTTTTCTTTCAAACTACATATTCTTAGTTACGTTTGGGTTTTATAGAATTTTTGGATATTTTGATAGATATGATAAATATTAATTTGTCTCACACAATACACCAAGTGATGAATTATGTCAAAGAATTCCACAAACACTGTTATAATGGTTCGGGGTCTGTTGTGTCATTATTGGTATGGTTTTAAATTTAATTTCTTTTGTATCTATATTTTCTCATAATAATTATTCTATTTATGTATTATTGGTATTATCACATTAGTGTCCTCATGAAATTAAAAAAAATGAAATTATTCCTTATATAAAACGGAGCTCGACATAGTTGGATGCGGCCATTAAGAGGAAACTCAAGGTTCAACCACTTAAAGCTACTAGGGTAATTATTCAAATTTTGGTATTATTTTAATGATTACCTTAAAAATCAGAGGTATTTAAAATAGATACCCAAAGATAGTAAAGATAAAGAGGGAACAAACAGAAAAACATCCACTGTGGGATGTGGTGTAGCAATGGAAGAGGCTGTGAAGGATGAAAAGGATATACTATAGTTCCTTGAATAATAAAATTAAATTTTGAAAATAAAACCAGTTAATATAGAACATAGACGAGGAAAATGGATAAAAAAATTTAAAAACTAAATCATTTTATAACTTGAAACAATGACAAACACGCAGGTGGACATAACCCTATAATTAAAGTGACTTGTAATTAAGAAGAAATAAAGTGGATAAGTATTGTTGTAATGGATAAAAAACATATAAGGGTAGCTGAATATCAAACAGAAAACTTTGAATAGGGAGTTAGAATTATAGTGGAATTTAAGCCATCCAACCATAAAAATAAATAAGTAGCCAAAAATAAAGAAGAATTTTAAGAACACTACACACCTCATGTATCCATAAACATAACCAAAATTCCTAGACTGTCAAGTATCCAAACCAGATCACTTATTGTAAATATAAAATAAAGAAAAAGAAAATAAAATAAGAGGGGCAAAAAATTTCTTTATGGAGCCAGAGGGAGAAGAAAAATAAAGTACCAAAAAAGTCAAAATCAATATATGATCCAGTTGAGCTACAAAAAAACATCAAGATTCCCAGTTTTTGAAAGAAAACCAAACATACAAGTGTTTTTACATGGCATTCTACCATACCAAAATGGATCATTAAAAGTCTATGAATTCAAAAAATAATTTGATTTCTTTGAGAATATTCTCAACTTGGATCCCACATGGTATGTTGTTAAGACCAAAAAGAATGAAAATCCTAAATTTATATTTTTATGTTAAACTAACTATAATAGTAAATGATTTATTATAAATAAATTTTATTATTTTTTAGTGAATATTTTTGGAAATCTAAAAACATGTTCTATTAAGTAGTAATATATGATATATTCTACATTTTCAATAAATTAATTACGAGTAACCTGGTGATTATTTATGTTAACCAATCTTATTATAAAATAATTTTCCATTAGTGTCACATCATCCACAAATTTTCAATAATATCAGGTAATAGATGAATATTGTCAAATAATATAAAGGATGTTTCAAATAGGAAATATAACAAGAATTTTCCCATATATATCAATAATTATTACCAGTGCTGGCATGGTGAGTATATTATTGTCTATATTCTTTATGTTTAAAATATGATGATTCATAGTTTGTCTAACTTTTGTAGTATTTATAGGGATTAATATCAGGAAAAAATCAAAATTTTACTGCGATATTGATAGAAAAAACCAGTTAAAAATTCATTACAGTTAAATGAAAAAAATTCACATCAATGCCAAAAATGTATATTGGAAACTGCACATTTTTAATGACAAAAAAATATTCCATCCACTAAAAATCAGTGCAACCTCAGTTGGGGGGTTCTATGTATGATATTTATCATAAGGATGCATTATTGATGGTACCTTTTCTCCTATTAAACATGAAATACATTTTAAAATTAACCAACTTATATAATTAAATATATACAAAATTTCACACTTACACAAATTGTTTTTTGAATAAATCTTCAAGAAATGGATGTATGGTTACTAGGAAAGGATTGTTCCCATTTTCATTATGGAAGATAATCCTCAATATTTTGACAAAAGCTTGGAATGTGTGGTAATAGTTTTCTATCTTATAGAGAAGTTGGAACCAAATAAATAATATAAAAAAAGATATCGCAAGAAGAAGTTTATAACCTAAAGATTTATATAGTACACTAATTCCTCATAGACCCTGCTAATAGCTAGTTAGAATCATCTTTTAAAATCATGATATTACTATTTTATTTAGTTCAACCAAAATCATGATAAAAAATAAAACAACCATGTTTTATGGGTGTGTAATGAAAGTAGAATAAAACATGTTTTTAGGTACTTATATTGTTCATTTTTTGGTATAGTAGTAGTTTTGTTTGAACATCAAATGGAATGAAACAATGATATCAATATAAGTGGTCTCAAATACCAATATATCTTCTTTAAATTTAAAAATGGAACATTTTGTGTAGTTTTTTCACCAGTGTTCAAACATCACTAGAACATGATTTCAATATCAATGGTCTCAAATACTAATAAGGGTACTTTACAAATCACAATAGTCACTAGATATATAACAATTGTCGTATAGAACACATGCATATGAACAATATTTATTAAAATGGTGTATAAATCAATTATAAATAAAACAAGCCTATAAATGCTTCATTTTATGTATTACAATTCAAAACAACTTTTACATAGTGCGAAATCCATAACAATTCAAACCAGAAAACAACTTTAATCCAATGTTTGCATTTCATGGACTCTCTTCCGATTCTATTGCAGTATGCCTCCAAAGTTGAATTTATAAATAGGTTTAAAGGTCTTCCAATAATAGAGAGACAAAAAATTGCAAAACATATAGAAAAGGATGATGTTGCTCAAGAAATTACATTTAACATTTTTTTTGTAATTGCGACAAAAAATTTTGATATTGATTGATCTGAAATTCCCTTTGTGTAAATAAAAATGATATCATATACCACATTACCAATATAATACTACTCTTAGAAATGAGATGAATCATAAAATAAAATCACACCATCATCTTAACACTGGACTTATTCTTATTTTAATTCAATTGTATCTGCTTTAATCCTCCAATTTCTAAAATCTTTTGATTATATCACACCCCTTTCCTGTTTTTTTCATTTAAAATATATATTTCTTAAAATTTTTTGAGAACTATCATTACCAACAATATATCTATTGACATATATATATAATATTTGACTATTTTGAAAAATTACAAAAATTAGAGAAGGAAATGTCATAACATGTGTTTGCCTCAAAAGCAATGGTAATGAACTTAATTTTCATTCATGATAATTCTTTATAAAATTTTTTATAAATAAATTTCTATAAGAATTTACATTAAGAGAATATACATAAAACATTATAATATTTCAAGATGATCGGTTACACCTCAAAAAAATTTATTTTTTAGGTATTAATCTCACATCAAGACGATAATAAAATTTAAAAACATGAAAACAAAGACACCCAGCCAATTAAATTTTTTTAAAATAACATTGATCAAATTCATTGGAATCTTAATATGATACACAAAATTGATCTTCACACCCAACCATTCCATTAACATAAATAAATTTAACTCCACTTTTGATACAGGATATCAGAAAAAAAGAATCGATCATTTGATATTCATGTTGAAATAAATAAAAAAAATTAGGTGTATATCTAGTAGAAACATTGCTCATCAATGAATGGTAAGTATAAAGATTAAGAGGATACTTATTACACATCTCAAATTCAACATTTTTTTCTAGATATCAATTTTTCCAAGGATCTCACAAACTACTTAAAGTAAGTAAAATCATTTAACTTGTGATGAACATGATATTATAAAAGTCCATTAAAGAATTCACTTAATGGATTTCTATGAATTTTTTATGTTAAAACATATTTCAATAATAAATTCTCACACATTTCTCACAACATTAATACATCATCTAACCACTATGATTTATCATCCTCGTATTATTCTCTAAGGGAAACCCACTCCTGATCAAATTGATGCGTATAATGGTTTTGGAACATAAAATTATTAAATCTAGTTAGAAAACTAAAAACATATTACATAAAATTACCTAAATGTTTAATGTTATTTTTGGTCACATTCCACATACAATGGAAATGTTGAGTTCACAGTAAAATAGCAGAAATGGTTTTTCCCATTGTAGAATCATGATCAATAAATATAGTTTGAGGATACTTCATGTGATGGGCCTATAAATTTTAATGAAACAATCAAGAAAATAAACTTGTGGTTTAATCATATAACTAAGTTTCCCAAAAAATGACAATATCTTGAAAATGATTGAATCCCAAAAGGCACATAAGTTCATGTACTCTTTATTTGTGCTGAATGTGATTTAAAAAAAATATCAAAAAATAACGCATATTATTTCTTCATTTTTTGGATAAACCCATAAAAAATTAGTAATATTCCCAATCAAGTCAAATTTCATAGTATAGAAAAATGATGGACCATTCTTACTTTATCTTTCCAGGTACTCTAACTTGAAATATGCATCCCTGTGAACAAATCAAATTTACCAGTTAGACCTTAAAAATTCAATTGATTGACATGTATGTACCCAATAACATCTAAAACCCTTACAATAGTCGTCTCCAATAAGAATGAATCATTTGGTTTAATACCTACCAAAGAATTCACAACTAACGCAGATGCTTGTGCTTCTGTTATTTTTCTTTGGTAAATCATCATATTAATTGATTCAGAATTCTACATGGTATGATTGTTCCATTCAACTAATACATTACATTTATATTTCCCTCAATACAAAAAACTAACCCCATTCAATAAAGAAAACTTGTTTATGTCTCATCTTGAGGAAATTTCACCATGTGATCAAATTTGTAAACCTTCCTATGGCCTTCTTTTCTACATGAATAAAGACATGATGTGATGATTGATTTATCCTTTCTTATTTTATTAATTTATTTTCGGCATACACTGAAACCATTTACTCCTACATACATAATATATAAACATAGTGCATACTCAAGTGATTTGAAAATCATCCATATAAGTAGTTTAATAGATAATGATGGAACATCAACATCAACAACTTTGGAACAACCTGCAACATAGAAACTTACATTCAAGGAAAGTACATAAACACACATATAAAATATATTCAATATATTTATAGAAAAACATTTTAAATATCATTTATAAATCATTATATTGGAATTTCAAAGGAAGAACCAATGAATGTTCTATTATAACTTTCAGTCAATATTCCGGGAAATATCTAGATAATGTTCTAGTAGATGTTCCAGTGGAAGTTCTAGTGGAAGTTCTAGTGGAAGTTTTACAATACAAAAAAAGTATATATTTATATAAATATAGAATATATTAATAAAATTAATTTTTAATAAATATATTTATAAAAAATTAAATTATAAAAAAAGATGTATTATATTTGTTAGATTATTTTTATAAAAATAATATACTTTACCATTGAAAAATACATGTAATATATGAATAAAAATTTAAATAAATATTTATGAATATATAAAATAGAAATATATTTATGAAAGAATAACTAAAACTAAATTTAAAATAAATCCACTTATAAGATATATTGAATATATATTTTACACAATATGTGTAAATAAAAATTTTAAATCCATTAAGGGTTGTATAAATAACAATTACAAATCCATTTAGTGTTCGAGTGGAAGTTTCAGGGGGATTTATAGTAGAAGTTTCTGGGGAAGTTCATGTGGAAGTTCTGGTATAATTATCACAATACATAAAAGTATATATTAATAAACTATAATATATATTAATAAAAATAAAATTTTAATAAATATATTTTTATTTAATTAAATTATAATATATATGTATTTCATTTATTACAATTTTTTTTTAAAAATATATAATATTGACTACAAGAATGTATAAAATATATAAATTAAAATATAAATAAAATTTATACATTTATAAAAATAGATATTTACAAAAATATAAAATAGAAATTTGATTTGGAATTTATAAATAAAACTAAATTTATAATAAATGAATTTATAAGAAATATTCAATTTATGTTTTTCAAAATATTTATAAATAACAATTATAAATCCATTAGGTGTTCCAACAGAAGTTCCAGTCCTTGTTTAACTCAAAGGAAAATCCATTGAAACTTTTAATCAAACTTCCAGAGATTATTTCTGAATGCCACAAAAATTATATATTTATAAAACTAAAAAACATATAAATAAAATATAAATTTAAATAAATATATATATATAATAAATTAAATTACATAAAACTAGCTTTATAATAAATACACATATAAAATATATTTTATATTTTTTTACATAATCATTATAAATATAATTACATATCCAGTTGAAGTTCCATAACAAAACAAATGTTTATATTAATAAAATTATAGAATATATTAATAAAAAATAAATTTTAATAATTATATTTTTAATAAATACAAATATAAAGAAATATGTATTACATATGTTATGTAAATTTAATAAAAATAATATAATTTACCATCTAAAAATATATATAGTATATGAATAAAAATGTCAGTAAAATATATATATATTTAGAAAAATAAATATTTATGAATATATAAAATATAAATATATTTAGGAATTTATAAATAGAAAAAAATAGAATAAATTCACTTATAATATATATTGAATATATTTTTTACAATATATATAAGTAAAAAATGTAAATCCATTAATTGTGTAAAAATAATAATTATAAATTTATGGAGTGTTCTAGGGGTATGTTTCGGTGGAAGTTCCACAATACAAAAAAGTATATATTTATAAAACTATATAATATTTTAAAAAATATTAAATTTTAATAAATATATTTTTATTAAATGAAATTATATAAAATGTGTATTATATTTGTTATATAATTTTTATTAAAATAATATAATTTAACTCTTAAAATTTATAAAATATGATAATAAAAATGTAAATACAATCTATATATTTAGGAAAATAAATATTTACAAATATATAAGATAAAAATATAATTCTAAATTTTAAAAAAATTATATTAAATTCACTTATAAAATTTATTTTCAATATTTTTTACATAAGAATTATAAAGATAATTACATTTTAGCGAAATTTTAGTGACACTTTCATTGAAAGTTTTAGTTTTAGATAATGTTTAATTGTAAGATTCAATGGAATTTTGATAGTAAACTTCAACATTAGTTTCATTTATTTATTTCAGTCAAATTTTCAGATAAAGCATCAACATCAATATCATTTATATATTTTCATAAAACATCAAATTAAAGTCATTGTTTTAGTAAAATTTATCATACGGTATTGGGCATAAAATAATTCAAGTTTAACAGTAAATCTAACATCTAAAAAGATCAAATATAAATTGAAATACCTTTATCTGTGACCATTACAAGAAGAATAACAAAGAAAACTCCAAAATATAGCTAACTACAAGATACATCCCCCATAATGATCAAACATAGTGTAAATCACCTCCACAATCTAAATTCCCCTCTGATGACTCTTGTGAAACTAGTCTCCAATGACTCCAAGGATTCACGATTTGAAAAACCCGGTCAAAATTCCATCCTAAAATATCATCAAACAATACATGGTTTCATTTCCCATGATAAGAATATTCCCTTTAGGAAACCACTACATCTGGATCCTTCCATGTGTAAAGATGAAGTTTCAATATCCCATCATGTCACTATATTATCCTATAAAACAAGGAACCATGGATGATAAAAAGAGATATTTTTGGGGTTGACTAGGTTCTATGGGAAACTTATTAAGGATTATGGAAAAATAATGAGACCATTTATGGAACATCACTAGTGAAAAATAGGATTTTCACATAGGTTTGGTTTTGTTTTTAACGTTGGTTCACACAAAAAGTTATTTTAGGTGACACTGTTAATAAGTTTCTAACATAGGATACTAAAAATGGAGATTATAAATTCATTTTGGAGGATGTTTTTAACATTAGTTATGAAATAACTGCGGTGAAAAAGGTCTTTCCAAATCTTTTATTCTAAAAAATTAAATGGTAAATTTTGTATTTTAATTTTCCAGATTAGTTATAAAATAAACGATTTGAAACAAAAATTAAAAATAAAAATAAAATATTTATTTTCCTCCAAAGAGTAAATGAGTAGATAAAGATTATAATATTAGGAAATCATCCGTAGAAACTAATTAGAAACACAAACATTTACAATTTAAATTTTCAAGTATAAAATGTATATTACAAATAAACTAAAATCTAATCAAATCTGTGAAATGATTTTTTCATTCAATTTGTATGTATCTCTGACCTTGTCTAGTATAAGGCTGAGGGTAATCAAAAATATAAAAATTAAAAATAAATCATTTAACATGTATTCTGAATAAAATGAATGAAAAATTAAAGGAAAAGTTTATAAAAAATATAATCTTTTGGAACTTCATAACTATCCTGGTTGAAATTATTTCATGCATAAATCATAAAACATAGTATCCAAATTCCTCTATTTGTTATTGTTTATTAAAATACTATTTAAAATAATTTTTCAATTAAAAATAACATTTTTATGTACTATATCAAAAAAAAATTAATTGTAAATGAAAAGTCACCTTTTCTTTCATATATCTAATCTTGTAACTCTTATTTATTATTGTACCTAAAAAAGAAATATCATTATTTATTTGAAAATAATATGAATAAAATAAATTTAAATTTCATTATAATATAAAAAATTATTAAAATATTCAAACTTATGTGTTCATTATAGTTTTAAAATTTTCTCGTTTTTCACCATGGATAGAGCCTAGCCAATATAGTGTCTTCTTCCTTGGACAAAAAACACCCAACATGCAATGATGACTGATTTATAAATTCATTTAATGTGATTTGTTATTCTGTTAAGATTTATATAACAATTTATGTGGTATATATTTCATACTCTTGAATATAAATAAGCATCCAACATTGAATAATTACATTCTTCTGAAATATTTTAGGAATATAAACCATTATTTCTACATCAGTCACTATATTTTCTATATGTGAAATAAATTATGGGTCCATAAATTCATATACTTTCATTGTTTCATGCTTCATACATATTATATAAATATACCTAATATAAAACAATCATAAGTATAACAATTCAATAAATTAAATTCACAGAAATATTTATGTTAATTTAATTACATAGAAAACCATGCATCGTGTTGATTCCCAAATCATATATAGTTTTAATATCTATGATATATGTTTTTTTAAAGTTTTATAGTCATTGCACACCCATAAATGACAGCTTCCATTCGAATCTTATAAACATCCAACAACAAATTTGAATATATCTACAATTTCTCAAGACTAGTATACATTTTACTTGAAGTCATAACAATTTTTATTTTTTTGTCTATATATAATTTATTTAACATTAAATTATTCCTGAGAATAATCAACAAATAAATAAAATTTTAATTTTTTTTAAAAAAATAATAGAAAAATAAAATGATGGATATAAAATACAAATACCTCTATAGTAATATGTCGAACAAATCTAGATGGACAAACTAAAAAATGGACAATAATGTTTCTAAATGTACTAACCGCATCTTTAGGAAATGGTATTCTTTCATATATTTCCATAATATCTTCTACAATGACCCTATGATTCTTTAAAGGTGTTGTCATGGGCACTCTCAAATGATATTTGGTTCCAGGTTATTTAGGTGCAGCAGAGTGGCTGACCATGGTCGTCTCTCAAAGGAGGAAGTAATTTAAAACAATATATAAAAGGTATTATGAAAGTAAAATAAAATAAAAAAAATTAAAAGGATGGGGGTTTGTTCAATGTTTATAAAATAAGAATAAGAAGAATGTTGGAAGAATATTGTATTTTTTTGTTTTTGTTTCTAAAATGAAATTTGATTAATAAAACACAACATGAATATATTTTCTTAGAAAATATTTTAAAAGGAATAATCGATCTAACTATACCTATTCACTTACTTATTAATAATTATAATTTAATTTAACATCCACTTAATTATGATCCCCAAAATGTTTAACCCTCAAACCCTATTATAATTAACTAATCTACGAAGATCAAATGAATTAAACCTTAGGCTAGTTTTACTACATGAAATTGTAGCACCCTATGTTGATTGATGTTATAAGGCTAACTTATGGTTAGCGGTGAGTTAGTTAATATACCAAATCTATAAATGGTTATGAATTAACTTTATAGATTATATTTGAACTCAACAAATTTATATCGTGTAGTTTTTTTATCTATTAAGTTTGCGCTCTCACAATTTACACAAATCTTGACCTCGCGTGTTTTGGTGTCAATTTTTCAATTGCATGTTTAATTTCTTCTAATATTAAAAAATAAAATCATATATCATATTAATTTAATTACAGTATATCTTTTTATTCAAAATAAATGAATGAATACTATTATAGGTAGGTAGATTGCTAAAAATAACTACTCTTCCCTGGGTGGTGTAGTTATCGTAGAAATGTTTTGCATGTGCAAAGGTTTAGAAAGGGTATAACCCAATTTTGTTTATACTATTGATTATACCCAAATAGGATGGGTAAATAAGAATATAATTTAACAAAATAGATGATAAGAGAAAAATAAAATACTAACAAAGTTGTTTACTATGAAAACACAAACATAACAACATGAGAAAGAGAGGAAGGATTAGATAAAGGGATCTTTGATTCAAGATCTCTCCCTAGGAGTATAGAGAGTTCTAGAACCTCCAAGGTGATAAAAGGTCTCCTCTAGAACCCCCAATTGGAAGCACATCACTCTTTTTTCAAACTTGAAAATGAGGTGCATGAGGTATCAATTTATAACCAAAATGGGAAGCGGTTTTGGGAACCCAGATTTCTAGATACCACTTGTGTCTCGGTTTTGGGTTTTTAAATTTCAATATATAGATTTAGAAAATAGATAAAAGTTGTATACCCGAATATCGTGTGTCTCCATGTCAAATTTAGTGGCTAATGGAGGATTACAAAGCTATATATGGTCGAAATATAGAATCAAATCTTTGAATTTGTACAGATTATTTCCCCTGAAAATATGGGTTCGGATGGACACCTTAATGGACAAATTGGGATTCGGTTTCCTAATATGAGTTTTATCCCATTAATTTATGGATCAGGACAAAAAATTTAAGACTATTTGGATTCACGTATTTTTCAAAATGTGAAAAATAGTTGAAATATGTCCTTGGGATTCCATGCAGTTCGGCCCAATTTCCTTCTGGATCATCTCTGATCCTCCAAGTCACCTCCTCCTACAAAGAAATCACCAAAACAAGAATAATTTCCCATTTTAACTGTGATAAAAGTTTAATAATTGAATCAAATGGGATGTAAAATTTGAGATAATATTTGTAATTTTTAATACAAAACAAGTTTAAAATATTGATGCAAGGGTGAAATAAAGTATTGAATCGTGATGCGATCACACCCCCACACTTACCCTTTTGCACTCCTAGGAAAAAAATCATATCATGTATTCAAAAAAATTGTGACAAATAGAAACATAAGATATTATGCCTCCTTAAACCCCCATAATTTCATGTTCTTGATTCATATCATTCATTATATTTCCAATTCATTTATCCTCCCATTCATAAAAAACACTTACCTCACTTGCATTTTCTCTTATCACACAAATGTAAATTTTTCATAAATGTCTTTCTCATCCAAACTCATGCAAGGGTCACCATAGTCTTGATAAATTCCTACATATATACCCTACGTGATTCAAGGACATATGTTTATCATGAGGACTTTTTATGGTTTTTTTTTAGATTTCGAAAGGTAGGATTTAGATGTGAAAAATTTTGAGGCTGAATGAGGAGGGATTGACTCTTTTTGAATAAAAATTTTATTATTTTAATTTTCACTCAAGTATGGTCTCCTCCTCACTCCCCCCGGTATCAATTTAGCTCCATCATCATGAAAAATCATAGAGATTTTACACCATTCATCATCTCAGCAACAAAAATTTCAATCTTCTCAAACATAGATTTTCATGAAATCTCTTAATAGGCACAACTTTCTTTCTTCATTGAATGCTCTAAAAAGGCTCAACTTCTTTTATTATGAAAGCTCTAGAAAAGAATGTCTTTCAAAAGCATGATTTTTTTAGCATCAAATACATGTATTAGACATTTTTTCCCTCACAAAGTATCACAAAATGTGATAGCACAACACAAGATAGCTTCCCCGACACTTTAGTTTAACTAGATTATACAATTTCACTTCGACAGTTGGTTAGATAGGGAAAATTGGCTTGTAATTTGGCTAACAAAACAGGCTATTCATAAATTATAAGGGATAAATGCATTAAATGTTCAAGGTAGGACATTAGAAAAATTATTCTTAAGAAATATGGGCTTTAATACAAAAAATACCTCAATCATTTAAAACACAAGTACCTCAAACCCTCATTTTTTATTGGAATAAAAAATAATCTGGTAAAATCAAGCACGGTCTGGTTCTCTCATGAAGTGAGGTAAATGTAAATAATATGAAAATAATAGTTCCCAAGCCTCATACGAATGTTATTTAAATATAAAGACAGTGATATGGGGAATGAGATTCAAAATTCAGAGTACTTTTCATGGAACATGAGCCTCAACCCAGTTGGTGAGGTATCCTTAAGTGCATCCATGAGACCCAGGTTCAAAACTAGGTAAAGGCATATTTCTGAGGGTACTGTAGAAGAACTGTAGAAAAACTGTACACTATGCGGGTACTATAGCAGGCATTAGAGCTGTTATTGTATTAGGTAATGTTTGGTACTATAACAGCTGGAACAATTCACCTTGGGCCACCAGTTTGGGCTTAGAGTCCTTAAGGATTTCAGGCCACCCAAGAATTTGGGTCAGTAGGTCTTTCAGGTCACCTTTAAGGCCACCTTTAAGGCCTTGGGGCCACATCAAGGCCTTCAGGCCACAAGTAGTTTCCCCAGACAGACTTTACAAAAAAGGAGAAGCCCTAGAAGAGGATTCAGAGCAGGTGCAATCACTAGAGCAGAGCCAAATGGATTTTTCAAAATGAGAGTTTATGGCTATTCCATCGGGACCAGCTTGTGCTGGCACAGGAATCCTAGCCAGATGTCCATGCAAAGGTGGAGAGCTACTATCATGATGCAGATGATGGGGAGTGGTAGTTCATTGTAGATTGTTTGGTTGAATTCCCTAAGACCTTTGGGTCATGTAATCTTCTAAGCCTATGGTCCATGTAATATCTGAGCCTACAGGCCTTATAAGGGTTCCCCCTCATCCCTTTAAAGGAGATTTATCAAAAATCAATACAAATGAAGCCCTTCATGCCTTTCGGGTAGTGCTTTTCATGAAATTTCTGCAAATTTTAACATGAAACAAAGTCATTTTAAGCCTTTATTTTAGCTCAGTTTCATGGGATAAATTGGTTCACTTATTGATATGGATTTTTAAATAGTGTTTAGAAACATTTCAGCTCAAAATTTTTAGGAACACATAAAAATTTAAAAGAAACAATCATTTTATTTAAAAATAATAATTAAAATTACTAAATTTAAAGGGTCCCTCCCCCACACATAAAATATTTCATTGTCCTCAATGTGAACCCATGAGATTATATGTGCACATTAAATATATAATTTTAAATAGGAAAAAAGTATAAAAGTGAAAGGGTTTGGAATAGCCTGATATTCTTAAGTGATGATGGGGTCATGCAGTGTGATGAAATCCATTTCATCAGTAGAAATTCCCTCTATGTATTGCATAAAATGCAGAACATTAACTATAAATATTCTTCCAGTTTCCTCTTGTGTGATCTTCACTGCACCATATGGAAAACATTAGATATAATATAAGGACCTAACCATCTGAAACACAACTTACCAAGAATCGGTTTTATCCGTGAACTATAGAGTATGACTTTCTTTCCCACACGAAACACCCTTTGTTTGATCATTATATCATGAGATTCTTTTGATATTTCCATGTAGAACCTTAAGTTATAATATGATGACAATCAAATATCCTTAATATCTTAAAATTGAATATTCCTTTTAATTCCATCATGGGCCAAATCCATGTTTCATTTCATTATATCCCAATAAGCCTGATGATTGAATTCCATAGGGATAGGACATGATTTCCCAAAAACAATCCAAAATGGCCAAAATGGGGACATACCGATGGGTGGCTTGTATGTTGTCTTATAAGACCATAGTGCATCATCCATGTTCTTGCTCCAATCCTTCCTATTTGGCTACATAGTTTTTTCCAAAATTTGTTTTAACACCCGATTTGAAACCTCAACCTAGCCATTTGTTTGGTGGTGGTATAGTGTTGAAGTTTTTGTGTCACCCAATACTTCTAAAGGAGAGAATCCAAATTTTGATTGTATAAGTGTGTCTCTTGGACACTGATGATGGACTTTGGTACTCCAAACCTATAGAAAATATGTATCTTCATAAAGTCCACTGCAACATGAGAATCATCAGTCCTGGTGGCCTTAACCACCACCCATTTACTCACATAATAAACAACAACTAAAATATACAAAAAAACCAAATGAAATAGGAAAAGGACCCCTAAAATCAATCCTGCATACATTAAAAATATCACAGAATAATATTGGCTGTTGGGGCTTCTCGTGTCTCATAGAAATTTTCCCAGTGTGTTGGCAACGTGAGCACAACCTAAAAAACACATGAGCATCATGGAATAATCTAGGCCAATATAATACAGAGTCTAAGACATTCCTCTCTATTCATTTGTGTCCAAAGTATCCTCCACATGAAATTTTATGGTAGAAATGCATAACAGACTCAAACTCATGATTAGGAACACACCTCCTAATAACTTGATCACTATACATGTTCCAGAGGTATGGATCATCCCAAACATAAAATATTGACTCACTCTTTAACTTTTTGACTTCATGTTTCTTTAAATTTGAATGAATTTTAGAGGCAACAAGGTTGTTAACTAAATCATCATACCAAGGATGCTTACCTAAGATGGAATAAATATTCTCATCGGGTAAAGTATCTCTAAGTGGTACCTAGTCTAAGGCATCATCCTCTAGTGTGTGATTAAGCCTACTCATGTGGTATGCCACCAGGTTCTCTGACAACTTCTTATCCTTTATCTCAATATCAAATTCTTTAATAAGGAGTACACATTGGATTAGTCTGGGCTTTGCAACCGGCTTCTTCAAGATGTACCTCAGAGCTGCATGGTTAGAAAAAACAACTACATTAGAGCTTAATAAATATGAACAGAATTTATCTAAAGCAAATATGATAGAAAGAAACTCCTTTTACATGGTTGTGTAGTTTGATTGGGCTGAATCTAGTTTCCTTAATGCATAGGCAATCACATTTGAACATCCCTTGATCCTTTGAGATAAGATATCTCCAACAATGAGGTTGGAGGTGTTTCACATAAGCTCTAAAAGAATCTCCCACTGTGGAGGATGTATGATTGTTGGAGTGGTGAGACACCTCTTTATCTCATCCAAGTAAGTCCTACAAGAATCATAAAATATGAAATCATAATCCTTTTGAAGTAATCATGATATATTAAGAGAAATATTACTAAAATATTTGATGAAGCACCGATAAAATCCAACATGCCCTAGGAAATATCTAACATCACACAAAAATGAAGGATAGAGTATGGATGAAATAATATCCACCTTAGATCTATCAACATGTATCCCATATATTTACACTACATTCCCCAAGACAATTCCATGCTTTAATGTTAAATGACACTTTTCAAAGTTTAATACCATATTCTTATCAAAACAATGATTCAAAACCTTTCCCAAACTAGAGACACAATCATCAAATAAAGACCTAGACACTATAAAATCATCCATAAATACCTCCATGAAGGTCTCAATGAAATCTGAAAAAATACTCACAATGAATCTCTAGAAGGTACTTGGGGAATTGAAAAGTCCAAATGGCTTCCTTCAGTAAGAAAACATACCAAATAGACAAGTGAATTTTGTATTCTCTTGATTCTCTAGAGCTATAGGAACCTGAAAATATCCTAAAAATCCATCCAAAAAACACTAATGTGTCTTCCCAGAAAGTCTATCAAGAATTTTATCAATAAATGGGAGGGGAAAATGGTCCTTGTGAGTGGATTGATTTAGTTTCCTAAAATCAATACACACTCTCCAATTGTTTTTCACCTTCATTATAACAAACTCCTCTTTATAATTGTTAACAATAGTAACAAATTTTTTCTTAGGCACAACCTGAATAGGACTCACCCACTGGGAATCTGAAATGGGAAAAATTATACCTAACACGAGAAAATTTTTCAACCTCTTTTTTAACAACTTCCAGAAGGTTTGGATTGAGTCTCATTTGTGGCTGACTAACTGGTTTAGCCCCATCCTCTAAAATAATCTTATACATGAAAATGGACAGGCTAATACCTGATATGTTAGCCAACAACCACCCAATTTCCCTGATGTTCTCCCTTAAAAGATTTAAAAGTTTTTCTTCATGTTCAAAAGGGATATTGTTAGAAATTATAGCAGGTAATCTATCACCACTCAAAAAATTTGAGTATTTGAGATTTGGTGGCAATGGATTGAGTTCAAATGTAGGGGTGATGTATGGATGAAGAAATTGATGGAACTAAAATATGTGCATAATGAACATCAATATTAGAATATAAATCATCAAAATCATAGAATAAAGCATCCAATCCATCATTATACCCAACATCCATGTCATAATCAGGGTTCACATGATCAAAATCAAAATATGAATCCATTTCAGAATCAAATCTAAGAGATGGTTTGTCATTAGGAATAGGTGTGTAAGTGCTCTTAGACATCAAACTAGAACAAATACTCATAATCTCCCTAAGCATAGGATAATAAAATTCCATGGGAATTTTATTTGGTGGTTCAAAATTGGAGATAACAAAGGAAGAATGGTCCTCTAAGGGGTACTTCATGGAGTCCATAACATTAAATATCACAACTTCATCTCCAAAATCCATGGAAAGTGTACCCTCATGAACATTTATGATAGTTTTTTTAGTTTTGGGGAATATCCTACCTAAGATAATGCGATCAAGAGAATTTACATGATCATCCTCCATGTTAAGAATGTAGAAATCTACTAGAAAGATCGTGTATCTTTCACAAACAAGTATATCCTCAAGGAACCATATTGGATATGTTTTAGCTCTATTATCTAACTAAACCACTACTCTTGTCAACTTCAACTCACCAACCTGTAAATAATAAAATACAAAGTGCAGAATTACATTTATGGAAGGTCCTAAATTACAAAGAGCATTAGAAAAGCGTAACTCCTCTATGGTTCATGGGATGGTTAATGTCCCCGGATCCTTTCAATTTTTTGGAATTTCTAGATTTGGTGTAATGAGTGATTAAAAAATTCTTCCAATATTGATACTCTCATTTCCCTTGAACCCTCTTCAATTGGTACAAATTTCTTTTAAGAATTTAGCATACCTTGGGATTTGCTTAATGGCTTCAAGTAGAGGGATATTGATCTGAACATGCTTGAATGTATCCAAAACCTCTTTTTTCATTGCTTCTTCATCCATCTTCATGGTTTGTAAAACACTATTTAGTAATGGTAGTGGTTTAGGAGTAACATCATCAATATTTTTTCTTACCTTTTTCTTTCTCCTTAGGCCGGTCATTAGTGGTTCTTGAATACAGCCTCTCTAGAGTTGAGGTGAATCCCGATGGAATGATGGGTGCATAAGTATCTGTTTTTTTCTTCCCACTTCTCAATGTGATAGCACTAACATTACCCTTGGGATTAGAATTAGTTTGGGAAGGAGTATTTCTAGAGTTCTTACTTACCAGTTCATGGATGGAAGTGGGAATCTGGATCATTTGAGTCTTCAACTCCATTAGCTCTGAACCTTGACTCTTCATATCATTCTGTTGATTAATAACAATTTGTTCCAAAAGGTCATTACTGTTAGAATCTACTTTTTTTTTAGAATTCCCTTGTTTTTTACTTTTTGTTTCTTGAGCTTCAAATATTCTATGGGGTTATTTGAAACCCTATTGGTAAGGCGGAGGTTGATGGAAATTTTGTTGGAAAGGGGTCCATTGTTGTTGTCCAGAGCCATAACTCATGTCTGATTGATCCTTCCACCCTTGGTTTTATTCTAGAGTAAAGTAATCATACTTTCTATGGGAATGTGGTTGTTGTTTCTATTGATATGGTCTCCTAAGGAATATTGTTGCATAATCCTCTAAGTCATGTAATTAGGGGAAACAGTTAGTTGGGTGGTCTAATTTAGTGAAAAGCCATATGGCCTCATAGGAGTGGGTTGGGATGTATTTTGTGCCAAGGAAATATACCTCACCATAGTGGAAAATTCTTCTAACTTAGTATCAATCAAATGATTTTCAAGAGAGTAAGGACATACCTGATTTACTCCTCTAACATGTGGTGTACCTCGATTTCCAAATTGTTGGGAGTTTTGTGCAATCTTATTTATCAACACATGTTAATATGCTAGTGTTTTGTCGACCAATTCCCCTACAGCTGCAAAATCCACCATGCTTCTCTCCATAGGTGTGAGTCCTTCACAAAAGTAATGGATGGGTAGTTTCTCATTGATTTGGTGATGTGGGTAGCTTTCACAAAACTTATTGAATCTCTACAAGTACTTATACATTGAATACCCTTTGTGTTTCTTGATTCTTGAGATCTTTTTATGAATGGAAGTGGTCCTTGATGCTGGAAAGAATCTCTGTAGGAAAAGTCATTTCAAATAATTCAAACATGTTAGATCTTCAGGTTATAGATAATACATCCAATCCTATGCAGATCCATCAAGTGAAAATGAGAATTCCCTTAGTTTTATTTGATATTTATATAAATTTTTTGGTTTAAGGGTTGATAAAATCACATAAAATTCTATTAAATGTTTTTTAGGTCCTCACTAGATAATCCATGAAGCATTGGAAGAAGGTGAATTAACCCAGATTTCAATTCAATGTCTGATTCTTGGTTTGGGTATGCAATACAATTTGGTTGATAATTAATGTTGGGTGAAACCAATTATTGAATATTTATATTCAGTTCATTATTATTGTTTTCATCCATTTCTTCTTATTTTATGTATCATTCATAATTTTTACTAATTTTAGTGTTACCCGAATGGAGGAAGTCTCTAACTGGTTGAGTGTTGAAACTTATCGTAGACTAAGACTGTCTAATTCGAGATCGAATGATACATTCAATCTCAGGGTCAACATCTAAGAGATCTTTAGGATTGTTTCAGGTCATAAATCAAATAAAAATAAAAGTTAAATGACGAAAAGTGGACCATAACAAAAATATAAGAATTTTGGGTTAAATGTTTGATAAAAAAGAAAACAGGAGAGTAAGATAAAAGAACATGAGAAAGGGGAAAGAAGAAAGAAATGGGAGAATAAAATAATTAAATGAAAAATAAAATAAATACATCTAATTGTTTGAACAAATTACATTCCTCATTAGAAAAATTTCCAATTTGAAATGCGTTGTCGTGGGTGCTCTCAAATGATATTCGGTTTTGGGTTATTTAGGTGCAGCATAGTGGATGACCAAGGGTGTATCTCAAAGGATGATATAATTTAAAATAACATATCATAGTTATTTTGAAATTAATAGAAAATAAAATAATCAAATTAGAAGGATGTTTGGTTATTCAATGTTTATAAAATAATAATAATAATCATGATGGAATAAGATTGTTTTTTTAATGAAATTTGATTAATAAAAGACAATGAGAAGATGTTTTTTTAGAAAATAATTTAAAAAGTGTTATTGATATAACTCTACCTATTCATTTAATTATTAATCATTATCATTTAAATTAATTTATACTTAATTATGATCCCCAAAATTGTTAACCCCTAAACCCTACGATAATTAACTAAACCACAAAGATGAAACTAATTAATCCTTAGGAAAGCTTTAGTATATGAAATCATAACACCCTGCTTTGATTGATGTCATCAGGATAGATTATGTTTAGTGGTAAGTTTGGGCACACAACCAATATTTAAATGAGTATTAATTGAGTTTAGGTATTATATTTGAACTCTATAAATGTATCCTGTGTGGTTTGGTTTTACCGATTAAGTTTGCACTCTCACAATTTACACAAATCTCAATCTCGCATATTTTTGTGTCAATTGATCAATTGATTTCTTAGTTTCTTATAATAATAAAAAATAAAATAATATATCATATTAATTTAATTTAATTACCTCATTGATTCAAAATAAATTAATGAATAAGGTTATAAGTAGATTGATTACTAAAAAGAACTACTCTTCCACGGGCGGTGTAGTCATCATAGAAACGTTTTACATGTGCAAAGGTTTAGAAAGGGTATAACCCAATATTTTTTCTACTATTCATTAAAGTCCAAATAGGATGATTAAATAAGAAGATAATTTAAAAAAACAAGAAAATATAATAAATAAAAAAGTAATAAAGAATTTTATTATGAAAACACAAACATTGCAACAAGAGAAAGGGAGGAAGGATTTGATAAAGGGATCCTTTATTCAAGAGATCTTCCTATGAGTATAGAGAGTTATAGAAACTAAAATGTGATGAGAGTACTCCTCTATAAATCCAAATTGTAAGCACTTCAATCCTTGGTCTAACTTGCATATGAGGTGCCCAAGGAATCAATTTATAGCCAAAATGGGACGTGGTTTTGGGCACCCATATTTCAAGATACCACTTGTGTCTCAGTTTTTGGTTTGTAAATGGAATTATAATAACTTGGAAAAAAATAAAAGTTTTATTCCATAATCTTTTATGTCTCTATGTGAAATTTCTAATTCAATGGAGGATTACATCATGAGATATGGCTGAAATACAGAACCAAATCTTTGACTTCGTGCAGATTATATCCCCTGGACAGATTAGTTCAGATGGCCAGCTTAATGGATGAATTGGGCTTTATTTTCATGATATGAGCTGTATCCCATGATATTATTAAGCTTCCTACAAAATTTCATCACATTTGGAGGCACTAATTTTGATAAATGTGAAAAACAGTGGACATATGTCTTTTGGATTCAATGCAGTTTGGCAGATTTTCCTTTTGGATCATCTCTGGCACTCCAAATCACATCCTCCTACAAAGAAATAACCAAAATAAGAATAATTTCCCATTTTCTCAAATTGGATGTTCAATTTGAGATAATATTTGTAATTTTTAATACAAAAATTGTTTAAAATAGTGATTTAAGGGTGAAATAAATAAGTGAATCACGATGTGATCAATTCTCTATCTCTATTTGTTGATTATGAATGGTATCACTAATATAATATTCCATCGCATATACAAAAATATGATTTTTTGGATCATCAACATGTAACTCATAATAAATGGGAATCTATGGGTAAGTGTGTGTACGAGTAGGATAAGTAGGAGGAGTGGGGTATACAAGTGAAGGTGATCAGTAGACTGAAACTATTTTTGCATGTCTTCAAACATTGACCGTACTAAAACTCTGATCTTTTCCTCTATAATCTTATGAATATAATGAATTGTAGCTTCCAAATATTCTATTTTTTTATAAACATCCTCCTTTGAAAAATATTTAGAATATGGAAACACTTTTTTTACCAATACACATATCGGGTATCCTTAGACGTGAAACGGGTTTTCATGATTTTCCATTATTGTAGATAAAATATCCTTCCTATTTTCAGTTATGAAGACCCTATATGTGAAATAATCCTAAAGATATTCCTGTATATAATATTTGAAAAAATCCATAGTGAATAACAATATATAAATAATCGATTTAACTTAAGTAAATAAATAAAGTAAAATTCTTAAAATCCTCTCAGATACAACCCTCAAATCTTCTATAATATATTATCCCTATTTGTTCAGATGATTCCTCTAACATTTTTCATGTCAAGTAATGGGTTAAACCACTACATATCTTGATGAATCAGCTCTCAATATTATAATATTTTCATCTATTAATTGTTCTTCCAAAAACGAAAACCCTCCCTAAGATAATGTATGAGGGTATAGTTTTCTAGATTGGATATCATGATGATATCTCCTAGATTTCTGAAAATTAAGAATAAAAAATAATCAATATGATCATTAATATAAAAAACTTCTAAAAGGATTCATTTCACTTACTAAAAACATTTCTCATTGTATACTTTCAATAAATTCCTTCCATGTATCTTTATCTTTGAATGGATAAATATCAGATAGATTATGATGTTTTCTATTCCCCAAAAATGAAATATGATGTACGGGTTGATTTAAAATACCTCCAGCTCCTAAAATCTAATGATAAAAATCTCTTTCTAACTCCTCAAATATCAGCTATATCATATTCCATATGATGAGAAGGGGGGAAACATATATTACTATAAAAATTTCATGATATCTAAAATAATAACAAATGATCTTACCAAAAAGGTCTCTCATAAGTGAGATATTGTCATTTTTTCAAAACTCATACAAATATAAATCAAAATAATAACTTTGATTTTATACTATACTATAGTAAAAGTCATGAATTGTTATGAATTTAGACCTCTTGGAATATCATTATCATCATCATAGTAATGGGAAACTGATAATTTTAATAAACATGTGTTGGCACGTTTTCCAAACCTCTAAATCTTTTTTACCAATGGAAGTAGATGTCTCTCATAAATAAGGATAAGGAGGCTCATCAATAGGAGCATATGTATGTTCCTCCCCAAAGGTAAGTGTACGATTATAATGAACAAATATTTTTTATTATATTTATTTCCTGAATAATTGGGTATTATATATAATGTTACACAAGTAAAAAACATAGAGTAACCAATAAAAAATTATCTCATTAATAAATATGATTCTATTTTTCCACTCTAAAACCCATTAAAATCTCAAACATTATAATTATTCAAAAAATATAAAATAGAAAAGCTAAATTGGGAAAATAAGATTCACCCCAATCTTCTAGAATCATTACTCTGTCATTAAACACTATAGAAATAAAAAATATATAATAGTAATCTAATGAATATTTTAAAAAAAGGAAAATATAACATTAAGTGAAATTTTAGTGAATTTTTATTAAAATAATGAAGTTGTATTTATTGGTTATAAAGGTAAATGTGGTTTTAGGAATTTGAAATTTATATGATCGTTGGTAAAATATGATTGTTAGTCAAGGTAACTATTAGACAATATAATTTTTGGTAAAATTGAGCATTGGGAAATATATTTTTTTTGATAATTTTACTGTTATAATTAGTTTTTATAAGTAGAAATGTTAAAGGATAACGAATTTAGAAATGATAAACGATGGACTCAAACAGTAGCGTCATGTCATTTGAATCCCAATTATCAGAACTTGGGAGAGAAGTATAATCCATGGGGCTCTGCCTTGACCAACCCCAATTTTGAGTTCATTCAGTGAATCTTGAATGAAATATACTATGGTGGAAGTTCAATTTATTGTAGATTACCACTCAGTCGATGATAGCTAAACCACTACCATTGCACACCTTACCCTTAAGGCGTGCATGGGTTTAATAAGAGGTTAGATGTCGAGGAAATAGTTTCTTAAAGTGTAATTTTTTTGTATAATTATAATTTTTATTCCTTAAATTCCATTTTAATAATTGTTTTCATAATAAAAAATACATTTATTGAGACAAATTTGACAAATTTATTTCTAGACACAAATAAAAAATAATTGTATCTTTTTATAAATGATATAAATTTTCTAAAAAACTAAGGTATTATGAATAATATTTGTTTTAATAAAATAGTATTTTAGTACAATATAACTTAAATATAAATCATAAAATAATTTTATAATGTCTTGGGAAATTTTTATATGCATCAGAAATTTGAGTATGTCTTAAAACCTACTATTTTTTATAGATAAGGTTTTTTATATTTAAAAGTGAAAATTTTCATATTTACTAATAAAATAAGGATTATATTTGAAGCCAAAATGTAGATATTAGGTTATGGTAAATTTTTTATACTTTTCTAAAATAATTTAATTTTTAGTGAATGGTAAAAATATAGTTTTATGTTTTTAGTATATTTTATGACTTTATAATTATGTCATAATGAGGTAATAATTAATAAAAAAATACATGACCTAGAATATTTTATTTTATTAATACTAAGTATTTTAATAGATTTTAATCAATTTCCAAACCAATAAGTGATTTTTCAAAGTCTAAAATGGAAATTTTGAGTTTAAAAGAATTATTTTGTGGAAACTTTAAATATCAATGTCCAAAGAAGTATTAAAAAATGATGTTGAGTTCTGGTGGATTAAAATATCATAATTTTTTACTCAAATGTTCAAAGTAATGAGTAAAACCTAAGGTTAAGCCATTGGTTTTTCAATTTTCACAACCTAGATTTTCAAGACCTTTATTTGGAAATTATTAAACAATTCATATACTTTTCTTATAAATACCCATCCATTTAACCATTAACCTTCACTGCCACTCCATCCACTACAAATTTCTAGTGATATTTCATCCCAATGGGTCCCCCAATGTTTACTGAAGCCCCCAAGGTTCCAATCCTCAGTATTTAGGAGTAACTCTTCAAGGTAGGGGAAATAACTACTTCCCTTTTCCATTCAAGTTCCATTTTGTAGTATATAATATAATTTCCAAAATAAGTTATCTATACCTAATTTCTATTATCTCATTACTATAATAAAAGTCTTTTATCAATGGGGGCCTTTGTTTTTGCCGATTTTACCCTTTTCTAAATCCAAGTTTTGTACCAGTCATGCTACCAATTTACTTCTCAAGTTTTTCTCTTTTACTTGATAAATTCTAATTTATTTTCTTTTTTTAAATAAACAAAACCTATTTATTTTACATGTTTATTCACATAGTTGAAAAATGATTTATTGATTCAGGTATTTACATATATTAAACCTAAATATCATTTTCACGGGTTAGAAATGATGTAATGATCATGTGCTTATGAACTATTTTATGCCATAATTTTGATAAGAAACCCACTCTTTATTCCCCATGGGTTGTTAATGATATTATTTATTATGATCTATGAAGATCTCATTAATTAATACATTTGGAGGGTGTTCCTTTATAATGATCTAATGAATTGGATAAATAATTTAATCTCTAGATATTACATGTTTTATGATACCTTGTTGAATAACCTTGGTAATTTTCATTTATGACACCTTTGTGATAAACGGTGATGATATGCTCAAGAATGCCTCATTTAAATGTTTTAACCACATTTTCATGTTTTTGTTATTATGATATGCCTAGTTTTTATGCCTTATTTTTATGCCTCATGTTCTTATTGATATGTCTCGTGATCACATGATATATTTCTCCCTTAATTATTCCCTCACTAGGTTTTATGTTCACTCCTTTCCTTTGATGTATGTCCCCAGGATATGAGATGTAGTAAAAGTAACCCAGGATAAACCCATGGATATTTCATTCAATAGGATTAGATTAATTTTTTATGTTTTTAGGTCTTATATACCTAATTTTTAGAGAAACTAAACTTTAAAAGATCTTGTGTTTTGTTCCATGTAATGAAAAGCTTATGCAATAAAAATTCAGTGATGTTATAGTTGGTATCAGAGAAGGGTCTAGTTATTTATGGAAATTATGACTTGAAAACATTAGAATTAACCCTAAGAATAAGTTTAAATATAGTAAAACATCCTGGTATTTTGGTAAGTATTAAATATGTTTTATCCAAGAAAATATATCCTAGTATAGAAACTACAAGTGGATGTGGCTCTGGAACTGATGTACCTAGGGGTCACACCCAAAAACACCACACTGAGATAGAATCAATCGGGAAATGGTGCATGATAATGTGCCTTGTTACACACCTAGTTTGACACTCCTCAGAGATCTGTTTGGTTATTAATAAGATTTTTATGGACCATTATCAAATATATATAGAAAATTTAATTGTTATTATATGATATTAAAGAATAATATAATCCAGCATCGTGTTTTAAGGTATAAAATCCTTTGGAATTATACTATTCTTAAAAACAACTTGTTTCTCACTTTGGTTTTCATTTTTTTGAAAAATGGTAAGAAATAAGAGGAACTATTTAAATGATGAGTGCAATAGGTGATGCATTGTCATCCTTCGAATGAAATATGTAATAGAAAACTTCACAAGGATGATGAATCAACTAGCTCGTATTATTAATAACAACTTGAATCGAGTCAATATATGAGATTCTCCTTAAAAGTAACATTTTGTCATTAAGTCCTTCAAGAATCAAAGACCACCTTATTTTAGTGGATCTACCAACCCATTGATTTCTGAACAATAGATTACTTCTATAGAAAATATATTTTATGTAATATACTATTTAGATCTAGAGAAATCCACCCTAACAGTATACCACTAAGAAGGAGAAGTTGATCAGTGGTGGACAGTGATTAAAAACACAAAGATACGAAGGGAGATTGATACTATGGTGTGGGATGAGTTTTGGGGAATATTTTTCAATAAATATTTCCCCCATTTTATGTAAAAATGGAGAAGTAATTCCAAAAGTTCAAGAATAAGGAATATCAATCATTGGGAAGCTATGAGATGAACTTCACAAGACTTCCTTGATATACCTTTAGCTTATTTATGGACCCTAATGGAAATTTTGATAGATTCTTTGGTGGACCGATACCCCATCTATGATTAATATATAAAACTGAGAAATTAAAAGCAATCAAGGTTCATTTAGATTTTGGGGAGATGCAATAGTCGTATAGGTCTAATGAAAATAAGAGAGAAATAGATCCAAACATAGGGAAGAAATTTGATCATGGAATAAGAGGAAAGAAAGTGAAACATCCCATGTGCAATAAATGTGGGAAGAAGAATTATGGGAACTAATTCCTTGGAAGTTTAAAGTGATGAAAATATAAGAGAGATGAGATTATAGATCAAAACTTCCTTGGTGATGTGAAGCCTCAACTTCTCAATGATAATGATAAAGGGAAGATGATGCAAGCCCAACCGAAAGTTCCATGATTCATGTGTGGAAAATGTGGGAACTTTTACAATCAATATCCAAATTAAAAGATAATATGGGGGAAACACCATCAATGTAACAGCCCGAGATTTTATGAAAAATATTCTTTTTTTTATTTCACTAATGTCTTGTGTTGTACGCTACACCAAAAGGAGCTTGCACAACACACGTCCTTGACTTGACTTGCAATACACGCAATCGCGACCTTCCTCGATAGCGTGTGTAGTACGCAATACCGAGTTTCACTAAACAACGATATGCTATAAAAATATTATTAAAACTAGCCGTTATGAATAGTAATAACCACTTTTTGAAATCCAGTAAATCTTATTTTTCAAAATGAACTTTATTTTTGGATTCGGAGTATCGAATTTAGCCTAAGGTGAAATTTGGTACTTTTCGGATAACTTTCATATTTTGATGAATAGTGAAAATGACTAAATTTTAATTAAAAACAACTTTTTTAATCGAAATAATTAATAATGATAAATTATTAATTTGAGTGATTTTAAAGTATATATTTAGAATATATTTTTACAATTTAATACAATTTTGGTCATTGAATGTAATTTCACATTTAAACCAGACATAATCAAGTGTCAATCTTTTGATAGATATTGTTTCTTAAAAACACGCTATTTGTTTTAACAGCGGGATTTAATTATAAAATTAATTAATGCAACTTCTATGTTATGAATTTGGTAAAATAGACTTCATTTTTGAATTCGGAATATGAAATATAGCTTAGGATGAAATTTTGGCATTGATCTGAAAAACATCAATTTTTGATGAATAGTGAAACTACTAAGTGGTAGGTTAAAAACTGAATTTTGCATAAAACTTAATTTTACCGCTTCTGTGAATGGAATTTCAAAAATCCGAGAGACACGGTTAATATCAAGGACTAAAATGTGGTTTAATGAGATGAAAATAATTTTTTGGTGAATAGTAACTTTTTACTTTTTTTACCGCGGTTATTAGTAAATAGGGTAACTAAGGGTAAATATGATATTAATATTACCCTAACACATGTCCTAATTCTATTGGACAAGTGTAATTCGACCAAAAACAAACTTAGGAATAAAATATGACCATTTAGGCCCACTTGGATTAGATTAGGACATTTATTATTAATTTATTTAAAGAAGGGTTAAAATAGTTAAAATCAAAGTTTAATAAGTAAATCATTTTTAATATGGGGTTATACATAAGATAAATTCGACTATAAATATTCATTAGAAAGATAACAAGATTTCCTACATGATGGTATTTTATTTGTAATTTTTAGACATCAAATAATATAATTTATTTATGACACAAAGATTATGTAGTAATTATCTTATTAATGAAATATTGACATAATTGATAATATAAATACCAAAATAAATGTAATTTAAGACTTTTTATGAATTACACTAATTTTCTAGGTTACTATGATATATTACTGTTGATTTAATCAACTGGGTTGGAACATATAATTCTGTTATGACTTTCACAAAAATCATATATAAAATAGTGTCAAAATTGACACAAAATAGTTTTTAAATCAAATATTATATTATTAATTGTTATTTTATTCCTAAAAATCTAAGGTTCGTCCAAATGACTTAGATAAGGATATATGTATTAATAATATACAATTTGGGGTTAGTTTGGCATGTTATAGTAAGTGTATTAACCATATAGTGAAAGAAAACAAAAAGACACGGTAAAAGTTAAATTATTTAACTTAGAGTTAAATCTAATTGATAAGGTTAACATAATACCCTAAACTTGTCTAAATCCTATTGGTTGATAGGCTTTCGACCCATCCCCACTTTAGCTTCGAAATAAGACCCTTTGGAACCATTATAAACCGATTTTGACTTTAATATAAAATAATATTTTGAGATATTCCTAAGGTGCCCCTCTCCTCCCCTATAAAAGGACACCTCCTCCCCCCTCCTCCTCACACCAATTTGAGCACTCAAGCTCGGCCAACCCTTGCCAAAATCTCTTATCCACTTCCCTAGAAACATGCTAGAGGTTCTGGTCTTCCTCAAAGACCAATTCTAGTGCCCTAAGAGGAGGTCTCAAAGAGGCACTTCAAAGAAGAGGTAATTACCGTTACCAATTCTTTCATCTTTATTTCTTCTTCCACTTCTTCTTCTTAGGTTGTTTCATTATGAAGTAATAACATCAGTATCACTCATATACTGATATGTTATTATAAGTATGAAACAACCCTATTTCACCATCTATCCATCCTACGGAAAAAGAAATCACCGCGCGTGCGTACGTACGGAATACCGTCTCCACGCCGTGGTGTAATCTATTTTCCACCACCACCTTACATGGATGGGTATAATGGTGTAAAGAATAACTATACATAGTTATTAAAACATCATATTGATTCTGGTATATTGTATAATCCACTCCAATTCAATTCAATATTCATAGAAATGATATCATCGCTCGTGCGTACGTACGGACTACCGTCTCCACGACGCGATGAGATTCATTCTCCATGTTAACCATTTAAGAATGATTATAATGTATATATAAGAAATAATAATTAAATATATGACATTATAAAGCTACTGGATTTATGTATATATATACATATGTATGTCATCTACTTACTTCCATTTCAAGACAATAAGGAAAGGAAAACAGCGTTCATGCGTACGTACGGACTACCGTCTCCATGAACGGTGTTTTTCATTTTATTTATCTATCTATTATATATATATATACTGAATATATATGATATATAAATCATATTTTATATTCTGGAAGTAAGTAAATCATGATATAAGTAATAATGATGTCAAGAACAACAAGTCAAAACACCTACGATAAATGAAACGATTTTACCCAAAACGCTTCTTTAACATGGAATTTACAAAAGAACGGGTAATATAATGTCATAATTCAACCATATATGATATCATAACAATGAATATGATTCTGTAATAAGTCAATGACATTATTTAAATCATTATACAGGAGGTTCGGACACATACGAAGCAAATTGGACCTAAGGTAAGGGAAATACCACAATCTCATTTTTATCCGAGATTGTTTATTCGTAAGTATTTACTGGAGTGTATTTTATCATCCACATCCATGTTCCTTCAATATGTAATATTGTTTCCATCCACTTACAATAGTTTAAATCCAATTTTACTCTTCGGTGAGTTTTTAGTAAAGAATATGAAAGGAATCTTTTGTCGCTTTTTCATACGAGTTACTTTTTGACTTTTCCGACAAAAGTACGAAGAATGTTTTTTTTAACTTATACGGCACGAACGGATTTCTACTGTTTTATAAAGCCTTATTTTCATGAAGCTTCCTCTAAAAGATTTCATGACTATTTTCAATAAAATCTCTTTCTTTTAAAATTGCATGATGTTTTGTGAAAAGAAATTTGATTTTGAAGAAGAAAGGATATTTTCCTCAAGAATTCAATTCAAGTGTTTTATCAAAATTATTTTCCATCTAAGATAATAAAGGGTTCTGTTTCTATCCATATTTTTACATTGATTTGACTATGTTGTGATGGAATTATGTTTATGAATTCCTTTATCTTATATGAATGGTTTTATGATGTCATGTTGTTTAAGAATCCCATTTTTATTACATGGGTTATGCAATGATGTATGATTTATGATTTTGTGGCACACATAAGAAAGGATTCATTAAGAGATGGGTGGGACCTATATCTCCCTCCAATGCATTGGGTAAAGATTTTATATCTCATGAGATAGACATGGCTGGAATGGTAGGTTATACCGGTTCAGTGAAACAGGACTGAAACGAGGATTACTCGATTCAGAAAGGGACTTTGTCCACTAAGATAGTCTTGGCAATGAGTCTTGACTAACAAGAAATGATTATCTATGATTATGTGTGTATGCCACAATGAGTAATGTTTTAAGTTATGGTTTCATTTTTACTTATATGATTTATCCCATGATAAGATATTATGATCTCTTTTGCAGGTTAAGATTTCCAAAAGCTATGTTCTTATGAATATGATGTGATTGATTTCTCTTTTTTTTACCCTTACTGAGCATTTGAGCTCACCCTTTTATGTTTTCTTTTCCCCAGGATATAAAGAAAGGTTTTAGGTAAAAAAAGGGAAGATCTTTATGGGAGATATTGAAGATCTTTCACCATGATTAGAAGATTACGTTCCAAGTTTCCAAAGACACTAAACTATTACGATCCTTTAGTGTGTGTTTTTGTTATGTACTAAGTATTCCGCAAATGTAATGTAATGTCCATGTACGCCAGGCTACGGGTCTCTACAATCAACCTCAGTATAGTAAAAGGGATCATATTCAGCAATTTGATATCATAATAGCTGAAGTGAAGTCTCCAAATGATGTGGTGTAAAGTACACTCATTGTTCTCTCAAAGATAGAAATTACTTTTATTGATTATGGTTATATACATTCATTTATTTCATACATTTTTTCAAAGAATATAGAATCAATACCTTAGCATCTAGAATTAGAGTTATCAATCAATACTCTTTGAGGGATTATCCTAGAATCAATAGTGTATAAAAACTCTGGTATTAACTTTTGTGGGTACAATATCATCAAAAATCTAGTATTCACTCCAATGGGGAATTTGAAACTTTACTATGGATGGACTGGATCTCAAAGTATAATGCTAATATCAACTCTAGAATCAAGGAAATTTCAACATTCTTGAATGGAAAACCTATAAACTTTTTAAAACAAGAGATATCTTATACTAAGCTCTTTCTAGAATCACCTCCCATAGTTGTCTTTATGGGGATGATCAATGAAGACGGAGAAGGAAATTAAAGTATAAAGATAAATAAAGTCCCCATCATTCAAGAATACATTGACATATTTCTTGAATGTTTACATGGATCTCCACCAAAAAGAGAGGTATATTTATCCATTGAACTCATATCTGGATTCAAGATGATATTGAAGACCTCATAAATAATTGAAAATGTATAGTTATGTGATTTAAAGAAACAACTTCAAGATATTTTGGATTAGGGATTTATCCAACCAAGTGAGTCTCTTTAGGTAGAACCTATTCTCTTTTTAAAGTAGAAGGATAGATCAATGAAACTATGAATTGGTTGTAGAGAATATAACAGGACCACATTGAAGAAAAAGTACCCTCTCTCAAGGATTTATAATTTATTTTAGTAGCTTCATGGGGCTTAATTATTCTTCAATATTTACCTCCTATATGGGTATCATTAATTGAGGGTGAATAAAGAAGATATTCCAAAGGCTTATATCCAAAAAAGATATGGGAATTATGATTTTTTTGTTAAAACCTAAGGCTTGACTAATTCTCCAACTATATTTATAGATTTGATGAATATATTTTTTAAGGAATACCTTGACAAAATCATGGTATCTTTCATTAATGATATTTAGATATTTTCCAAAATTTAGGAAGAGCATGTTGATCATGTAAGGGTAATATTGAAAACTCTGAGTAATGAAAAACTATTTTGAAATTTTAGAAAATGTGAATTTTGGTTACAAATAGTTTCATTCTTGGGGATCATTATAATCAATGAAAGAATCTCAGTTGAACCTTTCCAATAAAATGTTTGTAGAGGAGTGTCCTCATCATAAAATTAAAACTAAGATTTTTAGTTTACTTTGTTTAGAAGGATATTATAAAATTTTTGTAAAAAATAATGAATTTTAAATCAACTAAATAAGTTAACTCGAAAAGGATATAAGTTTATCTATACAAAGGAGTGCAAATAATGTTTCAAAAAACTGAATATAAGATTTGTTACTACAACTTTGTTAACTCTACCCTATTTGGAAGAAGGTTTTTTTATTTATAGTTATGAAACTATGAAAGGGATTGAGTTCATCCTCATGAAAAATGAAAAGGTGATCACTTATGCATCTTGATAGCTAAATCATCATGAGAATAATTTTCCTATGTCTGAACTAGATTTAGAAGTAGATATTTTTTTCATGAAGATATAGTGGAACTATCTTTATGGGTAGATATGTGATATACACACAAACCACCAAAGTTTTAAGTAAATATTCATGAAAAAATTAATTGAACCTAAGATAAAGGAGATGGTTGTAACTTCTTAAAGACTATGACTGTTTAATTCATTATCATCCCAGAATATAAAACAATGTTGTTGATGCATTATGTAGGAAATAACCTATTATCCTATAAATGATGAGGATTCAAGGAGATCTATTGTTCAAGGATCTAATAAGGATTTAAATTGGAATCATAAGGGAAGGGAAATCATTAATCCTATCCCAAATTAGTTCTCAACAGTCATTACTACAGAAGATCAAGGGATGTCAAATTGAAGATAATTTTATACAAAATAAAATAGAGATTGAGAAGAATGGGATGTTTCATGAGTTCAATATCGATCATGGTGTAAAGAAATTTCATATAAGGCTATGTTTCCTATCTATCCTAGATATAAAGAATGTGATAGTGGATTAAGCTCGTAGCTCTATATTCTCTATACATCCTGGAAGGACTAAATCTATAGGGACCGTTTAATCATTACTGGTGGGATAATATGAAAAGGAATATTTTTTAATACATTACAAGGATCTTGGAGTGTCAAAAAGTGAAGGTGGAGCAACAACTTCCTAAAGGGGTATTACAAGAACTTCCCATACCAACACGGAAGTGGGATAATATCACTATATAATTCATTACTGGTCTCCCAAGAACATCAAAAGGAAACAATGTGATATGGTTTATAGTGGATGGACTCACCAAGATGTCCCATTTTATCTCCATTCGAGAGGATTTATCACCTGAAAAACTTTCCAAGATATACATAATGGATGTTTTGAGGCTATGTGGGGTGCCACTTTCTATCATTTTTTATCATGATCCAAGTTTTACATAAAAATTATAGAGAAATATTCAAAATTATCTCAATACTAAATTGAATTTCAGTATGGATTATCCCCCCAAAACTGTCTCCAATCTGAAAGAACTATTCAGAAACTTAAGGACATGTTGAGAACATTATTAATGGAACTTAAAGGTGTATGGGATCAACACCTCCCATTATTAGAGTTCTCATAAAAAACATCTACTTGAGTATTCAAATTGAACCATATGAAGCTCTATATTTAATGAGATATATAACTCCTACTTATTGGGATCAAGTTGGTGAGAAGAAGCTACTTGGGCTAGATCTTATACAAGAGATGATAGAAAAGGTTCACACCATCCAAAAACATATAAAAGATTCTTATCATCGGAAGAAAAGATATGATTAAAAATGTTAAATTGAATTGGGTTTTTATGTTGGAGACAAATTGTTCTTCAGATATCACCATGGAAGAGATTTATGTGATTTGGAAAGAAAGAAAATCTTAGCTCTAGGCACATTGGCCCCTCTGAACTCCCAGATCGCATAGGAGTAGTGGCTAATATGCCTGAACTTCCACTAAATATGACTCATGTTCATGATATATTCCATTTATCTCTATTGAGGAACTACATATATGGTCCCACACATGTACTGAATATATAAGTTGTATAACTGGAACATGAACTCTTATATAAGGACCAAATAATAGAGATCTTGGATCCTAGAGACAAAGTTCTACACAATAAGACTACCAACCTTAAGTGTTGTAAAGGAACCATAAATATGAATGAACGGGGGCCCACAGTAAAAGATGGTGGGTTGAGTATTTGTTTATAAAAAAATATCTTCATGATAAAGGAACTTTCTATCACCGATGATCCGAGCCCCTGTAAGGTCCGTAGAACTAGTGTAAATTAAAAGATCATGTAAATAAAAACTAAGAACATAATTGTTCAAATATGAAGTCATGCTCGACTAAAACTCATTGATGGTGATATTTTCATGAAGGATTCCAAGTAGCATCCCCTTATATTGTCCACACATGCTTCAAAATCCATTGGAACATCAATCATCGAATTCTGAGTTCTATCGCATGAATTCGACGTTGTCTTTGACGTTCCAATGATTGACGCATCGAGATTCCTTTGATGCTTGAGGGAAATCTTGATTCGAGCTCTTGGATCGAATGATTATATCTCTAGGAAGTGGGAGGAGAGAGAGAGACTCTAGCCAAAATTCCATGAATAGTCATTGATGAGAGAGCCTCTTCCTCTATTTATAGTGGAGTTGCTAAATACCTAGCTGGGTTCCCTGGCCCCTGTTTATTTCAACATCCACTAAATAATAATTATGTCACACTAAAATTTTCCATAAATATTATTAATAATTTATCAAACAATTTTAATTTATAGAAAATATATTACACGATAACCCCGAGTCATTTAACTTGACTCGTCATTCCCGCTTAATATTAAACGAACCCTGAAATTTTAAAATAAAATTCATTCAAATAATATTTTCTAGTAATTTAATTAACCCATAAATACATTAAATAAATTCAATCCCAATTATTCATAACTTTAATAATAATGAATTTATTTATTTCTTTGGTGATTGATACCTTCAACAATACTCAGACCTTGTGATGGGGCCCACGATGTCCATTATACATATTCAAATGAATAAGGAGGATTCTTGAATATGCTATTGTGTGTGAACCTCTAGGCCCTTATATCGATGGTAGTGAATAAAATCAACCGACCAAGAGTAAAGTCTAGAAACCCATCAAGGCCCCTAAAGAGATAAGGATAGTCATATCAATGACTACCAACCTACGAACACTACCTATGTGTTATAGTCTCTTTGTCTTTAAACATCTCATAGATCCAGATGCACACTTGTGTCACTATACTTTTCTTGATTTATTATTTATTGATCTATCCAGATGGATTAACCTTTTCACTACTTTGGCCAAAGTATTATTGAGGTAGCACTATACTGATCAACCAGGCCTGAGATATACAATATCCAGAACAAGGAAGCGACAAATCCTTCCATAACCATTCAACCAATGTCATGCCACCAATGATGCACCCAACATAAGATACCTCTCCATGATTTCATTACCAAGGTTTTTTCCTTGCATAAAAGTACAAAATAAAATAGTACACACTAGTAATGATATCATGTTAGGAGGAAAATACACATGTTGGTAGATAGAAAAAACCAATGACACTCAATACATGTGGTGTTACTATTAGTCAGTCAGTCCTTACGATCTCATTACTATATATCACCAAGTGAGAATTTAATGAGAATAAGTCCCAATGATTATGAGCCCCAAACTCTTGATTGTCAAATATTAACTGTGTCCAATCAATATGATGCATCTAAACCATAAGAAATTTGTTTAAGATTAATTTAATAGTATCATGAGGTTATCATTATAGAATGGGATCTTCTATAACCATTTGATATGTCAATTAATCTAGGATATTACCATTAAATAATGGATACATAAAATTCTACACTATAATGGTAAAAAAAATATCATATAGAGAAAACTGTATACAAGATATGGTGATGAAAAGTATTTTATAGTTGGGTCTAGGGAACCTACTATTTCAACACTCCCACTTTCACAAGAGAAAACTCGTTACCACACTAATCAGATACTCTCATGATAAATATCATGTTTCTACTGAGTAACAGATTTAGCTACTGGGTCTACCACATCTTTACCGCATCTTTTCTGCTATATGTGACCTCATCTCCTTGAGTAAAACTTCTCAAGAGATGGTATCCCTAAGTATATCCCTTTTTCCCCTATCAAAACATGACATCTTGGCTAGTAAGAATATCATAATTTACATTATGATAATAATTTACATAATCAGTGAAATTTCAAGATCTAAAATAAATTGTTACATTGGATAACTACTTCTTAGCTACTTTAGATGTTGCAGCGTACTCAATATTTGTAGGTCGAGATACCACTGGATTATATGAGTTTGTCTTGCTCAAAACCCTTATCTTAACTATGATATTAGATCATTTTGATCTAACAAATACTAGTTTGTGTCCCACAATAACTAGTATCATTATTCACCACATACCATGAAAATATCATTTGAACTTACTGAAGTACAAGATGATAATCCTGACTGCTTCACTTGAAGTACTCCTGGATATAATTGATATTTTCTTACCATAGAGTATATCTTGGAAATATCAATTCTTGTTCATATTATATCATACATGATTAATCCATAGTTGAAGCATATGGAACTCAACTCACAAATTTAATGTCCTCCAATGTTCCAAATATGTCAACCTAGAGATATTATTCGATGTGACATTAGTAACAATTATTCCCTTGAATTGTTACAACTAGTATTTTTAAATACCATTTCACTATATGTACAATTGACTAGGTTCATGTAACCGTTAGATCTACCTAAGTAGATCATGTTCTATAGAACTTAGGTTGCAACATTAATTAAATCATTGGAGAATTATTTTCATCCTAGTCTTAACTAACTGTAAGACCAATATCTATTTTCCATATGTTTCCGAACATATTTCTCTTGAAAAATATGGCGCTCCCACTAACCTCTTGTAGAAACATGGAAAAGATTCATTCTAAATGAATGCTCTAAGAACTTGTTGCTTACTTTAATATTGAACTGGATTTTAGTAACTTGCAACCCTTACTGGCATCATATGATGTCATCATCCCTTTATAGTTGCGTCATTTAGACACCTTCCATAAAAGATGCTCTTAACATCCAATGTATAATTTAATGATCTTAGAAGTTGGCTATGAAAAGTAAAATAATAATGGATTTAGGAAAACTAACTTGGTATAACCAATTAACCCTTATTGGTACTACTGTTGTACCACCCATGTATCAATTCACTTGAATACCCACCATAGTATTCAATTTATAATCCCCTTTTCACTTTGACACATGGAATCCATTATTGAATTTTATTATTCTTGTTCATCATAGCTAATTTTTATATAATGCTTATTTTTAGAAATTATTATTCTCATTGAATAATGTATTATTGGTCGTGGTGAACTCAAGAGCATCACCATGATTTTTAACCTTCATACGTAGTATGTTTCTCTAGAACATACCTCTTCTATAAGTACTTGTGGAACTTGTTCCATTGCCAACCATTTTTACATCTCGAGCATTGACTAAATCCAAGTCAATATTACTCAAAATTTCACAAGTAGAGATGCTCACCCTTTTATATAAATGCATTCTATCACTTGAAAACCAATTTTCTATATTAAAGACTTATGTAATATCCTAAACAACTGTTAGGATAATTACTAAGACACACCATGTGTTTAGCTTTATGCATGTTTGCTTTTAATCTTAACAAACTATTTGCGTCTAAACATATATCCTATGACATAATGGATTTTCATCATAATATAACTTGTATTATATCCATTTTTTATTTTTTTAGTTGGCATATTGGTTATGGGATTTTGCTATTATTTTCAAAGATTGTCTTAAAATATGATGGAAATTACTACAATTTGTAATATTAATACTACTTACATCATTATATGATGTTTACAATGTGCATTTAGGAATAAATCCACACTACATTTTTTTATTCAGTGTTAATATGTAATACTCGTCATCGATCCTCCTTATAAACATCAATGTCGCATTGTAGATAAGGTAACGTATGATTAGGAATTACTCCGCTCTTCATTATCATGATCGATGAATGCTTGGTCAAGATATTCTTTAGCATATCGTTTCGAAGAAAATCATATCTTTTGATCATACATATAGTTCACTATTACAATCCTTAATCACTTAAAGGAATCTTATGAAGTATCTTTACCGCTAGCTTTCCTTGGGAATAATTCACACTTGTTAAAATAATTCTAAAAGCCTTGTGACATATATTTATTTCTAAAGGTTTATTTGTCTAAAATAAAGTCATTGATAATACCAAATGTCTTTATATGTTCCAAGCCAAAATACCATACTCGGTATATCCCTGATGTACAGTTTTAGATTTGATTAATGAAGAATTATCTTTCCACAACATGGTAAAATTATTACATTTTCGATATTCATCACTCATTACCTATGATTCTAGTATCATTGAACTGTTTCTTGAGTATGTTACCACAAGAAAAATTCATTCCCAAATATGGAATAATCTCTCATTATGCCCAAAGGGTATGTGAGATAAATTTTTTGGTTATACTCAATGACTTTTTTAACTAGAATCATTCACTTGGAAATTAGAAGTTACGTGTTTCTCACCGCTGACTTAGGAATCACTCTTTCTCAACTGATTGTAGAAAACACCTTAATTCTTGAAATGTTTTTATACTTACTTGGTTACTATATTTCAATACACATATGTGAATTGAATATTGTATTAATTACCAAAGAAGTATTTCAGAAACAATACTTTTATTTGATGAATATTCACTGAAGAAGAAGTGAGTTATTTCTTATTCAATTCAGTTTATTTCATTTTTAAATCTTCCATTAATTTGCTTTCATAGATGTGATGAAAATAACCTCTTGTTTATTAAGAAACCTCAATTATTTGATGAAAGTTACAAATGTGACTTTGTCTAACTTTCCATAGAACTTTTCACCTTGTCTTACAATATATTCATCATAAGAACTAAAGATAGTACTTTCTTTAATATTATTATTACTTAGCGAACCTTACCTAAAAGTTAATGAAGAATATACTCCCTCTCATTCATTTGTACTCTTAAATGAAACTAGAGTAATTGGGTGTAAGAATGTGATTTCATGAAATAACATAGCCTTCCTTTTATCTTTACACAAATCTAGTGAAATCATCACATTCAAAACATCTTTACTCTCCATGGAAACTTCTTGGAGATGATACTACATGTGATATCATCCATGTCATGATGTAGTGACCAAAACTAACACAGGATGTTGATGATAGAATTATGAAAAAACCATCTCATGCTTGATTCTTGAGTCTCCTATAATAAATTTTTCACTGACACATTCTGAGGTGGTTTAACAGATATTGGGACACTACCACCATGAATTTATGATATAGTAGTATTATGTTCAAGTTCTTGTACTACACTTTGAAATTCATGCTAGTTTGGACATTGAACATTGTCTAATATTTATTGTAGGTTTTACTGGTGGTATTTCATTCCATTTTTTTTCTACATAAGTAAATTTTAGCATATTCGTAATTTTTTGTGATTACATGATTAGATATTATTGATTAATTTAATCATTATATGTCTCCCACATTTTTTATCAAAATATAGGAACCCTCTTTACTAGAATCAGAATACTCTGTCGCTTGAGTATTCTAGTGGAAATGATCCCTGAACCTCCCATCATAGTATACAATCTATGGCTATTCCACTACTCAGAGGGTTCAAGGTAGGATTTTGGTTGGCCAACCACATTAACTCATGGTTCCTTGATCTGTTGAGTGAAGTCTCAGCTTCAAAAATCATAACATAATTTACTCAATGCTTGATCTAAAATAATAGCAAGTTATCTATGGATAATACTCACTACCACTTTAGTTAATTCAACCCACCATTCTCATAAGAACTCCTCGTTAGTAAGAGGCGCTCTCATCTGTGGATTGGCTGGCACCCCAAACACTTGGTTTTGTTCAAATTTGAATGATAGAAGGCGAAAAAGACATAAAAATTCTTTGAGGGTTTTTTGTGTTTTTCTCTTGATGAATGTAATCCCTTTATATTAATATTTTTCATCTATGTTGTCGTGTTCACAACTGAACATTAATAGAAAAATACACATCACTTCTCTATGCATTTTATTATTTATTATTTTATGTATTTTCCCGCTGTAATAAAAATTCCTAAAATAATAAATAAATTCATAAAGGTAAACTACTACCTGAATGGTCTTGAGAATCTAAAACAACTTATGGGAATCATACCTGAGTCATAGCTTGACCTGTGATTCATATCTCCCCCATCATGTATGTCTGCTGGTCATCTGGACTATCACCGCAACTTGGCGGGGTCCACATTACATCTTGGAGTACCGCCTCATCTTGGCGAGGTCCACGTCACGTCTTGCATCATCTTGGTCAATGTACATCGCCTCATCTTGGTGGGTTCCACATCATAAATGTTCTCTATCTGAAATACAGTAATACACACATGCAGGCGAGGGGGACAAGGGGTGTAAATTTACATCGAGTAAATTGGACACGCAGGTCCTTATTAATTTTACCTGAAAATAAAGACGATGCGCTGACCATACTATAATTAATTACAAACATTACATGTAGTTATAATTATAATTAAATAAATAAATGCAGACATACTGAAGGTCAGTGCTCAAGACCACTAGTTGGGTAAACTAATTCTCGATAAAAATTAAATTGCATTAAATAAGTATGAGGTTAAAATTAATTAAATTAAATGAATTAAATAATTAAAATAATTTTATTATTCTATGTCCCACTAGTTAATTTGATTTTAATACCTAAAATAAAATTAATTAATTAACTTTAATTCCAAAATTAAATTAATTTTAATCCCTGGGAATTAAAATTTAATTTTTCTAATAATAATTAATATTTTATATAATTTAATTTAATTCTAAAATTAAATTAATTAAAAATATTAATTTAATTATTCTAGGACATGAAAAACCCCGTTTAGGGCTAATCTAGTCCAGACAGGTCCGTCCAAACCCGTTCCAGTTTGGGCGGACCAGCTTGGGCCATTTCTGAAGCGTTTTCGGTCCTACAAATAGGTAGGATGGTGCCTTTGGGTGGTCCGAGACCGGATCCACCAGATCTGGGCGAGTGGGATTCTAATATCGTTCCACTCACTGGTCTAGATTGGGATAGCTGGTAGGGAGGCAGGACGACCCTAAGAGGGGAGGCTGGTGCGAAGTGGAGTGAGGTGCGGAAGGAGGCCAATCCGAGAGGAGGCCGGAGGCCGGCGCGGCACCGATCGGAAGCTGTGAGAATGGAGGGCATCATCCTAATGCTGAGGACTGGTCGGTGGTGTATGTTCCAGTAAGAAAGAGGGGCGTTTGGCCCGGTGTCGATGCTGCTGCTTAAAGGGGAGGATGCCGCGAGGTGGCACAAGGTGGTGGACCCGTCGGTTGGTGGTGGTGCGACCGGGACGTGGCTCGAGTGGGTGCCATCTTTAGAGATTCTAATAGGGCAGGATCTAGCCGGAGGCAAGCCAGATAGTCCATAGTAGGGTGGTGGGGTGCTAGATTGGGTCGGCACTACTGACGGCGGCCATAGCGAGGGGAGACCGGCGTTGTGAAGGTGAGGCATTAGGGTGGTCTGGCTGCCTCACAACGGTTCGACCGTGAGGATGAAGACGTGCAGGGGGTGCAACTCCCCCCCTAGATTGATTTTAAAAAAATCAATATTTTTTAATGTGTCGCGCCACCCCCTTTTCCCACTTTATTTATTAAAAATTAATGATTCCTCCTTTTTATTTTTTTCAAGTCTCCTCCCGAAACAAACTCAAAATTATGTTTTGTTCTTAAAAATCCAAAGGCTATTTGTTAGCCTTTAATTTAATCATAATAGAATTATTATAATAAAATAATAATTTATTATTATTTTATTATTTTAATAATAAAAATATTATGCAAATTATAAAATTGTAAAATTTATAATTTACATTAAATTGTAATCACTTTCAATTAACTGACTCCAATCGAAACATTGTCGGTTCTTTGGGATGAATTAAAATTTTAAAAACTGAGATCAAACCACAAATCTCTTCCATATCAAAAATTTTGATTGACCATAACATGGTCCTTTGAAATCGGATCGACACACAGTTTGAACCGTTGAGACTAATTTCATACCCTCTACTTGATTATATTCAAAAAAAAATTATTTGGCTCAAAAAAATTATGTGAATACTCTGATACCAATTGAAGGAACCGGGGCCTGCATTGGAAGCTAGTGGGATGGATTTTAAACAAAATCATATTTGGGATGATATAACTCATCATCGCTGATGATCCAAGCCCCGATAAGGTTTGAAGATTTCGCATAAAGAAAAAGGGCAGATATATTGAAACTGAGAAAATACTTGTTCAGATCTGAAGTCGTGCTCAACTGCAACTCGTCGACAATGATCATTTCTTAAATGATCCATAGCAGGATCCCTCTAGATCTTTCACATGTTCTTCAAAAACTACTGGAATGTTGATCGTCAAATTCTGTGTGCAAGCGTGGAGCTTCAATGATGATTTAAACATCCCAACGATCACCGCATAAAGATGCATTTGATACTTGAGGGAGATCTTGATTCAAGCTCTTGGATTGACTTATTCTCTCTCTAGGAAGTTAGAGGAGATTGAGACTCTCACCAAAATTTCATACATTGTCATTGATGAGAGAGCATCTTCCTCTATTTTTAGTAGTGTTGCTAAATAACCGGTTGGGTTCCCCGGGCCCCATTTATTTTAATGTCCACTAAATAATAAATATGATGAACTAAACTACGCAATAAATATTATTAATAATTTATCATATACTTATAATATACATAAAATACATTACGTGATAAACCCGAGTCATTTAACTTAACTCTTCATTACCAATTATTATTAAATGAACCTTTAATATTTAAAATTATATTTGTTTGAATAATATATTCTCATATTTTCTTAACTCATAAATACATTAAATAAATTAAATCCCAATTATTCATAAAATTAAAAAAAATGAATTTATTTATTTCTTTTGTGATTGATACTTTGAACAATACTCGGACCCCATGGTAGGGCCCACCATGTCTATTATACCAACTCAACTGAATACGGAAGATTCTTGATTACACTATTGTGTGTGACCCTTTAGACCCTTATCTCGATATCAGTGGATAAAATCCACAGACCAAGAGTGGAGTCTAAAAACCTATCAAGGCTCATAGAGAGATAAGGATAGTCATAACAATGACGACTAACCTACAAACACTGACTGTGTATTATAATCTATTTGTCTATAAACAACTCATAAAGCAGCACATACACTTGTTTCATCATCCATTTCTTTCATTATTATTTATTGATATATCTAGATAGATTTACCTTTCGACTGATTTGGATAAAGTCCTATGAAGGTAGCACCATCCTGATCTACCAGGCCTCAGATATACGTCTTCCATAACCAAGAAGAAACAAATCCTTTCTTGACAATTCAACCAATATCATACCACCAATAATGCACCCAACACAAGCTACCTCACCACGATTTCATTTCCATGATTATTTTTCTGGAATCAAAGTATGGAATCAAATGGTACACACTGGTACTGATCTCAATTCTAGAGACCAATACACATGTCTATAGATAGGAACAACCAATGATACTCAAAAAATGTGGTATTATTATTAGGGGGTCATTCCTCGTGATATTATTACTAGAGATCACCGTGTCCAAACTTCACAAGATGAAGTCTCGATACTTATTATCCCCCAACACCCGATAGTTAAACATCAACTGTTTTCAATCACTATGATGCACTTAGACCATATAACCTTTGTTTAAGATTAATTTCTTTGTATCTCATGGTTCTCATTATATCCTGGGATATACTATAACATTTTGATATGAAAATTAATCTAGGAAAATACTATTAAATAGTGGATGCAGAAAATTATACACTATAATGGTAAGAAAATATCATATATAGCTAACTATATACACGATATGGTAATCAAAAGTACTACATTTTTGGGTCTAGGGAACCCACTATTTCAACAAAATATGAAGAAGTGACATGGGAACCAAATGGGACAATGAGACAGAAGTACCCTCACATTTTCAAAACTGTGAGAATGATTTGAAATTTTAGTGATGAAATTTTTTAAGTGGGGAAGAATTTAACAAGACAATATTTTTTAAATGATATTTGATTCCATAAAAAATGTTTTTATGTATAATTTTATACACGTACAAAACATAGAGAAACCAAAAAAACCTTATCTCATTAATAAATATCATTAAATTATTCATCTATGAAATCAATTAAAATTATAAACATTACAATAGGATAAAAAATATAAAATAGAAAAGCTAAAATGATGAAATATAGATCCCCCCAATCTCTAAGAATCATCACCCCCACAGAAAACGCTATAGAAATAAAACAAAATACTAGTAAACCAATTAACATTTTAAGAGAATGAAAATATAAATTTAAGTGGAATTGTAGTTAATTTTAGGTGAAATAATGAAGTGGTATTTATAGGGTATAGATGGAAATGAGACTATTGGTATTTGACCGTTATATGATCATTGGTCAAATATGATTGTTGGTCAATACAATTGTTGGTTAATAAAACCACTGGTCAAATTCACCATTGTGATCTATACCCATTGGTGGTAATTTTATTATTATAATTAGTGTTTATAAGTAGTAATGAAAATGGATAATTGATTCAGAAATGAGAAACGATGGACTTAATAAGTAGTGCCATGTCATTTGAATCCCATTTGTCAAATCATGGGAGGAAAGTAGCATCACTAGGGTTCAAACTTGACCAAGACCAATCTGAACATTAACAAGTGAGTCATAAATAAATTTCTTACAGGAGAATTTCATGTTAAGGGAGATTACCACTTGATCAATACTATCCAAGACACCCTAAAAAATTACCACAATCGCACACCTTACCCTTAGGGATTATGTGGGTGTAAAAATGGGTTACGTGTCTAGGCCTTAGATTCTTAAAATTTAATTTTTTTAATAAATAAAATGGTTATTCTATCAATTCTTGTTTAAGAATAGTTTTCATGATAAAATATATGTTTTATTGAGATAAATTTGATAAATTGATTTCTGGACACATATAAAACATAATTGTACTTTTTTTAGAAATGATATAATTTTTTTAAAAAAATATTTTGAATAATATTTGATTTAATTAAATATTCATTTAAAACACTCTTATTTAAATATAAATAATAAAATAATTTTATAACGTCCTAGAAAATTTTTATAAGTGTCGGAAATTTTAATGTGTCTTAAAAACAGATATTTTTTTATAAAAAGGGATGTTTATAATTATAAGTTAAAATTATCATATTTATATAATTATTATGATAAAATAAACATTAAATTTTAAGTTATAATTTCAAAACTATGTTAGGATGAATTTTATAAAAAAATTAAATTAATTTAATATCTAGTGAATACTAAAAATACCCTTTTAGGTTTTTGGTATATTTTATGAAATCATATTTATGTCATAATGAGTTAATAATTAATTAAATACAATCCAAAAACTATAATATGTTATTTTGTAAATATTAAGTATTTTAATATATTTTTATCATTAGACAAAACTATAAGTGACTTTCCAAATTGTAAAATGGAAAATTTGATTTTAAAAACCTTATTTCGTGGAAAATTTAAGTTTACATGTCCAAAAGAGTATTAAAAAAATGATGTTAGGTTCTGGTCAATTAAAATATCATAAATTTTGAGCAAATTTCCAAAAACATGAGAAAAAAAATAGTTAATCCAATAGGGTTTTATTTTCCACAACATTGATTTTAAAGACCTATATGTTGAAATTATTAAACAATTCCTCCACTTTTCATATAAATACACACCCATTTCAAAATTCCCCTTCACTACCAAACCATCCCTTTAACTTTCTAGTGATTTTTCTTCCTAAGGAGAACCCCAAGGTTTCTTCAATCCCAAAAGGTTCCAATAATCATGATTTAGGAGTAACTCTTCCATGTATTGTAAATCACCACTTATCTTATCCATTCAATTTCCCTTTTGTGGTATGTCTTCTAATTTCCAAAATAGGTCCTTTATGTCTACTTTCTATTATCCCATTATTGTAATGATAGTATTTTATCAAATTGGGACCTTCATTCTCCTACATTTTACCTATTTCTAAAACCATGTTTTATACCCATCATGCTGCTAAATTTACATGGAAATTTTCTCTATTTTACTTGAAAAATTATCATTTATATTCTTTTTTTGAATACCCAAACCTCTTCATTTTACATGGGTAGTCACCTAGTTGAAAAATGATTTATTTATTTTATTAGTTACATATATTTAACCCTAATTTCCTTTTCATGGGTTATAAATGACATAATGATCATGTCTTTAATCACTTTTATATGCCATAATTTTGATAAGAAACATGTTCTTTATTCCCCACTGGTTATTAATGAAATTATTTATTATGATATATGTGGCTCACATTAATTAATACTTATGTTGGGTGTACCTCTACATGAATCCTATGTATTGCTTAAATTATTTAATCTCTATAGATGACATTTTTTACGATACCTTGATGAATAATCTTGGTAATTTTCATTTATGACACCGTGGTGATAAACATTGGTGATATTCTTAAGAATGTCCCATATAAATGTTTTATGCACATTTCCATGATATATTTCATTTTATTATTGTTATGATATTCTTATTTTTCATGCCTTGTTGTTATTCCCCATGTTTTATTGATGCATCATGATTACATGGCATATGTCTTCATTTCTTATTCCCTTACGAGGCTTCATGTGCACCACTTTCCCTTGATGTTAGTCACTAGGATATGAGATGTAGTAAAAGTAACCTAGGGAGAACCCAATAAGACTTCATTCAAGATGATTTGAATAATGTTTTATTTTTTCATTTATTATGTAGCTAATTTCTAATAAAAAAACTTTAAAAGATCATGTGTTTTGTTCCATGTAATGAGAATTTTATGTAATAAAATGGTGGGATTCCATAATGATCCTCTATAGAAGTGTGTGGTGGATCAAATATTTGATCTCTCATTATCACACAAGTCAAAACAATAAATAATTTCTATCAAAATATAAAAATCTAACTATTACATACAAATGTAAATAAAAAAGGAAAATTTATCATTCTAAAATTAAAATGAACTAAACACATTTTTATTCAAATTTTCTATAGTTAACTAAAATGATAACAACATTAATGTGAGATTAAATGAAATAAACAAATGAAAAAAAATCCAAAAATGGTTTGTGAATAGTAAAAAACCTCCAACATATAACACCATTTTTTACATTGGAAATATTTTTCTCTGAATGTATAAAAAATGAATCAATAAAAAGTAAACTAAAAAGACCACAGTTTCATTCATATTGGTTTGAGTAGTTAACTGAAATTCTAACAACATTAATGGGAAATGAAAAGATATAAAAGAATGAAAATTAATCCAAAAATAATGTGTGAATAGTAAAATGCTCTATCCTAATAAATAATTTTTACACCAAAAATAATATTTTTTGAATATACCCTTTTACTAAATTGTTTAAAATGATAAATAATTCACTCAAAGTTTGATTGTTGGGGGTTTAATTTTTTACAATCATTCTTGTCAGGTTCACCATTTTTGTTTCATCCTTGAAACACTACATGGGGTTGGAATGGAATTTTGTGGTGTTGGTGGGAAAACATTCACATAAGACAGATATACCCACATCCCATTTGGGAGGATTTTAATGGGGTTTATTCATGGAAATAGAAACACACAATAGTTCTCATATTCATGAGGACTCATGGAAATTCTTTTCAAAGGCAAGAGGTCATTGAGGAACTTGGACAATGATACTTAAGAACTCACATTGATCAAGAGGACGGGAGGTTTGGATCATCACACCCTTTTGTGGGGAATTGTTGCCTACTATAGGACTCTCTTAAAGATTTAATACATGTTCACCAATCCTTAATTAACTCCCAAATATGATGGGTTCCAACCTTGAATTAACAACAAATTAATAGTAATTATGGATTTTAAAATTTGGATGTATCATAGGTTCTTCATAGATAGATATATATGTATATATCTGAGGTTATCTGTCAATGGTATCCTTTTATGAACATATTAGAGATACGTTTGTATTTTATTATTATGATGCTGGTTTTAGGCCACACAGTGGGGTGCTCTAGAGTTTATCGTCATCCAGGGAGATGGGAGTTATTCTGATGTTAGGATAGGACCTATAGTACAGGATTCCTATATATCCCTATGAAATGAATCAAAACTCATGTAGTTTAGTGCCAGTTAATAGAATACATCATACCTTTTAAGGTCATGTGATAAGGACCAGAACATTCATTTTAACATCATACGACAAGGACATCTAGGTAGAAGGTTCCTAGTAGAAGTTTGGTGAGTGACTTATATTGTAGTGTCCCAAAGAAGCTAGAAGTGTTGTGGGATATGAGGTTGTTTAAGACCATTCTAGGAATGTGTCCTAGAGAGAATTAGGGTTGATTTAGGGTGTTGGGTTTGGACCTCATGGAGGCTTCCTTTGTATCCCATTTGGAGGGAAATCAAAACCACGTAGTTCAGTTGTGGTGTTAGATTTGGACCTCATTGAGGCTTCTTACATATCACATTTCTATATTAATTAAATACCATATAGTTTGGTTTTAAGGAACCATACCTATAGAGGCTCTATGAAGGTTTGTCTCATGGGGAATCTTCCCCTTTTAGAGGATTAAGGAATGATTCTGGTGATTATGCTATATAGAATGATTCCCTAATGGTTTCATCAAGGAGGAATTTCTAGACTCATGGTGATTTAGAGATTTGGTTGAGGCTTAAACCTAAATAGGATTCTCATTTTATGGTTTTATGGTGACATGGTCAAGGTATATACTAGTAACAAGGCCTTGATGGTTGGGTCTTACACTTTGAATAATTCCCAAAGGTTTAGGACCATACAGATGTCATGAACACCACCAACCTATAAGCCCAAGTGAGTCATGATCGATGTAAGAAACAAGAAGAAACAATAGATCATGGAAACCACACAATATGTTTTTTCTGATGGTGGATGAGGGATGAGATTTGGAATAAGGATAAGAGTGTTTGACATTCCCATTTCCTCCCATCACTATACCCTAGATAGTAACATCTTAATACCGGTCAGGATACAGCCAAGGGGCATGGAGAAGGAGGAAGGAATGAAACAGGAGAGGTACTATAATATCGATTAGGGGCTTACTCCTAGAGGGATTCCCTAGAATTGGTTTATGGGGAATATAAAAGGATGGGTCATTCTCCCTCAAAGGGAGAAGCAAGTGTGATCATCACCCTCCATACTGATAACTAGAGGTCCCTACTCTAAGATACAATGAGATAAGTACATGGTATTAGCCCTTTTATATCAGATAGGGAGGTCCCCGACACCACCCCTAGGGTTGGGGTAGTCATGAACGAGGGAATTCATACATTTATTCACCCTGAGGACCCTGCCTATTAGGTAGGAGAAGTGTGGGACACCTCTAATCAATATAATTCATATCTGAATGGGAGACAAACTAATGTGTCTCTTACAATGGTTTTTCAAGTCTGAAATCTTTCATAGAGATTAAATTTGGCCCCCCTTAGGTGATTGATCCAAATAAAGAGGGGATCTTCCATTAGTGTCTTGAAAGATGGATTGTAAGGTCTTACATGAGTTAGGTCATAGTGAGGAGTTTATTTGTGCAATACCTAGGAGGATCTAGAAGTGCATCGCACAGGTCGTATGCCTACATGAGAAGGAGGTGCCTTGAGAGATGGTTCACCTAGGAGACAACACTTGGGTGAGGCCTTGCTATAGGAACTGAGGGTCTCCTTAGGTGTCCCTAGATGAATCATGTGAAGGTCTAAGTTAGGTAAGGGACCATCACTCTAGTTGTTGTAAACAAGGGGGGAAAGGGGTCCTCATGAAAGTATCTTGTACCTCAAACCCCAAAGGGACTATTTCCCACTACCACCTTTAAGTCCCTATTCTCTTGTGTTTTGGAGAGATAACTGAGGGTTTTTTGAGTACTTTGGTGAAGGGGTTGTGTGGAAGTATCTTGGAGGCTTCTTCTAATTCTTCATTCTTACAAATTAGGAGCCACAAGGTCCTATTTATAGGAAAAAATGGGGTCATGGATGAGGGACTTTCCCCACATAGGTATCCATCATAGGTAAACAACACAGTTATTCCACGCAGGGGTGGTCGGTCCTTTAGTTTCATGCAATGGGGGCTGAGTGAGCCTTTTGGTGCACAAACTGGGTGCTCCCAACCCAATTTTAGGTGAGTTACCTAGATCCTTCTTATAAATATTCGCTACTATAATATTTGGGATACAGCTTATAATCTTTTTATCCCCTATGAAAAAATTGAGTTTGAACAGAAATATCAACGTGATAAGAGAAAAAAGGAATGAATGCATAAGGAAGAAATCCCTCAAAGGGTCAGTGGTGCCTTCATGAGGGACCTTGTCGAGAGGCCTATATGGTTAACTTACTTTTCCAAAATTATTTAACATTCCGTAATAAAGATTTTTACCTTAATGAAAAATATTTATATCTTCTTGTAGGTTTCGATGGCTTCCCTAATGGATTCTAATGAAAAAAGTTGTTTCATGTGTCTCCATATCAAATATGTTAGGATAGATTACTATGATATGTGTGAATCCACTCTCCTATATTTGGTGAAGCATTTAATGTAGTACCAACACAGGTATCCATGATGTGACTATCTGCCCCTATATGATCATGGACTTTTGAGGGATTCTATTATCCCAAAGGATCAGAGTTATTTCCCATAATCTTGGTTCATGGAACATACCAACTACCATGCCTACTGATTTCTTCCTAGGGTGCCTACATCATGGTAAGAGCAGTTCCCTCTATCTATATCATGGAATATTTCTATTTTACTCCATATCTAAAGTCTATTACCCCAATGTTGAAACCTAATTATTATTAATCAACCTTACAGACTTCCTAGATAGATCTATCATAAGGTTTGAAGGAGCTTTTGGATTTCTACTCTCACTACCACAAAACTGGGTTTCTACAACGCCACCCATTATCAATGCTAAAAAAAGCGCTGATAAAGGGGAACACTTTATCAGCGCTTTTTTTAGAAGTGATGATAAAGGGAGGTTTTATCAGCGTGCATTTTCCTAGTGCTGATAAATGTGTATATTTCAAAAAAAATATCATAAAAAATAATATATTGATATATAAGTATATTTATATTGATATAAATTTAATAAATATTTTTTAAAATATGTTTTATATCGATTTGATATGTCATAGACCCAAAATGGACTCCCAGTAGCTGAAATTATAGTCGTCTGTAGGGATTATGGACCTTTTAGTACCTTGAAGAATATGATAAGGTGTTACACTGGTAACCGTAGTGTAGGTTTGGTTGTAAGATTCAATTTGATATGTGGTTGAGGAAAAACGGACACCCGGAGCAGAAGTTATGGAAAAATGGACCCCCAGAGCCAAACGTGTTACCATTCAGAGGGGTTTTGGTCCTTTTTGGACCTAAAATAATGTGAGAAGGGGTTTCGGTGATCACCGGAGTTTGTAAAGTTTTACAATATTCAATTTAATATGTGGTAGAGCCAAAATGGACACTCGTAGTAGAAGTTATTGTTGTTTGAAATTTTGCAACTCTTGTATCTTCTAAAAACCTAAGAAACTAGAAACTCACAAAAATGAGCATAAATTATTCTCCAGTTGTCCATTTGAGTGCGGTGACCAGTAAAATTGAATCTTGTAAAATGAGTGATGTCCACGTCTAGTCAAAACTGTTAGAAGATCAGAGGAACGAAAGTTATATCAGTTATAGTACTTCCAAAAAATTCCAACTTCTAACGGCCATAATTTTCTCTCCGAGTGTCCCTTTGGGATCTACCACAAATAAAATCGAACACAGAAAATAGATATATTCATAAATTTGACTCAAACATAGTCCCAATCACATATATAACCCTAAAATCGCAAAAAACCACCAGAAGGCCTCCAAAAATCAGTTTCCGTGTCCGGACCCCTGTCAAATTTTTATTAAAACAGTCATAGATTTTGATCTTTGTGTCCATTCAGCCTCTGTAATATGTTTTATCATAGTTAATTCCATGAGATTCATTTTTACTATTCACAGAGCTGAAACGGACACTCGAAGAAGAAGTTATGTCTTTTTCAGTGACTCTACGATTTGTTAGGTTTTTCGAGACCCCATTTCTAGCACTTTTGCAATACATATTAATTTATAATATTTTTAAATATATATAAATATGTATAATTATACCTATAGATATACATATAATATATATCTGTGTGTGTGTGTTGTATATATGTATATATCTAAGTATTTTTTTATTTATTTATAAAAACACACATAAGAAAACATATTTTATAAATGTATTTAAAACTAATCTTATAAATATATGTTAATATATATTAATATACAAATAAATATACAGATAAAAAATTATAACTATATATATATATATATATTAATATACTGATATATATATATATATATATTAATATAGTTAAATATATGCATATATTAATATGACTAAATATATATGTATATATTAATATGACTAAATATATATATATATATATATGTTCATATATATATATGCATATATTAATATATATATATATATATATATTAATATAATTAAATATATGTATATATTAATATGACTAAATATATATGTATATATTAATATGACTATATATATATATATATTAATATACGGATGTATATATTAATATAAATACATATACATATATATTAATATATGAGTAAATATAACTAAATATATATATATAAATAAATAGATATATAAATAAATGAAAAACAAAGCAATATGGTGGAGTGGTAAAGACTTAGGCGCGCTGGCAAGAGGTCTTGAGTTCGAATCCTTGGAGAGGCATGTCGCGCGCGCAGGTGTGGGGAATTACCCAGCACTGTTAAAGGGGGTTGGGGCTAGGTGGAGCTGGCCTGGGGCATGTGTGGGCTACCGTTGGTGGTGGGCGCTATTAAAGGGAGGCTTTAAGCACTGTTGAATCCCCCCAGAATTGAAAAAATAGTTTTTAAAAAACATTTTTTCAACTTTTATCAGTGCTAAAAAAGGCACTGATAAAAGGGGACTTTATCAGCGCTTTTCTGAGCACTGATAAAAGGGACCCCCATTATCTTTTCCTAGATTAACAGTGTTTTTTAGCGCTATTAATCGACTTTTCTAGTGTTGATAAAGGCCATATTTGGAGTAGTGTCTGGAGGAGGAGTCAGGCCTAAATGAATGTGGGCGTACTGGGTGTCCCAAACTTGTGTAGAATTCAAGGATCAACAATACATCATCATTTAAGAGGCAATTTTGGTGGGGAAAACATACATTTGAAATAAATTAGAAATCATCCATGAGTTATTGTACCAATGGAGTCCTTAAAAAAATTATTTCCATCTGACACATGGAAAGGTTGGCATTAGTATTTGGGATGTCTGCCAAATTTTGAGAGCCCCTATCCTTAGGGATATGTATCATGAGTTTATCCTTCTAAAGAAAGCATGGTATGATTCTAAAAGGACACCGCCATTAGCCCATGATATTTTCAAGGTAGCTCGAAAGGTGAAAATAAAGACCCTCATCTGAGGGGTGAAATTCATCATGAAACATGGATACAAGCTTTCCTCAATACAAAAAGAGAAGGTCCCACCTTCCATCACCATACAAGATTCCCCACCTTAGAAAATTGGGGCACTTTGGGAAATTTCTATCCAATATTAGATCATGTAAAGTATACCCATTGGGGTTACAAATTCAAACTATCTTTCCAGAATTCTTAAAATGTGGTTATGTATTTACTTGTTATTATTCCATGAATCCAACAGTGGTGTGAGACCAGGGACATTTCTTATGGAAGCCAAACTAGCAGAAGGGATCCATATAGGTTTGGATACCCCCCGTCTTGGAAAAGCTCTATTGGTGTTTACTGTATGTGTACATTGGGAAGGACCTATTCATAATTTCATGTTCATTTCAAGTGTTTTTAGGATGGATTGCAGCACACTTAGATTGCAGCACACTTAAATTATTATGCTATTATAAGTAGAGTTAAAATCCATGAAGAATGATTCCACCCATTTGTTCAGGCTATTTCTAGAATCTAGACTCTAAGGGGTTGACAAGGATCCAAGATGGTCCAATGAAGGTGTTGGTTATAACCCTGACCCTAAGGGGTCTAAAGACGTTGGTCTTGCTGAGAAGTCAAAATAGAGAATTGATGGTGGAACCAATTTGGGTCTTGAGCCTTGCATCTTGAATACCCCTACTAGTGAGGATGTTGTGATATGTGAGGGATAATATAATGAAATAATGGATGAACTAATAGACCTTATGGTAAGGAAAAAATCATTAATATTCCCACCTCTATGGATGATTTTTGGAGTTTTATAGGTTATTAGATGGATGTGAGTTCTCCCTTTCCTTCATTTTTTTCATATACAATCAGTCTCTTTTCATTTGATGTCTCACATCAGAGGTCAATTTGTATAGACTTTTCTATAGAGAATACCACCAAGGAAAATCACTACCGGGACCTCCAAGTCCATCCTGATATTGATGCTGGGGAGGTGAAAGATGATAATCTTGAATTTGGAGATTTCTGAGAGCCACTGATCCTAGTTGTTGAGCAAATCCAGGAGGAAGATCCTTTTTAGGATATCCTTAATCTGAGAACTGAGGCTATGAGTACTAGGGAAGTATCAATGCCAACAGTTGACCCAACAATAGTTGATAGTTATTAACTTTTTTGAATACCTTCACTTCCTTTAATGTCTATTAACCACATGATTTTGACGAGGGTTGTTACCTTCTACTTAGTGACATCAACTTTAATGGATGAGTATGAAGTGGGGGATTATATTCTAGTTCAATCAACACTGGTAAGTGAAACTGATACTATCTTAGAGGGATTAGAACAAGATGTCTCACTGATTATTCTAATACCAGAATACATATCTCCCTCTAAGATCATCTTAGAGTCAGGCTTGGAGATGCATGATGCTCTTTACACTACATGCCGCATCATTTAGTGAGATAAGTGGAAGATAGTTGTGGGGATTTCTCTTTAATATATTCCATCATGAATTTACTAAATTATAAACCTGTTTTCCTTTCTAGGGTAGGTGGGTTTGATTACTGAATGATCCCCCATGTTGTAAATTTGATTTTCTAAAACCGGGAAGAGAAGTGAAGGTTGTAGCTAGATGAGGCATCGTTAGCAGTCCGGTTTTAAGATCTTAGGGATTCTGTGTCTCAGACAGAGTGGAGTCATTCCAAGAAGATAGAGGAGAATTAACAGTATCTTGAAGATAAATATCTCAAAATGGTACATCCTCATGAATAACTAAATATCTTACAAAAATAGATTTTCTAAATTCACCATTCCTTGATTAGGGTATTGGTACAAGGTGAAGATTTTTTTTATGTGAATAAATATAGGCTTTATCACAATGATGAGTCCACCATCACACAACTTATCAGGTTCCTTCAAGAAACAGAAAATTATCAATCCATAATATGAAATACTATGTTTAGGAACACCTATAAAATTTGGTAGAGATGCTCCAAAATGTGGAATTTCCTCTACATTTCAAAACATAAATGAAATGGTTTTTTCCTTCCAATCACTTGTTCTTATATTCCTATACTCATCAGAATTGTAATATAATAGTGAAAATGACTCATTTAATTTAATTTCATCATTTTATAATTACAATGGTAAGGGTGAGGTAGCACTATATTTTTTTCCTAATCCATGGAGTCTAGAAAGTGTAGTGTTACTATTGCTAGGGTCATATGAAAACACTAAAAACGTTGTGTATTTTGTGTCATCACCCTAATTTTTTCCTAATTCTAATATGAATAAGACTTAGCGGGAATGACGTGGATTTTTTATAGGTCAACCTTTTCAAGTTTTCGACATAACATATTTTGTGCCTTATAATTTCTATTGCTTGATTTTTTCTTAAATTTTGCGGAGTGCAGGTATAACGAGATGAGACTCAAATTTTTCCTAGGTTTCCCTTTTTAGTTTTTCAACCTATTGAGTACTATGTATTTTTTTGTGGGAAGTTTTAATTCTTGTAACCTAGCCAAATGAGACTGATGTTTTAGGTCAAATAGATTTGACCATTGGTTTTTTGAATGAGTACCCAAACAAAGCATATAGGAACAAAATAATCTACAATTTATTTAGATACCCAAAGTAAAATTTAGAGTCATGGTTTGTTTTATTTATGAATCTAAAACATGACATGAGACAAGCATGTGAGGGACAAATATAGTCTGAGTTTGAGAAATAGTTTCTATAAAAATATTTTCAAGATTCAAGGAAATAGAGGATGTATTTTCTAAGGATGAATTTACCATGGGTTTAAAAACCTATTTTGTGGAGATAATTTATACAAATCTAACTGGGGTGTGTTACTGCACAGTCAAACTGCAACATCCTCTGGATGACATACCACTTTGGTGGGAAATGTTATGCAAAGAAGATTAGGGAGTGTCACTACATAGTCTCACAAAGGAGCTCTCAGAAATTCTGGAATTCTATTACCAATTACTGGGAAATCTATGAAGATCTAAATTTATCAAGACCACAAAGAGTGGTTTTCCAAGGAAAGGGTTCTAAGAATGAAGAGAGTATCTATATTGGAATTTTCCATGAATGGAAAAATGGTCCTACATAAATTTTCCACATGTTAAGGAGGGTGAATTATAATGAATGGATCATGCTAGAGGGTAAGGCCCCTCTCCGAAAAGGGTTGATAGACCACGTAGTTTAATTTCATGTGACTAGGACATAGACCGTGCATTTTAACATCTTATAATGAGAATGTTGTTGTACATTTTAATGTCCTGTGATTAGGAAGTTGTTCTATGAAGTTTAATTTCATATTGAAAGGAAATTGAGGAATATAATTTAAGGTCATTTAGCTTTTAATAAAAGGTTAATGATTCTTCCATTCATGATAATCTATCAGGTAATGTTGCATCAATTTCAGGTATGAATGGGGGATGTTGTAAGTTATAATTTGGGTGCCTCTAAATATGTAGAGTGATATAGTAGGAAGGGATCATTGAAAATAGAATAATTATCTCCTAGAGATGAATGTATCTATGAATGAAAACCCATTTTTTGTGGGTGACATTATGAAAATCCAACGGGGTCATGTTACTGCATGGTTATGAAGCAGAATCCTCTGGTTAACAGACCCTTTATGTGGATGAATTATGAAAATTCAATCAGGGTGTGATTCTACATAGTCATAAAAAGTAGTTATCAATAATTATGACATTCTATTTCTGATGATTAAATGAATTTAATATAGATTTACATTTCCCTGGACATATATGGGAAAATAATTTGAGGGAAGACTACAGACTGTGGTGGAATAGAAGGATTCGACATGATAGATTCGGGGCTTAAGGAGATAGAATATGATTCTCCCAAGGATGAATATACTACTAGTTGACAGACCCTTTAAATGGGTGAATTATGAATAGAAAACTGGGGTGTGTTACTGCATAGTCAAACAGTTTCATCCTCTAGGTGATAGGAACTTTTTTTTTGTGAATTATGAAAAGCTAACTTGGGTGTGTTACTGTATATCCATACAAAAGATTCCTTGGGTATCAAAAAATCTATTTTTAGTATTCAGAGTAAGATAATAAAGACCCTAAATTTTACAATATTAGGAGTATGACATGTGGAAAGGATATGTTTAAGTATATAGGAAGAATTTGGACTAAAACAGCTCATGAAACATAATGTCCCTTTCATATATATGACTAATATACAAGAAGGGACATTTTTGTTTCCTTGATGGATCATTGAATAAGGGAACCCAAATGATGATATCTTGTATAGATCATTGCATAGATATTTTTCTGTATGAAGAGGAAGGGGAAGTTTTCTTTACCCCATGGTTGGGATAAGAACATGAATTATACATGTCACTACTTATCTCGTTGGGATGATAATGAAGACACATGTAGTTCTCAGGGAACTATAAAGTTTAAATTCATGTGGAAAGGACATCATCTATGCAGTTTAATATTAAGTGGTAAGGATGAAGGTGAATTGACGTGAAAAAAAAAAAGAATTTTGTTGCTGGGCTAGGGTATATGACCGAGGGGTCATTACATATCTTTTTGGAAAAATAATTAATCCACACCTAGTTTTAGAGTAGATTCCCTATAATTATTGAATTTTTATATGGGAGAGAGGCATTTTTTTAATACAGACTCATGAAAGGGGTGAGAACACACATTAGATCCTCTAATGTAGATTTGAATCATACATAAATGAATGGGGGAATTTCTTATATTGTGGCTGGACCAGGATGTAAGATCCAGGTTATAATACATATCATGTGGCAATGACAATCAAGTCATAGGTTGTTCTTAAGGAACCATGTAGTTTAACTTTATGCTATAAATTCATTGGGTGTGCCTTTTAGGTTTTTCAACTAGGTCCATAGTAACCCCAATGTGAATTGATATTCCCTACTTATGTAGGAATGTTTTTACCAAAACTTCTAAACCCATGTTAGCTTTGCACATTGTGAGAAATAAGGAGTCAAAAAGGTTTATTCCACCACAAATGGTCAATACAAGTGAAGGATATGGGAATTTTGATTTTGGTTCTGATGGATCAGGATGTAAGATTCAGGAATCCCTATGTATCTAATTAGAGTAAGAATCAAGTTGTAGGTAGTTTTTGAGAACCTAGCTACACAAGTCTAACCCTTACGAGGGGAAGGGGAATTTTTTGTTGTAGATGGACCCAGGATTGGAGATTAGGGTTTCACTACGCATCTCATTGGAATGATAATCAATTGACACATAGTTCCTAAATAAAATATGTTTTAGGGCACCATTATCGAGGATTCTGATCCACTCCGACATGGATAGAAATGTTATTTATTTTTACATCATGAAACAAGGATGTTAACCATGAAATTTCATGCCATTAAATGAAGAGTTTGTCATACAGTTTAACATCTTTTTACTAGGATGTTGGGATATTTAGTTTAAATTATTATAGTTCTGACTATGATTTCTAGTAATTTTGGGTCATATGAATAAGATCATATAGTGGGATTTTTAATGTCATTCATACTAGAACAAGATGCTATATAGTTTAATGTTATAAAATAAGGATTTTGGTTTCATGAATTTTATCATTTTTTGATGTGGATGATACGTCATTTTTTTAATGTCATTCAAAAAAGACCGACTACGTAGTTTAATGTCATGTAGCTGATACGTATCATGGTTTTGTCCCACAATGTAGTTTTTGAGAAACCTTGCATTGGTTGGGCCGTAATGATATCTCCATCCATTAAGATCAGGGAATAATCTCTGTTAGAGAGGAATTACTATATAGAATAAGGTCCCCCCTACTTTAGCTCAAGATTTAGAGGCTTCTTTCCTGGTATCATTGAAGTCCTGAGGACTAGTACCAATTATCCCTGGAGGAACGAATGGAGGCATACATTCTTATTAAAAGATCACACTATCCTATTTTTAGGGACCTCCAAGTGATGAAAGGTATTAAATATATTCTCATTCAATCACTCCAATTCATCCAGTCATTTTTGGGATTGCTCATCTTGGGATATCTGATCATTAATGGTAGTGTGGTGTGATGGAAGTTGGACCTCAATAGGTAGGAAAACTTTTGTTTTGTATAATAGTGAATATGGGTTCCCTCATGTTTTTTTATAGGTTTTAGTCCAATAGGCCCCAAAGGTATGAAAGATAGTGTCAAGACAATAATTTGTATCCTTATCCACCATCTTGTGGAGTATATTCGATAGGGTCTTATTGAAAGCCTTTATCTATCCATTTTACATTGCGTGATAGTGGGACAAGTGGTTGGATTTGATATTATAATCTTGGTAAAACTTTTCCAACTCAAAATAATAGAAATTGGTGTCATTGTTCATCCTTATTGTATGAGGGACTCTAAATCTAGTAATTGTGTTGGCTTTCATGTGGCTGACAATGCTTTTGGCCCTGAATTCTTTGAGGGGTATTTCCTCAGCCCATTTGGAGAATAAGTCGATAGTAGTTAGGATGTATTTGAACTGTATGGCCATTTAAAGAGGATATGGTCCTATTATTTCCATTCCCCATATATAAAATGGACATGAGTATTTGGCTCTATGAAAAAACTATGAGGTTTGATGGATAAAGATAGCATACATTTGTTATGAATGACATGTTCTAGTAAACGTTTTACAATTCTACATCATGGTGGTCCAATAGTATCTAAGGAACAGAATTTTTTGGGAATACTTGGTCCATATATGGTGAGTTCCACATGCTCTAATGTTCACTTTGTTCATGATAACATCGGTCATTTCTCTATTGATACATCTGAGTAGGACTCCATCAAAGCAACAATTATAGAGGACATTCTGGTGATTTGGGCCATCATAAAGAGTGAAGTTGCTTGATCACCTTTTATTTTCTCTTTCCTATCTCTATCAGATGGTAAAATTGTAATTTGAAGGTATTCTATGATGGGTATCATCCACCTAGTGGAAGGACTATATGGTTTGGGTATAGGGATTATTTCATTGATATCTTATGTGTTGACATGAGAAATTAGTGAGACCATTTTGTGATGTACAATACTGATGATTATTTCTTCCTTGTTTGGATCTTATAATATCATGGCTATATTTTCCAATGCATATACCTATCCCTTCTATGATTTTGGTACATGTGTTAATATTTTCTCTAAGGTGAATTCTTTCATTAACCCCCAAACATAGTCAAACATGGGGATTAACTCTTATTTTCTAATGATATAATCCTCATTGATCTATTTTATTACCAAATATGAATTTCATCTCACCTCTAGGTATACCACTATTATTTTGAGCCATAATTAATGGCCTTGGATAAGGGCTAGATATTCTTCCTCATTGTTTGTACAGCCTTATGACAATATGGAGGAGTAAGGAGAAACTGCCTTTGTTGGAAGGATGAGTACCACTCCTAAACTGACTTTGTTGAAATTGTGATCTAAAAATTTATTATTTCATGGGATCCTTGATGTGACATCAAAATATATTTCCCATAATTATGGGACATATTAAATATAAAATACATCTTCATCTAATAATTCAGTATCTAATGATGTTTTTTTAAATATGGGTTATCTTTGAGAAAATCAACTGAATCCTAGCCTTTAACCAATTTATGAGTTATGAACTAATTGTAAAACTGTTATAGAATAATCACCCACCATTCCAAATGTCAAGTGAATATAGAAAAACTAAGGATATATTTGATCAGGTTATTGCAAGATTCCAAATAGACCTCAGGGTGATGCAAGTAGTTCCTCAGATTTTAAACCACAAAGATTAAGGCCATGAAGCTCTTCTCGATATCTGAATAATGAGTCTCAATGTTAATCATGGATTTATTGAGATGATAAAGGTTTTTTCATTCCCAACATCATTATTTTGTTTAAGTAAAGTACCCAGTGACTACTCTAGGGACATCACATATAGAATGAGTGTATTTCAATCAAAAGGAGGCATTAACACTAGTGAGATCAAGATATATATCTTGAGGTTTTCAAATGATTCTTGAAAGTCACTGGTCCATTTATATGTAACCCCCTTATTCATCAACTTGGTTAAGGGGATACATTTTCCTACAATATTTTCTATAAAGTATTGGATGTATGGAAACTTTCCTTGATATCCTCTCAAATTTTTACGGTTTTGAGGAGGTTACATACTAAGGATAGCCTTTTTTTTCATGCTCAACTTCAATGCCATGATGGAATATGAAGAATCCAATAAATTTTTACGATGTCAACTAAAAATGAAATTTCAATGATTTCATCTTCATACTATGGTGTCACATCTTATTGAATATGGTCTCAAGATTAGTCAGGTGGTTAGAACAATTATGGGACTTGACCACCAGATCTTCAATGTAGCATTCAAAAAACTTCCACAAGAAGGATTTGAAGATGTGATTCATGGCACATTGGTATGTTGTGTTGGCATTATTCAATCCAAAGGGCATTAACCAATAGAAAAATAATCCATAGGGAGACCTTAAAGTAGTGGATTCTTAATATTATAGGGCCATCCAAATTTGGTTGTACCATAAATATCCATTCATGAGGGAGAGGTATTGACAACCATCCGTTGCATCAATCAATAGCTCTATAATTGGAACCAGGAAATCATCTTACAGACAGTGCCAATTGAGATATATGAATTCAATACAGACAATGATTTTTCTATTATTATTCTTTATTAGGAAGATGTTGGATAACCATTTTGGATACTGAAATTTCCAAATGAAGTTGACCTTCATAATATTTTCCACTTCAGCGTCAATTCTAGAGACATGGGTTAGGTATGTCCTTTTATCAGCCTTCTTGTATCCCCAATGGTCTCATGGAAATCCTAAGTGAAAAGTGGAAACCTCGGGATCAAGTCCTAGAATCTATGTGTAATTATAGGAGAACATGTCCTGATGTTATTTCAATACTAAGTCATACACCTATTATTCTTTTGAATTTATGGTCGAATTGATAAAATTGGGTTGTGAATCTTATTTTGTACCCATATTTATTTCTCTGAGCTCATCAGTGGTGGTAGATTCACTTTCCTCAAATGCTGAAGGGGGATCCCTAGGGCTTTTCCCCTATTCCAATTACTCTTGATCCTCCTCTTCCACATCTTCCGGGTAATTAGAGGATGAATAAAAATTCATAAAGTTAGGGGAGGAGTTAGTATTTTGAATTTTAGAAGGAGAAGTATATACTTTTGAGCTGACTGATGATGTGGGGCCTCTATGAATCTTTGAATACAGAATGATGGCTTGTTCATCTAGGATTTTTTCACTGTTATGAGAGTTAATAACTACTCTAGTACTAATTAGTTCAGTTATTAAGAGTGAAATTATGGAGGTTACTAAAATTTTTTCAGAATTAAGACTCACCTCTTCGATCTAATTGATGGGAAACACATACTCACCACTAAGCTCCTTGAAGGGATTAACTAAGGTCATATTTAGACCATTCATGGAATTGATTCAAGAAACATATTCAATCATGGCCCAGTTCCCTTCCCTATGATAGAATCTTGTATCAAGATATTGTGATTCATAGGATTTAAATGGGGCTTTATCACCATGAAGTGTACCAATTTGACCATTAATGAAATATCTGAGGTATTGGTGGTATGATGAGGGAATATCCACCTATTGATTTAACCAAGTCCTTCCCAACATAATGTTAAAGGTTGTATCATGATGAAAAACTAGGAATATTGATTCAAATTTGATATCCCCACACTAATTCATGAGTCTGATTTCACTAAGAGGCATTGTATCACTCTTTTCATAGCCATGTATCACTTGAGAGGAGGGGGACAAGTTGGGCTCGTTGCAACCAAATTGATGAAGTGTTAGGACATGAAGGAGGTTGACTCATGATCGGTTTTCCAAGAAGTTTCTTCCAATATAAACATCATTTATCTTTATAATACATACAAAGGTCTGATGTTTCCTTGTATAACTGTATCTTTATCTTGGTCTATAAAGGATATGACTACATGACATTCTTCATGATTATTTTCTGGATGATAGACATTGGCAGCAATGACTTCAGCTTAAAATTCTTAATGGATTGAAAAAGCCTCTATCAGTTCTTTCCAGAGGTCTCTTGATAGACTCCGAGCATCTAGGATAGACCACATGACTGGATCCAGGGATAACTGCCTTAAATTTTTATACTTCTGATCCTACGTTCTGCACTTCCCAGCATAGATATGGTCTTTTAGAGGCACTTTAGAAATTTAAGTACTTGTTGTAGGTGGGTCAGCCCTTGGAATGGGAGTTGAAGGAACTTCTTACCTTAGTGGACTAGGTTTACTAGGTCTACCTATGTGATGAGTTTGGTTAGTTGATGGCATCCCATGTAAACAGTAATCTAGAATGATCAATTTAGGGAAAACTATGGACTATGTGGGTGATCTTTCTTTCTATTTCTGAACTCACTAGAGAGTTATCCTAATAGTTTCATCTATGTAGACGGTTCAATCATGGATGTTACTAGAGTAATAACTCATGGAATGAACATTTATTCCCTTCTATCCACAACTCTGGAAACCTCTTCCCCTAATTCCACAATCATGTTTAAGGAATCCATGTTCATAGTCCCACTTATAATCCAAGAAGGGATCTATTTATTCAATAACATTAATGGAACCAAATATCAACTCCTCATCTGATGAAGACTTCGTCTGGGGGTCAAATCTTGTTATACCATTTGGTGGGTGGTTCCCATGTTTCCAAATTTGTAGGCATGAAGTACGATAGAGTAAAGAAAAACTTCATCCTTGGAAAAACCTCATCTTCCTATGTTTTCATATTTCCCTTCTGGTCATGTCATTTCTTGTAATAAAATATTTCAGGAGATGGTGGCATTGATGGAGTTAGTTGTTCCACAGAAGAAGTATCCGGGGGCGTAGTTGGTTGTTTCAACTATGCTCAGATGATAGTGTGATTCTAGTTTATCATCTTTCTGACTATCCAAACATTGCACTTATAGGTAACCTTGCTATTAACTTCTTTCTATTCAATATCCTCCTTCAGATCAATTGTAGAAATGCATGATACCTATGCAAGTATCATTCCCATCATCACTTTCTCAGAGTCCACCATATTTTGTATGATTTCATTGAAAACAAAACATTCCTATATGTTTTTGACCAATGATCGGTGCAAGGGGAAATATTTTGGAGAGATGTCAGTCACCAAACTAGATGCTATTCTTGAGATTTGCAAACATGATCAATTTTTTTTATAATGTTGAGATGAAGTAGCTAGTTACATGATCTTTTTAAAATAATAAACTTTGTACTTCAATTCATCAAACTATTTTTTCCTCTTCTCCCTTTTCCAGTATTGACGAGGCGTGCATTGTTGCTGATGCTCTGGAGGGTGGATCACATGATATGATGTAGGATTTGGAGATGTAGTAGGTACAGGGGGTGGATTAAGTGTAATAGAGGAATAATCTTTTTCCCCAATTCTATTTCCTAGGATGATGGTATTAATCATGACTTATATTTGGTTTATGTGATTGAGTATTCAGTTATTTGAGAAGTTATAGAAGATCTATGAATCCTCCTTTATATTTTACAATAATGAGTGGTGTGCTCAACTCATCACAAATATTCTCTATAGATATGGATAAAAAGCCTTCTTGTGGAATTAGTTGGTTTAAGGAGTATGTTAAACCCTTCCACTGGTCAATGAAGTCTGAGACCCACACATTGTCCCATTTTTTTCAACTTGAGAGGTTTAAGACTATTGTCTTTTATAATGATGAGATGAATTGGAATAGAAACTTCAGATGGATATATTTTGTTTGAAAAGATAATTCTGGCATCATATACCCTAGGGAGGAACTTTAGGGTGGATGGTAGTAAGGAGAAGACCTAATTGATGTTTTCTCTTCTGGAAACATGGAGGGTTTTTTGACTCTCATCAAAATATTGGCTCTTGAGATTAGTCAGATTATGGACATGAAGTAAGAATTCATAGTTATGTGTCCAGGGAGGAACTTCGAAATTACTGATACTGTTACCATAATTTGGTAATGGGAGAGTATGATCATGAGCTACCACAAAATAATGTATAAGGGCTTCAAGAACTCTGGGATTGACTAGAACGGGATCAAAGGTTGGCTCTTCATTTTCCAGTTGTCTCTAATGAGGCTTCTTTCTTGTGAGTGACTGGGACTACGTGGTGGGGAAAGAGGTTTTTAGTATGGAGGATCATTTGACTAGATCCTATATCGCTACCATAATTTGTTGACAGACTTCTGGAATTTTGGAAGGGGTTTGGGCCAATCTATGAGTGGCCCTTTGAATAGGATGATTACATCCCGTTTTAATGGAGTTTGTGCCTTATTTTTTTATCATTATATCATGGTGGAGTTTTCCCCAAGATCCTTCTAGATGGGAGCATAGGTGTATTTATACTATGGAGTGACATGATAATCAGTCACCCCATTTATAGGGATGGATTTGTGTATCCATACCCCTACCATTATTTTTTTTAATGATGTCCTAGCAGTTCTGCAGGATGTGGGTAGGAATTTTTTTCTGCCCTTTCACTGTTGCTCGGATGTTGTAGGTGACTTCAGCAGCTAGAATGGGGAAATATGCCCATTTTTTGGAATGATATGGGATGTGTTCCAACTATTTTACATCAATTATCATTATTGTATAATTATATTGCTCATGTGTCAGGGTATAGATTTTAGTATGTACCCTTTTTTCACTAGGACTTTCTGGTTGACTTCCCCGGATGCTTCCAGACAAGACTATTGGTATTATAGATAAGTGCGGGTAGTTGTGTACACTTTCTCACTTTTTGCTACCAAATTTTACCAAAGGTATTCCTTGGACACTTCTAGATGAATATTCTAGAAGAATTTATAGATGCAGTTAGGTGTTTTTTCCTTCTCATAGATTTCTACCAAGTTTGACTAGTGGGAATTCTGGGTGTGGGCACGTGTTTATGTCTGCTTGCTGCTTGCTTCCAAATTTTGTTGGTAGGATTCTCTGGATTCTACTAAGTTTTTATGTTAGTAGTATTTATTGGTGTGGGAAGGAGTTTATATCTGCTCACTTTTTCCATCAAATTTGATTAATGGTCTTCTCTGGAAGGGACAAAAGAGTGTCCTTATTCCTTATTGATCAGTCGCTACCCATAGTGGGATATCTTACATGCCTAAATCTGGATGACCTGGGTTGGGATCCTAAGGGTAGCACTCTCATCATGTTATGGTTTTAATACCTCATGGTGTTCTTGGTGAAAATTACTGGTATGATCCCTTTGAAAGGACCCCCATGTCTTCTAGGTGAGGTTGTTTTTGGCATCTTGATCTACCTTCCTAAGATAGGGGAGGAGATGATTGTTTCATTCTGTGGATAATCTCACAAAATGGTTGGATATTATGATTAGTTCTATATTATTCTATACCTATGATCATCACTGAGTGAAATACTGGTGGGGATTTTCAATCTGTAAGGCCTATCAAGAAACATTTAGGGTTGAGATGGTCCCATTTTGGTGATACTCCCAAACCAGTGGATTTGAGACCCAGTATTGAATATGCTAGGTTAGAGATGGTGTCCACTTATTAGATGATTACCTATCATTAATGGTATCTAAATAATACATTTGTGATAGTTGGTGTGATTCCATTTGGATTAAGGAATATCTTTTCGAAAGTTCCTACAATATAGGTGACAAACACAAATAAGAAAACTCCATTAAAACAACATCTCATTAAATGAACACATGAAAAATTGATCATCTTGTTCCTCCATCTTTTATTTTATGAGTGTAAGGTCTCTGAAAATTGGGTGACACTATCATATTGGTTAATTATTCACATTGGGTTCACCATTTTTTCTTTTTATGAAAAAACATGCATCTGACGATTGATTGATGGGGGTTAAATTTTGTATAGTCATTCACATTGGGTTCACCATTTTTGTTTCATCCATAAATCACGGTGTAGGGTTGGAATGGTTTCTTATGGTATTGGTGTAAAAACCTTCATGTAATACGTGTATACCCATATCCCTTTCAGGTGGTTTCCAATCATTTTTATTCATGGAACAGTAAACACCCAATAATACTCATATCCATGATGAATCATGGACCTTATTTATAAAGGAAGATTCTAATTATGGTACTTGGTCAACAATACTTAATAAATCACATTAATTAATAGCATGAGAGGTTGGATACATCACACCCTTTTGGGGGGGAATGTTTCCTACTCCGGGACTCGCTTAAAGATTTAAGACATGTTTACGAATCCTTTATTAAATCCAAAGTATGATGTGGGTGAACCTTGAATTAATAATCAATTATTAGTATGTATAGAATTCATAATTTGGATGAATCTAAGGTTTTCATAGATGGAGATATCTATATGTATTCCAGGTTCTCCATCAGTGGTACAATCTTTTGAACGTCTTATAGATTCTTTTTATTATTACGATGTTTCTTTTATTCCACATAGTGGGGTGATCTAGAGTTTATCACCGTCTAGGGAGACAATATTTAATTAAATTTTGGTATTAGACCCATAATATGGGGTTACTACATATCCTTATGAAAGGAATTAAAACCAACATAGTTCAATTCCACTTAACGGGACACATTATACCTTTTAAGGTCATGTGATATGGACCAAACTGTGCAGTTTAACATCTTACGGTAAGGATATCTATGAAAAAGGTTCATAGTAAAAGTTTGGTATGAGAATTATACTGAAGTGGACCAATTAACTTGGAAGTGATGTTGGATACCATGTTGGTTAAGACCCTACCAGGAATGTTGCCTAGAGAGAATAGGTTCAATTTGGGGTGTTGGGTTTAGACCTCATGGAGCCTTCCTATATATCCATTTTGGACTGGAATCAAATACCTTGCAGTTATATTGGGGTGTTGTTTTTGGATTTCATGGAGGCTTCCTATGTATCCCATTTGGATTGTAATCAAATCCCAAATAGTTTGGTTTTGAGAAACCTTTCCTATAAAATCCCTCTAAAGGATTGTATTGTGGGGAATGTTCCCCTTTGAGAGGATTAAGGAATTATTTTTCAGCTTACACTATATATGGGGATTCCCTAATGGTTGGGGCCATGAGGAATGTCTTTAATCATGGTGATTTGGAGGTTTAGTTGGGGTTTACACATAATATTGATTCTCATTTTAAGGTTTTATGGTGACATGGATGTGGCTTATACTAGGTAGGAGGACCTAATGGTTGGGTCATACACTTGGAATGATGCCCAAGTGTTTAGTAACATGAAGATGTCATGACCACCACAAACCTCTAATTATACATTATTCATGATTAGTGGGAGAAACTAGAGTAAGTGATAGATATGGGAAACCATACAATCTACATTTTCTGCTGATGGATGAGGGAGGGGATATGGAAGGAGAAAGGACATTGACAAGACCATCTCCTCTTGTCATTATACCCTAGATAGTCACATCTGACTACATATTCAAATACAGCCCAAGGACATGGATAATGACGAAGGAATGAAGCATTAGAGATACTATAATAGGGATTAAGGGATTACTCCATGAGGTATTCCCTAGAACCGGTTCTTGGGGAAGAGAGGAGGATAAGTCACTATCCCTAAAAGGGAAAAGGAAGCATGATCCTCTCCCTCCCCAATAGGAACTGGAGGTCTATGGTCTAAGAGAATATGATGTAAGGACATGGTCCTAGCCCTCGTATCGAAGATTGCGAGTTCCCTAACACTTCCCCTAGGGTCAGGGCAGTCATGACCAAGGGAATGGATATCTACATGCACCTTGAGGAACCTACCCATCTGGTGGGACATGTGTAGGACACCTCTAACCGATGGAATTCAAATTTTAATGAGATACATGCTAATGTGTCTCTTACTATGGTTTTTCAAGCCTAGAAGATTCATTGGAAGTTTAAATTTAGTTCCCCTCCAATGAGGGATTCAAAGAAAGAGGGGATCTCCATTTGTGGCTTTAAATAGGACTTGGAAAGTCAACATAGGTAAAGGATTGGTGAGTAGGTGTTTCTTCGCATAGGACCTAGGAGGATCTAGAAGTGCTTCATGCACGGGGTAGGTCTGCGCGAGCTAGAGGTTCCTTGGGTGATGGTTCACCTGGGAGTCAAAAATTGGGTAAGGCCTTGCTATAGGCACTAAGGATCTCCTCAGGTGTCCCTATAAGGGTCTCACACTAGTCTCGGTTAGGGAAGGGACCTTCACACTAGTGTTTGTAAATAAGGGGTTAAATGGGTCCTCATGAATGTGTCTTGTGTCTAAAACCCTTGAGATACTTGTTTTCACAACCCCCTTTAATTCCCTCCTCTCTCGTGTTTTGGAGAGCTAATTTGGGTTTTTTTAGGACATGGGTGAATGGGATTCAATAAAAAATATTGAAGGCTTATTTTTATTTTACCATCTTGAAAATGAGGATCCCTACGGTCCTACTTAATGGAAAACATGGTACCTTGGTCGAAGGAGTTACCCTACACAGGTATCCGGTGCAGGTACCCGATATAGGTATCCCGCATAGGGGTGGCCAGCCCATCAGTTCTGAGTAGGGGGGTCCACAAGCCTTTTATTGCACAATTTTTGAGCACACCAGCCACTATTAAGAGAGTTCCGTTGATCCTTCTTGGGAATCTTCATCTCTCTAATATTTGGGATACTCTTTATAATCTTTTCATCCCCTATGAAAAAATGGAGTGTCAACCACAATATTTTGTTTTTATTTAACACATTAAAAATTAAATATTTTTTAAAATAAAATCAAAAAATAGATAAGTTATTTAATGGTAAAAATAATAAACTAAACAAAACTAAACTAATATAATCAAAAAAGTATACTTATTATTTATAATATATTTTTTAATATAGAAAATAAAACTAAAATATAAAACATTTTATGAAATTTAAAAAGTAAAGAATAAATAAACATATGTTACCTATAATATTAAGAATGTACTAAAGGATTGTTTTCCCAAATTCATCCATCATGATCATTCTGTATGGAAAAAACTAGGTCCAGGATGTGATCATCAATATTATCTGTTAATATTTCATGGAAGTAGGGATCTCATATAAATCAGAATCCTCAACAAGTTTATCATCACCAACATACTATTTTTCCCTTGTAAAATAATAGAACACTATATATCAGATTGATTAAGAACACCATTTTTTTTCATGTGTGTCCATGATTAAACGATCATCTATATATTCCAATCTACTCAGATTAACTAGTTTCATTCCAAATTCATTATGTATGAAACTATTGTTACTAATAAATCATTTACAACAAAAAGAGCAAACTTTAAATTTAATGTAATAAATCTCTCATATTTATTTAATGAATCCATAATATGTACTTCATGTCGATATTTTCTTTTTTTCTTTATCACCCAAAAAATACATTGCTTCTTCAAACACCAATATAATACTATTCTAAATTTCACTATTGTTGTCTTGGTCATTTGTATGAATTGTATAACCAATAATGTCATACCCAAACCATGTTATAAAATTTAAACATGGACCTCCCACTAACCATCCCAATATTTCTGATGTATCTAATATACCAATAATGGTCACTTTAAACCATGGAAATAAAGTTTTATTATTCTCATTCAAAATCCATATATGTTTCTTCTTTGGATAACATTATTTCAACACATTAATATATAATTTTATATATGTCTGAGTGTCATCAATGTTATTCAAGATATATATATGTGCCTTATTTATTTTTTCACCTGTTCATGATTTTAATTTCAAGACATGGATCCCCTTTCCCCCATAGTTGAGTAATTTATGGAATGTTGTAGGAAAACCAATGTACACCACTATAGACAAGTAGCTTGTACAGAAATCTATAAGCTACTATAAAATATACTTCTCAATAATGGAGGATTTAGGTCTATATGGATTCTTAACACACCCCTTCAATATATTCATATACCTTTCAAAATGATACACCCAACATAGATATTCAGGATCACTAAGCTTTATTTCTCACACCAAATGAACAATTAAATGAACCATGATATTAAAAAAATATGGAGGAAAATAAATTTCCAATTACAAATTATAGAAACTAATTCATTCTCCAATTTTTTTGAAGAATTCAGATTAATAACCTTATTAAAAATTGAATTGAAAAAATAATACACCTTCTTTAAAATCATTCTGATACAGATGGACAATATTCCATGCAATGAAACTGGTAGGAACCATTGCATCATGACATGATAATCATGATATGTTGTACTTGTCGACTTCAAATCATTTAAAGACATAAAGTTTTTTATATTTGAAAAATAAACTTGTGGAACTTTGATATCATGAAGACAATAAAAAAATCTAATATTCTCCCTCTTTGGGGAAGGAATGTTCTCCTTCCAATAGAAGTGGGATCTAACTCCAAACATATTCACATTGAGAGTAATTTTAATAAGGAATTCAACCCATCTTTACTATTTCCTTTAATATCTAATAATGTTTTAATAAATATATCATAGATATTCTTATCCATGTGAATGAAATCAATGTTATGTTTTACCTCATGATTTCTCCAATATGGTAGCTTAAAAAAATTAACTGTTTCATCCAAATATTTTTTTCATTTCCATATTTTTGTGTCTCACTGAATGTCGCATCAATGATTTTCACCCTCTAAAAAATACTGATTGGCGAACAATGGTTTTGGAGAAATATAAAATTCTTATGAGAGATTGAATATATTTTTTAATATTATATAAGTGTGATCCATATAAAAAACCTTTGATAACCCATGTATACTATTTTTCTCCCATGTTTTATTTGATAATATGAAGTATGTTGTTCAAAAATTAGATAATATTTATGCCCCTTAACACTGTATCCATAAAAATTCCCATTTACTAGGAATTCATTTATAGAAAACATGATCATTTCATACGTTTGAAAATATTCCATTTTATAATAATCATACACCCTAATACCTTTCTCCCATTAAATTTTCAAATCATCAATTAATTATGATAAAAAAACATCAATATCGTTTCTGGGATGTTTTCTTCTAGAGATCATTAAACTTAACATGAAATATTTTTTCTTCATAAAAAAATCATGATATATGTTTTTAATTACAAATAAAAAAGGACATGAAATATTTGTGATACTAAGGATTCAATATGGATTAATTTCATTAATGCATAGTCCAAGTATGATATTTTTAACTTCATTTTTGAATATATGAAACTTTTGATCAAATTTATTCCACTGCGGATAATCAGATGGATTTTATAATTTTCAATCACATATCTGCTCATCTACAAGCCATATTAACCTTTCTACATCATTTTAATTTGAATATAAACATTTTAAATGAGGAATTATTGTAATATGACAAAATTACTTGGTAGGGGTCTTAGTAACTGCTAAATTATCCTATGATTTTTCTTTCAAATAATCATGTTAAATCCCAAATTTAGGACACCCTAACATAAATTTGTATCCCTTTTTATATATAACACACTCATTCGACCAGAAATGTATTTTATTGTACCCTAATCCTATAAGGATTAATATTTTCTTCTCTTTATAATTTTAATATGGAAGATAATTTTCCTTGGGATGAATAGATTTCAACAATTTTAATAACTCTGTAAAACTCTTGTTACTACATCCATTTTCATCCTCAAGCCAATCAATCTTAATACCATCGATAAAACCATAAATTTTATAAAAATTGGATACAATGTTTTTTCAAAATAAGAATATGGACACTCAATTTTTGGTTCATTCTCAATTCCCCCTACATCAATATATTGAATTATTTAATTAATTTAATCAAACCTATCATTTTGAAAAGAGTCATCATCAATTTATCTAAAACTTTTCCTAGTTTCACCAATACAAAAACAAGGGTTGTAACTTGGATAAAAACAAATAAAATTAAATGATCTTTTAACTCTCTTATTTTCAACTTCTTCATGTTTTAAAATATCAGGCATAGAAATAAAAACATGTCATTTTTTATAACATATATTTTAGAAAATTCCAAAAAAAATATCAACACCATCTTCATATTCATCACATATTTGAAGCATAATAATCCTACTCTCACTCATTATTATATATAACAAATATCAACAAAAAAATATTTTCGGAAGAATATAGTGGTGAGAAAATAGAGTTATAGGTGGGAATAGTTTATTATTTCAATGATAATCAAGAAGACACACTTGTGGTTTTATTCATCAGTAAAATTTTGTTATAATTTTCAATGACAATGAATATAATGTTAAAGAAGTTAATAACATTAGAGATGAAATTTATTTATGATTGGAATGATTATATAATTAAATTGAAAATTATGGAAATAAATTTATAACACTAGAGTGTAAAATAGATTCTTATTGGAAATGAAATAATAAATGAAATCCTTGGATGATGGACTAAATATCTAGTAATCTAATATGAATATTTCAATTAATTGAAAGTAAAAAATTGAACAATAATATAGGATCATAACTGACTAAAATGAATTTGTTCAGGATAAAAGATTATATATATATATGTGTATTGTAAGAAGTATTATTTTTCATCAAAATAAGATAGATTTTTAAGTTAATATATTCATTGAGAAAAAATTTATTCCATCAAAAATAACTCTAATGAAATGTCATACACAAATATTTGTTAATAATCGAAAAATTTGGATGAAAATATTAACCTTTAATGACCTAATTTACCAGAAATATCACACTTAGACTTGATTATTATATTCTTTAACCAATGGAGAGAAATATTTAATTTAACCAAGGGATAAATTTTGTAAATTAATATGAGGAAAAATTTTCTAACCAAATTAAAAAAATAGGGTGTTAAATACCCTAATATGTGCTTTATTTTGAATTATTGGTTACCATAAGTTGAATTTACATGGAAGAAAAGAAATTTCAAATTCATGTTTCACCAAGGACTGATTCATATGAAAATTATTATACTTCACCTTAATATTTATTTTTGTATGTTGAATATGATTACAAAGAATCTAAATGATGAAGAATATAATAAGGGTATATTATTGTTTAATGGATAATTATTTTTTTAAGAGTCTAGTTAAGGAGTGGATATATAAACCCTGTGAAAATTCATAATTATGTTATTTTTTTATGTTTTAATGTGATTATTAAAATTATCCTAACTCAAAACTTCAAAGTTTGGAGTCATATGGATGTAAAATTAATGTAACGCTTAGAGAAACAAGACTGGATTCATACCCCACTTCCTATAAGATTTTGTGAATTGATATAACCTATGGTTGGATCGTATAAGATATGTTTTCAGTTTTTCAGGTATAGATACCAATGGTTTTGAAATATACACCTGAAACAAGGGAAAGATCATGCTTCTTCCACAAAAGTGAGTGATACCTACACCTAAAACAAATAACATTTTCCTAATAGTTTTAAATAAAATATCTAATTACAGAAAAAACCAATTTATATATAAAATAATGTTACAATATATATATAACAGAATAAAATATAGATTAAATAAATAAATAATAGTTTCAAAAAATTAAAAAGGAAAATAAAACTAAATAGCATCCCTAAAAAATTTGAAGCATATTATATTTAAAAATGGAATGCATAATAAATTTGTGTACAAAAAAAATTCAGTAAAATAAAAAATTCAAATACATGAGAAATTAGAAAGAGATTACTTTTAATACTCAAGTGGGAATTAATAATTAATAAAATAGGATATGAAATCCAAACATTATATTTATCTTTTAAATGGATAGGGCTTCCGATGGGGTGCTTCTTCAATATAAATCATGATAGAAGAGGGAAAGAAACCTATTATTTCACAAAATTAGGGATTCTAATAACATGAAAAAAGGAATAAAATCAAACTGAAAACCTAAAAATGAATATAAAATTCTACAGAATCAATTTTTCAAGTAATAATCCTTGGTCTAAATGACTAAGAGAGGATCAAGAATGTGTGAGGATTACAAGGAAAACAAGCAGAGCTATCTTCGAACACACAAGGAGAAAAACACTTAACGGATCAATAATCACACAATGAGTAAAATTGAGACATACACCATCCAACTAAGACTAAATCACATTCTTAGCTGAAGACTAGTGTCGATGGACCAACAGTGATTGAAGGATAAGTTATCGAGGTACAAATTTGAGCCTATTTACAAACCTGGTAAAATGAGAAGCTTTGTTGATGTTCTTTCAGGGGTAACAATAGGAGGAGACTACTTTAAATTGAAATTTTTTTATCCAATCTTGGAAGAGTTTCAAGTTCTTAAAATAGATCAAATAGGATGGAAGATTATAAGCTATTATAAAAGCATTACATTTGGGAACACATGGGAAACTTAGATATACCATCTAGAATGGGTTATCATTTTACAAACACTGATTAGTTTTTTAATGGAAATTGGTCCTGATTATAAAACAATTATATCATTTTCCTTCATATCAATTTTGAGGACACTTGGGGTATTTTAAGACTTTTAAATTTCTGGTCGGTGTTTTTTTCGGCTGGAATTATATGGAGTGTGTATCCATTTATTCATGAGTGTGAGATATTTCAAAAAAATAAATATAAATCCCTAAATACATTAGGATTAATTTATCCCATCCCAATACCATGTTCAGTATGGGAGGATATTTCCATGGATTTTCTATCCATGATGCCTAAATACTATGGATTTGAAGTGTTATTTGCGGTGTATGATAGACTTAGTAAATATGCACATTTTCTTTCCCTCAATAACCCTTATTCATCCATGATAGTAGAAGAAGTACTCTTTAGAGAGATTATATGACTACATGGAATTATTAACGTGATAAAAAGTGATAGGGATCCAATGTTCACATAACTTTTTGGCAGGTGTTAATCAATTTATAGTGCATAGTGCTCAATATGAGTTCATCTTATCATCTGCAAACCGATGGATGAATATAGGGAGTGAACCGGTTCTTAGAGGTATACGTGAGGTATTTTTCATTAAATAAACCTAAAAATTTGGTGATTTGGTAATCTGGGAAGATTATAGTTACAACACATCTTACAATATTTATACTGGACAAACACCTTTTGAGGTTGTTTATGGTTAGAATCCACAACATATATGGAATTATACCAAGGGGTTATTGTGGAGGATATGTAAAATTAATTACTGTAAAGAGATGAGGAAATATGAAAACACTGAGTTAATCTACATAGGTCACAAAATATTATGACGAAATATGGTAATAAGTGACATTGAAGGTGACATTTTCAGTAGGGGATCTGGTGTGGGTTAAGCTGTGTCTAAATAAATGAGGATATGGAACCAATATTAATCCCAAATTAGTTTCTAGGTTCTATAGGACATTCAAAATTGATATAAAAGTAATGGTTGTTGCATATAAGATGAAAATTCCAAAAGACAATATATTTCACCCAATGTTCCATGTATCACAACTAATGGTTGTCATTGGTGCCAACAAATAAGAAGGATATCTGATAGGAGATTTGGTGAAGTAATAGGTCTATTAAGAATATATTTTGATTGAAATGACACTGGGAATAACCTTGATTTTCCAAGTTAAGTGGAAAGGGTGTGATAATGAAGATGCCACATGGTAATATGTGGTAGTGATCAAGGCTCAATTCCTTGTATACCACCCTAAGGAAAATGTGGTAATTCAATAGGGAATTGATAGGAAGTTAGGGGAGCCACAAGAGTATCCTACAGTTTGAACATACCTCCTATGTATTTTACTTACCATAGGAGTGGAATACATTAGGGTCTTAGGGAGATGTTTAAGGGTCCTGAGGAATATGTGTAATGTTCTTAGGGAGACACATAAGTGTCTTTGTAGAGATTCATACGTGTATCGGGGAATATGTTTAAGGGTTGAAGGGATCCATATAAGGGTCTTGGGAGAGTTGTGTAAGGGTCCTGAGGAGCTGTGTAAGGGTCTTGGGGTTCTTTAACTGTCAAGGGTAAGTATTGTAATTAAATAACATATTAATAATTTGTATGTAGAAGAAGGGGTTTAATAGGAGGATTGTGATAGGGGAGTGGAATTTGGTTGTTCAGAAGGTGGCACAAGCCTTGGCATGGTGAATAGTATTTCCCATGAGTGTAACTTGATCTGGTTTGTTAATTGAGATCATTGGTAAGTTATCCTTCTGCAATTTCCTTTTCTTATTAAAACACCTCCATCACCCCCAGTCAAATCCCCCACCCCCTTCCTCACTCTCTATCTCTCTCTCTTTATATATATATATATATATATCAAAGTTCTTTAAAATTATGGTTGAATAGAATTCCTTCAAATTTAATCCAAGATTTGAAAATATTGTGGATCTCTTGAGCACCCAAAAATCAATTGGTTTGTTCTTAATGTGTTTATAAAAAACATAGAAATTTTTAATAATATTAGTAATTGTTATTACCCACATAATTTTATCTAGAAATTCCTCTCTAGACCAAACATTTGATTTATATTTTTTTCATTTTTTAGGTATATAAGATGTCTAAAAAATCAAATAGTTCAATTAAATAAGCCCGATGATGAAATTATTTGACCTACAAATAAAAAAATAAGAATTAAAGTATTGTTTAGTATTATACAGGAAATCCATGTGCTTTGATATGATGTGGATCATTTTTAATGGATGAATTCATATGTCCAATTTTATGATTGGTTTTATGTTATTGTATAATATGTGGAAAATATAGTGTTGCGAAAACATTATGAGAAACAACGACAAACAATCTCAAAAAATGATAGTAAAAAGGTATAAAAAAGATAAAATAATGAATAAAAACATGGGATACAATGATTTATGTGGTTCGGGAATAATCCCTACATTTACAGAGTGACAAAGTCACTTCTCTAAAATCAAAAGTATAATTATAGGGACTTTTTTTGGAGTTCATAAAACCCCAACTAAAATGAGATCTTAAAGAAACATGGTGAATAGTAACATGCATTGCTACAGTACCTGTACAGTAAGTCCACTATGATATAGTGCCACAACCACCCAAGCCCAAGTTGTTGCAGTGTCGATGAAAGGAAGTCTTTGGAGCTATAGTGATGTTATCACATGATGCTATAGTTATTCTGCACTTTTACTATGAGATTTCGGTATTATTGGTTAGCTCTGCTAAAATACATGGGTGTTACGACCTGTTGTGCATAATAGGACATCAATAGATATCCGAACTTCATACAGGGATCAGGCTACACCAGTCCAACATCTATAATTAAATAAAACATATTCATATAATGGTATTGAGTAATGTTTTATGTTACAAAAATTTGAAAAATTGCTTTTTAAAACATGTTGTCTATGAAAAAACATGCCATACATATTTTATGTAAGTCATAAATATCCAATAAATCATGTGGAAAAGACCCTACAACTTAAGGTTGTTGTATCATCCTATAAAATAATGTCCACTACTCATATTATATGATCCATAATCATAATTTTTGACATCTTCCATTATGTTTTATTTATGGTTGGGCCTCAAAGGGAATCTTAACATATGAATTGTATAGATTATATTATTAGGGATTCGTGTAAAAAATATTTTTAAATTTACAAAATTCAATTTAACTTATGACTTGTTTACAAATTTTATATTTTGATAATATGAAATGTTCATATCATATTTATATGATCATAAAAGTATATACCTCTTATAATATGAAATTTTCATGACTCTAACATTTTAAATATTTATGGGATATTTAATTAATAAATATGAATTGTTTATATTTAGGAACAATCATATATGGAATCACCTATAATAGATTTTAGGGATCACACCAAGAATCCACGTAACATTATAGCATGCTAAAATGATTTTGGAGATAAATTTTTAGTTTAAAAGTGAAATCAATATATTAAAATTGATTATAAATTAATAAATTAAGTATTCATATTGTGATTTCTTAATTATTTTTAGATCATAAAAAAATTATGAATTCTTCATATTTATATCTTATTGATTGTTGAAAGCTTAATCAAATTCTTCATATCATTTATTTAAATTATTACACACTAGATATTGCATTTTATTTAATGTAATTTAATAAAAATTGATAATTTGGACTTCTATAATACCAAAGTAATGATTGGATGTAATTTTTATATTCTAACATATTTGGATTTAAAATAATAAATTAAAACCTCTTGAATACTGATTAGGTTTAAGGTCATGTTTTTTAAAGGCTTGAGTTCTTATGCTTTTTCTATAAAGTTTTAATCTGGATAAATTCATCATCATACCCACTTAGAGTAGTTTGTTTTTGTTTTTTATGATTTTAATCACTTACATGAAGTGAGACATGTGAAAAAAATTTATGTATTGTTTGTTTATGGAACCTAATCTTATAATTAAATATTTTTATTGTGTATTCATGAAAAAAATATTTAATTACATAAGGGATTTATACTTAATGTTTGTTAATTTGGTTTAATGTTTACAACATTCATAAAATGAATGAATTTAAGTAGGCATGAATATATATATATATATATATATATATTAGATTCAATAAGAAACATATTTAATTTAAATAGAGGGATCAATTAAATTATCTCTGAAATTTTAGTGTTAGATTCTTCCTGATTACCATACTTTTTATGGTAGAAATCAACCAAATGAACATTTCATGCCAAAATTTGACACTCATAATTTATCGTATGTACGTACAGTTTGACAATAGTTGTTTTATTATGAGATATAAGATTTTATTGGGTAAGTGACCCTAGTAGAATTATATTCCTTGAGAAATGGAGTGAGGATGATTCATCAAATGAATTTGAGAAAGATGTTGTCCAAGTAACATGTCAACACCGAGGTCCAAAAGTTTGAAAGATCTCCCTAAGAGAGGGTGAATTAGGGTGAATAAAAAAATTAAATTTCTTTTATTATTTTAACTTTTATTGGATATTTTCCCTTTATTAAAATGATAAATTATAATATTTTAATCTTCAATATAAATTAAACACCAATTAAAAAGTAATATTGTGACCATAACATATTTACTTGGTTTGACTTTCAATACAAATAGTCTAATAAAAGATAAAAAATTTCTCACTTACTATTGTAAATTACAAGATTTCATATGGATTAGCTATTGAAGAATACAAGATAAGATATCTAATTACATACTTTTTGTGGATGATATATTTCTCATTTAAAATCCAAAGAGATTATCAATTTATAGTTAGATCATTGTAGAGATACTTTAGAACCAAAATTTTTCTGTCTTAATAGGGATAAGACAGAATATATATACTGTCCTTTTGGAAATGGATTGTCTACTAATGTTATATATATGATATTTAGAGACCACATTTTTTAAAAAGATGATCATTTCTGATATTTGGACTAATTTCTAAAATGTGGTGGATATATCAATGCATATGTCTCTCATAAGAAGACCTGGGGATACACCTGTTAACAAATTTATCTTTATGACCAACTCATGTAATAAAAGTAGTGGATTTAGTCCTAAAAGGAACCTTAAAAATTAATTCAATATGATCTTGTTTTAAATCATTTCAATGAAAATATGGTCTTCAATAGGACTAATTGGAGACATTTGATCCATGTAGTTGGCCCCATTTGATTAGGTTTAAGGATTTTTTGTTGTTGTTCACTATTGATTCTAAGGGACGCTACCTCTTTTAACCACTACTAATTTTAAGGAAGTATTTTTTGTGCTCTGATTTAACTTTTTCAATTTCGTCTCTAAATCACTAATACCTAAGTGCTTCTTTGGAAAGAGGAACGAAAGTTAAGTTTCCTTTAGAAGATAAGACTAGATGTTTATACTTGTATAAGGATGAAATTGAGTTGAAGTACATAAATGAGAGCATGGATACATGATTTAGTTGAAGGATATATTGGGTATATCCCCACAATATTAGATCATTTATTGGATCCCTCAGTCATTATTGAAGAAAAAATTTATTCAAGACCAAAAAATAAAAGTGAATATGAAGTTCAAGTGGCAATATTAAACCCTAGAGTAATGGTTGAGGGAGAGAAAAGATATTCTGGGTGACTAGTTCAAGCAGCTCAAGAAGTGTTTTCTTATGTTTTTTCCAATAATTTGGTATTCAAGAAGCTTTATATACTGAACATGCCAGACACCACATCAAATATGGTGTTGTGTTTGAGCAAAATATTCTATAAATTTGGGTAGATGTTTTAGTAAGTCAAGAGAATCATATGGATCAAAAATCTATAGTAGTGGGTTTTCAGACAACTTTTCAAGAAGTTGAATTTTTTTCATGCTTTAGATTATGTACACATTCAGGGTGGAGGGTATTTGAATTTATTAGACATAAATAATCCCAAAAAACCCTTTCTAATGGAAACAATATTTTCACCTATTCAAGAAGATTATCAAGAATATGTTCCAAGAGTTGAGGGAGGTCTTATAAAATATTTGTATATAAATAAAGTAAATATAATGATGAAATATCTATCATTTAAAATTTATCTTTGGCTGAATTAAAGGGACACATTAAATCATTGCAATCGTATGATGATCTAGTAGTAAAAATGGATCTCCTTCTAGTGTAGGAGTGTCAGTATAATTTTATTAAAAAGAAATGAAGCAATCAATGAATGTTTTAGAGGAAAATATACTTATTTTATTATCTCAATTTCCCTATTTTTTAAACCTAGTTTCAATGGAAAATTTTACAACATTTCACTCAAAATTAAATGGTATATTTGATGTCAAATTAACATCATATTTCAATATCAGTAGTATAGATGGAGCCTTCATATAATTAAGTAAATCCCATGTTGTGGTAACCCAAATCTTGACAATGATGAATCAAAAAATTGATATTAAGAAATTAAGGATTCAATTTTTTAGATCTGATATTATAAGTCATCTAAAAACTGTTGGAAGTAGCTTAATATAAGTTGCGACTAACTTAAAAAAATTTAAAATTGAAGTAAAATATTTTATTTTAGATAAAATGATAGAAATTGTGTTTTTAGTGTCTCTTGAAGGTGTTTTAAAATAGAAATGTAGAATTTGGTATAGAAAATAGCTTCTAATGATGATAAAGAAGTGGTTAGTCATCTCAGACATGTGTTTGGAGTAATTATAAAACACTTTTTTTATTGGGAAAGAAAAATGGAGTCTCACAAAAATAATATAAATAAATTACTCATGCAATGAATTATATAAGTAAAAAGAAATTAAAAAGTATTTTCTAAGCCTTGTTAGGAACATAAGGATGTATCCTATTATAAGTTCGATGAGAAAGTGCTGAAAATTTTAGAATCATATACATCCATTGGAAATATTATCAAATATGGAATTGATATGAAAAGAGAGATTGATGATAATATAGAGGATATCACTAGTTTTAAAGGCTTTATTCAGTTTCTTATGAAGCATAAAGTTAGAGGATCCTTTAAAGATAACCCTTCACCATACTTAACCATGCATTTCCTTCATCAAAAGTTCTTTACCAACCATTATTTTCCATTTCAAACTGTTTTTCCCTTTGTACCACATACCAATGTTACTCAACCTGAAAATACTAATTTATTTTCACTTTAATTGGCCTTAAATGCTTTTGGACCCTACATAGATACAAATTTTCCCCTCTGTCAACCAAAAACATGCAACTTAAAATAGAATATAGTGTAAAAGGAAGTTGATCCCAAGGGTATTATTGATCCCAATGATATTGAATGGGAAGATTTTGTTTGTGATTTTTTTCTTTTAGTGTTGTGGTTGTTTTTTATTTTTTCTTATAGTATATCAAGTCAAGTTTCTATGTATTTTTACTACTCTTTCAAGACCATAAACCCATTTAGGAAATAAAATATATTTTCCTTTCCAATATCTTATTATAATTATGTTTTTTTAAATAATTACTATCTTCTCATTTTATTGTTCCTTGATTTTTGAATATAGATAATTATTTATTTGAATCAATTCAGGTTTATCTCTTATGCCCTCGTATATTGTTTTTTCTACATTAAAAAACTTTTAGCTTTGGTTTTTTTATAACCCTTGTAATATTTTTTCAAAATTTTTCATTTTAAAGACAATAAGGGGATAAAAATTGACAAATTTGATGTATTTATGAATTATTATTTATACATTTCCTTTTTAATATTTTATATTTATATTTTTCATTACTATCGTTATTTTATTTTAAAACATTTGGTTTTAAAATCTCTAATTTTAATTGTCATAAAATTATTTAATCATTAGTTGTTTTTTTCCATAGTAATGTAACTTTAATTCCAATTTTTATTTGGATTTGGATTTACTTTGCTGATTTTTGATATTATATTCTAATTTGAGCCATGAATTTTTATTTCTCATGTTTTTTATGATTTTATTAATTTCATGAATTTTTATAATAAAAAGGGATAGAATGTTTGGTTCTTTATGCTTTGATTCTCAAAAATCATTATTATTGTGAAAATATTTTAATAAAAAAAGTAAACACAAAACATAAATTTTTTCTCAGTTTTTCTCAATAAAAAATGTTTTTTAACTAAAAAATTAATTTAAAATAAATAAAATGAAGTTAGAGAAACTCTCATGAAGTGAATATGAATCTGAAATTGGAATCATACTGGATAATGAATAAAACCTACCTTCCTAGAAGATCAACACACACATATTCTATATAAATCGAAAGGAAGAATTGCTGAAATCCATCAATATCTTTGTGATTATGTTTATGAATGGTTCATTGGATATTACAAGATTTCATATGGATTCACTATCGAGTTGAAGGGATATTATCTCTTCATAACCTCTAATCACTAAAAGTTTCTAAGATGGTCATAGGGAAGAGGAATAGGGGTAAATGATTTAGGAAAATTATATACTAGGTATAATAACGTAACTAAGATGATCACAAGGAAGAGGAAGTTAAAAAGGTAACGGTAGACCCTAAAGTAGTAATTGAAGAAGAGGAAATCCCTAATGAAAGATTAGTTCATGAAACTCAAGAAGAGTTATCAAGAGGCTATGTATAATGAACCTACTGAACACCATAGTAAATATGGTCTTGAATTTGAATAGAATATCATAGAAATTCGGGAAGAAGTGCCAGTGGTTAATAAAATCATATGGATCAAGAATATATAGTAGTGTTTTTTGAGAATTTTTTTTAAGGACATAAATATTATGTTCATAGATTAAAATATTCCCACATTTAGGGGGAGGAATTAAAATTTGTTGATTTAAATTTATTGGATATAAATAACACTAAAACATCCTTTCTATAGGAAAATGAATTTCCACTTATTCAAGATGATTATCAAGAATATGATCCAACAGTTGAGGGAGGTATCATAATGTATTTGGACATAACTATGTTCATGATAATATTCTTATAATTTCATATCATTATTTGGTATAATTGTAAGTACTCATTCACGAACTATAATATCATGATGATCTGGTGATAAAAATGGTGATCATGCTAGTACAGAAGTGTCGGTAGGGATTTATTAAGAAGAAATGCAGAATTTTATGAAATTTCAAAGAATAATGTACCTATTTTATCATCTGATTTTCCTGATTTTTAAAATCTAGTAATATATGAATATTTCATAATAATTGAGTCAAAATTATGTAGAATATTGTATTCCAAACTGTATTCATTTTTCAAAATTAGCAGGGGAGATGGATACTTCATATTAAGAAGTGAAACCCATGTTATGGTAGTCCAAATCCTTTCAATGGTGAATCGTAAATTGATATTAAGAAATTGAGGATTGATTATTTCAGAACTACTATAAAAAATTAGTTAAAAATGTTTCCAGAAGATCAGTATGAGTGTCACCTAACATAGAATGTTCAAAAATTAAATTAAAATATTTTATTTCATATAAATTTAAGAAAATTATGTTTTCAATGTGTCTTTAAGGTGTTTTAAAAACAAAAATTTAAAATTTGGTGTGGAAAATGGCTTCTAAACCTAATAAAGAAGTGGTTAGGCATCTCAATAATTTGTTTGAAGTAACTATCAAACACTTTTCTGATTGGGAAAGAAAAATGGACTCTCACAACCAGAATTTTGAGAAATAACTCATGAAATGACTGATATAAGAAATATGTTATATCAAGAATGGAATCAAAAAGTATTTTCAAATCCTTTACAAGAACCTATGAATGTCTCCTCTGACTTATAAGGCCAAAGAGAAAATACAGAAAATTGGGGAATCATCTATGACCACTAATAAAATTATCAAATATGTAATTGAGCAACAAAGAAATATTACTTTCTAATGTCCAATATCAAGCAAGAAGTTCATATCCCATGGACATGAAAGAATGAAACATCTAAGTCATCTAAGGTAAAGTCACAACATAGTCAATATTCTCAAAGAAGAAGACTCTTGTGAGAATAAAATGATACAGAACTTAAAGAACATTCGACCAACTAGGGATATTCTTTTGGAGAATGGGATACACAACAAAACTTTGTAGTTTGGACATCATGGTAGGTCAATTTCCTTGAAATATTCCTAAAGTTTCTGCTCTATCAACATTTTTCTTAGATCAAGAATTCCATACTCAACTTTTAACACCCACCCTCAACCATTTTCATGTACAAAATAATAAATGATGATCAAAGATGATGGATGTAATTATACCATCAACCACCTCATGGGAAGTTGGTGACTACCCACTCTGGATCTCTAAAAACTGAATATGATCCTATGTAATATTTTCTTCCACCTTATAGATTTTGTATTATTTCTAAAAATATGTAAGTCGATCTTGAATAGTTCAAGATTTCAGTCCCAAAATTCCATTTCTTTATTACAATATTTTATCTGATTATATCAAACCAAATAAAAACAAAAGAGTTCATAAAAACAATAGCATGGAATGAAAACCTCCCTAAAATTAAAATCTTCTAACTCCTCTCGAAACCAGCATCCTAACATGAATCAACTTAATGTACCTACATAAAGAAAAACCATATAATACATCATGATACAATGAGGGATGTAAAGATCCACACATAAACCACAAATTAACTAGTGGGAAAATAGTTTTCCCCTTTTAATATCAGCATGACTTTTTTCCGAAATGGTGTAAAAAATATTTCCCAAATTAGAGCATGGGGTGATGAGGTTTTTTTTATAATAAAAGCACTACAGATCAACATATCATCACAATAATTTAAAAATAATATTAAATACTAAAAACATATTCATATCGTATTCTAATTTGAAACATGAATTTTTATTCAACATTTTTGTTATGATTTTATCAATTTAATGATTTAATATCATCAAAAAAGGAAATAATGTCAATTTCTATATGTTTTTATTCTAAGAAATTATTATTATTGTGTATTTAATATATTTTATCATGATATTGAAGGTTTATTAGTTTTTTGGTATGAATAATTATGGAATTCTTGGTCAAATTTCTAGTCACTAACACACATACCCACCACAATGACATACATTTCATGTTTCATTGAAGGTTTATGAATATAAGTATCATGTGTTATTCTTTGACATTGAAATTTTATTAGTTTTTTGGTATTTTCTTGGTATGTTTTCTTGAAATTTATAAAATGAACTAAAAATAAATATATGTCCTCTTTCTTTGAATAGAATTACATATAAAATACAATGATTCTTATATTTAGAGATGATTAAACACCACAGCGATAAAAATATTAATTTTTATATTTTATATTAGTGGATGAAAAATGAATATCATTAATAAATACATGAAATTACATGTGATTGGAAATTCTATAAGAGAATGGGAAAATCGGGAAAATCTTTCCAAACTAAAAGTGGTTGTATTCATGCCACGTGGAGGTGGAATTAGGCTATTATAAGGGATCATGGGAGAGGGTACCAGAGGGGGGAATCTTTTTGTTAGTTTTTTTCAGATTTTTTCTTGGGAAAGAATACCTATGGTCTTCCAAGAATGTGTTTCTTATTCTCCTCTTCCATGTCTTAACTATGTTGCATTGTTTTCTATAATCATTAATACAAAAGTGGATTAATCTACATAACATTTTGTTTGGCCTACTATACACTACAACCCATCACGTTAGCCCATGATCTACTCGCAACATGGAGACTTGAAATCCAACTCTCTTGGATTACATGTAATAACAATTGAATTTAAATGATACATCTCTTATTGATCTATATGCAATGGTTGAGAACCTCTCACAAGGTGTTGAAGACTGTTGGGTATTAAATAGGATCCCTTTGGTTTGTTCCTACGTCAATGTTTCAATAGAGGCTGGAAATTTTCAAATGGAGGAAACTTACATGTGTGTATCTAAAGACTTAGGTGACACCAAATCTATATAATTTTCTTTGTCTTTATTTTTATTTGGTTTAGTGTGTGGCTTGTAATTCTATAAACATGTATATTGTGTTTTTTAATTTATCATAATAGAGAATAAATAAAATCTTGTGTTCCTGCTGTTTTTTTTATTCCTATGAAGTTATCAAGATCACCTCTAGTGTTCTACATATGTTTCTGCTGCCCTTAATCCTCCATCAGTGGTATCAAAGGTAAGGTTCAAAGTTGAAGAGTCGGGTTGAAGGTTCATCATCTACTTATTCAAGATGTTTTTGGAACTTTCTATCCAGTTATATGTGGTGGAGTTTCAATAGGTAAATCTAATGAGATAATGAATAGTTTGTTTCATTTCTCCTTCTATTTTTTTATTACCTATATTTTGATATTGTCAAAAAGAAGGGAGAGGTGTTATTTTATTACCGTGTTAGCTCCTCTCCCCACTATTTTCCAAATGTGGAATTACATTTTCCTTATCCCAAAGCATTAATCCATCCTTTCATGCCTAACACTCAAAAAAACAATCCTTTAGTTTTTTTTCCCCTCCATGTGTTCCCCCAAGCCTCACCATCGGTTTACCCAAAAAAATCCAATCCCTTGTCCAATCCTCCACACCACCACCCTATTTAACAAAAAAAACTTTTCCTTCATTTGTATTGCACAAAAATAGTGTCTAATTTCAAAAAAAATCATTGCAATATGAAATTCAAAAAAAAATTATCAATATACATTGCTAAAATAATATATATATATAGTAGTTTGCAACTTTGAAAAAAAATTACTCTATCCTTCTAAATATCTTTATTTTTTATTTTTACCATCCATCAAGAACTAATTTTTCATCATGGTGAATTCATTTTCACAAGCTGTAATCTCAAAGATAACAAAGAAAAATTATGATAATTTTTTCATCCAAATGTGTGAACTCTTTGGCACCCATGACATTGTAGACATCGTAGAGGATGGATACAATGAGCCAGAATCCAAAGCAACAGAGGCTTCTCTACTATATGTTCAAAAAACAAATCTTCGAGTAGAATGAAAGTAGGATTTCAAGGTTAAATCCTTCATTTATCAAGTCCTTGACGAAGTGACTTTTAAAATAATCAATTCATCAAAATCATTGAAGGAGAAATGGGATACTCCTTGAAAATAATTCCAAGGTGTCGAAAAAGTGAATTGGGTTCATCTTAAATCTCTGTGAGGTGAGTTTGAATCCTTATTTATGAAAATTTCAAAAATTGTTACCAAGTATCATACTCGTCTAATGCTTATAGTGAACTATTTTTGAAGTAAAAGAGAAGATATTTCTGACATGTGGGTATGCGAGAAATGTTTTTGATCCCATGATCCAAAATTTGATTACATAGTTGTTTCCCTGGAAGAAACAAAGGACCTTGAGGCGATCTCTATCGAAGAACTCATGGGATCTCTTCAAGACCATGAATTGAAGGTGACCCTCCAGAGCGATACCAATGGAGTGAATCATGTCATGCAATCAAAGTTTTCTCTTGACAACTCTAAAAAAGAGAAAGGGGGACATCTCGAAGAACCTGAGGCTGAGGATTCCATGTATAATAATTTGATCCAAGAAGAGGAGGATGAGGAGTACGTGGTGGAAGAAGTCTAACTCAAGGAGGACATGAGTATCAAAACTATAATCCATGAGAATGTGGATGAGTAATAAGAGAATTATTCAATAATATCCAACTAGACAAAAGAAATATTCAATGCTATAATTTTCAAAAGTATGGACATTATAGTAATGAATGTTGGTACAAGAGTACCTCAAGTAGCATGGAATTCATTATCATAAAGTTTGTATATGAGACACATATCATTGAAGTGGAAGATCCCTTTGACGAGTCCCATGTGTTGATAGCCCAGACTTCGACACAAAATCATGGTATGTGGTATCTTAGCATAGGAGATAGAAACCACATGACATGGCACATGCACTTTTTTATGAACCTAGATGATCAAGTTTGATGTGAAATTTCATTTGGAGATATCTCGATATTATTTGTTTATGGAAGAGGTATTCTAATCCAGTAAAAAGATAATAATCATGTTTTCATCTCTGATGTCTACTATGTAATTGACATGAAGACCAACATCTTGAGTGTTGGATAGTTGGCTAAAAAAGGCTTTCACATAAGCGTAAAAATTAAAAAAATGGTGATTTTTAAGAAAAAGGGTGATCATAAAATTACTGATGGAGAAGAATCACATGTTTCTGCTCATGATCCAACCCAATGTACCACGGTGTTTGACAATGGTACATGATGATAAAGACTGGCTAGGGCATCTTAGGTTCGGGCAATTAAAATTTGAAAGATTAAGATTATTAGGAAGCAATAATATTGTGAATGGGATTCCTATCATTCGACACCTAAATCAAATAAGTTAAAGCTTTGTTCTAAGAAAAACAAAAAGAAACATATTTGCAACGAAGGCCCACTGGAAAGCTGCAACACCACTGGAGCTAGTTTACACCGATGTTTATAGTCCATTAAATCCAAGATCAGATGGAACAAGGTGGTATTTTCTAAAATGTATTGATGATTCTAGCATAAAAATTTGAATATATTTTCTCAAAATGAATTCTAAAGTGTTTGGCATCTTTAAATAATTTAAAGAGCTGGTGGAAAATCAAAGAAACCAACATATACAAACTATATGATCTGATTGAGGAGGGTAGTAAACCTCTAATATGTTTCAAGGGTACCTCAAGTAGCATGGAATTAATTATCATCTTAAACTATCTTACACAACCCAACTTAATGGAGTATCCAAAAGGAAGAATCACACCATTCTCTACAAGGTAAGAAGAATGTTGAGAGACAAAGGAGTTCCCATGATTTTCTAGGCTGAAGTGAGCTCATGTGCGGTGTATCTACTTAATATATTCCCAACAAAAAATCTCGAAGAAAAGACATTTCACGATGCTTGGAGTACTCACAAGATAACTGTGGGTTATCTTAGTGTTTTTGGTTTTATTGCCTACATCAGGATCCCAAAGTAAAAACAAAAAAAAACTTGAGGAAAATGGAATGAAGTGTGTTTTTATGGGATATGGAGATCGAGAAATGGTATATTGTTTGTATAATCCCATCACTAAGAATATTACATTAAGCAGAGATGTCATCTTTGATGAATAGGAAACATGGAAGTGGAATCAAGATGATGATTCTAGAGATGTATGACTCACTCTAGAAGATGATGAAATAGTTGAAGAAGTACCATTGTAGGAATAAAGAACTGAAGAATTATTGACGTTATCACCACATACTCCTATATATGAATACATAGAATGAGAACTTTCTCATATATTTCCTCAAAACATTCAAATCCTTGTAGATATATATGATAGAAAAGAACCAATGGGGAAGTATGTAAATTTTTATTGTCTATCAGAAATTTTCTATACAAATAGCTTTGAGGAAGATCAAATAGATGACATGTGGAAGAAAGTGATAGATGAGGAAATTCCTTCCATCGACGCCATTGAAGGCTACAAGCAAAAGGAAGGCTTTGACTTTGGTGAAGTCATTGCACAGTTTGGTCAACCACCTGGGTATGATGAAAAATCATGGGTCACAAGGAAAACTTGTTTAAGGGGGGATGTTGGATATTAAACAGATTTTCCTTGGTTTGTGCCTACCTCACTACTGAAATGGAGGCAAGAAAATTTCAAACAAAGGAAACTTACATGTGTGGATCTAAAGACATCGGAAGTAACTACTCTGTAGAATTTTCTTTATCTATGTTTTCATTTGGTTTGGTGTGTGGTTTTTAATGCTATAAATATGTATATTGTGTGTTTTATTTCATCAAAATATTGAAGAAATAAAATCATGTGTTCCTATTGTTGTTTTTATTCCCATGAAGTTATCAAGATCACCTGCAGTGATATGCGCATGTTTCTTCTACCCTTTATCCTCCATTAAAGACCTTCATCAACGTCATTAACATTGGGACCATGAGTTGATCGAGCAAATGGAATTCTAAAAAATCATTTTTCACTATAATGATAAGAATCCACAATTGGATTACTTGCGTCTGACTCAAATTTATGCGAATTCAAAAACCATCAAAGATAGTCATTCCTATCCAACGTTGCCTGATAAGGATGAGACCTGGGAAAAATGGGAACTAATCCCCTTTCCCAACCATATGATGATAACTAGATGGGCCGATTTCCTAATTTTTGAAGGTTTTGATCCTTGGGGATGGCTTACATAGGCCAAATTATTTTTTTGTATTCCTTTCACCCATGAAATTCTAAAACTCCATATTTCCCAAGTTAGTATGGATGGTATAACTATCCATTGGTTCACTATTATTAATGAAATCCATCTATATTTGACTTGTAATTTTTTTCAAACTGAACTCATGGAATGTTCCAGTACCCTGGAGTTCCAAACTCCCAATGAAAAACTCACAGCTCTTCAGCGATGCAATACAGTTCAAGTCTATATTGAGAAATATAAATATTTGGATTATTTGATGTTTCTACAATAGGAACAACAATATGAAGGATATTTTTCATGGACTATAGTATTTGATGTGATCTTGAGTACATATTCAAAATCTTGTATCACATCTCCATAAGATGCACCTGGAATGCCATATAGAACTTCCAATTAACAAGGGAATCTTAACCCATTTTCGTGGGGGTAGTCTGCACACCTACAACCATTGGTGTGATGCCGAGGTTGGGTAGTTTTTTCCAAGTTTTGGGATTTCTCACCATGTTAGAATTCTATTGGGGTATTGGATATTTGAGGTGACGATAAACACACAAAAATAGAAAATAAAATGGGGAACCTAAATAATTAATGTGGTTTAGCTTGATGCTTACATCCATGGAAGAAAGGGGTCATTTCTCTATTCAATCTCTTAGGATCTCATTGGAGGATCACAAAATTACACATACCAAGCAATGGGATTTGATACCATTTTAAATAGGAAAAATTCAGCCTGTTCAAGGGTTGGTTCATCAATCGTTGAAATATCTCCCATTGCATGTTGTGCGTCTTTTATGTTGGCTATCATCCACCGCACTACCCACCAAAGGAGACTCCATATGGGATGGTTTCCAACTTCAAAAAAAGTTTTTTCCAAAAATAGAGACTCCTACCACTACAAATACTCCCCTGATTAGGAGTGGCCCCCACAAATATCCCAATCACTGCCAATTTGGGGAAGAAACTAGACCTAAAGTTTCCTTACAGACGTTGAAAACTTCATTAGCAAATCAAACATGCTTCTTCTCACAAGATGATGTGTCACTTCCACTATCTTCAATTGATATCAAGCTTACTATGGTCCCCATCAAATGATACAACCCTTGTGACTCTTTCTTAGAAAGCATCACTGCATCTCCATGTGAGACTTCTTTCACTCCACTTGGTATGGAAATATTGAACCCTTTCTCATCAATACTACTTAATAAAACAATGTTTTATCTCATCCTTGGAACGAATTTCACATCAGTGAGTTTTTGCACTACTCCATCAAGTGTCTTAAATTTCACCATCCTGTCTCTTTGAACATCACATGTTGACCCATCACCAAGTCTCACCACATATCGCACCTAATGAAAATTATGAAACACACATGTTTTCATAAATATGTGTACCAAGCTCCCTAAGTCCAAAACCCATCGATATTCCTTTGGATTTTGATCCATCTTGTTCTCTCATTTTAAGAATCGACATTTTTGCTTCATGTTGTTGTATCTTTTTTTAGTAATGACACTGCCATTTCCCACATTCAATTCTAGTATGAGATTCCCATTTTCATCCAGACTTCATCATCTTTCAATGATTCTATAATGTTCATAACCTTCTCTTCATCTTTCTCTTTCCAAAACAATGTATTGTTTTCTCTGCCCATAGTAACTTTTATTATGACTCTTTTTCTCACACCAAAAACATGTTATTTCTCTGGGATCACATCCCCTCAATTTTGTACAACATTATTTACCTCTTGGATTCCAATATCAGCTCCTCCCGTGTTGATCATCTCGCATTACCATGATTTTCTCACTTGAATGTGTCATAGTTTTTCAGAATGCCTCAAAATATTGAAGCAATTATATCACCTCTTCTAGGTTCAGTGTTTCCTTCACCATAATAAATACAGTCACATTTCAATCAAATGATTTTGGTAGAGATGACAAAATCAAAAGTGCTTTATCTTCCTCTTCAACCTTCACATCAAGCCCCAATAATTTTGTCGTGATTTTTTTGAATTCATTAATGTGATCCAAAAATTTGTTCCATAATCCATTCACAACTAGTACAATTTCTTCATTAGGAATGATTTTTTCATGAGGGAATTCACCATATACCATTGTTCCAACTTCTTCAAGATCTCCTTTAGTGAGGTCTCTTCCAATAATGAGTACTTTATGTCGTTATCCAGACATAGTAAAATTGTACTGATGAACTGCATCTTGAGATCTTCCCAATCATCTTCACTAGTTATATCAGGTTTTTATCTGATCAATAGTCTAATCCTGCCCTACTACACAATAATATCTTTCACCGTGCTTTTCCATAAGCTGAAATTTTTCTGACCATTGAACTTCTCGATATCAAATTTTGGTATTGATCCACCACCTGTCATCATCATTGTTTCACCCCTTTAATGCCAATTTATGGAGTGAGAATTTTTAAAATATAACCATAAGGATGTGTCCAAAATAGTTTAAATAGTTGGAATCGACTCCTGGATCACCTAAAATGGAGTCTGATTGGCTGAGATATCACCAAAATAATATCAATAGTCTAGATCACTCGTTGATCTGGTGGTGACATAGCCCATCGAAACAGTGGTCGTAAAACTATCCATAAAGTCACCATCAGTGTGAACAGTGTCATATTCTCCAAAACGGGGGTACTATAGAACCCAGGAATTGACCGGATCTATAGGCTTTATTTCAGCTCCATTTTTTGACGTCACTTGCACCGTTGCAATCGTCTCAACGAGCTATTTTTAGATCTGGTCTTAAAAAAAATCCAAGAACTTTCAATTTTTTGGTCACTAGAGAACTTCTCTTCCCACCTTAATTTATTTCAACCAGCCTCTGATACCACTTGTTGGGGCGGTGGAGCTTCGAGGTGATAATAAAAGTAAAAAAAACATAAAAGAAAAGGTAGGATGTAAAGAATTAACATGGTTCAGCTTGATGCCTTCATCCATGGGAGAAAGGGTTAGTTGATCTATTCAAACTATTGAGATCTCATCAAAGGATCAAAAAATTACAAATACCAAACAATGGGATTTGATCCCGTTTTAAAGAAGAAAAATTCAGGATGGTCAAGGGTTGGTTCATCAAAAATTTAAATATCTCCTCCTGCCTATTGTGCGTCCGCTATGTCAGCTTCCATTCACCACACTGACCACCAAAGGATACTCTATATGGGTTGGTTTCCAACTTCATAAAATGTTGTTGATGATAATGGAGACTCCTCCCACTACAAAGTATCTACTGATTGAGAGTGGCCCACCACATTCCCCCACAACCTCTTCCACACACCAAAAATGGAATGGGTGGCCCTACCCTTGAGACCCCTAGACATGTTCTGAATAGTGAGAGAGGATTTGATCATCTAACCAGTTAAGAGTGAAAAAATAGTGAAAAAGGGGGTTGTTTTTTTGTTGTGCATTAACTTTTACTCCGATGCATAGGTGCACTATCCCAAAACTTTAGGTGTTCTTCTTAGGTTTAGGTGATGATGATTCTACACCCAAGGATTTTATTGAGGTTACAGAAGTTCCACAGGGGTTCTCAAGGAGGCCAAATGTCAAGTGGTGTAGTTTCATAATATTGGGCCTTTTTGAATAGACGAGAGCTATAACAGTAATGGGATTCCATCTATTAAAGTAGAGGCATTTATGGGAGGCATTACAATACTCATCCTGATTGATAGCGGCCTTTTTTATAATTTCATCACAACCAAGTTGGTGTGACTCATTAGGTTGGTGGTACATGACTTTTTAAAATTACGCATCACACTGAGTGATGGGTATCAATTGTGGTATCAAGTGACTTTTCAACAATTACCTTTTTCCATCAGTAAATATGTTTTTCGGCTTCATGTAAAAGTCTTGTACATGGGAAACCTGGATCTTATTTTTGGAGTTCCATGGTTGAGTACTCTTAGGGAGGTATAAACCAATTAGAATAAAATTCCCATGAAATTTGAAGCTAGAGACTAGAATTATTATCTTAATGGTGCAACCCCACACACCTTTATATTTGAAAGTTTGAATATTGATGGGTGGCAGGACCAGTGCATATGTTTTCCCTATTGAAGATTAGTAGTAGTAGTCTCTCCAAGAGTTACACGACAAGTTCAAATAGGTTTTTGTGGAACCTAATGGGAACCCCCCTCCACGCCCTTGGGAAAATATCATCCCCCCTATCTCTAGACTTCAATCAGTGATGGTTATACCCTACCAATATCCACATATTTGGAAAAATGAAATTGAAATTTTGGTGAAAAAGGTGTGAGAGGCTGGTCTAATCTTCGCCATCTCCAATGAATTTTTTAGCCTAGTATTATTGGATAAAAATAAAGATGGCTTATAGATAATGTGCATTAATTATTTCTATCTCAACAAGGAAAAAATTCCTAATAAATTTCATATTATTTTGGTTGAGGAGTTGTTAGATGAATTACATTGTGCAATATATTTTTCTAAGTTGGATCTCAAATAAGGATATCATCATATTCAGATGCACACAAGAGATGTGGAAAAGAAGGAATTATACACCCACAATAGCCATTAACAATATTTAGTAATGTCATTTTGGATTACTAATGCTCTTTCTTCTATTCAGTCCATTAGGATTTTTTTTTCAATTTCTTCATAAATTTGTGTTCATATATTTTGATGAAATTTTATTCTATAGCTCCAAGTAGAGGCACCACCTCTAAAAATTATCCTCCACCATAAAAGTACTCTAATAAAATAACTACATTGCTAACCACTACAAGTTCCATTTTTCACAGTGGAATGTGAACTATCTAGGCATATCATTTCTCAAGATGGAGTGATTATAGACTCATCCAAAGTATGAATAGATATTGACTAGACTAATCCTATGGTAGTCAAAGGGTTCCATGGGTTTCTTGTCCTAACAGTATATGACAACAAATTTATCTAGGGATATAGAATTATTGCCCATCCCCTCAATTCCCTCACTAAGAATGATGGTTTCCATTAGAATTTATCTAATCAATGGGATTTTTTTCACTTAAAACAAAAATTACAAAGGCACAAATGATATTTCTTCTAGAATTCTCCATGGGAATTGATATAGAGTGTGATTATTATGGGTTTGGGGTTGGGGTGGTTCTCATGAAGCACCACTAGCCAACTACCTACTTTAAAAAATCCCTCTCTTCCCAAAATTTGTCAAAATATACTTTTGATAAAGATATTATAGGACTCATTCTAGAGATACAACATTGGTTCCCCTTTTGCAAGTATGATCCTTCACAGTTTACTTTTATCAACACAACCTCAAATTATTACTTCAACAGCACATTAAAATAGACAACCAGTTGTTATCCTAGTCTATTCTGGTGTTGAAAGATGGAAACAACATCACAAAGTTGGTTCCATCATACCCTTACCTGTAGAAGTTATCCAAGACATTTAGGATGGTTGAAATCTGTACCCCTGTTACACGTATCTCCAGAGTGTCTTACAATATAAAGGTCAATTAATTTTACCAGAAACCTCATCTTGCATACCAAAGCTCATGGAGTAGTACCAAATAACTCCCCGTGATATCCATTCATGCTTCTATCATACTTATCAGAACTTTTGGCCAATTGATATTATCTCGGCATGAAGAAGCACATGCATGAATATATAAGTCAATGTTGATTTTTCCAATACAATAAATACACTAACTTTTCCAAATATAGGGCTAATTAAACCTTTGTAAATTCCATATGATGTATGGGATAATTTATCTAAGGATTTTATCATTTAGATTCCAAAATATCATGGGAAAATGTTTTTGTGGTCAATAGACTTAAAATATACTCATTTTCTACTACTCAAACACCTCTACATGATAACAAAAGTAGCTAAGATAATTCAACTACACAGTATGCCTCAGTCAATTATCAGGGATTGAGACCCCATCTTTCTCATCCACTTTTGGATAGATTTATTTTAGCTACATGGTATTAGTATCTAATTTAGTTAAACTTACCACTTATAGAAAAATGACCAAACTGAGGTCCACAACCACTACCTTGAAACCTATTTGTGCTCCTTTGCTGGTGAGAATCTAATGCATTGGTCTTATTGGATTACTTGGGTATAACTTTATTTCAATACTACTTGACATGCCACTATAAATACCACTAATTTCAAAGTGGTCTCTGGTCGTAAGGCCCCAAAAACTCTTAACTATCTCCCATCATAAATTCGAGTGCAAGAAGTTGTTGATGCTTTGAGAGATAGGGATGCATCGAGGCGGCTAAAGAATCACTTGGATCATTCACAAGAACCCATGATCTAATAAGAAGACTACCCCAAAATTCAAAGACAATTTTGTTGTTGGGGAATGATTTTATGTGTTCTTTCGGCCGTACAGGTAGTATTCCATCCTTCAGTGAATCAATAAAAATTTATCACCCTATTTATTTGGGTTATTTACCAATTTAAAGAAAATACAGCTAATGGATTATTATATAGATCTTCCCTATATTGCCAAAATCCACCCAGTTTCATATGATTCGTAGCTCAAGTGTGTGGATGGATGTCAAGAAATTTCCATTTCTTCTCCCATCATCCTAAATGGGGATGACACTACATGTCCAGAACTTGCAGTTGTTCTATCAAGAAATACTCATCTACTTGACAGTATTCTATAGCCCCAATATCTAATTAAAAGGAAGGTTTATCCCATGGAATAATATACATGGGAAGATGAGTTTTTCATCCAAAATCAATTTCTTTTCAGTATTGCAAATAATACTGATATCCAAGGGGTGGCTCGTAATAGAGCATGGGACCTTCTAGGCGAGTGAAGAGTCTACTCAAGAAGTGAAAAAGTCAAAAATTTGGTCCAAAAAGAAGGTAGGAGAAGTTATTCCACATGGAGGGGGTTAGGATTTTATAAGGGATCATGGAAAATGGTACCCGAGGGGGATATTTCTATTCAATTGTTTCATATTTGTTCTTGGGTGGGAGTATCTAGGGTCTCTCGAGTATTTATAGTGTTTCTTATTCTCCCATGCTTTCTATTCCCTTTTTTTCTCTATTCTATATAGTCTTTAATAAAAATGGGTCCATGTTTATTAATAATCATTGACCTACAATTAGACTAATGGTGTAATATTTACTTAAATTTCATGTTTTTATTATTTCATTTAAGTCAACTTTTTGTAAAAGTGGACTTGTAATTGAACAATATAAATAAATACAGACATTGTATTTAATTAAAACATTAATTATTACAAGATATAAATTTTATTATTAAGAATATAATTGAACCTATTTAATGTTAGTGCATATTGAAAAATATTTTCAAAGAAAATTTTACAGTCCTAATAAGTGGATATCTATATTATAATATTCATTTATTATTTTTTCTAAAGATATCATAATATCATTTTTTTATTTCATTTTTATTTCTATAATGTAAATAATAAATACATTAATGAGTGGTAATCTGGTGTCAACCTGTTAAGGATGTATTTTTATGTCTATGATATAACTTATACACATCCATTGGATAAATTTTTGATGTATTTGTAGTTATAATAATTGTATAAAATAATTAATTTTATCTTTTAGAAAATATTCCCAAGCTTCTTTAATTTTTTTAAACAAAAAAATATATATATTCTAGCCCATCTAAATCATGATGGAATAGGGTTTCATTGGATCTTAATTGAGGGTTCTTTAAAATAATGTTATACCATTCTACGATGTAACTGCAAGTGTATAATTGGGGGTACACAATGTACATTGGTTTGAAGATATATTCTTGAGTTATACATATTTTCATTTTAAGATATCAAATACTGTAAATTTAACTTGGTTATCATGATGAATAATTGTCGATTATTGAATATTTACAATCTATTTCATTAATTTAATGGTTTTAGTGATGGATTTATTCAGTGAACTTTTAATAATTTAAATATTTTTCACTGTATATCAAATTGTATAAATAATTTATAAATGTACTATAAAATTGATTTAAAATGGGTAATATGTGATATACACACTTGGTTATTGTTATAATGGAGGATCAATAACCCAATACCCTATATTCCTGTCTAAAGTAGGTCTTGGTGTTTATTTATAATGAATAATTAAGATGACATAATACCTCAAATTCGATGTGGGACACACATCCTCCAACACTCCCCCTCAAGCTAGGTGTACCTATATTGGATAATTAATAAAACAAAAAGAAACATTCTCACACTATTAATGAACCCACTCATGTTGTACATTTCCAAGTTGAATACATTAATAAACTAAAAATAATAACATCCCCGTATTCATTGCCCACTAGATTTGCTCGACCTGTTGCACTCCCACCCATGGTTGCAGAAGAAAATATGATCATCATTTAACTCTCATGATTTCATGATGAGGATTACCCTTTCTTGAATATTATTAATGAAATGGACACAAAAAATAGCCTTAAATGGCTAGGTGAAATAGTGTCTGACTAGTGGACCCAAATTGCCAAGGTGAAATGGAATCCAACTTTATGGACCCAAATTGTTGAGGTGAAATGGTGTCTGACTAGAAGACCCAAAAATGATGAGGTGAAATGGAATATTGTTTTTTATACCCTTAATATATTCTTTATGAAACAAATGTCTTAGAAAATATAGAGAGTAGTAGAGAACCAAATAGAGTCAAAGATTTCATTTTGTAAAAGATTGTGTGTGACCAAGGAGTAGATTTGGAGAATCCGATCAGGGAGGGGTGATACCTAGGTCATGTGTTATAGGATTAGGATGGGGGAACATGTGAAATAGGGTAGGGGATAATGAGGTAATCAATAACAAAATAATTCATGGAGTGGTCGTGGAAGTCTGTCACACAAGAAGGGGGCCACCGACTGAAGGGGTGGCGTACATGTGGGGAGAAACATCTGGAGGTGGCTGTTGGGAAAGGATGGGGAAGTGTATAAGGTTGGGGGAATTAGGAAAGGAGATGATAATTGGGAGGGGCATCAAGGGATGTCACAGCTGATAAATGAGGGGAGGCGATGTTAGGAGTGGGGCATCAGGGTGGTCACACCCGAGAGTAGAGGTTTCACCAAGAGAGGCAGGGGCAGTGCTATAGTGACAGTGGACAAGGGTCTGGGGCCACTAACCCCAATGTTGGAAATTCCTTGAAAATATAGGTGAGAGATGATATAAGGGATGGATGGTTTTTTGGTTATAACTACTTTGATACCGTGTTAACATCAAGGATCAGTAACCCAATAACTCATATGCCTCTCTAAAGGAGGTCTCAGTGTTTTTTTACAATGAATAATTAAGATGATATAATACCTCAACTTTTATTTGGGACTCACATCCTCTAATAACTTTCAACATATTCCACATAATATATCTTTAATGGGTCAAAATATCATTTTATGATGCATAAAAGTGTACAAAAACTCAATGTATTGATCATTTAAGGGTTCAATGTTTATATAAGAGAATAAGGGTTCGATGTTCATATAAGAGAATAAGGGTTGGTGTCAGTATGTTACATGGAATAACATTATACTCCAAGTTCTACAATTATTGGTTTATGTTTTAGCCTCTTTTAATCTATCTTATTAATTGATATAAGGATGCATAGGGGATCATGTTTCATTCCATGAGATATAAAAATTCTTGGAGCATCAACTTAGCCAAAGCCCCACTATCTCACTCTCTCTATATATTTACATTATATTTTAGATTACTAGAAAATTATGGGTATGGATAAGTCCTTAAAATTTGATCAAAGATTTAAAAATTTGTTGGATCACTTGAGTAGACACAAATCAATCGGTTGGTTTGTGTGGTGTTTATCAAACACAAATAAATTTATAAAAATCTTAGTAAGTTTTATTAGCCACTTTATTTAATATAACAATTAGTCTCCTAAAAAACCTTTTGGTTAAGATTTTTTTCAATTTTATTAGGTATATAAGATATAAACAAAATACAATAGTGAAATTAGGTAAACCCAGTGATGAAATTATTTAATCTAGAAAAAAATAAGTAGAAAATTATTGTATGGTATTATATAGGAAAGTCATGTTCTATGATATGATTTGAATCATTGTTACTTTATGAGTTTATTAGTCATATGGTATGATTGGTCTTATTATATTTTAGAATATGTGTAAGATATATTGTTTCAGAAATTTCTGAAGCAACAATGATGAATGATCTTTAAAACAAGATTAAAAGGGACAAAAAGGATAAAAAGAAGAAGAAAGCATAGAACACAACAATTTATGTGGTTTAGGAATAATACCTATGTTCAATGAGATCTAGAATCACTTAACTAAAATAAAGAGTATAATTACAGGGAGATTTATTTTTGAAGTTCATAAAACCAAAGCTCAAATGAGCACTTAATGCAATGTGGTGAATAGTAACCCACATTGCTACAATACCCACATAGTAAGTCCACTGTACTTTAGTTTCACAACCACACAAGTGAAAGATGCTACAGTGTCGATGGAAAGAAGTATTCATAGCTATATTACCACTACCACATGCCTCTATAGCGAGTCCACATGGCTATAGTGACATGTTGGTATTACTTGTTAGCTCTGCAAAAGTGCATGGTAGTTGTTGCTAGGTGTTCAGTATGAGTCGACAACAGCTAGTCCAACTTCATCCAAGGATCAGGCTACACCTATCAAACATCTATAATTATATAAAACAGATTAATATTAGTTTATTGACCAATGTTTCATGTTATCAATCTTTGAAAAATAAGTTTTTAAAATGTGTAGTTGCCTATAACACATGCCAGACATATTTTATGAAAGACGTTAATAGAAAAAAAATCACGTGGACAAGCCCCTATGACAAAGGGATGTTGTATCATCATATAAAATTATATCCATGTTGTGGAAACTTTGGAAGATGCAATGAAAAATAGTTTTTTAGATGAATAAAAGATAAAAAAGAAGAAGAATAAGATGAACACAGACACAACAATTTACATGGTTTAAGAAAAATCCTTATGTGCACGGAGAGGCAGAATCCCTTCACTAGAATTTGGGAGCATAATTAAAGGGAAATCAAAGTTTCACACACACACACAAACAAAAAAACCCTATCATTAATGAGCTGATAAAAAGATGAATCACTATTCCACCATCTACATAATAATTCCACTATGCTTCAGTAAATAGTGACTTAAAGTCTGCACTGCTATAAGGTTGTGGTCACCCAAGTCCAAGTTGCTATAGTGGTTGGTGGCTAGAATTAAATGGAGATACAATATTGTTGTCTCCATATTCTAAGATAATATATTAGTCATTCCAAGTATGCACTACTAAATTCCCTATCAGTATTACTTGGTTATCTCTATAATAGCTGGTCAAAGTTGCATCCAGGTATTTAGTATGGACCTCTATCATTCATCGCAACATCATCCAAAACGAATTGCGATACACTAATCCAATAATCCAACACTCATATTATGTAATCCACAATCATAATGAATTAAATATTCCATTGTTTTCCATTTATGATCAGACATCAAAGGGAATAAAAACATACAAATTATGTATATAATATTTTTAGGACCCCATGTAAAAAAAATATTTTTTTAATCTATGAAATGAGATTTAAATTATGAATTTCTTACAAATATTATATTTTGATAATATGAAATGTTAATATTATATTTATATGATAATAGAAGTATATGATTATTATAATATGTAGTGTTCATGACTCTCACATTGTAAATATTTATGAGATATTTAATTAATAAATATGAATAGTTTTTATTTAGACACTATTATATATGGAAATATCTATGTCAGTCTATATGTCTTGTTCCAAGAATCCACATAACATTAGACCAAAATAAAAATATTTTGGACATAAATTTCAGGTTTAAAATTGAATATATTATATTAAATTTCATCATACATTAATAAATGTAGCATCCATATCTTGATTTAATAATTCTTTATAGATAATGAAAAGTTTATGAATTCTTCATATTTATTTCGATTTGATTGTTGAATGCTTAATAAAATTTTCTATATCATTTATTTGAATAGATTCATGCTAAATATTTCATTTTATTTAATGTAATTTAATCAAAATTTATGACTTGAATTTCTATAAATTCCAATGTAATGATTGATTGTACTTATTCTATATTCTAACATATTTGGATTTAAAATAGTCAATTAAAACCTCTTGAATACTGATTATGGTTAGTAGGGTTCCATGTCATTGTTTTCAATGGCCTTAATTATTGGGATTTTTTTATAAATTTTTATGTTTTATAACTTCATCATCATACCTACTTAGGAGTTGGATTTCTATTTTCTAGGATTTTAATCACATTCATGAAATGAATTTTTTGAAACATTTTCAAATGTTTTGTTTGGGTATTCTCTCTAATATTACAATTAAATATTTTAATTGTGTATGCATGAACAAATAATTAATTATATAAGGGATTTACACTTAATGTATGTTAATTTTTCCAAATGTGTATAAGACTCATAAAATGAATATATATAAGCATGAAAGAATTTATATATATTATGTGAGATTAAATAAGATTCATATTTAAGATAACTGATCAGATCAAATAAATTCTATCTAAAATACCAAAGTGTTGGATTCATCCCAATAATCATAATTTTCTAGATATCAATCAACCAAACTAATGGTTTATACCAAAATTAGAAACTTCTGATTTATCCTAGGTAAGTATTATGTGAAAATAGTAATTTTATTATGAGCTATAGACTTAACTTTGGAAATTGAACCTAGTATAATTAGATTACTAGAGAAATGGAGTGATGATTATTCATAAAATTAATTTGAGAAAGGTATCATCCATGGAACATGATAACACCATGGTCAAAAAGTGTGAAAGATCACCCTAAGAGAGGGTGAATCAGGGTGGATACAAAATTTAAATTCCTTTATATAATATTACCTTTAGTTGTATCTTGTCCCTTTTTAAGGTACCAAGGCCCGTAGTGGAACCTGATGGGATGGGGATTTTAAAATTTTCATTGACAGTGTGACTGAACTTGTTATCACTAATGATCTGAGCCTCGGTAAGGTATGAGGATCTCATGTAAATTAACAGAGATCAAAAAATAAAACTATAAAAATACCTTTACATATTTAAAGTCATGATCGATAGAAACTTGTCATTGGTGATCATTTCTTGAAGGATCCATAAAAGGTCCCTTTATATCATCCATGTATGCTTCAAAAAACAATAGGATCACCGATAGTTTGATTCTGGGTGCTAGCACAGTGATATGATGATGTCTTAGATGTCCCGATGATCACTGCATGAATATTCCTTCTATTCTTGAGTGATATATTGATCTGAGCTCTTTGATTGACTACTTATCTCTCTAGGATGTTGGAGGATACGGAGGATCTGGCTAAAATTCCATGAATAGTCCTTTATGTGAGAGAATCTTCCTCTATTTATAGTGGAGTTGCTAAATACCTAGTTGGGTTCCCTGACCCCAGTTTATTTCAATGTCCACTAAATAATAATTATGATGAACTAAACCGCACCATAAATATTATTAATTATTTATCCCATACTTGTAATATATATATAATATATTACATGATAAAACTGATCCATTTAACTAGAGTCACCATTCCAGCTTAATATTAAACGAACCTTGAATATTAAAAAAAATATTCATTCTGCTGATATTTTATAATATTTACTTAACTCATAAATAAATTAAATAAATTAAATCCCAATTATTCATAACTTTAATAATAATTAATTTCTTTCTTTCATTGGTGATCGATACCTTGAACAGTACTTGGACCCCGTGGTGGGACCCACCAAGTCCAGTATACCTATTCAACTGAATAGGGATGATATTTGAATATGTTATTATGTGTGACCATCTAGGACCTTATCTCAATAGTAGTGAATAAAATCCACAAACTAAGAGTGGAGTCTAGAAACCCATCAAGTCCCCTAAAGAGATAAGGATAATCATAGAAATGACTACCAACCTATGAACACTAACTATTTACTATAATCTCTTTTTCTTTAAATATATCATAAAGTGGGATGAAAACTTATGTCATCATCCTTTTCTTACTTTATTATTTCTTGATCTATCTGGATAGATTTACATTTTGAGTGCTTTGGCCAATTACTTATGAAGGTAGCACCATCCTAATCAACTTGGACGAAGATATAGAACTTCCTTAACTGGGAAGTGGATAATCCTTTCTTGACCATTCAACCAATTTCATACCTCTAATTATGTACCCAACACAATATACCTCGCCATGATTTCAATATAACTGTTTTTTCTTTTTATTAAAGTACATAATAAAATGGTACACATAGATAATGACCTCATGTTTGGATACCAATACACATGTTTGTATATAAGAACAACCAACGACACTCAAAACATGTGGTGTTCCTATTATTGGATATTTCCTCATGATCTCACTACTAGAAATCACCAAGTGCAAAATTCCTGAGAATAAGTCTCAATGCTTATGATCTCCTAAAACCTGATAATCAAACATCAACTATGTTCAATCAATATGATGAATCTAGACCATAGTACCTATTTAATATTAATGTCATAGTGTCTCAAGGATCTCATTATATCCTAGGATCTACTAAAACATTTTGATATGAAAATTAGTCTATGGAAATTACCATTGAATAGTGGATTCATAAACATCTACACAATAATGGTAAGAAAATATCATATATATTTAACTATATATGTGATATGGTAATCAAAATTACTACATAATTAGGTTCAGGGAACCCACTATTTCAACACTCCCACTTGAAATAGATATAACTTACTAACCATGCTTGTTAGCTACTCATATGACGACGATCATGTCTCTACAGTGTAATGACTTTAGCTGTTGAGTCTTTCATGTTCCCTCCATGTGGTAATTCGATTATATGTGACCTCGTCTCTTGAGTAAAACTTCTCAAAAGATGTTAAACCCGACTATATCTTCTTTTTCACTATCATAACGTGACATCTTGGATAGTAATAATATCATAATTTACATTATGATAATACTTTACTTAATATGTGTGATTCCAAGAATTGGAACAAATCGTTGCATTTAACTGCTTCTTTGTTGCTTTAGAAGTTGCAACGTACTCCGTATTTGTAGGTATGGCTACAACTAGACTATATGATCTTGTATTTCTCATTTAGATTGCCTAACTACAATATTATATCATTTATCTAAGGAAAACTAGTTTGTGTCCCACAACAACTAGTATCCTTCTTCTCCCCTTACTAGGTACATATCATTTGTACTTTCTGAAGTAAAATATGATAGTTTTGACTACTTTACTTGCAGTGCTCCTAGATATAGCTGATATTTTCCTACTATAAAGTATATACTAGAAATATTAGTTCATGTACATATCATGGAATATGTAATTAATCCATTTATTAAGTGTATAGAACTAAACTCACAACTTTAATATCCTCCCATGTTCCGAACATGTCAACCTAGATAGATTTAGCCATGTGGCAATGGAAAAAATTATTAACTTGAATTGTTCTGGCTTGTATTCTTTAAATACCATGTCACTATATGTATGAATGACTAGGTTGAAGAAACCATTAGATCTAACTCATGGGATCTTTTTCCCCATAACATAGATTTCAACTTTAAGTCAATCCCTAGAGAATTGTTTTCATCCTCATCTTAACTCACTATAAGACCAATATCTATTTTCCATATGTTTTCGAACATAATTCTCTTGGAAAACCATGGTGCTCCCACTAGCCTCGGGAAACACATGGAAAAGATTCATTCCAAATGGATTCTCTAAGATATTGTTTCTTAATTTTATCAAGAACTGGATTTCAAAAACTTTCCACCCTTGTTAGCATTCAATGGTGTCATCATCCATTTCTGGTTGTGTCGTATAGACACGTTCTAAAAAATTAGATCTTGACATCCAATGGACAATATTATGATCTTAGAAGTTATCTATATTAAGTAAAATTCAAATGTATTTAGGCAACCAGCTTATTATTACCAATTAATCCTTATTGATACAATTATTATACCATCTATGTATCAATTCACTTGAATACCCACCGCAGTATTCAATGTATAATCCCCTTTATACTTTGATACATGGAATATATTGAATTTTAATTGATCTTTTTAATCTTATCTTATTTCCATATACTAATTACTTGTAGGAATTATCATTCTCAATGAACAATTTAACACTAGCTGGAGTGATTATTAATACATCACCATGGTTTTGAACCTTCCAAATAAGTATGTGTCTCTAGAACATGCATCTTCCACATGTACTTGTGGATCTTGTTCCTATTCCAACTATTTGTGCATCTTGAGCATTGACTAAACCCAAGTAAATCTTGCTTCCACTATCTCAAGTATATATTTTCACCCTTATATAGAAATTTATTATATCACTAGACTAAATATTTTATATCTTAGGGAATTATATAATATCCTAAGAAACTGTTAGGATAGTTACATAGATGAACTATGTGTTTAGATTGATGCTATTTTTTTATGTCCTAATAAACTCTTTGCATCTAAACACATATCCTATGATATAATGGATTTCTATCATACTATGGATCAAATGATATCCATATTTCATTTTATTTGTCATATCATTTATGGTATTTCACCATTATTTGCAAAGCACATCTTGAAATATGATGGAAGTTAATGCAGAGTGTAATAATTATACTACTTACATTATAACTTTGATGTATAAAATGTGCATTTAGGAATTTCTCCATGCTACATGTTTTTAGATCAATTTTAACATGTAAAACTCATCATTGATCCTCTTTATTAACATCAATACTATGATTTAGATAAGGTAATGTGAATTTAATAATTACTCCATGCTACATTATCATGATCGATGAATGTGTAGTCAAGATATCCTTCGGCATGTCGATCTGAAGCAACTAATATATTCTGACCATGATTATACTTCACTATAACATTCCCTAATGGAATCTTATGAAGTATATTTACCACTATCATTCCCTTGAAATAGTTCACAATCACTTGTTGAACTAATTCCAAAAGCTCTTTCACATACCTTTATTTCTAAAGGTTTCTTTGTCCAAAATAAAGATGTCAAAAATACCAAAAGTATTTAGTTATGCCAAGACTAAATACTAGATTGGGTATTTCCTTGATGTGGACCTTCAGCTTTTCATGACAAAGAATTAACTTTCCACAACTAGGTAAAATTTTTACATTTTTATAGTCATCATTATTTTTCTATGATTCATGTATCACTGAACAATTTTTTGTGTATGTTACCAAAAAAACATCCATTCCTGAACTTGGAATAATGTCTCATTATGTACAAAGGGAACATGAGGTAAATTTTTTGGTTACACTCAAAAACCTTTTCAACTTGAATCAATTCACTTGGAAAATAGAAGTTATGTGGGTCCCGCCGATGAATTTGGAATCACCATATCTCTACTGCTTGGAGAAAACACCTTACCTATTATAATATCTCTATACTTACTTGGTTACTATATTTAAATACACATATTTGTAAAGAATATTTTATTCAATACCCAATAAGTATGTTAGAAACATTAATTATTTGATGAATATATACTGAAGAAGAAGTGAGTTCTTGCTTATTCAATTCAGTTCATTGCGTTTTAATCTTCCATAAATTTATTTCATAATATGTGATACAAATAATATATTGTTTAAAAACCAACCTCTATTAATTGAAGTACATTACGAATGTGCCTTTGAAATAACTTTTCATTGTCTTTTTTTCCTTTTTCTTTCAATTTGTTCATCATAATAACTAAAGTAGGTATTGTCCTTAATATTCTTATTACAAGGAGAACCTTACTAGATTAATTATGTGAAAAATGATATTATAATGGGATTATTTTAAAGGTGATGAACTATATTTCACTTTACACAAAGCAAATGTAATCATCACATTCAAATTTTGCATCACTTTCTCCTCTCAAACTTCTTAGAGATGATACTACATGTGATATCATCCAAGATCTGATGTTGTATCCACAATAAACATTAGTTGTTGATGATATAATTATGTTAGAACCATTATATGATCAATTAATGAGTATCATATAATCATTTTTACACCAACACTTCCTAAGGAGGCATAACAGGTTGGGACACCAGCACCTTGAAGTTCTAATACTGTAGTAATGTGCACAACCGCATGTACTACACTTGGAAATGCATGCTTGTTTGGACATTAACTTTGTCCAACATTAATCTCAATTTTTATTGAGGTATTAATTTATATTTTTCTACAATAAAACTTTAGTAGATTAATAATTTTATGTTGATTCCCAAATTAGACATTACTGATTAATTGAATCATTAAATGTATCCCACTATTTTCATCGAATTCTAGGAACCCTCTATAATAGAATCAAAATAATTTATTTCTTGAGTATTCTAGTCGGAAGTATCCTTTACCCAACCCTCACATTCTACATGATTTGGCTACACCACTACTTGAAGGGTTTAATGTAGGCTTTTGACTATCCAACTGCATTAAATCGTGGTTCCTTGATCTATTGAGTGAAGCCCCAGCTTCTAAAATCATTAATTGATTTAATCAATGATTTCTTATAAAATTACAACAATCTAGGTTTGGATATTTATTTGTGGCAATTTTAATTAAGCCAACCCACCACCCTTATAATAACTCCCTAATTAGTAAGAGGCACCCTCAACTTTGGCATGACTGACACCCCAAACACCTAGTTTTGTTCAAACTTAAATGATAGAAGTTGGAAATGACTTAATATTACTTTTAGGGTTTTTTGTTTTTATCTTAATGAATGTACTCAATTTCTATTATTCTTGTACATCTATGTAGTCATGCTCATAACTGAACATTAATAGAAAAACACATGTCACTTCTTTATTTATTTTATAATTTATTATTTTATGTATTCTTACAGTATTTTAAAATACATAAAATAATAAATAAATTCATAAAGGTAAACCTAAACCCAATTGGTCTGGAGAATCTAAACAACCTAGGGGAATCATAGTTGTATCATTGCTTGACTTTTAATGCAGGTCACCCTGATTCTGCATGTCTGCTTCTCATCTAGAGTATCTCCTCATTTTGGTAGAGTCCACATGATGTATTGCATCATCTTGATCAATGTACACTTCCTCATCATGGTGGGGTTAACATCATACATTTTCTTCATCTAAAGTACAAAGATACTCGCACACAAGTGAGGGGGAATACGGGTGTAATGTACATCAGATAAAATTGGGTGTGTGTTCCCTTATACATGTTAACCGAAAAAACATGACAATGTGCTGACCATAATTTAATTAATTTCAACCATCACAAACAGTTAAAATAATTATGTAATAGAAAACATACACGGTTTGGTGCTAAAGACCAGTAAGTGGGTAAATATTAAAGTGTGATAAAATTAAATGACATTAAATAAGTGCGGGGGTTATTTAATTAAATTAAATGAATTAAATAATTAAAATAATTTAATTATTTATGGATCCCTTAATTAATTTAACTTTATTACCAAAAAATTAAATTAATTAATTAATTCAATTTAATATATAAATTAAATTAATTTTACTTAGGTATTAAAATAATAAACCAAAATTAATTTTGATTAGTTTAATTTAATAACCCATAGGTCAGAGGATCAGAACCTCCCTCTGATACCAATTGAAGGTACTGAGTCCCGTAGCAGAAGCCGATGTGGTGGGGATATTAAAATTTTCATCGACGACACTACTGAACATGTCATCACCGATAATTTGAGCCCTGAAAAGGTATGAGGATCTCACATAAATTAAAAGAGAAAGTAAAATAAAACTTTAAATGTACATTTATAGATCTGAAGGCACGGTCAACAAAAAATCACCGTCGACGATCTTTAGTTGAAGGATCCATACCTGGATCCCTCTAGATCATCCAAATGTTCTTCAAAAATCCATGGGATCACTGATCATTAGATTTCGGAAGCTAGCACGGTGATCCAAAAATTTCTTTAACATCCTGGTGATCACTACATCGAGATTCCATCAATGTTTTTTGGATATATTAATTCGAGATCTTGAATCAACTACCTATCTCTCTAGGAAGAGGGATGAGAGAGAGGCTCTAGCCAAAATGGGATGAATAGTCATTGATGAGAGATCCTCCTCTATTTATAGTGGAGTTTCTAAATACCCGATTGGGTTCCCCAACCCCTGTTTATTTCAACACCCACTAAATAATAATTATGAAGAGCTAAATAATGCCATAAATATTATTAATAATTTATCACATACTTATAATATATATATATATTATGTGATAAAATCGAGCCACTTAACTCGACATTCCGTTCCCGCTTAATATTAAATGAGCCTTGAATTTTAAAATAATATTCATTAAAATAATAATTTATCATATTTACATAACTCGTAAATACATTAAATAAATTCAATCCCAATTATTCATAACGTGAATAATAATGAATTTATTTATCTCTTTGGAGATCGATATCTTGAAGAATACTCAGACCAAATGGTGGGTCCCACTATGTCCAATATACCTATTCAACTGAATAGGACAGATTCTTGAATATGCTATTGTGTGTGACCCTATAGGTCATTATCATGATACAAGTGAATAAAATCCATAGTCTAAGAGCAGAGTCTGGCAACTCATCAAGGCCCCTAAAGAGATAAGGATAGTCATATCAACGACTAAAAACCTATGAACAATGATTATAAACTATAATCTCTTTGTCTTTACATATCTCATAATGCAAGAAACACACTTGTGTCATCGTAATTTTATTTATTTATTATTTTATGATCTATACAGATAGATTTACCTTTCAACTACTTTGTCCAATGAGTTATGAAGGTAGCACCATCCTGATCGACCAGGCCTGAGATATACAAATTCCTTATCTTGGATGTGAAAAGTCAATTCCTAACCATTCATCCAATGTCATACCACTAATGACATACCCAACACAATCTACCTTGCCATGGTTTCAATTTCATGGTTTTTTCCTTGCATCAAAGTACGTAATCAAATGGTATGCACTGGTAATGACCTCATGTCCAGAGACCAATACACATGTATGTAGATAGGAACAACCAATGACACTCAAAACTTGCGGTGTTCCAAATAGCAGGTATGTCCTCATGATCTCACTACTAGAGATTACCAATTGAGAAATTCATGAGAAGATGTCTCAATGACTACGCGCCCCTAGAACCTGATATTAAAACATCAACTATGTCCAATCAGTATGATACATCTAAACCATAGTACCTATTTAAGATTAATTCCATAGTATCTTGAGGTTCTCATTATGGCTTGGGATCTACTATAACCTTTTGATATGATAATTAATCTATGGAAATTACCATTAAATAGTGGATGTAGAAATTTCTATACTATAATGGTAAGTAAACATCATATATAGCAAACTGTATACACGATATGGTAATAAAAAGTACTGCAAAGTTGGGTCTAGGGTGCCCACTATTTCAACAGCTTTAATAAAATGAGAAATCATAATAATTTTAATCTTTAATACGAATTAAACACCAATTAGAAATTAATATGGTGACCATAATATATTTACATGGTTCATCTTTCAATACGAATAGTCTAATCAAAGGTGCACATTTGAGAAATCATTCTTAAACATAATCACTCACTAACTATTAAAGATTACATGATTTAATATGGATTTTCTATTGGAGAATACAAGATTAGATATAAAATTGTATTTTTTGTTGAAGATATAATTCTCATTATAGAATTCAAACATATTATCAATTTAAAGTTAGAACATTGAATAAATAATTTAGAATCAAAATGTTTCCATATTAATAGGGATAAGATAGAATATATAGACTCTTGTTTTAGAAAATTATTATCTATTAATGTTATATATGTGAGATTGGGAGACAATATTATTTAAAAAGTTGACCATTTTCAATATTTAGACTAATTTCTACAATTTGGTTGAGATATTAAGGAAGATGCCTCTCATAGGATTAAACCTGGATGGATAAAATGGTGAAAGACTTATAGAATGATTTGTGATCCTAGATTTCCTTTTAAATTGAAGGGTAAACTTTATTGAACTATTATTAGATAAGTTATTCTATATGGTTGTGAGTGTGGGACTTTAACAGAACATCTTGAACAAAAAAATCAAGATGTTAGAAATGAAAATTTTAAGATGGAAATCTAAATTTTCTTGGAAGAATGTGATAATTGAATCTAATTGTGAATTTTAGATTAAATATTATAACATATAGTGGGATGAAAACCAACAGGTGGTGTACACATGGAATTCAAGGTGCTGAAATCTCAATCAATTTAATTTTCCAAAACATAAATCTGTTTAATTTCGAAATGTATTACCCTAACCACACCCTAGAACATTTTGAAATACCCATATAACTACCTCAAATCATTTAAATACCAATATATAATTTGAAAATTCGTTTATAAATTTAAAATAAATGGATTTCAAGTTAAATAAATATCTTTCTATAATTTTATAATACATTAAATAAATATAGATAATGAACTAATAAATATTGATTTAATTGGATTTTGAATTAACTAGTCTAACCCTATAAAAACCACAATTAACCATTAACCTAATCCCATGTAATCAGATCGGGTTGTATTAGATACCTATTTTTATCCCTAAACATATCTCACAGTCTATATACAAACATATAATATGATGTTTAATTTTTTATATTATCTTACCATCTACATACAAACATATAATATAATTTATTGAATTATAATTAAATTGATTACAACAATGGGGTTTTTAAAAAAATGGGATTTCTATACAAAAATTATTTAAATGGTTCTATGTTTTAAATATTTATATAGAGAGTAAAAGAGAGAAAAAATTAGAAAATAGTTATTTTTTATTATATTTGATACTAATTTTCATTAAATTTAGTCAAAAATATTATTTAAAATATCTCTAAAACCTCCATCTCATGAATAAGTGACCATTTAAATCCTTTAAAAAATCAATGTGGGATTCAGGTTCTCTTTTTTCAACATTGGAATAAAAATATGGTAACAATAATACATTTTTAAAAATATTATTTTATTAATAATGTAAATAATAATAGTAATAAATAATTATGTTGTTATAAATAATAATTGATATTCTAAATAATAACTTGATTAATATAATAAATTAATAATAAGTATTAAATTCTAATTAATAATACCATATTTAATGTTTAATTTAGAACTACTTTAGTAATGTAATTAACAGAAACCAATAATTAATAATAAATTAAGTATTAATGTAGTTAAAAATAATTAACAATTTAATTAATAATAATTATTGATGTAATAAATAATAATAATAATAATAATATCATTATTAATTAAATTACTGTCATTAATAAATAATAATCACATAATATTTATTTTTATTAATGATAGTTATATTTTTAACTGTTAATGATAATAATAATAATATTATTAATATTATTTTTTATTTATCAATTATTATTAACTAAATTATAAATTAATTAATAATCAAACTATCAATTAATAATAATCAGACTCTAGTTCAAATCTAAGTAGGGATGAGTTTCTTTGGTACTATAGTAGTACTACCACATCATAGCAATGCGGGTACTGTAGCAGTTACTATAGTGGGGTATTGCAATAACATTATTATTCATTAAAAATGGGATTTCAAGCTATGTAATTGGGCCTTCAGGCCATAGGGCCTCTGGAACATCACACTCCAAAATATACTAGTAGAAAAATAAATTTTAACATCGTTTATTAACCTTTATCATTGGTTTTATATCCAGCTTCAATTTATAAGACATTGTGAGTTCTATTTTTAACCTCATATAAATAAAACAACATTAAAATAAGTATTTTTTAGGCTTTTGACATCATTTTTTTGGATAACTAATGTAAAAAGAGAAAATTTTAGACTTTTGATGTTGGTTTTTTGGATAACCAACATCAGACACTTTCCACAACTATTAATAGAAAAACTAATGTGAAAAGTGTATTATATTTTTATTTTTTAGTTGTATATTACTTGTTTGTAAGAAAAAATGATACATAAGAACTAAAAATTACATAAACCACATGAAAACAAGAAAAATAAACTTAAATATTCGACTTAATTTCATTTATTATGGTAGTGTCCTTAAAATTGATATGTTATTTATTGATATTTATATTATTTTGGGGAAATAACGCCTATGAAATCCAAACTAGTGGTTGGTAAGATTGAAAATTCATTTTTAATTTGATTTTCCAAATACGCTTTAAGGATGAGTAGTAACCTACATTCCATTACAGGAGGGAACAGAAGAAAAATAAACCCATTACAGATTTAAAAATTCAAAAACATCTGTAAAACCTGATGAAAACAAAATCTGAGAATCACCCGCATCTTCATCTCGATTGCCGATGTTTCCATCGCCAATCATCATCACCTGAGAACCATTGTTATCATCACAATCCTTCACAACGTCTCCAACATCATCCTACCACCTCCCTAAGACCAAAGACCGTCGAAAACCACCTGATTCATCATAAACATAACACCAAAACAAAAAAACCAGGTAGGGGCACTTCATCGCAAATCACAAACCATCGCACACCACTATCAAGAAAAAAAATCAAAACATCAGCGAGAACCTGCAAATGAAAACATAGAGTCCAAGGAGCCATAACTCAGCCCGAAAGAAGAACCCATCTACCATAAAGCCTTCACCCATCGCCGAAACCAAATCCAGAATCCCACCTCCATCCCTCCCCCAACTAGCCACGGACGCCAGAGGACGGGAAAAGAGGATAAGCAGGAAGCCTCCAATGGTGGCGATGTTGCACAAATCCAGACGAAATTCGAACATCAAAGCAAAAATAATGAAACCCATAACCACAAAGACCTCCAGAGCCGAACCTATGAGGGAAGAAGAAAAAGATCACCACAATCCAGGGCCAAAAATCCCATCATCGCCTTCGATACCACGCACGACGGCCAGATCTGACCAACGCGCCCCCAGCCAACTCTGACACGAAGCATCAGCCTTAACCGCAACAGTAGGAAGCTCGAAAGATAAAACCAGATTTTTTTTAAATACGTTTTTCTAAAAGAAAAATTTCTGAAAAATTTCCGATGTCAGTTTTTTTAAAAAAAAATACACTACAAAGGCGGCATCTGCGATGCCGCCTTTGCTCCCCCGTGCCCCCTTTGGTTCGGATCGATGACATGGAAAAGGCGGCCAGGGGGAGGCCTCCTTTTGCCTCAGGGTAAGGCGAAAGGCGGCTTCTACGATGCTGCCTTTGGCCATACGCAGAGGCGAAAGGCGGCTTCTGCGATGCCGCCTTCATCTGAACTCCCTATAAAAGGGCGGCCACCCCCTCCCCGCTCCTCAGTTTCTCATTTCCTTCCTCTCTCCATCCTCACTTCATCTCTCCGAATTTCTCTCTCTCTCTAAAAAATTCCTTTGTTGTGCGAGTTTTTATGAATCTTCATTTAGAGGTATGTTTCTTTAATTAATTTAATGTTTTTATTTAATTAATTTAATTTTGTTTAGTTTTAAATCTTTCATTTGTTAAGTTGTTTAGTTAGTTCTTAATATTTGGTTATTTAGTTTTTGTAATTAGTTATATATAGTTTTAAATAATTACTGTTAGGTAGTATAGATTAAGTATAGATTAACTTAAGATTAAGTATTTAGAAATTCTGGTATCTTAAAGATTATGTGGTTATCTACGAAATTAAATTTCTGTCTGGATACAAACATGTGGACGTGGCTCTGGCACAGATGTACATAGGGGTAAAACCTGAAAACACCGCTTTGAGCTAGACTCGAACGGGAACTGGTGCACGATAACGGGCCTTGCTGCATCCTGGTTTAACACTCCCAGGAAATATGCTTAAGATGATTCATATTTTCTTTATAAACTACTAAAATTTATAAGAGAAGAAAAAGAAAATCAGTATATTTATCAATGATAAATGATAAATATAACGTTATATAATCAAATAAGGACATAAGAATTAACGAATTAAAGTTATTATTAGTTAATTATAAAATAATATAATAATTAACAATTAGTTATTATTAGTTAATTTTAGAATAATTAATAAATAACATAGGATTAAAACATGGATTCATATAATGATTAGTTAACAATACTAATGATCAGTATATTTATAAATGATAAATGATAAATATAATGTTATAGAATCAAATAAGGACATAAGAATTAATGAATTAAAGTTATTATTAGTTAATTATATAATAATATAATAATTAACGATTAGTTATTATTAGTTAATTTTAGAATAATTATTAAATAACATAGGATTAAAACATGAATTCATATAATGATTAGATAATGATACTAATGAACATATAAAGTGAAATGAAGAAGAACAAACAAACTAAATAAAAGGCGCTCTAAAATTACATTCTAATAAATATCTTATGGTCAAACATCAGTAGCTTAGTTTATGGTATAGAAAGGCACACTAAAATTACATTATAATAAACGTCATATCTTCAAACATAATTGTTAATATTTTGTTACACTATCATAATTTTGATGAAAGAAACATTTTTGATGTAGACAGCCATGTTTTCCTGTGTGTACTGTTATGGGGAGATTATTCAAACTGAGCAAGGAGATTCTTACAGTACACAACCAATTACGGTGGTTAGTAGAGTTGATTGTGTTACCATAAGTAACCTTAAAGAGAGAATTCGTGTTTCCTTAAATCTGGTACCCGATCAAGAGATCATGTCTATGAGCTATAGACATTTGCAATTTCTAACAACACTGTGGCATATAGTTTTTCCATTGGTTGCTGATGCGCAGTGGGTCCAAGCAATTAATTTATTTTCTCAATGGTTAGATGGTACTATGATGGAGTTATACGTTGTTGTTTCTACTGTACAACAACAACGTCCACTTGTACAAAGACGTAGAAATACAAGAGTGGTTGAAGACAGTCTACCCCATGACATTGAGCCTATTCCAAATGATGCAGCAGAAGAGGACAACCTAGATGATCTCCCAGATATACATGTCAATACGACTTCTGATGAGGAGTTTCATAATGATGGATCAGATGGCGACAACAGTGCTGATGAGGAGGGACCAATTGATGATAGAGAGGAGGTTTTGAGAAAAGCAATTGTTGTACATCAACCTCAGTCAATAAATCATCCACCACTATTTTAATCTTGGTCAGAAGCAATGACACGCATGCCTGAATTCAATAATACTATTCTCACACCGACAACTGAGTTCTCTGGAGTTGTACCAGATAGGTTTAGTGAGGTGGACAAAACCTTATATATTGGAAGGAATTTTCCCAGTAAAGATTCCTTAAAAAGCACGTTAAAGAGATTTCATATTGAGAGAAACTTAAACTATGTAGTTCACAAATCATGCCATAGTAAATATTTTATACGGTGCATGAAGTATGGGGATGATTGTAGATTTCGCTTAAGGGTTATTCCAGACATTACATTTGGAGGTTGGAGAATCTCAATGATTGAGGCGGCTCATACTTGCGTTCAGCCAAGTCCCACACAAGATCATACTTCATTGGATGTAGAATTTGTGTCATCTATTGTTGTTGAGATGATTAGTACATGCCAAGATATTACAATATCCCTTTTACAAGAGAGGATTCTACAGACATTCGGTTATAAGATTTCCTATAATAAGGCATGGATGGAGAAACAGAAGGCAATTGTGAAGGTATATGGTGATTGGGATGACTCATATCTAGTATTGTCGCAATTTCTAGCCATACTGAGGCATCATAACCATGTTTTCTTTCATATGGATACAAACGAACATGTGTCTCTTGATAATCGACTTGATCCATCTCGTGTTCAATTTCATCAGTTGTTCTGGGCATTCCTTCCTTGTATCTCCGCATTTCGTTTTTGCAAACAATTTATTTAGATTGATGGAACATTTCTGTATGGAAAATACAAGGGCGTATTGTCGATTGCAGCAACCCAAGATGGAAACCATTCACCTCTTCCACTTGCCTTTTCCATTGTAGAGAAAGAAAACTATGAATCATGGAGTTGGTTTCTGGAATGTATCAGTAACCATTTCACCAACATTCATGGAGTTTGTTTGATATCTGATCTCCATCGAGCAATTAATGAGGCAATCAATGCAGATCCTGATACCTGGAGATACCCAAATGCACATCATCTGTTCTGCATTAGACACATTACTAGCAATGTGCATAAAAAATTCCACAACGAACCGATGAAGAAGGCAATCACGAGGCTTAGTACGTATTTTATTCGTTCTGTTTTACTGTTTCAATATAAATATAAAATCGATTTATGTGAAATATCATCTTCATTTTGTAGCATATGAGTCAGACCAATGACGATTTGAAGAACGTTTTGAACAAATTCGTCAGGATAATCAAGAAGTTTATGATTATATGATGTGGATTCCAAAAGAGAAATGGACATTGGCATACGACGGGGGAAAGAGGTACGTACACATGATGACAAACATTGTGGAGTGCATCAATGGTATCTTCAAAGGACTTCGCAAGCTACCTATATCCGCCTTAGTTAAGGAGACATTATATCGATGCGTGAAGTACTTTGTGGATAGACAAAAACTAGCATCAGACAGAATACATAAAGGGCTAATATATGGAAGACACTTTCAACGAGAGATTGAAAAAAATATTAAAGAAGCTTCTGGTTATCACGTTTGTCTCTTTCGAAGAGAAGACTCCCGATTTAAAGTTCAAGAGCGTTCAGACCCCATCACAAATCACATCGGTGAAAAATGGTGGTATTACTGGAAACAAGGCAATTCCAATGTGGAAAATTTCAGGCCTTACGGTTTCCATGTACACACGCCATCGCAGCATGTGCCTCTGTGAACATCTCATGGGAAGCATATGTTGATCCAGTGTATCGGATGGATATCATTGCCAACTGTTATGCTGCACCATGGACACCTATTGGGGAGTATCGTTATTTCCCAATGCATGAAGGCCAGCCGATAGTGATACCTGACATGAATCGGTTACGTCCTCGTGGGAGACCAAAGGCGAGTAGGATGCGTAATGAGATGGACTGGCCTCAAGAATAGGGACAGAGTTTTCGATGCACAATATGTCATAAAGAAGGTCATAACCAGAAGCAATTCCCTAACGTTGTTGGGTCGACTTCACAGTATCATTCATAATGATGTATTGTCTTCATTGTGACATTCCCATATTGTAAACTAAATGTTGTTATCTCTTCTTTATTCCTTGGTTTTCTAAACCACAAACATCTGAGATAAGTTTTCATATTAATATTCATGCTTTCAAGAAATAACTATAAATATGAGATAATAGAATTTATTTAAAAACTCCGAAATCGAAACACTTAACCCATATTGAAAAGTGTATGTCAGTTAACCCATTAACATGTTTCCTGGATGTTAATATTAAAAATTTTAGCCCTAAACCCTCCAACCTAAACCCCAATCTAAACATGCAGGATATTTTAGCAAACTGTTCTATAACAAATTTATAATATCATAATAATTAGCATAAGATATTGAATACATACAATTAGATAAATTCGAAAAACATCATTACTAATTGACATGGTTTATCTTAATCCAATCCATAAGTAGTTAATCATAAATCTCCCCCAAAATATGTGTAACCAAATTTAAGACTCAATATTTTATATAACATAACTTATTTCATATTAATATTCATGCTTTCAAGAAATAACTTTAAATATGAGATAATAGAATTTATTTCAAAACTCCGAAAGCGGAATACTTAACCCATATTGAAAAGTAAATGTCAGTTAACCCATTAACATGTTTCATGGATGTTAATATTAAAAAATTTAACCCTAAACCCTCCAACCTAAACCCCAATTTAATCATGCAGGATATTTTAGCAAACTGTTCTATAACAAATTTATAGTATCATAATAATTAGCAAAAGATATTTAATACATACAATTAGATAAATTCTAAAAACATCATTACTAATTGACATGGTTTATCTTAATCCAATCCATAAGTAGTTAATCATAAAGCTCCCCCAAAATATGTGTAACAAATTCAAGACTCAATATTTTAGATAACATAACTTATTTCATATTAACATTCATGCTTTCAAGAAATAACTTTAAATATGAGATAATAGAATTTATTTCAAAACTCCGAATGCGGAACACTTAACCCATATTGAAAAGTAAATGTCAGTTAACCCATTAACATGTTTCCTGGATGTTAATATTAAAAAATTTAACCCTAAACCCTTCAACCTAAACCCCAATGCAAACATGCAGGATATTTTAGCAAACTGTTCTATAACATATTTATAGTATCATAATAATTAGCATAAGATATTGAATACATACAATTAGAAAAATTCTAAAAACATCATTACTAATTGACATGGTTTATCTTAATCCAATCCATAAGTAGTTAATCATACATCTCCCCCAAAATATGTGTAACCAAATTCAAGACTCAATATTTTAGATAACATAACTTATTTCATATTAATATTCATGCTTTAAAGAAATAACTTTAAATATGAGATAATAAAATTTATTTCAAAACTCCGAAAGTGGAACACTTAACCCATATTGAAAAGTAAATGTCAGTTAACCCATTAACATGTTTCCTGGATGTTAATATTAAAAATTTTAACCCTAAACCCTCCAACCTAAACCCCAATGCAAACATACAGGATATTTTAGCAAACTGTTCTATAACAAATTTATAGTATCATAATAATTAGCATAAGATATTGAATACATACAATTAGATAAATTCTAAAATCATCATTACTAATTGACATGGTTTATCTTAATCTAATCCATAAGTAGTTAATCATACAGCTCCCCCAAAATATGTGTAACCAAATTCAAGACTCAATATTTTAGATAACATAACTTATTTCATATTAATATTCATGCTTTCAAGAAATAACTTTAAATATGAGATAATAGAATTTATTTCAAAACTCCGAAAGCGGAACACTTAACCCATATTGAAAAGTAAATGTCAGTTAACCCATTAACATGTTTCCTGGATGTTAATATTAAAAAATTTAACCCTAAACCCTCCAACCTAAACCCCAATGCAAGCATGAAGGATATTTTAGAAAACTGTTCTATAACAAATTTATAGTATCATAATAATTAGCATATGATATTGAATACATACAATTAGATAAATTCTAAAAACATCATAATGTTATATTTACATTTTACACTTACGACTCATTTTCTTTGTTTATATGCAGATGGATGATACCATACTTCTCACTTAGCAGCCTACCCATATTTCGCAGGCTGTGTTAGAGGGTCATCCAGATCGATTTGTGAAGGTGCGTCGAGTGCACCATTTTCATTACATGGGGCCTCCACATGCCATTCGACCTTACTTGCACCGTGCTGGCTTCTATGGCCTTGCCGTATCAGATTTCACATTTGTAGATCATTACCTACTTGCTGCCTCGTTTAGAGATGGAGACCAGAGACACACACATTCCACTTGCCTGAGGGAGAGATGACCATCACCCTCGATGATGTCGCAGTGCTTCTCGGTCTGCCTATCCTGGGGAGACCCCTTATTGGACCCACTCGTGCAGCTTGGCCAGACCTTGGTCAACGCTTGTTAGGCGTTGATATTTTGTCCGACCGTAGGGCTACAGATGGATCGTCCATATCTATGCGTTGGTTGGAGTCGCAGATTCCACATTTACAGGATGATGATGATGAGCAGACCGTCATGCGTTACGCCCGTGCATATATCTTATGACTCATTGGTGGGACCATGTGTACTGATCACTCGGGGATGCACATGAATATGATGTATCTACCCCTACTAGAGGACTTTGATCGGGCTGGGACGTATAGTTGGGGATCATCCTGCTTGGCATACACGTACAGATCATTATGCAAACTATCCCATAGGGACCGTACAGGTCTTGGAGGATGCGTCATCCTTATTCATATGTGGGCATGGGAGTGCATCCTAGCATTCCTCCCTGACCTAGCTGGTCCACCGGTCGAGATGGAGGTGTTGCATGACGCTCCACGTGGACGTTGGTATGATAAGTCAGTTCTATTGGTTTTTTATTCTACTATGAGTTATTGACTATAATTTCTCATTATTTGTCATTATCGTTGTATTTTACAGGTGGTGTCAGCGACACAATTTTGACGGGGTTCCGAGACAGCATTTGGGCGTATATCAGCTACAGTTGGACTATCTCTTACCTGATCAGGTATGTATATACAATCTATCATTGTCTAACATTTTTAATAATAACATCAATTTTGGTTTTTAGTTGGTTTTTTTTTTGACAAAATCACTTTTCATTTTAGATTTCATGGCTTCCATACTAGAGTATTATGGACCAGTTTCCAGCATACTGCACTGTTGGGCTTGAGGATGTTATGGATGTAGTGCCCCTCATTCACTTTCATATTATTGAGTGGCAGTAGCCTGACAGGGTCATGCACCAATTTTTTCGTACTCAGCCGATTCCATTACCATCTAGACAGACAGAAAAGCTTCATGGGATAAATCTGACAGGGAGGCAGGATGATGACTGGTCCCAAGTACATGCGAGTTTTATCGACTTCTGGTACATACGTGCAGAGTTACGTATTCAGGGTGTTCCTACAAATCGATTCTCTCTTTCAGAGCAAGTTGACTATGCGCCATGGTATAGACTGAAGTCTATACTGTATCTTACCCAAGCTGGCATAGAGATGCAGAGAATGGTAAGTTAATAAATTCCTATTAGTTTTTTTATTGAATTATTTTCTAATTCCATTTGAATCTACTTACAGGGAAGTCACACATAGAAGCTTGTTCACATGAGTGATGAAGAGGAGGAGGGGGTCTTTAGCTGGGAAGCCGTCCATGCTACAGCGCTGGAGGCGAGGGCAACTTCTCATGCACTTTCTGGGAGCATCTTCACGCGTCTGGCCCAGAGACAGGAGGTTCCTGCCCCATAGGAACATCCTGCAGCTGTTGTTGGTACTGAGGAGCCACGACCATGGCGACGTAGACAGCGTCGTGCTGCACGTGAGGCCTCACCTTTTCCACAGGCAGAGGTCGGGCCTCTAGTAGTCTAGGATCAGCCTATTCAGGATGTGCCTCAGGTGGCAAGGGATCCGTCTTTCCTGACAGGATATCCGCAGTTCTCTTCATCTTGGGTTCTAGATCCTTCACAACCTTGGATTCTAGATCCGTCATCGTCTTGGGGTATAGCTCCATCACAGGCTTCATTCCCCTCTGCGATGGAGGTAGGTCCTTCTACCACCCTAGTGGGAGAAGGATCTGAATGGCAGTACGAGATGCAGTTGACAGCTCCTCCCACTGACACACAGATGGAAGATGCGACAGTCGACGTTTCAGTTCCCGAGGATCAGCCTTCTCCAGGTCATCAGACTCCACTGCGCACTCGACGCAGACGTCCTATTCGCAGACCACCATGTGGGACGGAATCGCCTCGCCACAGACATATGCATTGATTGTACATTATTGTTTACATGTTTTATGTGTACTGAAATCAAAATACTATTTTTACTTGTTGGTCAGAGTGGAATCTCAGGAGGGGGTAAATTAGGTTTTATTTATATATATATATATAACCATACGAACATAATAATAAAAAATTAATAATTACTAATTACCTAATTACAAATTATATAATTAATAATTATATTACTAATTAACTATTTAATTAGTATATAATTAATATTTATATTATGAAATAACTAATTAATTAGTATATAATTTGTAATTTGGTAATTAGTGTTTATTAATCATTATTATATAATAACTAATTAGTTAATTAGTAATAAAATTATCAATTATATAATACTTAATTATTACATATATAATAAATATTTAGTTAATTAGAAATATAATTAATAATTATAACTAATTAATTAGTAATTGGTAATTATTAATTATTTAATCAGTAATATAAATATTTATTATGATTATTCATTATAAGAGGGCTTGCCCTGAAAATCATTCTGCATTTTCGATGTCGAATTAAGGTTCTACCTTTACTGCGCAGTACATTCTGCATTTCCGATGTGGGATTCTGTTTCAAGTACGTGACTTTAGAATACAATAAAATATAAACTATAAGGCCAATACAAACGAAATTTTAAACATTGATTAAATATATAATAAATACTTGAAAACAAAAAATAATTTCCTCAAAAATGTTGATGAAAAATAATCTATAACCTTTCAAAACCGCTTACTTGAAACTTAAAAATGTTTCAAATACGTGAATTTGAAAGACTGTAAAATATAAACTATAAAACGAATATATTTTAAACTTTAAACATTGATTAAACATATAATAAATAGTTGAAAACAAAAGAAATTTCCAAAAAATGTTGATGAAAACTAATTTATAAGCTTTCAAAACCGCATACATGAAACTTAAAATTTTTCAAGTACGTGACTTTGAAAAACCATAAAACATAAAATAGAAGACCAATATAAATGAAATGTTAAACATTGATTAAACATATAATAAATAGTTGAAAACAAAAGCAATTTCCAAAAAATGTTAATGAAAAATAATTTATAAGCTTTCAAAACCGCCTACTTGAAACTTAAAAATGTTTCAAGTACGTGACTTTGAAAGATTATAATTATATTACTAATTAACTAATTAATTATTATATAATTAATAGTTATATTAATAATTAACTAATTATTTATTATATAAGTAATAATTAATGAGTAATAATTAATAATTAATAATTTAATGAATATTTATAATTAATATTTATATTACTAATTAACTAATTAATAATTACTAATTACTTATTAATAATTATTAATTTCTAATTACTAATTATAATGAATAATTATAATAATTATTTATATTAATAATTAAATAATTAATAATTAATAATTACTAATTACTAATTAATTAATTATAATTATTAATTGTATTTCTAATTAACTAAATATTTATTATATATGTAATAATTATATTACTAATTAATTATTATATAATTAATGATAATATTACTAATTAACTAATTAATTATGACATATTTAATTATTAATAATTACTAATTAATAATTAAAAAATATAATGAATAAATGTAATTAAAAATTATATTACTAATTTACTAATTAATTGTTATATAATTAATAATTATATAACTAATGAACTAACTAAATATTATATAATTAATTATTAATAATTAATAATTAATAATTATAATGACTAATTATAATTAATATTTATATTACTAATTAACTAATTAATAATTACTAATTACTAATTACTAATTAATAATTAATAATTATAATGAATAAATGTAATTAAATAATTAGTTTACTATTTTAGTAATTTATTTTTATATAATTAATAATAATATTACAAATTAACTAACTAATTTTTATATAATTAATTATTATTAATTACTAATTAATAATTATAATGAATAATTATAATTAAAATTCATATTAAAAATTTACTAATTAATTATTATAATGAATAATTATATTTAAAAAACATATTAAAAATTTATTAATTAATTATTATATAAATAATAATAATATTGCTAATTAACTAATTAATTTTTACATAATTATCTATTAATAATTACTAATTAATAATTATAATTAATTCTTATAATTAATTATCTTATTTATAATTAACTAATTAATTATTATATAATTAATAATGATATTACTAATTAAATAATTATTTATTTTATAGTTAATAATTATATAATTAATCATTATATTACTAATTAAGTATTATATAAATAATAAATAATAATTAATAGTTATAATGAATAATTATAATGAATAAATATATTACTAATTAACTACTTATTTATTATATAATAATTTTTAATAATTACTAATGAATAATTATAATGAATAATTATATTACTAATTAACTATTATATAATTAATTATTAATAATATTAATTTGATAGTTAAATAAATTATTATATGTTTAATCCATGTTTTAACTTTAAATTATATCGGTCTTATAGTTTATATTTTAGTCATTCAAAACTGCATACTTTGATCATTTTAAGTTTTAAGTAGGTGATTTTGAAAGCTTATAAATTATTTTTCATGAAGATTTTTTACGAAATTCTTTTTATTTTTAACTATTTGTTATATGTTTAATCCGTGTTTTATGTTTCATTTATATCGGTCTTATAGTTTATATTTTAAAGGATTTCAAAGTCACGTGCTTGAAACATTTTTAAGTTTCATGTTGGTCATTTTGAAATCTTATAAATTATATTTCATTAATATTTTTTAAGAAATTATTTTTATTTTCAAATATTTGTTTTATGTTTAATTCATGTATTAAGTTTCATTTATATTGGTCATATAATTTATATTTTATAAGCTTTCAAAATCACGTACTTGAAACTTCTTATGTTTCAAGTAAGTGGTTTTGAAAGCTTATAAATTATTTCTTATCATCATTTTTTATGATTTTTTTGTGTTTTCAACTATTTTTTATATGTTTAATATATTGGCCTTATAGTTTATATTTTATAGTCTTTCAAAGTCACGTACTTGAAAACTTTTAAGTTTCAAGTATGCGGTTTTGAAAGTTTATAAATTACTTTTCATCAACATTTTTTTGGAAATTTATTTTGTTTTCAATTATTTATTATATGTTTAATCAATGTTTAAAGTTTCAATTATATTCGTTTTATAGTTTATATTTTACAGTCTTTCAAATTCACGTATTTGAAACATTTTTATGTTTCAAGTAGGCGGTTTTGAAAGGTTATAGATTATTTTTCATCAACATTTTTGAGGAAATACTTTTTGTTTTCAACTATTTATTATATGTTAAATCAATGTTTAAAATTTTATTTATATTGGCCCTATAGTTTATATTTTATTGTATTTCAAAGTCACGTACTTATAACAGAATCCCACATCGGAAATGCAGAATGTACTGTGCAGTAAAGGTAGAACCTTAATCCCACATGGAAAATGCAGAATGATTTTCCGGGCAAGCCCTCTTATAAAAGGGAGGCATGGGTAAGAGTTTCTGTCAGAATCCAGACTACTGTAATGGCTGTAGCGCTGGATCTTTAATAGCAGAAAAATTCTGCTGAAATTTTTTGTTTTGTTTATATATATATATATATATATATAAACAAAAAAACAAAAAATAAAAACAAAAATAAAAATTTTCAAAAAAAAAGATATTTTTAGGAGAAAGGCGGCATCGCGGATTCCGCCTTTCACCCGCAGCGCAAAGGCGGCATCATGGATGCCACCTTGCCCCTGAAATGAAAAGGCGGCATCTGGGATGCTGCTTTTGAGGTGCATTTTTAAAAAAAAATTGTTGTAAGCATTTTCTGGAAAATATTTTTTTTAAACGTAAAAAAAAATCTGATAAAACCACACCGCGCCACCATGAAAATCACTGTCAAGAAGAGATGATGAATGAGTCCACGAAGACACACCGCCATAGGAGGGACACCGCACGCCATGAGCTGGCCGAGCTGAAGCAACAGAAGCCAGCTAATCCACTGCTGGGGAGAGGAAGGCGACGGCGGGGGGAAACCCTAGCGCAGAGCCTCTTACAGGCACATATTCCCAAGTATAGAATTTCAAACTTATATTGGTAAATCTCATGTGAAATATTCATCTTCTTAACTGGACCGAAATAATTCTTCTTCATCATAAAAAAAGTAAACCATCAAAAAGTTTGTCAATGGAGAAAACCTATAATAAATAAACTAAATGATGAGTTCATACTAATAAATACCATGTTGAAATCATAAAATTAATAAGTGATGGAATGTTGATGTGGATCAAAGAGGACTAGATCAAAAATATATAAATAGAGATAATGAGAATCTGTATAATGTACCTGAAAATATGTTTGTTTGTGATGTAATAAAATTTAGAATGGGTTTTAAAAATTAAAATTACTCTGTGAAAAATTGAAATATCAATTTCATGAAATTGAAATATTTTCTTTTAACATAAAATATTGACACATACCTATTGTGGGGCATGGGAAAACTATTTTTTATTACCTCTTATAGTATACCAGTTAACCTAGGAAGTCTCTAAAGGAGGAGTGCACAAAAAATGGGTTTGTCACTTTCACTTGATTTGGAAAAAATTAAACTTCAAATAACTTTTAAAAAAATTTTGTTTTGGAAAATAGTTTAAATTTATTGATTAAAAAAATTGATGAAATATGGTGACTGAATCGGGTTTCACTAAACGTAGTGCTATGTTATCTTTTTCCAATTCTACTTCTACTGGATGGTAAGAGAGAGATTCCTCTATTGATTAATATATCCCCTCAGATAGATGGTGATAGTAAGGGAATCTCTATTCAAGCCTCAATCGTTCTACCCTCCTTCCTCTGTGTGTGGTGTTATAATGAGTTATTTTGATAAATTAAGGAAAATCCCAATTAGGAATTGTTATTCCCTAATTTAAAATAGTCCACATCTCAATTTCTCACACATGCTAGTGATCGTTAGACACTCACCACCTAAGCCTACTTTGTTCTATAGAAAATATATAGGAATTGGGTGGAGGGGGATATGGATCATCTACCAAGGGATGTGAAATAAAAATAATCTTACCCTAGTACAAATGCATTCAGAATTAAAAACTAAATAAACAATTGAATCCAGTTGGAGGAAGGAAGAGAAAAGTTTTATTCCATTAAATGAAAAACTTAAACACAGTATATGGAAAGCCTTCCCCTTTCCCGATGACTCATAGGAACTACCCCTTTATGGATGGGGAATTCAAGTTTATTCGAGAGAGGGTAGAAATCAAATAATGAAGAAAATAAAAGAAAAGAAGGGGGAAAAAGCAGCATCATACCATCATCCAGAGCTTCTCCTTGACAATAGATCCACTTAAATCTCCCCAGGCCTCTTATTTATAGGCATATATCATGCCTGGGGTGCCCTAAATATTTAAGTTTTGATGAGGCAGGGTGGGGTGGACATGGGGTGGATCATGCAGGTTACGGATTTTATTGAACCGATCCACAAATAATACGGGCTCAAAAAATAAAGGCCCAACCCTATCTAAGTGGAACTCAAAGAATAACGATCTAGCCCACAGATTAAAAATAATAATATATAAATACATTTTTTTCTTCATGAACCATGATAGAGTGGAGTGGGAAAAGAAAAAGTTTTGAGATTGGGTGAAAATAGTTAGTTTTTAATTAACAATGACACTAAAAACAACAACCCCAAAAAATTATATATTTGATGGTTTATTTATGGTTGTATTAGGTGAGTATAAACTTAAAAAAAATTTAGACACTCATATCAATTTATTAGCATAATTTTTTATTTGGGTTTTTTAAATTTTTATTTAGTTTTATGGGATTAGTGTTTTAAAATTTGGGGATATGGGTTTCTGAGAGAATTGACTCCATGGTTGGTGTCAATTCACTTGCCACTACTCAAATTTTTTCAGTTTTTTCCATTATTTGGAATTTAAAATATTTATAAAAAAAATTATTGATAATTTAAATATGTTTTATAAAATGATTTTGAAATAACGTTTTTTAAAACTTTTTGAAATGTTTTATTTCTTAAAAAGGTTTTTATAATTTTTTAAAATTTATAATTTTTAAAATTTTGAAATTTGTTTTTAAAATAATGTTTTACAAAAAAAAAATTGGCATCAAAAAAATATTTACTAATAATTAATAATTTCCTTATTGATTAATAATTTAAATGTTAACAAAATTTTAAAAATATTTTTGTTTGTGTGATCTGGAGCTTAAACATAGAAAAATATAATTAATCATATAATTAATATAAATTTTAAATAAATTATTATAAATTATTGTACTATAAATAGTATTATAAATTATGAATTTTTATTATATATTTATTTATTATTTAAATTATATTATAAATTATTAGTAATAGTAAAATATTAATAACAGTAAATTATATTTAAAATTATGTAAATTATATAATTTTATAAATTATATAAATTATATTATAAATTAATAATGAGTATAAAGAATAGGAATATAGAGAATATAAATTATATAATAAATACCTATTATATTATAAATAATTGAAGTACTAGTTATTAATTTTAAATTGACATATTTTTAAATAATTAAGGATATAATTAATTTTATTAATGATATGATTAACTATTAATTGATAATTGATAATTATTAATTGATAATTATTAAATTATATTATTAATTAATATTTATTATTTAATATATTTATTATATTAATAATAATGATGACGATGAATATTTTTTATTATTAAATGTTAATTTTGTAGTTATTTATTATTAATCATTTTTTAATTAATAATAAAAATATTAATAAATAATTATATTATTATTCAAAAATTCTATTATTAATTATTTATCATGTAATTAATTTAATAATTAATTTAGAGTATTATTAATAAATAATTATTTTATTATTAGTGATTAGTAATTATGATATTAATTATTTTAATAGTATTATTATTTATTTATTGTTTTTTTAGTTATTAAATATTTATTATATTGGTTATTTTGGATAATAATATTAAAAAATAATTATATTATTATTAAATATTTTTCATGTTAATTATTATTATATTATAAATTTTTTATTCTAAATTATTAATAAATAATTATATTATTAATTATTAATTTGTCATGACCCGACCTAAGCATGGGATCCAGCCGCAACTACCTTAAATCCGCTAATATAGGCCATGGGGTGGAGACTAGTACTGAAATAATATCTGACATGGGGAAGCCTTTTCCTAAGTACCTGTATATACACACACATCCATCTTGATGTAGAAGTGCACAGGTAAAGAGTAAAAGATGCAACGTAACAAGGAAATAAACCCAACAGGAATGACCTCTAATGTGTATAAGAGTACGTTAGTGAAAACTAAAAACTAAAAGGGAAAAATACATGCCTAACCAGATTTATGTCCCAACCTGAAAAAACTAGAAAAAGTAAATAGCTAAGAGAGCCTAACTCTTAAATCCTAAGCTATGACCACTGTATGTGGTCCAGATTACCAAGTATCCCTAAGCTTCTCTGAAGTCACCACTAACCTATCTATTGTCTACATAAGACATGACACGTGTAGTAAAATCCCTTGTAGAGGTGAGTATATACATACCCAGTAGGATGCCCTGAAAGCTAAAGGGGGAGCAGTAAGAGGTATAATAGGAAATAAAAGCAGTGGATACAATATATAGTAAAAAATAATTGCTCAACCCAAAACATGAGTTGAAGTAACCTCATTCAACCACCTATAGTAGGAGTGTAGACTCATCCAACCACGAGAAGTAAAACAAAGAAAGTATGTAGCATATCTCATGCATCTTATCCTCTCTTAGAAGGAGAGTAACTGAATACAAGAGTATGGATATAGAATAATATATATATATATATATATGCTCAATCAAAAGAATCTAAAAAGAGAGAGTAAGGGGATCTCCATCGCACAGCTCGTCCCATAAAGAAGTGTAACCAATAGTTCCAAAAGTCTATCAATGATGCCCAATATCCCACATGTCTCCCCAGATGTAACTGTCTGATTAAAACCCTGCATCTTCACTATGTCGCATAGTTGAGGGGGCACAAACTCTAACTATAGGAACTTATCCTCAGTGTGTTAGGGGAGTTCCACTCCGATAGTATATGTAGAGGACCTTTTCCCATTCTAATGGGAGGTTCCACTTTGATAGTATCTGTTGAGGAACTGCACCCATACCGATGGGGGTTCTAATATGGTTTCATGAGTACCCTCACCCCATGCTAATAGGGGGTTTCACTTGGTAGGTAGAGGATTGACACACATGTCATTGGGGGTTCCACTTTATAGGCTGAGGACCCACGCCCTGGTGTGACAGGGGGGTTACACTCTGGTCATCAAGGACCCACGCCTGTGATAATGGGGGATTCCACATGGAAGGTAGTTGTAGAGGATCTGCACCCATGTTGATGGGGGTATCCACTATAGTGGTCAAGGATCCGCTCCCCAGTGCGATAGGGGGGTTCTAATCTAGTCATTAAGGACATGTACCCATGCTGATGGGGGGTCCCCTAAAAAAGTAGATATAAAGGACCTACACTCATGCTGATGGGGGGTTAAACTTTAGTAGTTGAGGACCCATGCCCTGGTGTGATAGGGGGTTCCACTCTGGTCATTGAGGACCCACACCATTACAAATGGGGGGTTCCACATTGAAGGTAGCTATAGATGACCTACACCCATGATGATGGGGTGATCCACCCTATAAGAAGCCTATGGTGATCCTTCCTAATCACTATCATCATCGGGCATCACCTTAGTAAGTTTCTTACCCAGAAAGTTTTACATCATATATCAAAAGCTACAAACAAGGGAACTATCTCATTCTATGTGGAAAAACACTTAGGATAGGCTACTCTCAAACCAAAATCTGAGTCCAAATGAAGTAGATATAGAACCTTGAAGTTTCTTAAAAAGGAACCAAGTGATACGTGATGTGTGGGGGGCCACACAATGTGTGGTCCCACTCCACTGCCTAGTTGTGTCCATATCCATTGCATAGTTCACTATTCATATACTAGTACACATCATGCAGATTGACTACATGGTGTGTCCAAGATGCTCGGGACCGAACTGTGTATGTGACCTCATGTCCGTGTACATGACCCCATGTATACGTACTTCAATACACGACCATTTTCCTTGTCATGTACTCCTACACAGAGTCATGTCTATGTGACCCATCACATGGCTCATCCACCTAGGGATAAGGTACACATCATGTAAGATGACCACACACCATTCTATCCTTGTGATTTTCCAAAACCCTAGTTTTCACACTTAAGGGGCTACACGCCATGTGTTCATCCTTGTACACAGGGTGTTGTTGAGATTTTCACAGAGCCTCATATTTGATTTTTGTATCTTGATTCAAGCCTCATTACTCTGAATCCATCTTTGGTATCAATTGTAAATAGTTTATATTGCAAGAATCTATCATTTTCGGCCACCTTTTATGAGAAAAATAGATTTTGGTGGTCCTAGGTGGTTGCCTTGTTTAAAAAATATGCACCACACACCACCACAAATTCATTATACAACAACTTTTTTCTGATCATCAGAATGACCATCCTCATCTCGCAATAATCCCATATTTTACTCGATTTTCTAATCTATCATTCACACATGATTCTAACATGGTTTCGGGGATCAATCAGGCTCAGTACTACCCAAGAATGTCAAATCGGGACCGTGGGGTCCTACATGGGACAATTTAATCAGGATTTTGTTGCGTGGAATGGGTTTTTCACATCGTTCTACCATTTTCACTTTTCCCTAAAACTCCCAATGTTTTCCCCACCCATAGCTGGGTACGGAGCTTCTTTCCAGAGGTCGGTGGTCATCTAGGATTTCAAGCCCAATGAATCTTAGGGACTTTCATTGGTTGATAAGATGGTAGGTTGGGCTCATCGCACCCTTTTGGGGGGAATTATTGCCTACTCAGGGACTATCTTATAGATTTAAGACATGTTTGTGAATCTCTTCCTAATCCTGATGATGGACCAGTTACCCTAAAAAATGGTTATGGGTTAACTCTTTTTTACATAGAGTTTAATTTCACGTGGTAAGGACTACTATGTGGTGTTGTATCACCAAATATTTGAGCTCGAGTGTGGAGAGACATTCTACATATCCTAGTTATATAAGAAATAAGATTCATCACAGTTCTATCAATGTTGGGGCTTACACACTGAGGCTACCCTGGTGAATGGGTATTTGATGCCTAATGAGGTGTTCATTGCATCCCCCTAAGCAAGCGTGATCCATGATTGTTGTGAGAAACAAGGGGGAGTGAATGACCAACCTCATGGTGTATGTATATGGGATTTACATATTGGTTCAGTCCATGGAGAATTTGATATAGAGCTCAGGCCTTTAAGGAGGCATCCTACGTATACCAGTTATGGAGGGAATCAGAGTCCCCATAGTTATATTAGAGATGTTGGGGCTTACACACTAAGGCTACCCTGGTGAATATTCCCTCTTATTTGGAAGGTGTCACATGATCTCGTATGTATACCCTGGATGTCATTGTATGACCTGGCTTGACACATGTGAAGGGTGGTGCGAGAGCCATGGTGGAGTGGTCTGAGGGGTGTTGTGTGTCTTGGATGACACCTCAGGGGACATCATGAGACCAGGCTGACACATCTGGGGGGTGTCTCATGTCTTGGATGACACCTCAGGGAGACATTGTGGGACTAAGATGACATTTTCAAAGGGTATGTCGTGAGATCTAGATTTTCATATCCATATGTATTGATGAGACTCAAATGACAAGAGTGTGTGTCATTATATGAATCATCCGGTGAATACTAAGGATGTCACTCATCTAGGGTGATGAACCCAGAGGGTTCACAGGATCTAAGTGGTGTCTGTGAAGGGTTTGCAAGACTTGTCCCAATATGTCTGAAGAATTATGCATATCCTGGATGACATGTCAAAGGGATATTGTGAGTTTTGAGTGGCACGACATGGTACCATCACGTATTCTGGATCGACACCTGTAAAGGATGAGAAGGTCCATGATCATGTCTTCCTTTTGGGGTTTCCACTTTGAATTCTAGTTTTTCCATCATGTTGCGAGTGTCTTGGTTCGGTTCAGTGTCAGTTTGTTTGGGTCTTATGTCATCTGGAGGAAATGTGATATGTTCTTCACATGCCTCACCAAAATTCCTTTGCGTGATATTTTATTTATCACATTGAGGGATTTATGCTCAGTGCATGATGTTCATGGTATTCCACCAGTTAATTACCTGGCTGAAAGTCGATTGGTCACGTGATTGGATGTGTACAGAAGCCCAAAGACTCAGTACTGACGTGCGTAGCAATGGTATGGGTCTAAAATTCTAGAGTTTGAACAACCAAACAACCAAACCCTTTTTATGAGTTTGAGTAAAAAATGTATATTCATATCCATCTGCCTACTTTTCAGTTTGTGTATGGAATCTAGTTCGAGTCCAGGCTAGAGTTGATGTAGGGTATAGAGTTATGTGGTTTTCACGAGCCTCTATAGTGGACCATGTAAAGTTCGCTTCATGATTTTCAGAGGCCACAAACCCATCTTTCATTTATCATATTATTTCTGACTATTGAGGACTTGCACTTCTAAGGACTTCCATGTCATCTTGTCAACATTTCCAAGGGTCTTCATAAGATCTGAATGACTGTTGGAAGGCATTTATGAGTCATTTTATATCTTTTCTCAGGGTCTTGTGGAACCACACTGAGGGTATGATAGGTGCATCACATGCCCTTCAGTGACTGCGAACCCAACTCACCTCTTCCATTCTTATCTCTGTCACTTTGTATAATGAATTTTGGGAGTTATGTGAGATTGAATGTATGGAGTTGAGGGTATTTACTCTATTTTTTGGAGACACATCGCATGACCAGTATGGGTTATATGGTGCACTATCTTTTTGTGGAAAATTACTCGAGCCAAAGGGCTTCTAAGAGGTGAGGAATTCATGTCACCAAGGTATCATGGTGCCATGTAGGTCATCCAGGGGTGTGTTGTATGTCTTTCAAGGATTGAGTACCCCTCTCGCTTACCCATTTTTTATCTCATTTGTTTTATTTCACAAAGGTATGGGGTTATACAAGATTTCATGATAAATGTATAGGTTTAATGATCGCTTTTTGGGTGATGTATCTCTTGACCAATATGGTTCATATAGAGATCGTGCGAGCATATAGGGGGAACTCTGTCTTTTTATCTTTAAAGCACTTTAGATTTGTCTGGATTCATGTGCGGGCTTCCAAGTAGTGAGGCTGACATGCCAAAGGGACTTCACGAGGTGAGGAGGTTATGATGTTGAGGTCTCATGGTGTCTCACAGATAAATTTGAGGTTTGTGTCACATGTCCTTTAGTGACTGTGGACAGCAATCACCTCCTCCTTTTTAATACCCTTTGTTTTATGTAACAAGGGTTAAGAGGTATACCTGTTTTTTGAGTAATATCTCTGATTTTTACTCAATTTTAAAGTGTTTTATTTCATGATATTTCGATCATATGATATTGCTCAAGAATTGTGGATAAAACCATGCGTCTTTCCTTAGAGCACTGTGGAATTGTCTAGAGGTTTCCATGTGGCACAACTATTGAGATGAAGGGATTTTGTGAGGTTCATCGTACAAGTTGTGGTGTGTTTCATGTATTCAGGGGTGAGCCACATTTCCTTCAGTGACCCCAATCCCCTCTCTCATCCTCCTAGTTATATCCTTTTTTCTATGTGATAAAGGCTCATAGGTCTCATGATATGGCTTGGATATCATCTAGGGGTTTTATTATTCCCAATGATGATTTTGTGCATGATCTATGTGACCACCAGGGGTCTCTTCCTTGAAATGTATCTTCCCTTGATTTTCTAAGGATTCTAGACAGTTTTTCAGGTACTTTTCAATGAAAAACCATTCATCCTGGGGGATTCTCATCTAGATATAACCATTCAACCACTGGTGAAAAGGGTTCTCATTGAGGAGGGCTTCACAGGACTTGTTACGGGTTAAGTGCCTTACGTGGATAATTTGTATGACCTTGAAATGGTCATGAAATCACAAGTATTTATATTTCCTCTTCTTCCTTTCCCTCATGTGGAAAGTAATATCCACGTTCGGATGTTTCTTATTTTTTGGTTTTGATAATTCTTATTTAGTAGGAGTCAACAAATGTCCCCCCCCCCTTAGAAGCAACGTATGAGGGGATAAGGACTCAGTCCTGAGGATAACAAAATTCTTACCAGAGTCATTTTTGGTGCCACAAATCCATGATCTCAGGAAACATTTGGTCTACCGAGCGACCTTTGGTATTCCGTGAACCGACTATATATTGGTGGGTTTAGAGGTCTTTTCATTCTAGAAGGAGATATATCTCAAAGGATGAGTTATTTTCATATCAGGAGATAGTATCTTGGGGATGATAGTTCCATATTAAGAGCCACACAACAACTGAAACATGATTTAGTTTAGGGTATTTTAGCTCAAACCTTCTATTTCTTTATTTTAGGGTCTTTTAGCTTAGACCTCCTCTTACTTTAGTTTAGGTTCTTTTAGCTCAGAACATCTATCTCTTCAGTTTAGTTTCTTTAAGCTTGGACTTTTTGTTGATTTAGTTTAGGTCCTTTTAGCTTGGGCCTTCTATTTATTTAGTTTAAGGTTTTTTTTATCTCAGACATTTTCTTTCTTTAGTTTAGGGTCTTTTAGCTCGGACCTTATATTGATTTATTTTAGGGTCTTTTAGGTCGAACCTTCTGTTACATTAGTTTATGATATTTTAGCTCATACCTTATATTTCATTAGTTTAGGGTTTTTAGCTTGTAAATTATATTGCTTTAGTTTAGGGTCTTTTAGCTCAGACCTTCTACTGCTTTAGTTTAGGATCTTTTAGCTCATACCTTCTATTTATTTTGTTTAGGGTCTTTTTTCTTTGTCATTCTATTGTTTTAGTTTAGGTTCTTTTATCCTGGACCTTATGTTGCATTATTTTAGGGTGTTTTAGCTCGAACCTTCTGTTTTTTTAGTTTAGGGTCTTTTATCTCGGACCTTATGTTGCTTTAGTTTAGGGTCTTTTAGTTTGGAACTTATGTTGCTTTTGTTTAGGGTCTTTAGCTCAAACCTTCTGTTGCTTTATTTTAGGGGATTTTAGCTCGTACCTTCATAGAATATGGGGCTAGAAGGCCATAAATGAATCAAATCACAATGGGGTGTTGTGTTCTGTTGTGGTACTTATAGGGCTCATGAGGTTAGGAGTTCCTTTTATTTAAAGGGGAAGATAATTTTAGCTGGCGGGTTTAGTCCCATGTGTGTTGGTGTCATGGATAGGAAATGATAATATCCACTCTTATTCAAGGGCTATGAATGATTCATGGGGTGAATATTGTTGAGGGTAAAATACTGGGGAATATAAGCATGTCTGGATAGTTGGAATGTGGGTGATGTAAGTCACAATCAAAAAGTCTGAGTCGGGTGATATGGGATGGGGTAGACATGCTGGGTATTTCCCTTACCACTATGGGGTGTTAGGTTCTATCATTGTGTCATTGAGGCTCCAAATGATTTGGAGTCCCTTTATACTATTCCAAGATGTTTACGGTTCGTGGGTCTGAGCCCTTGCATCAATAGCATGGCCAAGTAGGGAGATCTCTTTCCCATTCCAGGGGCTATGAAATATTTATGAAGGCTCAAAAATCAAAATGACAAAGTTGGGTATAGAAGGAAAGCTATCTCGTAAAGGTTATAGAACCAATAAAAACATATCTCATAATTGAACATCTCGATCCCTATGAATTTTTCTTTCAAATCACGAGTTGTAAGGCATCAAAAAGTTTAACAATGAAGGGTCTCATTCCGGCTTTGAGAGTGGGTACAAAACATGGTGACACCATGTCAAGGATATTAAATCCTCTTAGATAGTCTAATAAGGATACTATAAATTATGAACCAAGGTGTTCGAGTCAAGAGTGTGATATGGGATAGTCGTACAAGGAGTGGTTTAGGCATAATGATATGTTGAGTGCTTCGATGATGATGCAAATTCATACAAGGATCATAATGTCTTTTTTCAGAGAGGTGCATTTAGTTGATGGACATAGGCACATAAAAAGTATCCATGGGCATGTATGCATAGTCAAGAAAAGGGACCTTCAAGCTAGATATCATTTCCAAGGGATATAAAAGGCTATGGTGATTCGAGACACCTCGATTCATGAAGTTTGGTTAGTGGAAAGTGTAAAATCCAATGAGGGTTTGAGTACCCTAAAAGTTGTGCCACCGATTAATGAACATATTCTCACGAAGAGGATTTTTGAAAAATCATTACTATAATTTTTACCTAGACTAGGGGATCTAGAGAGAATATCTTGTCTTTTACTATGGCTATAGAGTAGACCCTATAAGCTTTATGCCTCATTTACTTGTACCCTAATTTTTTTCTAAACTCTGGAGATGAAGAGTTTAATGGATGATTACTCAACTTTTTATCGGGTCACCCTTTGTGGGCTTTCAACCTAACATTTTTTTGTCTCTTTCATTGGTAGTTTAAGGTCTCACGATTTGTACCACTATGTTTTAGAGTTTAAGGTCGTACAACGTTGACCATGGTGTGATCATTTTAAGGTCATGCCACTTGGACCTAGTATGGGGATGTTACATAAGAGGCTCATTAGGACGATGTGGGTCAAGAGTACTCCAATGTCTTTCTGGGTGGGTGATGGAGATGTCATTAATCATAGATCAAGGTTCTCAGGTCATGAGTGATGATATGGTATAATCATTCTACGGACGACTTATAACACAATGGGGTGTTGGGTTCCACCTTGGTGACATCAGGATCATGATTAGACAATAAAAACACATATTTCAATTACATTTTAATGGTATTAAATGTTTATTTTTGATCTTATGGGCCTGAGTTAGTGGATTTTAATTTTGAACATCCATTCTCTTCATTTGTGCACTCCATGCCTAATATGCACCAATTTAGGATCAATGTTTCATCTGATTTCAAATAATGTAATTATCCATATTTTAATTTTATATTTTTGGAAATGGATATAAACTTAAATATGAACATTTTTCATTTCGGGATAAATGGAGGATTCATAAAGGATGATGAGGATTTCTGGTGAAGAAAGGAAACAATTCTGGAGAAGGCAGATTGGATATCATCCCATTAATCGGACTGTGAGGCCCACAATACAGGCCTAATGAAGCCCAAAATTTATGGGAGACTATAAGACATATATAGGAACAAATAATTATTCTGGATCCAGTACTAATTCGTCATAAATGGTGGTTATTAAGGTGGACCAAGTTGAAGATTCAATTCTGGGCCAGATTCTGCGGCCCAGAAAAACAGCCCACTATATATATCATATCTCGCGAAAGGTTTATTATTTTGGGCTGAAATTTTACAGGCTGTTAGGGAACATCCTTGGATTAATTTAATTATTCTAGGGCCCACTAAAATTAGGCCTTCTAGAAGGTCCCTTATGCGCGTCTCTCCGATGGATGCAAGATAACTGCAACTTCGGGGCAAGAAGTGGAAAAGTCTCTCAACATTAATGTTCCACCCACCTTTCCCCAACACAATTAATTAAATGCACATGGGATGTTGGGGGCTCGGCCAAGGATTTAATTTTTCCAATTTAAGGCAGTGGTTGTGGAGTATTTATGAATCTTGGATGCTTTTTTTCATTGAAATGTTTTGCTGTCCATTTGATGTTGTAATTGTTCTTCATTCTCAAGTAAGTTATTTGAATCACATTAGTTCTTAATAAAAGTTCTTAATTTCCTCTTTTTCTTTTCTTATTCTTATCAATTTGATACTGTTGCTTTAAGGTGTGAATTTATTCACACTAGGACTTGTTAATTTATTCACACAATGGTGGAGTGATTGTTTCATTGTTTAATTTTTCTTCTCCAATCCCGCTTCTTTAAGTCAACTTCCCGCTTCCATTTATTGAATAGCATAAATGGAGGGATAACCCCTTATGGGTTGGTCCTAGGGAGTTTCATGTGGAATATTGGATGTTATTTTATGATCTAAAATTCTGTAATCATTTCATTAATTTAATATTTCCATTTGATGATTAATTTCTTCTTCATCTTTGTCAACTTTAACAATGACACATTTCTAGTTCTAGTATGATCAAATTCCTTGGTGAGACATGTGAAATATTAATAAAGGACGAGAAGGTCCATGATCATGTCTTCCTTTTGGGGTTTCCACTTTGAATTCTAGTTTTTCCATCGTGTTGCGAGTGTCTTGGTTCGGTTCAGTGTCAGTTTGTTTGGGTCTTATGTGATCTGGAGTAAATGTGATATGTTCTTCGCATGTCTCACCAAAATTCCTTTGCGTGATATTAAATTAATGAAATTATTATAGAAGAAATGGTTGATCGAGTTTCCATTATAGTCTTCCAAATACATCAATGATCATTCCAAAATTATTTGTTTCAATAGAAGAATGAATTCCAATTGAAAGGTCATGATTATACCCTATAAAGGGATACTTGAAAGGGGAAGGAAGGACAATGATTTTGAGCTCGGTATGGATAAGACAGTTAGACACAGGTTAAGATTTTGAATCCAACTCAGTTTCATTTTTCAAATTTCTCAACAAAATTAGTTCCTTTTGAATAGAAGATTCAACCTTCAAATTGGAAAGATCAATGTTAGGAATGGGTATGGACTCAAGGTTTTTAATTTCTCTCAATTTTTCGGTGAATGATGTTTTTGAAAAATCATCAATAGAGTTATACATAGGAGACTCAATCCACGATGTCAAATTCTTCTCATTTGAATCCAAAAAATCAATTTCCTCCTCATTTAAAGACCCTCCATCAATTTTTTGATTCAATTCCCCTACCACAAATCCAAAGGTTGGTTCTTCAATAAATTCATGAGTGGTTTTTGGGACACTAGACACTCCACATAAGGTTTTAGAAGGTACAATTGGTGTAGGGATGAGTTCCTCACAAGTATTAATGCATTGTAGTTCTAATCTCAAAGATGATAACTCAAAATTCATTATCTCCATTTGATTACACAATTGTTTAATCAGTGTTTGAGGAATGGAATTTGTATAAGGTTGAACATCATGGACTTCCACAAGATTGATCTCCTCAACCATCCTTGAGAGGGCTGGAAATTTATCCTTTTAATATTCATCATCCCAATGACTGTACATGTCATCGGGTGCGGGGTAATCATTCAAGGGTTGATCAAAGAAATTTTATAATTTAGAGGCTTCACAATATTGAATTTCCATTTGATTCCATCATGAGTTTCTGACATGGTGATTTTGTAGATACTCTATTGGACAAGAGAGAAAGTTGGATCCTAGATTTTCAGAACACGCACAAACAGAAAGGGGTAAAGATAAGAGAGATGGGGGTGAGAATAGATAATGTGGGGTGATAAAAGGATGATAGTGTCTAAGGTAACTTACTTGGGTCCCCGGAAATGGCACCAAAATTTGGTTGTGCCCAAATTTACCCTACAGGTATGCGTTCATTTTAGTACAGGTAGGGGTCGAATTCACAGGGACTGAAGAAGAAACCGAGAGACACTCTGATTTTGGAAGGATTCGGCTATGGAGTGGCCAAATATTTGGATTGATTTGATTTTAATAACTACTGATTTAAACTAAAGAAAATAAATTAAAACATACAATTACTTAGTCTACAACAATTAATGGAGATGAGTTGATCCTAAGTTGTTGTTAGGGTTATATTAGATGTATTTATTTTCTTATAACGTTCATTTCACTAATTAAAGATGTATCCACAAAATGATATAATTCCTCACCATCATTCACTAATTTAATCCCTACACAATTCCAAGGTTAATCACCAATGCACTTAGAGAATCAATTTAATGATCATTCCAAGGAATTTGATCATACTAGCACTCGAAATGTGTCATTGTGAAAGTTAGAGAAGATGAAGAAGAAATTAATCATCAAATGGAAATATTAAATTAATGAAATGATTATAGAATTTTAGATCATAAAATAACATCCAATCTTCTCCATGCATCTCACAAGAATAAAAAATCCATTTATGATGGGAAAATATGTCTCTAGTTGATGGGTTTGTGCCCTCACATCAATGGAATGGACAAGCGGAGAGACCACATTTCCTTTTCATACGTAGTGAAAGGATTTTGGAAACATGATATTCTTGAGGCATGAAGTGTGGAACATAGATAGAGGTGTTCAAAAAGATAATGGGAGTGCTATGTTCTTTGGTTTTCTAGGGTAAGGCTCTTGTGGTGCTTTGATAAAGAAGGATTATAGATAATGACCTATGTAGTTTATCATTATGTACTGGGGATGTTCATCTCTATGCAATTTAATATCTTGCGGTAAGGACGTGAGAACTAACATCAAAGGTGATAATGTTGCGGCTAAGACCTAGGATGTGGAATTGGGTGTCACTATATATCTCATAAGAATGATAATCAAGATTCACATGGTTCTTGGAAGATTCCATGTAGTTTAACATCATGCAGTAAGGAAGAAGGTGACCCATCATGAATTGATGGAAACATTCATCTCTGTTCAGTTTAACATCATGCGGTAAGGATGTGAAAACCAATGTGAAAGGTGGTAATGTTGCGGTTGGGCCCAAGGATGAGAACATGGGCATCACTACATATTTCGTGGTATTGAGCATCAAGACACACATAATTCTTAAAGGATCATGCAGTTTAACATCACGTGATAAGGAATTACTTACATATAGTTTAACATCATGTAGTAAGGACAATGAAACATATTTTATTGTTGTGTTGTGGGGACATATGCGGACAGTTTAGGGTCATTTGATTCAAACTGTAATACGGAGTTCCTGATGAAGATGTGCAATGTGGTTCCATGAAGTGACCCGATGTGAATGAAGACCAAAGAGGTCTCATCCACACCACACATATTTCATAGAGGACACAAGACAATGGGGAAAAAAGATATTGTACCAATGGCTGGGCTGAATACAAAATGTTTTTGTGTCACTATGTATCTCATGAGGGTAAGAATTAAGCCATATGTAGTTCTGAGAGCTCCATGTAGTTTAACGTCCTGTAGCCAGGATGTATTCTCATGAAGTTTAACATCATCTGGTAAGGATGAAGGATCAACCATCATGGCAAGAATAAAATTCTATGGTTGGGCCCATAAGTATGGGTCATGGCATCACTACATATCCTGTGATGATAGGAATCAATCCATACGTAGTTCTTAGAATTCTGTTCAGTTTAACGTTATGCAGTAAGGATAAAGATATTCCATACAGTTTAACATCATGTGGTGAGGAAAAATTCAAACTGACGTGAAGATGGTAGAATATATAAGGTCCCTGAAACATGGGGAATTAACCACAGGGAGGTTTCCTACGTATCCCAACTAGTTGGGAATAAAAGTCCATGTATCTCTTGGAAAAAGAGGCACTCTACATAGGTTTGGTCCACATGTAGAAGTGGAAATTATCACCTATTAAGAGTTGCATTTGGGCCTAGGATTAGAGATCTAGGCATCACTACATATCTCATTGGATTGAGAATCATGATACACATAGTTCTTGTAATTCTGTAAATTATAACGTCATGTGGTAAGGATGAAGGTGGGGGATGAGTTCCTAAAGGGGATGTGTATGGCGTGATAAATAAAACCTGAGATGAATGAAGACCGAAGAGTTATACACTACACCATACATACCTGAAAGGGGCTCAGTCCAAGTGGATGGAAAGAATTATGGTTTTTTGGTACCTAGGGCTAGACCCGAGGATTAAATTCTCGGGCGTTCTTACGTATCTCGTAAGGGTGTGAATCATGCCACATGTAGTTCTAGAAGCACAGTGTAGTTTAACTTCATGCAAAAAGGATGAATTTATAGGAAATTTAACATCATGAGGTAAGGATGAAGGTATTACAATGTGATAGGATGATAATACAATGGTTGGGCCTAGAAGTAGGGGTTCATGCATCACTACATATACCATAAGGATGAGAATCCAACTATATGTAGTTATTGGGATGCTGGTATGGTAGGAGACAGACACCAGCGATGGTGTTCCTCTCATATAGTTTCATAAAATGTAGGTAACATTAACCAAGAAATTTAACATCATGTGGTGAGGACTCATTTCATACCCATTACATCCTTTTATTTAGGATGATAATCAGCTCACTTTGAGCCTTCATGCCCTGTTTTGTATGGGGAAACCCTTACCTGAATTCCTAATCTTGTGTGAGCTATACTTGATGCAAGAAATAAGGACTTAAAAGGGTCCCTTCTAGTATTTAGAGGCATAGAGGATAGGATATGAGTATTTTATTGTGTGGTTTCTAGGAAAAGATATAGGATCATGGGGTCCCCATATATCTCATTAAAAATGAGATTCAAGTCGTACATAGTTCTAGAGAGACTGTGTAGTCTAATGTCATGTGGTGAGGACACACCTGCATAGTTTATTGTCATGTACAAGACATTCCATGTAGTTTAAAATCATACAGAAAGGATGATTATGGGACTTATACCATCGCAGATTCCCTATTGTTATAGATTATGCAAATTATTTCTTTATAATTATTATATTGGTGGGTGGTGTGACATACTCCCCATCCATAGTGGCTATAGAATGGGATTCATTATGATAGAATTTATGTATGACGTGAGGTACCTCCCACTTGGGTTCCATATTCGGGGGATTATTTCCCATTACTATTGGGGTTTTGAGAGATAGAACCAGTTCTCCCTAGAGAAACAAATGGAGGAGAACCTTTTTATTGAAGGCTATTTCTATTTTGTACCAGTGTATCTCCAGGTTGTGTAGTGTGCACAACCTCATCTCATCTAGCTACTCCAACTCATCCATCCATTTATATGCCTTTTAATCGTCTAATAGTTTCAATAAAATGGATATTATGGGTGAGGGTAGATAGATCTCTATGGGTAGCATTGCCTCTGTCATGTACACTAATGATTATGGTGTTGTTTGTGTAGTAGTATGTGTGGTGGTATGGTAGTCCCATAAATCCTGGAGTAGTTTTTTTTTCAATACTTATTATCCATGTTCACCATATTTTGGATTATGTTCGATAGGGTCTTATTGAAGGCCTCTATATATTCATTTTCAACCACATGATAGTGATATGAGATATTGGATTTAGTGTTATACACCTAGTATAGCCTCTTCAAATCCGCAGAATAGAAGTTGGTGCCATTGTTCGTCAATATTATGTGAGGGACTCCAAACCTTGTGATGATATGGGACTTTACAAAATTGATGATATTCTTTGTTCTGAATTCCTTGAGAGGTATCACCTCTATAACACCCCGATATTTCATAGTATTTTATCTCTTCAAATAAATTCAATAACTTGTGTTACATGCAACACCGAGTTCGAGCACACCACGACTTACCAAACTAGCCATTCAAAAAGTGGTTATGAATAGTACTAACAGAATTTTGAATTTTATATACTCCATATAATTTCAGAATCCATATTATGTGTTTCTTAGACATAATATGAGAAGAAATTCATTTTTTTCAGATAAAAGAAGTATTTTTTTTAAAATGCAATTTTACCATCTTTTAATGGAGAACTTTTTTTAAAACCAATATTTGAAACTTTTATATATTAAATTTAATGAAATGAGATTATTCTTTAGAATTGGGACATAAAATTTAGTTTTGATAACTTTTTGGTACTTTTCTGATAACTTTCATATTTTGATAAATAGTGAAAAATACTAAATTTTAATTAAAAACAACATTTTTAATCAAAATAATTTATAGTGTTAAATTAAACATTTGAGTGGTTTTAAAGTATCATTATATTATATTTTTATCATTTAATAAAATTTAGGTTATTGGATGTAATTTCACATTTAAACTGGACATACACAAGTGTCAATATTTTGATAGTTATTATTTCTTAAAAAACACTTTTTATTTTGACAATGGGAATTAATTTTAAATTAATTTATGCCACTTATATATTTTTAATTAGGAAAATTTTATTCCATATTTGGAATCAAGAGGTCAAAATTGTGTAAATATATAACTTTTATTTTTAGACATTGTGAATATTTACTTCAGTAAATATTTTATTTACCATGGTTAAAGGGTAAATCTGGTAAATAAGGGTAAACTAATATTATTATAATAATATTAAATTACCCTAAAATGTATAATATTTCTATTGGTTGACACATGTATGACCATGGGTATCCTTGGGTTTATTTTGGGACCCCATGGAGCCACTTGAGAGTGATAATGACACTTTATATTAATTAATTTAAAGTAAAGACAAAAATGGCATAAACATATATCTTTAAGTAAAATAATTTTTACAAGGGTTTATATAAGTTATCTTTTCAACTATAAATATTTATTTGAAATATATAAAGATTTCTTACATCATAGTAATTTTTTTATAATTTTTAGACATCAAATAAATAAAATTATTTGTGACACAGTAATGATGTAGTGTTTACCTCATTAAAGAATGATTTAAATAAATGAGATTATACAAATTAAAAAAATATCCAAAACCTTTTCAATTTATATTTTATGATTCTATTTTGAACATTAATCATATTATATTCTACTTTAATGAGTTTTGGACCTTTAGAAACCTAAATTAAATATATAATAAAATAATATTTTCAAACATTCCTAAAGAGACCCTCCTCCAACTTATAAAAATCCCTCACCTCTAACCCATTTATCACACATCTCAAGCCCCTTGACTCATAAAAACTCTAATTAATTAAGCTCCCTACATGCCTATATTCCTCTTAGGAGAATTACCTTAGGTAGAAGGCACTTCAAGGAAGCCTTTTGGTTCAAACCAAAGGGAGTTACCCGATTTAAAGGTATCATATTCTCTTAAGTTATTTTCTTTTATTTTACTTATATAACCCCTTAAACTCTCTTTATTACTTTATTTTATAAAAAAACCAGTATACTAGATATACTAGGTTGTTTTTAGGAGAATTATTTGAAATAAACTTAGAAAAACCTCCATTTAATGGGTAAGAACATAATGTTTCCGTGGACAACAAACTACTACCTCACGAAACGATGATTGTTCAATCTTGTACTACCACATCTTATGGTTCTTAATGTGATGGAATGATAATTATAAATTATATTTATGATATTTATTTTATCTATAATCTTCTGAAATTATCTTTTATAGAATACCTTTATTCTTTTCATTTTTTATAAATATGATTATTTCAATTGAGGAAGCGCGGACTACCGCCCCCTCAAAGTGATGTGGCTCGTTCATACCATCCATGGAACATATAAAGGATGATGTTAATGAACTTATTTAATGTATATAAAATATTATATTACAATGTAATAATAATACACCTATGTATCATTCGGTCTTCTTTCCTTTTAAAATAAAAAAAAATGAAATGGAAGTAGCGTTCGTGCGTACGTACAGATTACCGTCTCCACGAACGCAATGAGATTCATTCCCCATCATAACTATTCAAGAATAATTTTCATTTCACTATAAAAAATAACATTTAAGAACATTATATCATTTTATATATGAATTAAATACATCTTATTCATAACAAACATGACTTACGTAACAAAACATATAAAGGAAAATGAATCAGTTAACAGCCGAAACAATGATACTACTAAAATATTATTAACAAAAAAATATTAGAAGATTATATATGATATCATATTTATTTATTTGGTTCTTTTATTATTTAATAAAAATTATTTAACTATTATACATGAGGTTAACATACCTTGAACTAAGTAAAAGTACAAGGTAAGGGTTAATTTCACAATCTCTTTATTATTTGTGGTTGTTTTTAAGTAAGTGTCTATTGGGACCTATTTATCATCAACATCTATGTTTCTTAAAAATGTATTTCAAAACCTTTTTACTATTTACTAGAATATGGGTTAAATTCATTTATACCCTTTTTTGACTTTTAATAAAATGGTTTGAAAGAAATCTTTTCATCATTTTCCAAACAAGGTACTTTATGACCTTTTCGACAAATTAAGGTAAGAATGTTTTTTTAACTTAAACGATAGGTACGGTTATTCTCTGCCATTATAAAACCTTTGAATATTCCCTTACAATCTTATAAGAATATTTTCAAAATAAATTTCTTCTTTTATAATTACATGACTTTTAAATGACTTCAAAATAGACAGAGATATTTCTCTTAAATAGTTTTGATTTTATCTATGTCAACATCCTTAAATAGATTTTATACTTGTTAGAAGTTGATTTATTATGATATAAATCTTTCATATTTTATTTATGGTTTTGTGATATGTTTTACTATGGATATGTTATTTTTATACCATTCATGGTTTATGGTTAATGTATTAAAATTTAATATGATATTTTTAATATGAATGTTTATGTTATGTTTCAATATTTTCATATGAGGAATGCATTGGACATAGTAAGTGATGGGTGGAGCCCACTATAGCTCCTAGATGCATCTATAGTTCTCATAAGACAAACTAGTGTCTTTGAATAAGGCCTTGACAAAATCTTAGTTGTATTCTTGGAACAAGGCCTTGACTATGTGGTTATGATGTCTGGAATCATGCATTCCATCATTATGAAATTAACTATTAATATTACATGTGATTATTCGACTAGTAGAATATCCGTGTGAATAAGTAAATTGAATTATTTGATTTATCTTTGTCATATTATGCTGAAGTTTATGTTTAGAAGTATTTTTTTAGTTTTATACATCATCTTAAATGTTTATGATTATTTATGAAAGTTTCTGCTATATTTTTATCCTTACTGAGCTTCTGAGCTCAACCCTTTCTATGTTTTATTTTTCCCAAGATGTGAAAAAAGTATATTATTACTGGCCTGTAGGGATAGTCTAAGGGATATGAATGTGGTAAATGGAGACAATGTTGTTGTTGTTTTTAATTTTATAATTTAATGTAACGTTCATGTATGTAATATATTTTCCAAGACTGATAAATTGTCCGGTCCTTCGGGACTTGATTCCCTATAATCATGCCAATGTATTAAAATAATGCACTGACTCTGGGTAACTGGGGTTGGGCGTTACAGTTGGTATCAGAGGAAGTTTAGTAAAAACCTTAGAAACTAGATTTAGATAAAATCTAATTAGAGCACATTACCCTAAGATAGACTTTGAGGATTATTATAGAAGAACTTTTTAGAATTTTGGTAATGTATAGATTTTGTGTATTTTCCAAGCAATACATCCCTATCTGGATACGAGCAGGTAGAGGCAGCTCTAGCACATATGTGCCTAGGAGTTGAAAATTTGACAAAGAGTTTTGGGCTAGACCTGGGGTATCCTGGTACATGACAATGGGCATTGCTACACTCTTGGTTATGACACTCCTGAGGGATATTCTTAGGATAATTATCATTTTCTTTACAATCCATTATAAAGGATTCAGGAGTAAATACTGCCTCAAAGAAAACAATTTTTTATGATTATAGATTATTTTCATAATCATTTCAATTTATGTTAACTATTTTACAAGTTTGGAATTATGCATTGTGATTCATAAAACTAACCTAGTGTATGTCGTTGTTTAGAAATGGTGCCCAGTAGATAGAATGAGAACTCTAGTAATACACATGAACCAAAGAGTAAGAAGGGTCATATATTTCATGGTATTAATCCAAAATTTAGAAAATAAATAGTCTCCCATGTATTTTCATCATATGAGTAAATAGTATCATGTGTTAATAAGATAAGTAAATAATTCTCCAAGTCCTATGTCTTTGAAGGGAAACCAGAGAAGAAAAGTATGGTAGAGAGAAAGATGGATAAATGGAATAAAGGAAAGAAGGATTTTTTCATATGTGATAACTGTGGAAAGAATCATATTGGTAAATTCTTGAAAGTAATGGGAGATTGTTATAAGTGTGGACAAAAAGGACACAAAGTACATGATTGCAAGGGTAAGAAAAAGGTTTCAAATGTACAATGCTTCATCTGCAAGGAGTTGGCACACTACACGAATCAATGTCCCAATCATCAGAGTATACCACAAATGATGTTGTTGGATAATAATCAAGTTGTGATATTACCACATATGGAGAGTAATGACTAGTTTTCTTATGTTGATATTGAATAATTATTCCATTTGAGTGTTTTATCAATGATAAACTGGTTATAATAATTATGGAGTATATAAGGATTGTACTGTAGTACTATTTCATTAAGGATTTGAGATTGTGTGGTACCAAGAAAAGTGAATTAATGGAAAGTTAAACGTTTTGGAAAATACATGGTTGAAGGAAATATAAACTTTAATATGGTCCTGATAACATAGTATTGATTTTGGAATAAGAGATGATTGATTTGGATAAATTATATTAGATATTATTGACTACATTGGAACTAATTAATGGTTTTTTTATTCCATAATTGTTGGTGATTACAAATTTTTTGGATTTTAGGAGTATTTCTAGTATTCTATGATTTACAGAAGGAGTAAGGAAGTAAAAACCTATCCAAATATGGTTTTCTGGCAATTCATTTTATTACCACATTTTAAGATAATACATGATGAAGGTATTCACATGTATATTATGTAACCTTCCTTATAAATTTTGGACTGTGAGTTCGGACAGAATTATTGTGGATTAGTCTAAAGGTTGGAATATATTATGTTTGATATTGGATACTATAGTTAAGTTTAAATCATTTTTTGAGATTATTTTTGGATTTTCATAAAAAGGACAACTCGGAGGTTGGGCGACAACCCGTCGCATCCGGTAAGGTTGTGAGACTTGAACCCACAACCGAAGGGTGAAAAGGGTAATCACCTACCACTGGCTTATGTGATGTCCTAGTTTGTATAGTGTAGATTTTTTAAATATTCTAATAAATGAATTATAATTTCATTATTTTTGGAACCCTATATGATTACTCTAAATAGAATATTTTTGAATTCTATTATCTTTTGGAGTGAAAGATGAGTTTGTGGTAGGAATTTGTTAAAGGATGAAACTCTAATTGTCAAGTATATTTTTTCCACTTATTCTTTGAATATATTAATTCTTAAACTTTAGGGAAGGGATCTTAAAACCAAAAATGTGTTATCCTAATACCTTATTCTTTTTTAACAAATGATATATTTAATCATCATAGATTGATGGCTTTGAGCCCCTCAATTTTACACTTTCTTGAGATTGATGACCTCAATCACTCACTATAAATATTTACATTTTGCCTCCAATTATGTGTCTCTAATTTCCTGAAATTTTATCCTAATCAAGATCATAATTTGGTGGTGACTTTTCATTTCTATTTCCCACTTATTAAGACTAAATTTCATTAACCCAATTTCTAATGTGGGTTTTCCACAAAAGTATTTTTCTATTTTTATCCTTTTTTTTTCAAAGAAAAATTTGAAATTGTGAGGATGCAATTTATTGAAGGAGGGGAGAATGTAACACCCCATGATTTCATAGTATGTTATCTCTTCAAAGAAATTCAATAACTTGTATTACACACAACATCGAGTTCGAGCGCACCATAACTTACCAAAATAGCCGTTCAAAAGGCAGTTATGAATAGTATTAACTAAATTTTGAATTTTATATACTCCATATAATTTTAAAATACATATTATGTGTTTATTAGATATAATATGAGAACAAATTAATTCTTTTCAGATAGAAGAAGTATTTTTCAAAAAATAAAATTTTACCGACTTTTAATGGAGAACTTTTTTTAAAACCAATATTTGACACTTTTATATATTTAATTTAATGAAATAAAATTATTCTTTAGAATTGGGAAATAAAAATTTAGTTTGGATAAGTTTTTGGTACTTTTCTAATAACTATCATATTTTGATGAATAGTGAAACATACTAAATTTTAATTAAAAACAACTTTTTTAATCGAAATAATTTATAGTGTTAAATTATAAATTTCAGTGGTTTTAAAGTATCATTAGATTATATTTTTATCATTTAATATAATTTAGGTAATTGGATGTAATTTCACATTTAAACTGGACCAAAACAAGTGTAAATCTTTTGATAGTTATTATTTCTTAAAAACACGCTTTTTGTTTTGACAATGGGAATTAATTTTAAATTAATTCATTCCACTTATATATTTTTAATTTAGAATGAATGGATTCCATATTTGGAAACAGGAGGTCCAAAATTTTTAAATATTTAAATTTTATTTTTAGAAATTATGAATATTTACTTTAGTAAATATTTTATTTACCATGGTTAAAGGGTAAATATGATAAATAAGGGTAAACAAATATTATAATAATAATAATAAATTACCCTAACATGTGTCCAATTCCAATTGGTTGATACCTGTCCAACTATGGAAATCCTTGGGTCGATTTTGGGACCCCATGTAGCCACTTGAGTGTGATAATGACAATTTATATTAATTAATTTAAAGTAAAGACAAAAATGACATAAACATATATCTTTTAGTAAAATAATTTTTACAAGGGGTTATATAAGTTATCTTTTCAAATATAAATATTAATTTTAAATATAAAAATATTTCCTACATAATTTTATTTTTTTATAATTTTTATACATCAAATAAATACAATTATTTATGACATAATGATGATGTAGTGTTTTCCTCATTAAAAATGATTTAAATAAATGAGATTATAAAAATTAAAACAATATCCCAAACCTTTTTAAATTATAATTGGATGATTTTATTTCGAACATGAGTCATATTATCTTCTACTTTAATGCATTTTTGACTTTTAGAAACAGAAAATAATTATATAATAAAATAATATTTTCAAACATTCCTAAAGAGCCACTCCTCCCCCTTATAAAAATCCCTCACCTCTAACCCATTTATCACACCTCTCAAACTCCTTGTCCCATCCAAACTCTGCCCAATTAATCTCCCTAAAACCCTATCTTCCTCTTATAATCCTTACCTTAGGCATAGGGCACTTCGAGGAAGCCTTTTTGTTCAAACCAAAGAGAGTTACCCAATTTAAAGGTAACATATCCTCTTAGGTTGTTTTCTTTTATTTTACTTATATAACCCCCTAAAATATCTTTATTACTTTATGTTATAAAAACACCAGTATCATCGATATACTAGGTCATTTTTATGAGAATTATTTGAACAACACTTACACACACCTCCATCTAATGGGTATAGAACATAATGTTTCTGTGGACGGCGAACTACTGCCTCACGAAACAAAGATTGTTCAATCTTCTACTACCACCTCTTATGGTGGAAATTATGATGGAACTATAAATATATATGATATTTATGATATTTATTTTATCTATAATATTCTTTAATTCTCTTTTATATTATACCTTTATTCTTTTCATGTTGTATATATACGATAATTTCATTTAAGGAAGTGTGGACTACCGCCCCCTCAAAGTGATATGACTCATTCATACCATACATGGAATGTATAAAGGATGGTGTTAATTAACATACATAAAGTATATAAAATATTATATTATACTTGAATAATAATATACCTATGTATCATTTGGTCTTATTTCCTTTTAAAATAAAAAAAATTAAATAAAAGTAGGATTCGTGCGTACGTACGGATTACCGTCTCCACGAACGCGATGATATTCATTCTCCATCATAACCATTCAAGAATAATCTTCATTTGATTATTAAAAATAATATTTAATAATATTATATCATTATATATATTAATCAAATAAATCCTATCCATAAAAAACATGACTTACATAACAAAACAAATAAAGGAAAACAAATCAGTTAACACCCAAAACAATGATACTACTAAAATATTATTAACAAATAAATATTGAAAGATAATATATGATATAATATTTATGTATGTGGTTATTTTATAATTTAATAATAATGATTTAACTATTATACAAGAGGTTAACATACCCTCGACCAAGGAAAAGTACAAGGTAAGGGTTAATTTTACAATCTCTTTATTATCTGAGGTTGTTTATATGTAAGTGTCTATTGGGACCTCTTTATCATCCAAAATCATGTTTCTTTAAAATGTATTTAAAAACATTTTTTCTATTTACTAGACTATGGTTTAAAGTCATTTATACACTTGTTTTACTTTTTATAAAATGGTTTGAAAGAAATCTTTCCGTCTTTTTCCAAACAAGGTACTTTATGACATTTTCAACAAATTAAGGTAAGAATGTTTTTTTAACTTATACGGTGGGTGTGGTTATTCTCCACCATTATAACACCTTTGAAGATTACCTTACAATATTATATGAATATTTTCAAAATAAATTTTTTATTTTATAATTACATGATTTTTAAATTATTTCAAAATAGAAAGAGATATTTCTCTCAAATAGTTTTGATTTCATCTGTGTCAACATACTTTATTGAATTTTATACTTGTTTGAAGTTAATTTGTTATGATAAAAATCTTCCACATTGTATTGGAGGTTTTGTGATATGTTTACTTTGGATGTGTTATTTTTATACCATTCATGGTTTATGGTTAATGTATTAACATTTTGTTTGATAATTTTAATATGAATGTTTATGTTATATTTCAACATTTTCATATGAGGAATGCATTGGACTTAGTAAGTGGTGAGTGGAGACCACTGTAGCTCCTCGATGCCTCGGTAGGTCTCATGAGACAAACTATTGTCTTAGAATAAGTCCTTGACAAAATCTTATTTTTAGTCTTGGCACGAGGCCTTGACTATGTGGTTATAATGTCCGAAATTATGCATTCCATCATTATAAAATTAGCTATTGATATTACATGTGATTATTAGACTAGTAGAATATCCATGTGAATAATTAAATGAAATTATTTGATTTATATCTTCCATATTATACTGAAGTTTATGTTTAAAAGGCTTTTGTTTTAATTTTATACATTTCCTTAAATGTTTATGCTTATTTATGAAAGTTTTCACTATATTGTTATCCTTACTGAGCATCTGAGATCACCCCTTTTTATGTTTTATTTTTCCCAGGATGCAAAGAATTATATTATGACTTACCTATAGGGATAGTCTAAGGGATATTAATGTGGTCAATTGATACAATTTTTTTGTTGTTTTTAATTTTATAATGTAATGTAATGTTCATGTATGTAATCTATTTTCCAAGAATGCTAAACTGGTAGGTACTTTAGGACTTGATTTCTTGTAATCATGCTAATGTATTAAAATAATGCACCGAATCTGGGTAACTGGGTTGGTCGTTACAAACTCAACCCATTTGGGGAATAATTTAGTGGAAATAAGGATGTACTTCAACTACTTTGCGGTGGCTGGGGGATATGGCCCCACAACATCCATTCCCCAAACGGTGATTAGCCAGAAATATTTGGCTATATGCAGTAATTTTGGGGGTTTGTGGATGAATTTTTCATGAATCTGGCATGAAATTCATTTTTTAGTGAATTCCACACAATCTTGTATCATGGTCTGCCAGTAAAACCCCAACCTTCTGATCTGGTGGGAGAGCCTAGTTCCATATTAGTGGACACCGTAGGATCCTACGTAGACCTCTTCCATAATGGAGAGGATTTATCCTTCTGTTATGAAAATGAGGATAATTCCATCAAAACCATGATTTTATTGGATTTTATTATCTTTTGGGTCATCCTACATGGTGAAGTTTGTTTATTGGTGTCGAATCTGTTCCTTTCCACCATGATCTATTGAGAGAGTTCCATCCTAAAGATAACTGATTATGGGCTCCATCCACCCAGAGTAGGTTTCTAGTTCATCACACTCTAGGGTTTTTTTGACCTTATTGATCTCCTTCATAAAACATATGATGATCTATGAGACCACTATTAGATGTGATATGTACAAGGTCACCTCCTCTTGATTAGGTTTGTCCAAGACGGAAACTGCATTAGCTAGTGCATCAACACAAGCATTCTGTGATCGAGGGATATAATGTGATGTGGGATAAAAGGAGAATTCCTTCATTAGTTCCCTGAAAAATCCATTGAGGGATTATATTTCTTCATTCTTGATGGAATATTCATCTTTGATCTTCTTTATCACCAGTTTTGAATCCCCTTTGATGTTTAGGTAGGCTATGTGCAGCTGAAAAGCTAGTTCCAAACCAACGATGAGGTCTTGGTATTCAACCTCATTATTTGTATAACCTTTAGAAAACAATAAAGAGAAAGGATAAACTTCTTTGTTTGGAGATACAAATATAACCCCTAGGCCAACCCAATTGGGCTTCAGGTTTTCCATTCTTGTGTTGGTAGGACTCTAGGAGGTACCATCAAAATACATCTCTCGTGTCTGGGGGAGATTCGTGGGCATAAAATACCTCTTCATCTAGGATCTTAGTGTCCTTCAATGTATTTTATACAGTAGTATGTTCTTCTAGGAGTTCATCTGGATCTTGACCTTTTACTGACCTCTGGGATATGAATTGGATGTCATATTGTAATAGACTGACCACCGATCGAGCCAAGCTCTTAGTCAACATAGGGCAGCCAAGGATATAATTGAGAAGGTTGATATGAGAGACCAGGTAGACCTTGTGGTGTAATGGCTTATCTTTTTAATTGTGAAGATGAGTGAAAGGTAGTTCTTTTCGAAATCATAATATCTGGTATCAGCACCCAACATAGTCCGGATGAGGTAGTAAGGACAATTCTCTCTCCTCGTATCATTCTTTTGTGTAATGAGGGTTCCTAGTGAGTGTTCCATGGAGGCCACATATAAGATTAGTGGCCACCCTTCCACATAAGGCATCAAAACTAGTGGGTGTAGCAGATATATCTTGATACTTTCAAAAACTTTTTGAAACTCATCATCCCATTGGTAGGTGACCCCATTCTTCATTATCCTCATGAAGGGGAAGAATTATCTAGCTAGGTTGGCTATGAATCACCGAATATAGGTGAGGTTACCATGGAGCCCCCTTAGTTCTTTCATATTCATGGGGGGACATTGCTTGGATAGAACTGGTCTTCTCTTAGTCTACCTCATTACCATGGTGGCATACTAAAAAATCAAGTAATTTACCTGATGTTACCCCAAAAGTGTACTTTATTAGATTCATCTTTAGACAGTGTTGTCACAACTTTTTGAATATTTCTTCGAGATTTGTGAAGTTATCACATTGCTATTAGGATTTGATGACCAGGTCATCGACATAACACTCTTTTAACCTTCCAAAGAATGACCTAAAGATGCGATGTATGGCACACTGATATATGGCTCTGACATTATTTAATCCAAAGGGAATGACCAGGTAGAAGATGATTTCCTAGGGAACCCTAAAGGTGGTGGATTATTCATCCTCAAGGGGCATTTTTATCTGAATGTACCCCGAGTACCAATCCATGAAGGAAAGGGATTGGAATCCAATAGTGGCATTGATCAAGAGTTCTATGATCAGCAATGGGAAACCATCCTCTGAGAAATTCAGATTAAGCTCTCTAAAATCAAAGAAGACCTTAATCTTCCCATTCTTTTTCATGAGAGGAACAATGTTGGAAATCCATTTCATGTATTTCAATTCTCATAAAAAGTTTTATTTGATCAACTTGTCGACTTCCACCTCCAAATTCGTAGCATGATAGGGTTGAATTCTCCTAGCCACCTACTTGAAGCCCCGATTATTTTCAGGTAGTTTGAGATGGTGCATAGCCATATCTGGATTTAATCCAATAATTTCTATATAGTTCCAAGAAAAAACATATTTGTTTGCTCTAGGAATGAGATGTACATATCCTACTCTTCAAGAGGCATGGCAGCACTAATCAAGTTAGGTTTTGGGAATTCTTCTATCCCTAGGTTTATCTATCGGATCTCATCTATTGTGGTGGAAACATCTTCCTCGAATGTTGGATGGGATTTTCTGAGATCATCCTCATATTCTTATATTTATGATTCATCTCTTTTCATCAGAGTTGAGGCAAAGCGATGTTGGTGATGATTTTCACTAAGGATATAAGAGGCTTGGGCCTCTCAGAATGGGTCTACTATTTTGACCATGTTTATGGGGAGCATGTAATCCTCATCGAGCATGCTATTGGGATTCATAGGGGTGATCCATAAACCATTGGTGGTGACAACCTGATAATATCTTCTTCCATCAGTATTTTTCCTCCCTTCTTGTAGAAGTATGCTTCAACATATATGGATCAGTATGTCTTGAATGGGGTATTGTCGGTGTGAAGTATTCCAACCTTTCCATTAGTGGGGTACTTCAACCATTGATGGAATGTTGATGGTATCACTGAGTGGATATGGAGGCAAGGCCTCCATGGAAATACATTATATGTGGTATCTTCCTTGATGGCCATGAACTTGATATTAGATGTGTGATCCCAAAATTGGGTCTCTTGATTAATTTTTCCAGGGGGGGATTTTCCTACTCTAATCATACCATTAGATGGTCATATTTGTAGGGGATAAGTCCCCTTCACCATACCCCAAACATTGGAGGGTTCAGCCTGGTATGGTATTGATCCCAGATCCATTTTCTTTCAACACCATTTGGACATTGACGTTATTGAGTTTTCTTGAGACGTATAAGGGTATGATTTTTCCTTAGATGTCCTCCTTCTGATCATGATTATTAATTAAGTTTGTGACATGACATCCTAAGGAAATTGTCTCCACTCTATAGTTCTTAGATTCAAAAACTTATGTTTCAAATTCTTATGGGCTTCAAAGGGATTCAACAAGTGCCTCCTTGAGTTATCTAGAAAGATGAAGCACATCAAGGATTGATAGATTGATTGGGATCGCAGGTATCTATTTCAGAACATTATACATTTAAGACAAAGGTTACCTCTTCTAGACATGGGGATACTCTGGGTCATGAGGATCATAAACTGGAGTATCTAAGGTCAATGGATATGAGTCTTGCATAGAGTTTGAGAAATTATCCGCCTTTAGTGGCATATATTGCACCATACTTCCCCATTTCCTAGGTTGATCAGGTTGAACACTTTTTAAGTGGTCATACAAGACAATCAGGTGCAGGAAAATACTTGAGGGCTTTGAGGCACCTCCCAACTTCTTTTGAACCTACTAGAGTGATTTATAATGGGTCTTGGATTCATATGTTTCTTTTGTGGGGATATGGATAGGATACTAATTTCAGAAATATCTGCGGTGTCCCCTATATCCCCATCTTTAGTGAATTTAGTCTCCCATTCCCCTATTATATGAAAGAAAACCATATTCAAGGTGTACTAATCATCGGAGAAGGGTTTCTTCAAGTGTACCTTGTTGACGGAATTGAATATGATCTCTTTTCCGGATGAGGATTTTGTTTGGTGGGGTGGTACCCATGTCGTATATGTTTCATGGAAGAAATATGCAAGAGTTAGTGTCTTCTTTAGAGAAAAAATATGACTCTTCCTCTTCTATTTATTCCTACTTCTGGTGGTCATGCCCACCCTTTGGAGGTACATCAGAATTATCCTTTTTGGGTGGTGGAGCTACTACAGGTTTGTGAAATTGTGTCCTTAGGGTGTTGTGAGCACGATCAACTATTTTATGAGTCATCCAGTTGTCTAACTTCTATGCTATCCTAGTAGCAACTTTCTTCCCTCCTTCCTCTTCCTAAGAACGTGAAATGGTTATGCAAGCCACTTCTTCGGGAGGACCATCTAATGAAACCTGTCTAAAGTTGACCATTCCTTGAAGCATGTCCTTAAAGACAAAAAAGTTCTAGATATTATGACCCACCCTTATTTGGAAAGTGTATTAATCAGGACGATCTTTGTGGTTAACTTCATTGGGCTTCTGAGGTTGTGGAAGAATGAGTAGGTTATTATTCATGGATACCAAGAAGTAACTCGGGACTTGATCATTTCAAAAGGAGAAAACCTTTCTCATTCATTCCTGGAATCCTGGGAAGTTCTGGTTTCTTTATGCTTCTAGTAGAGGGATATTTTGTGGATGTCGTCGGTTAGAATAAGTTTCTTGGTGGTTCGTAGCTTGCCTAGGTGCTTGTAATATTGTGGTCTTGAGGGTGACAGTTGTAGCTTCCGATATTCCTATATTTTTTTCCTTGAACTATAGGCATGGTTTGAGACATGGATCATGTTTGTTGAATATCCTCTTCAAGATGTTGTGCTATTTCAAGGAACTCTATGAGTCCAACTAGATATTTTAGGGGGATTAGGGGTGTATGTAGCTCATCCCTGAGATTTTTATCATAGGGTTCAAACAGTTTTTCCTACAAGAGAGGGATGATAAGATAATAGGTTATACCCTTACACCTTTCTATGAAGTCGGAAACCCTTTCATTCTCATTCTTCTTGAATTTATTTTGGTCGGCGATTTTCGTCTTCTGGAGTGTTGAACTGAATTGGTAAAGGAACTAACAATGAAGGTCTTCCCATACTAGGATAGATCCTATGAGAAGACTGTTATACCAGTACAAGGTTGGCCCTATCAATTTCTGTATGAAATCACTTAGCTTGGTTGCCTCTTGATGATCTCGAAGGCCCATCATTGCCCCGCATCAAGACACAAAGTGTGTGAGATGATGCTCTTGATCACCTTCACCGTTGAAGGTGGAAAAGGTAGGATTTATAATGTTGGGAGGAGGAGGGATATCATCTACCCATTTGAGTTATGGATTCATCTCGTTTAGCACTAGAATGCATCTCCCTTCTATGGCTTCCATCTGAGTGTCTAGGGATTCAATGGTAGTGAGTAATTCTAGAGGTACTATTGTTTGAGCCACCTCCTGTCTGTAAGGAGAAGTTTTGGGATGATAAGGTGGTCCCACTTCCATATCCTATTGATCCTCTATTTATTCTATGACTGAGGAGTTAACCTGGAGAGGGAGAGGCTGTATCCATAGTAGGGGAAGTCCCAATCATTCCCGACATCCTCATGTATATGGATGGGTTTTCTAGACCTAGATCCAATATGATATTCAAATGCTTCTCTAGTTGGAAGATCGACCAAAGGAGAGAGAATATTCACCTCTGGATGGATATGATACCCAATAGGAATATTTACCCTGAGCACATCCTCATTGAGATACTGTAGTGCTTGTATTTTTCTCTTATATTATGACAATTGTTCTTCCAAATATGGAAACCAAGGTGTGGTTTATTCTTTCCCTTAATCCTTATAGATATTACATCAAGGAGGTGGAAACTTATTATTTGGTTTTTTCAAATTCTAGATCCTTCTCTGATTATAGGTTCATGAATCCTCATTTAGTCCATCCAAATCAACCTCTTCTTGGGGTATGTATTCCCTATTGAGACCCTATGCATTCAAATATTGATCCATTTTTTCCATGTTAATGGTAACGATGTTCATAGAGGAATATAGAGAAATTGTATTTGTTCCATTGCTTTCTACATGGAAAGATAGTTCTATAAGCTTTCATTAGGGTCAATATTTGAACCCTTGGACTTATTGGGATATTTTGGATTGTGACCCCAATGGGGATTGATTGCTTTCACCATACACTCCTCTCCATTTGGTTTATTAATGGTGACCTTGAGGGAATTTCTGGTCAGGTTTTATAAGTGAGCGCCCACCAACAGAGGTTTGTGTTGCAATGGGAGGAACTGGTGGGATGCCAATGATTGATCTCTTCCTACCAACCTAGAGAAGATTGATTCCATCTACGTTGTTGATGATGATAAAAATACCCTCATCCATGTGGGATGGGGTTTATTTAGGGTTTTCATTAGACATGGAGATGTAGATGTCCCCAACCCATTGAGGTTGAGGTGATCTAGAATCATTACTGATGTCTCCCATCCCTTTTTTGGGGTAATGAATTTGAAGATGGAGATTGAGATATAAATTCCCCAAACCCTATGGAATGGGGTTTATTTGGGACTACTGCAAGAACATCCTGAATTTTCTTTGGAACTGATGACCTGAGGGGTGGATGTAGTGGAAAATGTTCCCATGTTCTAGAGGGGAGATTATTTTCTTGGAAAGACACCATAGAAGAATCTGTTTTGGTCTATGTGATGAGGTGTAGTTGTGCTTTTATGAGAAATGGGTGTGGTGGTAGATCATGATGAGGATCGTTCCTCACAGGTAGTTTTATGGGTGATCGCAACTTCAATCTATGTGTTCAGAACATCCTTCTATTATCTTGAGGGGACCAGTTTGAAGTCCTCTTGGCTATCCTCTCTCCCCATTCATGATTTAAAGGCATTGTTGGAGTGTGGGTATTCTATTTTAGCAACCAACTATCCCAAGAATTTCTCAGTCCCCTAACCTTGTTGGAGGCTATAGTATTGTAGGATTTCATGTCTAAGGGGATATAATATTCTAAGGTAGTAGTGAAGTATAATGCTAAATACTATCCCCATTCTATAATTCAGATTCCCAATGTGGCTTCATAGATCATCTGTTGAAGTTTCATGACACAATGGTGAAAATCGTTTTGAAAATTTTCACAGTGCTTTTTCGGTTTTGGATCCCGAACCATGGAGATAAAACATGGTCGGGCTGGAAATAGAGTATCTTGATGGTCTGAAGGTGACAATCATATATTGGATAAGGGAGATTTCAATCCTTCAGTCTCTTATGATTATCCCACATATTATGGAATTGATAAGTAATGCACTCCTTTTCTAGATCACTAGGGATATTATAGATGGAAGTAGTGAGGGGCCAGAACATGATGGGGAAGTTGTTTCTTGATAAATCTCTCTATATGTCAATGTCATACTCTTCTTCATTAGAATTACATTTCACCATTAGGTCAGACCCTAGAATATGACTATGATAGTCGCCTACTGACAGAAGTGGAGTGTTGTTGGATGCTAATGGGGAACTATATAAAGTTTACCCTGGTGTTTCAAGCACCTCTCAATATGAAGGCATCAATTCTTGGTTCACCTATCTATATGGAGGTGTCTGGATAATGGTAGGACAGTCTTTCCCAAGGGAGATATATTTATGGGGTGGTTTACCATGGTGTATGTTAGTAGTAGAGTCCCTGAGATCCATATCCACATTACCATGAGGAGGACTATCATGGTAATGAATGTCTCATACTTCCTATTTGATAAAATAGTTAACGAACCCTTGTGGTGTTGAGAGCATGTCGTGAAAAACCTAAAGGACACTATCATTGAGTGGATTAGAAATATGAGTCATTTTATACATCGTGGTCAGAGTATGTTGACCTACCTTTTTGGTTGTGCAGGGATATGGGCCTGCTACATGGTGGTTTCCAGAATTTGTATATAACTGCCTAGTGCTATGGGGATATGAAACCACTACTGAGGAGATGGAAAAATATGTTGATATGTTGCCTCATTGTTGATAGGGATATGATCCTGTCTTGAGGCATGTTCCACTCTCACTTGTTGAGCCTCATTCGAGATGGGGGTATGGGATTGATCTTGAACCTTTGGGATATGTCACTAGTTTTTATTAGAAAGAGTATTAGTTTTCCCCAAGTCATGTACCTCTCTCACCTAGTTGGCCCCAATTGGATCCAGAGTATATGCCTGGTCTGAATATAAATTCCCTACAAGAATATGCCAATAGACCTCCAGAATGAGAGAAGGAATATGAGCCATCTCATGTATTGCCTTGGAATGATGCTGGAGCTATTGTTTGTTTGAGGAAGTAGGAATATGTGTCTTTATTTTATGATCTATTATAGTATTCTGATTAGAATCACTTATAGGAATATGATCCTATCCTGATGCTTGTGCCACTCTCAGCTGGTTAGTCTTGTCTAGAATAGGTACATGGGCCTGATTCTGGGCCTTTGGGATAGGTCACCGGTCTTCTTCGATAGGATTGTTCCCTTATCCCGAGTCTTATGCCTCTCTCACCTGGTTGGCCCCAGTTGGAATGGGATAATTATCATGGTCTGATGCCTTGTCCTTCATTGGGATATGCTGATAATCCTCTCAGGTGTGAGAAAGAATGTGCACTCACTCTAGTACAACCACTTGATCATGATGATCAGAGTGTTGAGTTATCCTAGTTGTAGAGATAAGAGTATGCATCTATCTCTTGATCTAAAATATTTCCAGAATATTCCAGTAGAGTTCTTCACCTATTGCTAAAATGTATTTTCGTTTTATAAAAGTATGTGTAGGGATGTGATCTTGAACATTTTCCATCTCCATGACCTATTAACATATATCTTTTATTGAAGTAGGGATGTGCTCCAACTTATTCCCTCTATGTTCCATCAAGATATACTGATGGGATTCATGCATGGGGTAGGAGTATGAGTCTCACCTATTTCTAATATGGGAATATGCCCACATATTAGTTTAAAACGAACAAGGATGTGAGCCTATTGACTAGTCCCTACTAGAGTATGCTGGTGGGCGCTGTTAGTAGGAGTTGTGGTATTATCCTTTTCCTGGGTATCCAATGTCTTATTAATCTAATGATTCATCCTTCTCAGAGCCTATGCATGGGTGTTGGAGGTAGATTTCTATCAATAGATACCCTCATCAAGAGGATGGTAGGTACTAGTATGATGATGCTGGAAATGGAGATTAGTAGGCACCCTCTTTGGTGGTTCCTGAACCATGGGGAAGTCGTATTTGGCCCCTAATCTACCTTCATCATTTATGGAAGGTGGTGGATTTCACACTCTGATGGTAGGATCCTGAAGCAATTGTTCATGGAAATTAATGCCACTAGTTTAGTGGAAACCTTCATCGAGCGACGTGGACTCACCAGTTGATGCAGTTGAAGATTCTTGTGAGTAACTTCCATAGTCCAGATTGCACCATATTGGTGGTACTCCTAAATCATCATGTTTCTTACCTGCTACTAGTAGTTTTTGGTAGGAGAGACCGTTTTATGACCCATGGGTATCACAGTGACTAATGAATGACCAGAATGAGTGCTGGAAGATGAATACATTCTCTCATGTTAGGAGTTTGAAATCATGAAGACAATAAATAACAAGGCCACCAATCAATTACATATCATAGGCATAATAATGCTCAACCAGATATTCATGGTCAACCCAATTGTCATTTATTCCCTTTCTGGACATTTTGATCATGTGGACTTGTTAGCACGAGGATGGACTAATAAGAATCCTGATTTATGATGGTCTTATTATTTTGTTTGTATATGGATTACAAAGAAAATTAGACTAAGAGGTTAATGTCAAGTTATCAATGTTGTTTGTGTATAAGGAGAAAGGAACATGGATTGAAGGATTATAATCCAATTGTCTATTATTAGAGGGATTTGTGTTAGATTCATCATTTTTGTTTGCGTATGGGGACAAATTGAATGGTCTGGTGAATTATAACCCAAACATTTTGTCATTTCAGAGATTCACATTGGGTTCACCATTTTTGTTTCTTCAGGATTTTGTGGCATGGAAAGAGTTTTTATCAACACACTAACTATTTCAATTTTCCTTTAAAATATCAATGGTTCCCCTATCCTTAGTTGGGTATGGACCTATTTTCTAAAGGCCAGAAGTCGTCTAGGTTTTTAGGCCCATCAACTCTTTGGGAATCGCATTGGTCGAGAGGATGGGAAGTCGGAAAATTCGCACCCTTTTTTGGAGAATATTTTACTAATCTTGGACTCTCTTGTAGATTTAATACGTGTTCATGAACCTCTTCTTAATCCTAATGTGATACTGGTTACCCTAACAAAATGTATATGGGTTAACTCTCTTTTACATGCAATAGATTGGGATCTCTATTGTGAATCTGTAATGACCCAAAGATTCATTAATGGAAATCCATCTTGATCTAGTTAAATATCTATTTATGTAAAAAATTTATATAAAATGTCAACTTCTTTGGTTTTATGTTAAGAATTGTGACCGTTACTTTTATATTTGTTGAACAGTGATCACATGATTAGTATAAATATAAGGCTTTAACAAATACAATTGACTCAGACAAAAGAAGCGATGACCTCATCCAGTAGAATTTCTCCATACGAAGCCCATTTTTCGAAGCTCGGAAAAGATTTAGCATCCTTGGACTTCGCTCTTGACCAAGACCAAGCTGAGCTTCATCATGTCAAGCTCGAACGGGACTGTCTATGGGAAAAGTGGAAGTTGATAGAGATTAAAACTCGATTGATGTTATCTAAGCCACCCCAAGAGCCTATCACCATCGCACACCTTACCCTTAGGTCTTATGTGGCTATTTTAAGGGGTTATGTAACAAATCGCTAGTACTATGTTCATGTACATTATTTTTTGTATATAATAATGAATATAATTTCTTGTCATTATTGATACATTGTAAATAGTTTTTAAAGTGCAAATAGTGTTTTAATTTATTATTTAATTAAGAATTATATTTTATTAAATGAAGGGATTTTTGAATTAAATAATAATTTAATAAAATATTATTATTATTATTATTAAATTAATTTAATTATATATAAAGGATCATATAATTTTATGAATGCAATGGTAATTTTTATTAAGGTTTGAAAGCCATTTTTGTCAAAACATGTGAATTTTCGATAAATGTCGGGTTTTTTTTAAAGTGAAAATTAACATATTTAGAAAATTATTTAGATAAAATAAATGTTATTTCTAGAATCAGGATGTGAAAATTATCCAATGGTGAATTTTTTATAATTTTCTGAGACAATCAATTTTTTGGGTAAAAATTAAATACTGTTTAAATATATAATGTGTTTTATGACATCATAATGAACCAATAGTGATGTAATAAAATACTATAAGCTTTATTTTCGGCTAATATATGTTTTAACATAAAAATAATGTGATTTTAGTTTTGTTTGACTTACTTTTACAAAGCATTAATGGACCCCTCAAGACTTATTAAACATCTTGTCTTTTTAAATTATTTGCCATGGGAGTGTGACTCACCTCCACATAAGCAACCCCATTATTTTAAGAAGTTTGGAATTTGACCTTATAAAATATTTTTTTCCTCTTCCCGTTTCCAAAAACCATGGGAAAAAACCATGGGTTGGTTTGTGGTTTGGATTAATTTAATATAAGGGGTCCCAAAACTAAATAATAAAGAATTCCCTCACCTTTCCTATATAAACCCACCCAAGATCCCACTTCCTCCTCACTCAAAGCCTTTGGAGTTCGTCAAAACTCTACCCTACTCTCTCTAGAATTCTCCCAAGGTTCCCCAAGATCCCAATAAGCCTCTCTCAATCCTCTCTCAAACCTTTGGAAACACACTTCCAAGTAAGAGTTTTTTCTTCCTTTCTCATTTTGTCCAATTTTCTTTAAGTTTTTTTTCTTTTTTAATTTAAATTATGAATGTTGGGGTATGGTTTCTCACCTCAATCATACTTACCTATTTATGTTTTAATGATGGGAGACCCCTTTCTCTCTCATTAAATTCCTCCCAAGTACACCCGTTACTGTGCCGAAATTCCGAAAGGAACTTCTCTCTCCTCTTTTACATTCAAGTAATACTTTTGTATCATGAATCTAAATTCCAATACAATTGTTGGGAAATGTATCTATATAACCTAATTACTATCCATTAAATGTAAATATGATAAGGAACCCCTTTCTCTCTCATTAAATTCCTCCCATGTACACCCGTTACTATGTCGAAATTCCGAAAGGAACTTCTCTGTCCTCTTTTACATTCAAGAAATACTTTTGTATCATGAATCTAAATTCCAATACAATTGTTGGGAAATGTATCTATATAACCTCCTTACTATTAATTAAATTTAAATATTATGAGTAACCCCTTTCTCTCTTATCAACCATTTTTATGAATTCTTTTGTCACGCCATTACACTGCCGAAATCACACCAATTTTCTAAGCCAATGTCATTGTGTAGTGAATACCATGCCCATTTCTCCATCAAGGGTATTCACCTTTATAAACATTTACTTATTGATTATAAAGTTTCATGTATTAATTCCACATTCCATTATCGTGTAATAAATGATTATGTTTTATGAATCCATGTTTTATGATCCATGTGGCATGCTTATGCATGAAATGAAATGTTTAAGAAGGGTGTGCCCTTATAGCACTCCAATGCATTGGGTAAAGTATAGTATCATGATACGTCATGTTCAATGAGTGTTGACTCATTCTAATTCAAGTGAAACTAGGGTTTACCCGTGCTTCATGTGCAATGAGGATTTACTCATTCTCTATATTCAATGAGCCTTGGCTCATGCTAATTCCATGTAAAGTGTTGTTGCCACAGTTCCATGTTATGATTATCATGATTTATCATGCCTTTATGATAATGTTTCTCTTGTGCTATATTGATATTCCTATTGTCTAACATTTATTTTACTCCTCATGTATTCCATTTTTATTCCCTTACTAGGCTTTATAGCTCACCCCTTTTCTTATGCATGTCCTCAGGTTATCCCATGCAATGCTAAGTATGAGGGAATGTAGTGGTCATGTAGAGGAAGTTTTCAATAAAGATGTTTTATTTCATGTTTTAAGTTGTTATGTAATGATCCTAATCCCCAAAGACACTAGACCTCTCGATCTTCCATGTTGTATCAAGTGAATAGTTTATGTAATAAATCATGTTTAAGTTTGTAATAAGATCATCCCTAAGTTTTGGTAAGTACTAATTAAGTGGTTTATCTAGAAAATACATCCATGTCTGGATACAAGCAGGTAGAGGTGGATCTGGCACAGATGTATCCTAGGGGTAAAACCCGAAAACACCGCTTTGAGCTAGACTCGAACGGGAACTGGTGCACGACAACGGGCCTTACTGCACTCTTGGTTACAACACTCCTAGGGGATATATTTTGATAAATTCAAAAGCTTAGTATGAACCCTTATTAAGGGAATTAAAAAAATCCCCCTAAGAATATATGTTAGAAAGTAGATCATGAAAACCCTAGATTAAAGTCTATAGACTCATGAATTAAGGAAAAAAAGTTTATTTATGAGTTATCAAATTTTGTATTTGGATTACCATTTATGTGTTACCCCCTAACTTTCCTTTTATTCTAGACAATGGCCGGTAATAGGAGGACTCGGGCTAACAACTGATGTGAATATCGTTGTGATGACTGTACTAATGAGATGCCCAATCCAATGGGAGTGTGAATCGCGAACTTTTTCATGCTTCTCTCTCAGCTAACTCAAGATTTGAATAGAAACATGGGTCAAGAGTAACGTTCAACCCCCCCCCCCTAAGAAAGAAGAAGTTGCTATCGAGAGCTTCATTAGACAAAGGCCTCCTAATTTAGTGGATCATCTGATCCCACAATCGCTGAACAATAGATCAACTCCATTGAAAAGATCTTCTCCATCCTTCAATGTTCTGAACAAGAGAAGGTTCTCCTGGAGGCTTATCTTATGGAGGGTGAAGCTGATCAATGGTGGACGTTGATCAAAAATACGAAGCCTGAGGAGGAGATCGAGGCGTTGGAATAGAAGGATTTCCAGAAGATGTGTTTCGATAAATATTTTCTGTGCACCCTCCGGCTTAAGATGGAAAGGGACTTCCTTTCCCTCAAGAAAAAATATAAAGAATCTATTGGAGTGTACGAGGAAAACTTCACAAGGCTTTCAAGATACACTTCCGGCTTTGTTGTTACCCCCGAATGCAAGGTTGAGAGCTTCTTTTGGTGGGATGAAGCCTAGCCTATAGAAAGCATTAGTGATCCGTGACTTCGAAAGCTATGAGGAAATTTTCCGATGTGCCCTCAAGGTCGAAATGGAGATCAGGGAATCACATGGGTGTCATGGGGACAAGAATCATAATGTGGACTTCAATGTTGGTGGTCCGATGGATAAATCCAATGGTGATAAGAATATACAACACCCCACTTTCCAAAAGTGAGGAAAGAAGCACCCTGAAAATTGCCTTAAGGGGATGAGGAAATGCTTTAGGTGTGGAAGAGAAGGGCACCTAGCTGTTAACTATCGGAAAGAATGACCCGCGGCTACGACAGAGGAGAGGAACGCTCCATTCAAACCTCAATGCATTGTTCATTGATACAAATGCAATGAACCGGGGCATCTTTCAAATCAGTGCCCTAATCGAAGGGTTTTCGGAGGCAACCAACAACCTCCAAGGCAGTAAGGAAGAGATTTTTCCATCACTTCTACCAAAGTGAACCCCGGCAATGAAGTGGTGATAGGTATGCTAGTTATTCATTCTAGAATAGTGAACATACTTTTTGATTCCGGTTCTACGCATTATTTTATATCTCAAAAGTTTAGTAGAACAATCCCAACACCACCACAAATGATGGAAGTGAAGATGTCGGTGAGTACGAAAAATGGGGCAATCATTGCATCCCATGAATATAAGTCCTACCCTATTATAATCTATCGATTGAATTTCCTATCGAACCTCATCATACTCCCTCTGGTGGAATTTGATGCAATTATTGGCATGGATTGGTTTTCCTTATATAGATCCAACATAAATTGTCAGGAGAGGGAAATCACACTCCATATGGAGAATCGACCCCCGATTCTTTACAAGTGTGAGGAGGAAGATGAATCTCCTTTATCTCCATCATCTCAATCATGGATATTACTTCCCTATGAGCACGCGTATCTGGCTCAAATGATTGAGTCCAAGGAAGAAACCATCCTTTAGGAAATGCCTATTGTGAGGGAATTCACTTAAGTGTTTCCCAAGGAACTACCTGGTCTTCCTCCTAGAAGATATGTTGAATTCTCAATTGAACTTATACCAGGGGATCTACCAATATCCAAGACTCCATATAGAATGGCTGTCGTGGATCTTGAAGAGGTTAAGAAACAACTATAAGAGAATCTAGATAAAGTATTTATACACCCAAGTGCTTCACCATGGGGTGCACCATCCCTCTTCATCAGGAAGAAATATGGGTCAATGCGGCTTTACATCGATTATCGTGAACTTAACAAAATCACGATAAAGAAAAAGTATCCTCTTCCACGGATCGATGACTTGTTCGATCAGCTGCGTGGATCACAATACTTCTCCAAGGTATATTTGCAGTTGGGATATTATCAAGTAAGGTTGAAGAAGGAATATGTCCCCAAGACTGCTTTTTGTACAAGATACGGGCACTATGAATTCATAGTAATGCCTTTAGGACCCACTAATGCTCCAGCAATCTTCATGTACTTGATGAATAGAGTCTTTAGAGATTACCTTCACAAATTTGTGGTAGTCTTTATATATGATATTCTAATATACTCCAAAACCAAGGAGGATCATGAGGAGAATTTAAGAATTGTACTAGATACTTTGTGCAAGGAGAAGCTCTATGAAAAGTACAGAAAGTGTGAGTTTTGGTTGAAGGAAGTCTCATTCTTGGACCATATCATCACAAGAAATGGGATATTTGTGGATCCCTCCAAAACAGATGCAATTGATGGATGGCCAAGGCCAACATCGGTAATGGATATCCGTAGATTCTTGGGGTTAGCTAGATATTATCGACGATTTGTGACAAATTTATCACGATTTTCCAACCCTCTTACTAAGCTAACTCAAAAGGGAGTAATTTTTTCTTGGAGTGATTAATGGCGAAGAAAGCTTCAAGGAGTTGAAAGGGAGGCTTATCACTGCTCCTGTTCTCACTTTACCCACAAGTGGGAAAATTTTTGTGGTATTCAGTGATGCTTCGAAGAAGGGCTTAGGCTATGTGATGATGCAGAATGATAAAGTGATATCATATGCCTCAAGTCAGTTGAAAATCCATGAGCAAAACTATCCAACGCATGATATGGAGTTGGCGGCGGTGATCTTTTCCTTGAAAATCTGGTGGAATTATTTCTATGGGTAGAAATGTGATATATATACTAACCACAAGAGTCTTAAATATATATTCACACAGAAAGAGCTTAATATGCACCAGAGAAGATGGATAGAGCTCATCAAGGATTATGACTGTTTAATAAATTACCACCCTGTGAAAGAGAACAAGGTGGCAGATGCCCTAAGTAGAAAGGACCCAACGATTCTATCAATGATGAGAATTGAGAAGGATCCAATCTTCTTAGACTTTATGAAGATGGACATGGGAATCATAAAGAAGGGAACATCATCAATCCTTCCACAAATGATTGCTCAATCATCTCTTTTGGAAAGGTTAAAGGATGCTCAAAAGAATGATGTGGGAATTCTGGAAAAAGTGTAAGCTATCAAAAGGGGGAAATCCTCAGAGTTTAATGTTACTGAAGAAGGAATTGTGTGATTTGGTAAAATACTATGTGTTCCATCAAGTTCGGTGCTAAAGAAGGAACTTTTGGATGATGCACATAGTTCAAATTTCTCTATTCACCCAAGGAGCATTAAGATGTATCGAGATCTCTGAGAAAACTTTTGGTGGGATAATATAAATAAGGAGATCGCTGAATATACATCAAAGTGCCTGGTGTTCCAGAAAGTGAAGGCAGAGAGGAAAAAGTCTAAGGGGATGATGCAACTGTTGCCCATACCAGAATGGAAATGGGATAACATCACCATGGACTTTGTCACCGGACTTCCGAGAACATCCAAAGGCAACAATGTAATCTGGGTTGTTGTGGATCGTCTTACAAAGGCTACACACTTCATTGCTATTCGGGAGGATTTCTCATTGGATCAATTAGCACAGATATATATCAGGGAAGTGGTAAGGCTGCACGGAGTGCCACTATCTATTGTGTCTGACCAAGATCCAAGATTCACCTCTAAGTTTTGGAAGAGTCTTCAACATGCTCTAAATACTGAACTGAACTTCAGTACGGCCTATCATCCTTAAACTGATGGCCAATCCGAGTGAACTATCCAAACACTTGAGGACATTTTGAGAGTATGCTCAATGGAATTTAAAGGAGGATGGGATCAACATCTTCCTCTAGTTGAGTTCTCTTATAATAACAGTTTCCACTCAAGAATCCAAATGGTAGCTTATGAAGCCCTGTATGGGAAAAGGTTCATAACACCGGCATGTTGGGATGAGGTTGGTGAACGTAAGTTTCTTGGACCAGAAATTGTCAAGGAAATGGTGGAGAAGGTGAAAACTATTCAACAGCATATCAAGGCATCCCAGAGTCGACAAAAGAGTTATGAAGATAATCGTCGATGAGACCTTGAGTTTAAAGTTGGAGACATGGTTTTTCTACGCATATCTCCGTGGATGAAGGTAATGAGTTTTGGAAAGAAAGGGAAGTTAAGTCCAAGGTACATCAGCCCCTTTGATATTCTTGATCATGTCGGGGTTGTGGCCTATCTACTAGCACTTCCACCTACAATGGCCAAAATACATGATGTCTTTCATGTATCCCTCTTAAGGAAGTACATACCGGACCCTTCACATGTGCTCTCTTTTGAGGTGGTACAGTTGGAGGATGATCTTTCTTATGAGGAGCAACTGGTGAAGATCTTAGATCGTAGAGAGAAAGTTCTATGAAATAAGACAATGCCCCACGTGAAGGTGTTGTGGAAAAACCACAAGTTTGAAGACGCAACTTGGCAATCGGAGGAAATGATGAAGTTGAGTTACCCACATCTGTTTAAGTGTGGGAAAAGGAAATTTCGAGGGAAAAATTTCTAAAGGGGGGAATATTGTAACGACCCAAATTTTCATTAATGGAAATCCCTCTTGATCTAGTTAAATATCTCTTTATGTAAAACGTTTATATAAAATGTCAAATTATTTGGTTTTATGTTAAGAATTGTGACCGTTAATTTTATAGCCGTTGAATAGTGATCATTTGATTAGTATAAATATAGGGCTTTAACAAATCCAATTAACTCAGAAAAAAGAAGTGATGGCCTCATCGAGTAGAATTTCTCCATACGAAGCCCATTTGTTGGAGCTCAGAAAAGAGGTGGCATCCTTGGGCTTTACTCTTGACCAATCCCAAGCTGAGCTTCATCATGTCAAGCTCGACTGGGACCGTCTAAGGGAAAAGTGGAAGTTGATAGAGATTACTACTCGAGTGATGTTATCTGAGCCACCCCAAGAGTCTTTCACCATCGCACACCTTACCCTTAGGTCTTATGCGATTGTTTTAAGGGGTTATGTAATAAATCGCTAGTACTATGTTCATGTACATTATTTATTTATATAATAATGAATATACTTTCTTTTCATTATTGATACATTGTAAATAGTTTTTAAAGTGCAAATGGTGTTTTTAGTTATTATTTAATTAAGAATTCTATTTTATTAAATTAAGGGATTTTTGAATTAAATAATATTTTAATAAAATATTATTATTATTATTATTAAATTAATTTTATTATATATAAAGGATCATATAATTTTATGAATGCAATTGTAATTTTTATTAAGGTTTGAAAGCCATTTTTTTCAAAACACGTGAATTTTCGATAAATGTCAGTTTTTATTTTAAAAGTGAAAATTAACATATTTATAAAATTGTTTAGATAAAATAAATTTTATTTCTGGAATCAGGACGTTGAAATTATCCAACAGTGAATTTTTCATAATTTTCGGAGACAGTCAATTTTTTGGGTAAAAATTAAATATTGTTAAAATATATAATGTGTTTTATGACATCATAATGACCCAATAGTGATGTAATAAAATACTATAAGCTTTGTGTTTAGACATTATATGTTTTCAAATTAAAATAATGTGATTTTGGGTTTGTTTGACTTACTTTTACAAAGCATTAATGGGCCCCTCAAGACTTATTAAACATCATGTCTTTTTAGATTATTTTCCATGGGAGTGTGACTCACCTCCACATAAGCAACCCCATTATTTTAAGAATTTCGGACTTTGGCCTTATAAAATATTGTTTTCCTCTTCCCTTTTCCAAAAAACATGGGCAAAAACCATGGTATGGTTTGTGGTTTGGATTAATTTAATATAAGGGGTCCCAAACCTAAATAATAAAGAATTCCCTCACCTTTCCTATGTAAACCCACACAAGCTCCCACTTCCTCCTCAATCAAAGACTTTAGAGTTCGTCCATCCTATACCATACTCTCTCTATAATCCTTCCAAGGTACCCCAAGATCTCAAGAAGCCTCTCTCAAGCCTCTCTCAAGCCTTTATAAACACACTTCCATGTAAGGGTTTTTACTTCCTTTCTTATTTTTGTCCAATTTTCTGTAAGTAGTTTTGCCCTTTTAATTTTCAATTATGAATATTAGTATATATTTTTTCACCTCCCTAATACTTCCCTCTTTATGTTTTAATAATGGGAGACCCCTTTCTCTCTCATTAAATTCCTCCCATGTACACCCGTTACTATGCTGAAATTCCGAAAAGAACTTCTCTCTCCTCTTTTACATTCAAGCAATACTTTTGTATCATGAATCTAAATTCCAATAAAATTGTTAGTAAATGTATATATATAACCTCATTACTTTCCATTACATGTAAATATGATGAGGAACCCCTTTATCTATCATTAAATGCCTCTCATGTACACCCGTTACTATGCTGAAATTCTGAAAGGAACTTCTCTCTCCTCTTTTACATTCAAGCAATACTATTGTATCATGAATATAAATTCCAATAAAATTGTTGGGAAATGTATATATATAACCTCATTACTATCAATTACATGTAAATATGATTATTAACCCATTTCTCTCTCATCAACCATTTTTATGAATTCTTATGTCACGCCGCTACACTGCCGAAATCGCACCAATTTTCTATGCCAATGTCATTGTGCAGTGAATACCATGCCCATTTCTCCATCAAGGGTATTCAAAATTATTCACATTTACTTATTTATTATAAAGTTTCATGTATGAATTCAACATTATTTTATCATGGAATAAATGATTATGTTTTATGAATCCATGTTTTATGATCCATGTGGCACACTTATGCATGAAATGAAATGTTTAAGAAGGGTGCACCCTTATAGCGCTCCAATGCATTGGGTAAAGTATAGTATCATGATACATCATGTGCAATTAGTGTTAAATTAGGATAATTCAAGAGCAATGAGTTTTTACTCGTGCTTCATGTGCAATGAGGATTTACTCATTCTCTATGTGCAATGAGCCTTGGCTCATGCTAATTCCATGTTAAGTGTTGTTGCCACATTTCCATGTTATGATTATCATGCTTTATAATGCCTTTATGTTCATGTTTCTCTTTTTCTCTATTTATATTCCTATTGTCTAACATGTATTTTACTCCTCATGTATTCCATGTTTATTCCCTTACTGGGCTTTATAGCTCACCCCTTTTCTTATGCATGTCCTCAGGTTATCCCATGCAATGCTAAGTACGAGGGAATGTAGTGGTCATGTAAAGGAAGTTTTCAATAAAAATGTTGTATTTAATGTTTTAAGTTGTTATGTAATGATCCTAAGCCCCAAATACACTATACCTATCGATCTTCCATGTTGTATCAAGTGAATAGTTTATGTAATAAATCATGTTTAAGTTTGTAATAAAAGTAGGGTTGTCAGAGCATCCATATGTATGTATCTGAGGTTCTTCATCATTTTCCAGTAATGATGGGTCACTTATATGCTAAAAAAATAGTACCAAGTATTTCGGACTATACTCCCTTTTATGGAGGTTTTTGATATTCTGAGGATGGGATTGAGCCATTATGAGGTGTCATACATATCTTGGTTATTGTTGGAATCAAAACCCACATAGTTCGGTTGATCTGTGTAGTTTAATGTCATGTGGTAAGGACTAATATATGGGGTGTCTTCGAAACAAACATTTTGTATCGAGTATGGAAGATACATCCTATATATCCTATTTTTGTTATAAATCAATGCCATCTTAGTTTGGTTGATATTGGTGTTTACACACTGAGGTTTCCCTAGTGAATGTGTATATGATGCCTAATGAGGTGTTCGTTGCATCACCCTAAGACCATGTGATCCATGATCATTGTGAGAAACAATGGGGAGTGCATGATCAACCTCATGGAATATAGATATGGGATCTATGTATTGGGGCAGTCCTTGGAGTGTTTGATATGGAGCTCAGGCCTTTAAGGAGGCATCCTACATATCCTAGTTATGGTGGGAATTATAATCCTTGTAGTTATCTTAGATATTTTGAGGATTACACACTAAGGTTTACCTAGTGAATATAACTTCTTATCTAGAAGGTGCCACATGATCTTGTTGTCATACCTTGGAGTTCATCACGTAACCAAGCTCAACACGGGTGGAGGGAGTCGCAAGAGCCACAGTGGCGTGGTCTGAGGGGTGTCGTGTGTCTTGAATGACACCTCGAGGGACATCATGAGACCAGGCCGACACATCTGGGAGGTGTCTCAAGTCTGTGATGAAACCACGGGGAGAAATCAGAGGACTTGGTTGATATGTCCAGAGGGTATTCCGTGAGAGTTGGATTTTCATATCCAGATGTTTCAATGAGACTCAACTAACATGAGTGGGTGCGGTTATATGAGTCAAGCAGTGCGTCCTAAGGACATCTCTAGTCTAGGGTGATAAACTTAGAGAGTTGAAAAGATCCAAGTGGTGTCCATTAAGGGTCCTCAAGACTTGTCCTGACATTCCTGGAGTGTTCTTCATATCCCAGATGACATGTTGAAGGGTTGTCATGAGGTCCGGGTGGTATGAAATGGTACCGTCGCATAATATTAACTGACACATGTGAAGCATAGAGAGGTCCGCAGTCATGTCTTATGCTAGGTTTTTTCACTTTTAATCATGTTTTTGTTTTTTCCCTCATGTTGTGAGGGCCTTGGTTCGGTTAAGTGTTAGTTTGTTAAAGTCTCGTGTGATCTATAGGACATACGATATTTTCTTCACATGTATTTCCAAAAGTCAATCGTGTGATATTTTATTGATCACACTGAGGGATTTATTCCTGGTTCATGAATACTATGGTATTCCACCGGTGTATTACCTGGTGGAAATTCTATGGGTCACAAGATTGGATCTATGCAGAGTTCCGAATTATGAGCACTAACGTGCGTAGCACCGGTCTGGGTCCAAACTTCTAGCATTCAATCCACTATCCAACGAACCAACCAACCAAACCATTTTTAGGAGTTGTATTAGAGAATTTATTGGTGTATCCATCTGCATACTCTCCGGTTTGTGTGAGGAATCTAGAAAAATTCCAGGCTGGAGTTGACGTGGGGTCAGACATTATGTGGTTTTCACGAGTCTCTGTGGTGGAACGCATTAAGGGCACCACCTGATTTTTAGTGACAGTAAGTCCATTCATCTTTATCAGATTACTGCTGACTATTGAGGACTTTCACTTCGAAGGACATCCATGTCATCATGTTTACATGCCCATGGTTCTTCGCAAGATCTGAATGACTGTCAAAAGGCATTCATGAATCCTTGGATGGCTTCTCTCAGGGTCTCACGGGACCATGCCAAGGGTGCATTGGGTGCATCACATGCCCTTAAGTGACTATGAATCCTTCTCACCTCCACATTTTCTATCTCATTTTATTTATTTGATGAAGGTCGGGAGTCATGTGATATTTAATGTAAGGCATTGAGGGTATTTACTCTATTTTTCGGAGATGTGCCGCGTGACCAGTATGGGTCATATGGTGCATGAGCATTTTTTGGACAATACCTTTCACCAAAGGGATTCTGTGAGGTAAGGAGGTCATGTCACCAAGGGATCATGGTGTCACACTAGTCATCAAGAGGCGTACCACGTGACTTTCAGTGAATGCAGACCCCTCTTGCTTCCCCTATTTCTCTCTCATTTGTTTTATTTTAGAAAGGTCTAGGGTCGTGTAGGATTTCATGATCAATGTCTAGGTTTTATACGTAATTTTTGGGTGATTTCTTTCTTAAAAAATATGGGTAAATAGAGATCATGCAAGCATGTAGGGGACAAATCTGTCTATCTCTCTTTAGAGTGTCATGGATTTGTATGGATGCACATGTGGGATTTTTAAGTGGAGAGGCTGACAAGCTAAGGGGGCTTCATAAGGAGAAACAGTTATGACATTGTGGTCTCATAGTGTCTAGAGGATCAATTCAAGGTGCATGTCACATGTCCTTCAGTGACCGCAGACACCACTCACCTTCTCCCTTTGATCCCCATTGTTTTATGTGACAGGGGTTGAAAGGTATGTAAGGTTTATCATGTAATATATATGATTTTTACTTGATTTTACAATGGTGTATCACGTGACCAATGCGGATCATATGAGATTGCACAAGTATTGTGAAAAAAACATGTGTTTATCCTTAGAGCACCATGGAATTTTCTGAAGGTTTCCATGTGGCATGGCTGATAAGCCAAAGGGGTTTTTTAAGGCGCATCAGATAGGTGGTGAATTGCATGTCTTCTAGGGCACACTGCATGTAAATGAGTGACCATGATCCCCTCTCTCCTCTTACTAGTTATCTCCTTCATTCTTTTTTATGAAGGATCAGAGGCCTCACAAGATGGATTGAATATCATCTAGGGATTTTATTCTTCCCAATAACAATTTCATGTGTGATCTGTGTGACCACTCAGGGTATATTCCTTGAAATATAAATTCCTATTATTTTCCAAGGATTTTGGATGGTTTTTTGGGTACATTCCAAGGATAAACCGTGTTTCCTGGGGGATTCTCATCCAGTTTTTACCATTAGGACACTTGTGAACAAGGTTTCTCATTGATTAGGGCTCTGTGGGACTTTTCGTAGGCTAGGAACCTTTCATGGAGAATTTGTGTGGCATTGAAATTGTTACAAAATAATGAGTTTTAACCATCATATTCTTCCTTGACCTCATGGGGAAAATAATATCCATGTTTGGATGTTTCTTCCTTTGTGGTTTTTCTTATGCTTATTTGGCAGGCATCAACAGAGATGAATGAGAAAAAGGATTTGGGAGAGAAGCACAAGAACAAAGGTTTTAAGGATTTTCTCCATGAATTTTGGGCCATTGATCCAAAATGGTTGTCTGTGGTTATAAAACATTAAATATATCAATTTCAATATGGTAATTAGGTGCATGATTAGACCATAATTAGCATAGATACAAGAACGAGGATTGATATACTCAATCGATTTAATAAAAAGGGTGTAAATTACCAATTGATGAGTTTTACCTAGATATTGGATCATTTTTAATCAAAGAACAAAATTTCCAATAATTAAAGGAAATCATTACATTCCATGTATCTTGTCCTACTCTGATCTAGCATTTCTTTGTCATCATAGTTAATTCACCAATGAAGGATGAAGGAGGATCTATGGAACTCTCCCAGGGTGTATGCGGCTAACCCTAGAGAATTTGACATGATTTTATTAATATATAACATTTTTCTATGTTAAAATGACTAAATTATTTAATTATTTAATTAATTATTCCACTGAGCGCACCACCAATAATAAAGGATCCAAAACGACCAGTGTTGACCCATTTTTATCATGCCTAGGGTAAATACTTCATTACAGACTCAACTGTGGTCTTATATTTCTGATCTGTGATTCTATTTAATATTTATCCCACTTTCTTTAATATGTTTCATGCATGAAATATAAAATATATTTAATGTTTTTATTAAAAAATTCCTAACACACTGGGCCTTACAATTTCATGTTTTCTTAGTTCTTGGATATGGAAATATATATAAAATTGTTTCAAAGTCTTACTAGGAAAAAAACAGGTCTCTAAATCATTCCCTCCTTCAATATTTTTACTCTCTAAAAGAAAAAATAATCAAAAAAATCCGGACACTGAGCCTTCACTTCACTCTCCCACTCCCAGGAACTATTCCACACATTTTCATGCTTCCAAATCATGCGAACCAAGGGGATTTTTCATCCATACATGGTCCTCTCCTATCAATCCTCAATCACCACTGTGTGCTATAAAAAGTTGGATCCATCATAGATGTCTATCTTTCCCTAGATGATAACATGAAAAGGGTCTTGAATGTATCTCCTTGTCCGTGAAACATGGAAGATTTCATGCACCAACTCTAGCTATGGGGGTAGGGTGAGGTAGTAAGCAACCTCACCAACCCTCTGCATGATCTCGAATGACCCAATGAACCTCAAGGATAGCTTACCTCCCCAGTTGAACCACTGTAATTTTCATCATGGGGAGACTCTAAAGAAAATGTGGTCTCTCTGGATGAACTCCAAGGGGCTACAATGATGATATGAAAAAGATTTATATCTACTCTACATCATTATCTTCCTCTCATAGATGACCTAGAGTTTCTCCATCCTTACCTACACCATATTTAGCTCCATAAGAGAAGTCTCAATGATATCTTTCCATCACAAGGGGGACCTGAAGGGTCTCCCATAAAGGGCCTAAAAAGGTTTCATGCTAATGGTATGCTGGTAACTATTTTTTTATGCAAAATATACAAAAGGAAAGTGATCATCCTGGCTCTGACTAAAGTCTAACATGCAAACCCACAACATATCCTCCAACACCTAGATAATGTGTTCAACCTTCCCATAAGTCTGGTGGTGAAAGGTTTTACTCATCCTCATTTGAGTCTTGAATATCTTATGTGTTACTCTCTAAAATAATGATGTAAACCATGTGTCATGATTAGAGACATTCATCAAGGTCACCCCATGAAAGAGAACGATCTCCCGTACGAACAGTTACCCCAAACTATCCACTGAAATTTGCTCCTTAATAGAAATGAAGTGTGTCAACATCATGAGTTGATCTTCTATCACCAAAATGGAATCATGACTCTTCATTGTGTGCAGAATCCCAGTCATAAATTCCATGGATAGGTCTTCACACTTCTACTCTGGGATCTCAAGGGGCTACAACAAGCCTGCTAGAACTTGGTGTGCATCCTTCACCAACTAATAAGTGAGACACTAAGAGATGAAATAATCAATTATATATCTCATGTAGGACCAAAAAAACTGAATTTGGACGTCTCTTTACATATTCCACATAATGAGATGTAAAGCTAGGGAAGAAGTGTGGAACTCTTGCATCACCTCCTCCCACATCATGACTCATACCAGCATCCATCCCTGGAAAAGGATGACGTGATTCCCTAATTCAGAATATCTATCTGATTATTCACATATGGATATCTGATTATGTAATACCTCACATTAAATATCTTCTATCTAGGACTCTCTCACACACTCGAGAACTGGAGGATTCAACACCATTATCTTCAAAAAAAATACCCTCCCACTCCACCAAGATCAGCTGAAATGAGACCAACTACTCTGAATCCTCCTACAATAATTGGTCATGGGATTTATTTATAAGGGAATCTGCTATATTATTTCCCTTCCTCAAATTATATAATATCTTAAAGTCATAGTCTAGTAGGAACTCCAACTATCATTGGTGTCTTTTGTTCAAGTCTCTCTATGTGAAGACATACATGAGACTCTGATGGTATGAGTAAACCATAAAGCGCTCTTCCAGAAGATAGTGCATCCACATCCTCTGGGTGAAGACTATTACTTCCAGTTCAAGGTCAAGAGTTTCATAGTTCTAATAGTGGGGTCTCAATTTCCTCAACCCTTATGTGATAAATCCCCACTGATGCATCAACACAAAACCAAGATAAGATCTTGAAAAATTGGAATACACTACAAACTCAATGAATTCCTCTATTGGTTTCAACACTAGATCACTCATCATCCTCAGCCTCAACTCCTCAAAGGACAACTACTTAATCTAGGATAATTTATTCCCTTTCTCCCTTAAGTTGATCAAATAGGATGTAATTATGGATAATTCTTCCATAAACCTCTTGTAGTACCCCAACAAGCTAAGAAAGGTCTACACCTATGACATGCTCTTAGGTGGATCATAAAAATGAACTACATCGATATTATCTAATTCCATGGATGAAACATGCTCAAAAATGAAATAACCTAGAATTTGAACCTCATGAATCGAGAACTGGAACTTCAAGAGCTTTAAATAATGTTAGTGCTCTCGAAGAAAATCTAGAACCATCCTCAAGTTCCCAGCATGTTCCTCCTATGATTCAGAGTATATGAGTATTTAATTGATGAAGATGACCACAAACTAGTACAAGTACAGATGGAAAACCTAGTTCATCTAATCCAAATGCAAGGAGGGGGCATTCATCCCACCAAAGGGAATCGCTAAGAACTCATATTGTCCATAGAGAAATTGGAATGTCTGTTTTAGAATATCAGCCTAGAAGATCCTGAACTGGTGGTAATCAGACTAGAGATTAATCTTAAAGAACCATTTCATGACTCACAAATAGTCAAAGAGTTCATAAATCCTTGTTAAGGGATACTTATTCTTTATCATGGCCTCGTTTAGGTGATGATAATCCATGTAAAGGCATAAGATCTAGTACCCCTTTTTCATGAAAAACTCTAGAGCTTACCAAGGGGACATGTTGGGTCTGATGAAACCCTTGTATCGAAGGTCCTATAACTAAAACCATAACTCCCAGAGCTTGGTAGAGGCCATATTATATTCCATAAAAGATATTGTATTTTTTTAGGATGTAGGTAAATAAAAAGCTACATCTCCCTTCTTGGAGGTAGTCCTAGAATATCCTCGGGGAAGACCTCTATATAATCTTCCACAACTGAAGGAATCCGGATGCTTGAAGAGCCTAATACACCAAGGGATGCACTTGAAAACTTATGGTTGATGGGTTTCAGCCTCTTTCTCATAGAACACACTTTTCATGCTATGAGATATCTCTTGCTAGAAAAGGATAATCTCATCCCATTAGTGTATAGGAATTTGAATCATGTGCGATGTCATTAAATTTGAGATTAGACCATGGAAATAAATTAAATACCCAATATGATATCATAGGGTTTCATCATGATGACAAAAAGGTCACACGTGAACCTCTCTTCACCAACTGATATCTCTCACTATCGACAGATGAAAGATACAGAAGAAGCATTCCCTATAGGAACCTCAAGATGAAGCTACTGGATTAGAACCTCAACTAGGAGATCTAGATCTCACACAAAGGGTATATAGATAAAGGAATGATTGGAGCCTATGTCTACTAATATTGAATCAACAGTAGAATAAACAAACCTTTTACCTTTGAACATCTCGTGCATTGCATGGTCATAAGCCTCTAAATCCTGTAGTTGTCTGTGGCCCCAACCACCATCTCCCTGAGACTAATTTGGGATACTTTTTAGTGTTGGTGGAAGGAAATCATAGTGAAATCCACCCCCCCCCCCCCCCATATCTCCTCCTTATCCTCTGCCTACTCCACCTCCCTGGGGACCACCCTACCCTCTCCTAGGAGGTCCCTGATCACGACATTACCTCTGCTGTAATGATATACTACTCAATAGGTGGGGATGCTTCTACCTATCCACATAGAGGAAGGGGGTCATAGGATGAACCCTAAAATGAGGCCTTTTTACTCATCAGATCATCGTCATGGTCTATAGCTGATATCCTGGCTGGCTATTATCACGGAGGAATATTGAGATTTATCAAGACATACTGTGTTGATACGATCAAATATATATATATATAACAACAAGTATATGACTTAAGAAATATAATAAAAAACTTAATCTTATATGATGCATGTACCAATAATATCTGAAACCAATGTCTCGGTATGACAAGTCGATAAACAGGTAGTCTAAGTCCTGGTGAATGGATATGTCGGCCACCCATAACATCACTGAATTCCCTATTCTGAAAGCCACGCTCAAGACACTTTGAAACTTTCACCCTAAATAAAAACCAAATCCTTTTCATGGAACTAGTATAAGAAAAATCCCAATAAATGAACTTACTCTGATACTAGTATGTCATGACCCGACCCAAGTTGGGGCTCGAGTCGCTACTACCCCAAGCTCACCTCCATAGACTAGGGGGTGACAACCAATGATGAAGGAATATCTAACATGGGTAGGCCTTTGCCTACGTAATTGTATGCACTCACACAACCGTCCCAATTCATAAGTGTGGAGGGAAAGAGTAAAAGATGTAAGAAAACTAGAAATTAAACCAAGCATGCATAACCTCAAGGGTGTACAAGAGTACTATAGTGAAAACTGAAAAGTAAATTGTTAAAATACACACCCAACCAGAAATATAACCCAACCTAAAAAACTATAAATGTAAATTGTTTAGAGATCCCAGCTCCTAAATTCCAAGAAGTAACCACTGTACGTAGTCCAAAGTCTAGGTATCCCTAAGCTCCTCTAAAGTCATCACTGACCTATCCATCATATATATAATACATGAAACATGTGGGAAAATACCATACACGGGTGTGTATATACATACTGATTAGAAAACACCTAAATCTAAATGGGGGGAATTGAGAGATAAAGAAAGAAATAAATACCTTGGATGAAAGATACAGTTAATGAGAATAGCTCAACCCAAAACAAGAGTAGAAGTAACCTTGTCTGAGAACAAGGGGCTAGACATAGTGAGTATATGAACTACACATCGAGTCATCGACACCTATAGCAGGAGAGTAGACCCATCCAACCACGATAACCTAAACATGGAAAGTATGTTTCATACCCCATACATCTTCACCTCTCCTAGAAGTAGAGTAACATAATACAAGGGTATGAATATAGAATAATATATATATATGTGTGTGTGTGTGTGATAATTAAAAATAATACCCAATGAGAGTGTATGGGGATATCCATCTCATAGATCATCCTAGGAAGAAGAGTAGCCAACAGTTTCAAAATTCCATCAATGATGCCAAGTATCCCACACATCTTCCTAGAAGTAATTTCCCAAGTCAGATCACACCTCATCATTGTGTCACACATTAAAGGGGACACAACTCCAAGTAGATGACATGCACCATAGTGTGTCATGGGGTTCCACTCTGATAGTATCCATAGAGGATTTGTGACCATGTTGATGGGGGGGTTCCATACTGATGGTATTCATAGAGGGTCCATGTCTATGGTGATGGGGGGATCCAATTTAACAGTATCCATAGAGGACCCGTGCCATTGCCAATGGGGGGTTCTAATCTAGTATAATGGGGACCCATTCCCTATGCTAATAGGGAGGTTTTACTTAGTAGCTAGAGGAAACGCACCCATACTAATGGGGGGTTCCACTCTATAGGTCAAGGACCCGCACCCTTGTGCAATAGGAGGTTTCACTCTGGTCACCGCGGACCTGTGGCCATGTTGATGGGGGGTTCTACTCTAGTGGTTGAGGACCCATGCCCTAGTGTGACAAGGAGTTACACTATGGTCATTTAGGACCCACACCCATGCCGATAGGGGCTTCCACTCGAACGGTAGCTATAGATGACTTGTGCCCATGATGATGGGGGGTTCCACTCTAGTGGTTATGGACATGCACCTTGGTGCGACAGGGGGTTTCCACTCTGGTCATCAAGGACCCACTCTCATGCTGATGGGGGTTCCACTCAAAAGGTTGTTTTATCAGACCTGTGCATATGCTAATGGGGGGTTCCACTCTATATGTAGCCTCTAGTGATCCCGCCTGATCACTATCATCATCGGGCATCACATTATAAAGATATGTACCTATAAATTTTCACATCATATCTTGAAAGCCGCAAATGAGGGAACCAATGCATTTTATGTGGAAAAACACTTAAGATAGGCAACTCATGTTCCAAAATACCAGTCCAAACAAAAGAGATATGAAAAAATAAAGTTTCCTAAAAAAGAAACAAGAGATACATGATGTGTGAGGGGACCCACAAGGTGTGTAGTCCCACTCCATGACATGGTCATGTCCCTAGACACTACATGGATCCCTATCCATGTAGCAGTACATTCTTGTGCAGGTGGACTACACAATGTATCCAAGCTACTTGAGATCGTGTCATGTACCTGACCCTGTGTCCATGTACTTTGGTATACAACCATGTGCCCAAACATTTAGTCCTACACAGAGTCCTGTCTGTGTGAACCATAAAATGGATTGTCCACCTAAGGATGAGGTATATGACATGTAGGAGGAATACACATCATTCTATCCTTGTGATTTCCATGAACCCTACTCTCCACACTTAAGGGGCTACACGTCATGTGTTTATCTTTATACACAGTGTGTAGTTAGGATTTTCACAACACTTCATATCTAATTTCTGCAACTCAATTCAATCCTCACCGTTTCAAATCTGGATTTTTTTCTTTTGAATAGTGGATTTGGAGAAAATCTATCATTTATGGTCTCATTTCATCGAAAAATGGATTTGGGAGGCCCTTGTTGGTTCTGTCGTTCAACTCGTACATACCACATGCCACTGCACCTTCATTCTAAAATTATTTTCTCCACGATTGTTAGAACTACTATCCTTGTCTCACAAAAATTCGAGGTATGTTCTATATTTTCTGATATGTTCATTACATGTGATTATTTCATGGTTTTGGGGATCTGATCGGGCTCGGTACCACCGGGAGATGTGGAATCGGGACCGCGGGGTCCTTCCGATGACGGACGCGAAGCAGGATTTGGGATAAAAGAAAAAGAAAAAAGGTTTTAAGGATCATTACCAAAATTTCTTGTCCAATGATCAAGAATGTTCATTTAATGTTAGAAAACATATAATAAATCAATTTAAATTTGATATGTAGGCGCATTATTAGGCCACAATTGATGTAGATCCAAGAACAGGGACTGATGTGCTCAATATATTTAATCAAAAGGGAATAAATCACAAATTGAGGAGTCCTACATGGTCATTGGATCATTATTAATCAAATAATACACTATACAACAATCAAAGGCAGTCATTGCATTCGTTGAATCCCAATCTGCTCTAATCTGGCATTTCGTCATCATCTGAGTTGATTCACCAACAAAGGAGGAAGGAGGAGCTCTGGAATTCTACAAGGGTTTATGTGGATATAACATAAGAATTATCCATGGTAATTTTCTTATATAACATTTTTCTACATGAAAAGTAAATAATTAATTAAATAATAAATTATTCCACAGAACGTACCACCAATGAGCGAGGATTCCAAACATCCCATGTTGAGCCATTTTATATTAGGGTGAACATCGTGTTCCAGATTCAGCAATGGTCTCAACATTCTGATTTGGGCTTCCCTTTAAGATTTATCTCATTTTATTTATGAAGTTTCATGTGCACAATATAAAATATATTTAATATTTTTATAAAATTAATTTTGGGCACACTGGGCCTCGAAATAGTATGTCGTCTCAGCGCCTAGCTCTGGAAATATATATAAAAATATTTAAAATTATTAAAATGTAAAAACCGATTCTATAAATAATTATTTATTATCATAATTATTGATTATCATAATTATTGATTATCATAAAAATTATATTAAATAATTAAGGCTTGATGGGTGGGTTATCCCCTTGGCGGGGCTATGGCCTGCCATTCCAGCCAATGTGTGTAGTGTGTGTGTGTGTGTGTGTTTGAATGTAATTTTACCCCCCAAGAACCTAATATATTAAATATTTTTATTTATTTATTGTTAGTTATTTAGTTATTTGTTATTTATTATATATTTAATTATTGATAATAATATTAATTTATAATTATATTATTATTTATTATTGTTCATGTCAATTATTATTATATTTTTAGTGTTTTATATTTCAATTATTAAAAAATAAATATATTACTAATTGTTAAGAATTAATTATCATATTAATTATATTAATAATATTGTTAATAATAATTAAATTATTATTTATTAATAAAAATTTATTATTTTTCGTGTTGGTCATTACATTTTTAGTAGAATGTTATTTTAAAAATAAAATATAAAAGAAAAGGGAAAAGAGAAAAAAAATAACATAAAAAACCTAAAAAAAGAGAGCCAAAATGAAATAAAAAGGGAAAATAAAAAAATAAAAATGTCAAAACACAGGAAAAGGGATATTGATGCCACCCATGGTGTCAATTATTTGGATACTGGGGAAACCTAGAAACCAAAATAAAAAAAACAAAACCTAAAGAATTAAATAAAAAAATAATTCAACCCATATAAAAAATGTATTCTAATTTATTATATTATATTATTTTTTAAACATAATTTTTTGGAACCCTACTTATAATTTTGGGTCAAACAGGGATTGCAGACATCTGGTGGGCTAGTTTATATGGGCTACGAGTTTCGTGGGTAGGATCAAACATGGTCTGAATTTTTGTAGGCCTAAATATTCATATCCTTAACCCAAATAAATCCACGAGCTAACAGATCGACCCATGGTCTTGCATATTTTTTGGTAGGTATACATAAATGGAAAATTAAATCATCATGGATCCTCATGGGTCATAATAGAGAGGTGATAACATAAATTCTCATCAAAACTACTATTTTTGGGTCTATTTGAAAGTTTCACAATGTATAAGTGATATTCATGATGTGTAATGTGTGGAAATGGCCCCTTGATTTCCAAAAGATTTCACATCATGAATAGTGGATTCATGACGTGTAATATGTGGGGTAGAACATTTCTTCTCTTGTTTTCACACTATGTAATTATTTATATTACACATCATGAATGACTTACATGAGGTGTAAAGTTGATTTCCATTGAGTTTCACTTTAAATCAGCCCGATTCTACATTTTCAAGCATCAGACTTGGTCCTTCACTTGTCCTTTCATCATGGACCATTATATAGATCATAAAACCATTATCTATTACCTTTAAAATACAGGTGTTGTTTTGAAAAGTATTTTCATCTCACTATACTCATCTCTTTTTGTTCATTTTCTATAAAACTCTATATCCTTCCACAAAACATAAAAAAATAAGAATTATCCAAGTTTAATCAATTAATGTATAAAAATAGGATGTTTTATTTTCAAAAATACAAGCATAAAGTGGTTCTTTTAGATATGTATATAAATGAATTTAAAACCCTTCTCACACCAGGGTTTTCATGTTGGCTATTTATATAACCAACATTAAAACTTCAACATTAAAAAATATTTTTCTACAAGTGATAGTACTGTTGTGAAAGAATTAGAGTGACATCATGATGTGAAAAAGAATAGTGTAAGGTGATTAACGGGTAGCTCCACGGTGGTTCGTGATGGACGTCATTGGGGGGTGTCTCAGGAGTTGAAGGGAACTCTCGAGTGATTTAATCTGTCCCCACCTGCTTAGATTCTTAATGTTTGATGGTGATTGTCCTAGTTGGAAACAATACTGAGTGGATGTACCAACCATTATGAGGATCTATATGGCACTAGAAAGGTTCACCATAGGTAACTCCATGTGGATCCTTTACTATAGGTGTGGGGCTTGGTTAATCACTAGGGGCTCCATTGGGGAGCCCTACGGGAGTCAACAGGTCATCATATAGGGCACCCAAACATTTCAATGGGTGTGATATTGGGAGTTCTACAAATTTCTATAAAGTGTAGGATATGTGGACTTGTAGTGTACTATGGTTTGGTGTTGAGTATGGTGATTCCATGAGGGACACTATATCATGGAGTCTCAGTTCTAGGTAATGAACTAAAATGCAGTCAGGATGGATGTGATTCATATGGGCATGATAATATTTTGGAACTTTGATGAATTATAGCATATATCCTTTAGGTATTCAACATCCTAGGCCTTCAAGGGTCATTAATATTTTGTAAAATGGGTATAGTGGGTGTATTTCAATCCTTGTGTGGAGGCTTGAACCACATAGGTGTATGGGTGTGTGCTTGTTTGGTTATTGTAATCCCCCCTAATTAGTATAAATTATTAACAATATTGTTAAATATTTTAAAACATTATAAATAATATTATTAATTATATTATTAATCATTTTTTTATTATTAATTAATAAAAATGTGTAGTTGGTTGAGGAGATTAAAAAACACAAACACACATGCACCCAGACACCCAAACACCTTAGTGGGTCAAGACTCATATCTCTCCATAAGGAATGAAAAACACCTATGGGAATTATTTTATTGCATATAAGTGGTATAAAGGCCCAATTTTTTAATGGACCATAGACCCAAATAAATATTTCCCCAGAGACCATTTTGAATAAATGACCAGATAACCCCAAGACTCATCGCACCATGTCTTCTTCTGTTGCGTTGTAGCAAGACAACCCTCCATCCCACATTGGAAATACACATGGGTGAAGGGTGGGTTGATAAGGTATTTATACAACAAATAGAGAAGTAAAATAGACCTCATTATTAAAAAATAACGACCACATAGTTTACATAGTCCTTAAAAAAGTTTCCCAAGGCAACAATTGATCTGGAATTACGCACTAAGGAAGCCAGATCCCATAAACAGATGTTATTGACACTCTAATCATAGGGTCATGCATCATCAACCATTTTAGTGGTAAAAAATAGAACAAAATAAATAAAAACACGTGGTAAGGAGGAAAAATAAGTGATAACAGAAGGGAGTAAAAAAAATATAATCCAACTGTTCCACTATTCTGGGTGAGGATTAGGATGTCTGGCCATTCATGAAGTTATTAGCGGTCTGACGACATCCATAAAATTGAGAGAGAACCCTAAAAAAATTTATTCATAAAAAGTAATCTACACCCATCAAACAACCATATAACCACCTTATCCCATTTAGGTGAAGTGATATGAACAATCCTCAATGGCTTGAAGCTCCCAAGGGAACTCAGGCCAGTATTCACAGTCTAATCATAGTCATCAATCTTTATTCTGGTTTATGAACATAGTTCAATAGTTATACAGGTTAAGAATGTACGAACCTATAGAACATATCTTGTTCAATTATGGTTGTGATAATGAGTTTCTCCGAAATCATTTATAAACCATATTAATTTCTTTCTTCAAATTCGATTTTGGATAGTATTGAAAAAATTAAAAAAATTATTTGTGTAATTAATTGATAAATTAAAATTCCATGAATATAAAGTAAATATAAATTATATAATTATTTTTTTAATCATAATCAAATTAAATTTTTGAAAAATTATCTATAAAAACATGATAAATCATAAAATTATCATCACAGGATTCCCAAAAAACACATAGTGAATATCTTAAAGTTAACCTCAAAGCTTGTGCTTATAAAAAAATTAATCCATATATATAATCATGTAATTTTTTTTTAAATTTATATATCAATTAAATAGGAGGCAATGATATCCCATCTCCATTGTATTGTGATATCGATATGAAGATAAAATTAAGATTAAAAAATCAATTGACATAAACTGTTCTATAATATTATTCGCAATGATTTTCTTCAATTGTAATTCTTTGATTGTGTTAAGTAGTAATTCAATTCAAACTTAAATTTAATTTTTTACTATAGTATTATATGTTATTTAAATTCATATACAAAAATCTGTTTAAACTTAAAGTTATGTTATATCATTATACTATCTGTGGGATCTCATTTGTGTACGCATGGGAAGAATACTAGTTCACTTAAAAAACATGGTTATTGTATTAAATTTAACCTCCAAACCTATTATTATAAAAAAATGAATTGATATATTTAATCACATCAATTTAATTTATTAAATTTATATATCAATTGACTCTATTGATGATTATGTTATAGATGCATTGGATTGAGCTAATTTTAAATTTCTTCTCATTAAATCTCAAATATATGATTTCATTAATAGTTATATGAGTTAATATGTAGTTATATCCTGAAAATAAATATAATTTTAGTATTTTAAATGAGTAAATTGTATTTTTTTGGTTACTACATTAAATCTTGATTTTAAGAAAAAAAATATAAATTTTCATGGAAGAATGTGATAATTGAATTTAATGTGAATTTTACATGCAATATTATTACATATACAAGGATGAAAACCAACATGTGGGGTATATGAAATTAGAGGTCCTTAAATCCCAATCCATTTAATTTTTTAAAAGAAAAACACATTTAATTTCTAAATTTATTACCCTAACCCCACCCTAAAACATTTTGAAATACCCATTTAACTGCCTCATCTCATTTAAATACCCATCTGTAATTTAAAAGTTTTAAAAATCATTTATAAATTTAAAATAAATAGATTTGAAGTTAAATAATTATCTTTTTATAACTTTATATTCCATTAAAGAAATATATATAATGAACTAATAATGATTATTTTAATCAGATTTTGAATTGACTACTCTAACCCTACAAAAACTCGATCAACCACTAACTTGATTCTATTTAATCAGATTAGGTAGTGTCAGATACACATTTTTTTCCATAAACATATCTTACTATATATATAAAAACTTAAAATATGATGTTTAACTTTTCATATTATCTTATCATTTATGTAAAAACTTATAATATATTTTATTTAATTATAATAAAATTAATAACAACAATCGGATTTTATTAAAAAATGGGATTTATAAAAAAATTATTCAAATGGTTCTATGTTATAACTATTTATATATAGAGAGAGTGAGAGAGGAAAAAATTTAGAAAAAATTTATATTTTGTTATATCTAATATTAATTTTCATTAAATTCATTCAAAAATATTGCTTAAAATCTCACTAAAACCCCTGTTTTATTAAGAAGTGACCCTTGAAATCCTTTAAAAAATCAATATAGGATTCAGGTTCTCTTTTTTAGCATTAGAATAATAATATGTTAATAAAAAAATAAAAAAAAAATATTTTATTAATAATGTAAATAATAATAAGAAATAATAATTATGTAATTAATAGTAATTGAAATCCTAAATAATAAATCAATTAATATAAAATAAATAATAATTAATAATACAATATTTAAAATTGAATTTAAAAATAATTTAATTATGAAATTAATGGTAGCCAATAATTAAAAATACCTTAAGTGTTAATGTAATTAACAATAATTAATAATGTAATTAATAAGAATTAATGATGTAATATATATTAAAAATAATAATAATGATATCATTATTAATTACATCAGTGCCATTAATAAATAATAATCACATAATAATTATTTTTTATTAATAATAGTAATATTGTTAGTTATCAATAACAAATAATGTAAATATTATTATTATTTATCAATTAGTTTTAATTAAATTATCAATTTATTAATAATCAAACTAACAATTAATAATAATTAGAATCTGGTTCAAATTTGGATAGGGATGAGTTCTATAGTACCATAATAGTATTACAACACCGTAGTAGTGGGGGTATTGTAGTATGTACTACCATGGGGTATTGTGATAAAGGTATTATTCATTAAAAATTGGATTTCGAGCTATGTAATTGGAAATTCTGGCCATAGGGCCTCTGGACCATCACACTCCAAAATATACTAGTATAAAAATAACTTTTAGCATCATTTTTTAAAACATTAATTTCAGTTTTATATCCAACATCAATTCATCTGAAATTGTAAGTGTTATTTTTAACATCGGATAAATAAACTAATGTAAAAATAATTATGTTTCAGGATTTTGAAATTAGTTTTTTGGATAACCGTTGTCAAAATTTACTTTCCATATTGGTTGTCAAAATAACTAAAGTGGAAATTGTATTTTATAAATATTTATATATAGATTACTCTTTTGGAAGAAAACACAAGACATGTGAACTAAAAATTGAAAAAACCAAATAAAAACAAGAAAATTAAACTAAAATCTTCGACTTAATTTCATTGATTGTGGTAGTGTCATTAAAATCCACACGTCATTTGTTGATATTTCTCTTCTTTTGAAGAAATAACTCATATAACATCAAAAACAGTGGTTAGTATGGAAATTTAAACTCTCTTTTCTAAATCTCAGGTGCAAGATTCATCTTTTTAATTTTAATTGAAGAATTCTTCTTCATGATAAAAAAATAAATAATCAAAAAAATTGTCGATGTAGAATACCAATAATAAAGAAACTAAAAAATGAGTGAATATTTATAAATACCATATTGAAATCATTTAATGAAGAAGTTTTGGAATGTTGGAGTGGTTCAAAGAGGACTATACTGAAGATATTTAAAGATAAATAACAAGAATCTATATAATATACTGAAAAATATGTTTGTATGTGATGTAATAAAATTTTGGATGGGTTTTAAAAATAGAAACAATGCTGTGAAAAATTGAAATATCAATTTCATGCGATTGAAATTTTACTTTTAATGTCAGATATTGATACATTCTTGTTGTGGGGTGTAGAAAAAAGAATTTATTACATAGTATAGTATAATAGTTAAACTAGGTACCCTCCCAAAGAGAAGTTCACACAAAACCTATTTGTCACTTTTTTTATTTGAGAAAAAATTGAATTTTAGAAAATATCAGTTTTGAAAAGTAATTTAAATTGATTGATTAATAACAATTGATGAAATATGGTGACCAAAATTGGTTTGGCTAAACCTAGTTCTATGTAATCATTATTTCTAATTTTTACCTATTATACTTCTGTCGGATGGTAAGAGATAGATTCTTCTATTGATTCATCTTTCCCCCTTGGATAGATAGTGATAGTAAGGCAATTGTTGATCAAGTATCAATCGGTATACCCTCCTTCTTATGTGTGTGGTGTTATAACAGGTTCTTTTGATAAATTAAGGTAATTCCCAATTGGGAATCTTTATTACCTAATTAACAATAGTCACTATCTCAATTCCTCACATGTGATCATGATCATCTAACACTCATCACCCATCCCAAGTCTATTATATAGAAAACATATATTAATTGGGTGGATGGAGATATGGATCATCAACTAAAGAAATTGAAATAAAAATAATCTAACCCTAGCACAAATGAATTCAGAATTAAAAACTAAATAAACAATTGAAACCAAATAGAAGAAGGAAGAGAAAATTTTTATTCCATTAAATGAAAAAACTAAAATATAGTATTTGGTAAGCCTCCCCTTTCACAATCACTCAAAATAACTACCCCTTAATTTATTGGGAAGTATAGTTTATTCGGGAGAGAGGATACATTAAAGAATGAAGAAAAGAAAAAGAAAAGAAAATAAAGGAAATAAAGTAGTGGAAGGCCCTTACATAGAGCTTCTCCTTACTAAGAGATCATCCTTAATCCCCCTAGCCTCTTATTTATATGAATAGATCATTACTAGGGTTCTATAAATGGACTATTAAATATTAATGATTTTTCATGTTCCTAAAAGGGAGGCGGAAACATAAATTCTCATCAAAAATTCTATTTTTGGGTCTGTATGAATGTTTCACATTATGTAAATAATATTAACAACATGTGAATGTGTGGGACTATCCCCATAATTTCTAATATATTTCATGTTGTGAATAGAGTATTCATTAAGTGTAATGTTTGGGGATGAACTTTTCATGCCTTTTTTTCACGCTATGTGATTATTCATATTACACATCGTGAATGACTTACACGATGTGTAAAGTTGATATCTAATCAGTTTCACTCAAAATCATCCTTGTTCATCATTTTTAATATTTATAATTGGTCATTCACCTATACCTTCTTCATGATACATCATATACATCCTAAAATCATCATCTTTTATCTTCAAAAATCTGGTGTCATGCCACAAAGTATTTTTGGATCATTGTATTATTCTCTTTTTGTTAATTTTTTATAAAAATCCTTATCATTTCACAAAACATAAAAACAATGTAAGAACCCAGAGCTTCAGTTTCATGTACAAATCTATTTTATGGGCTTTTTAAGGAAAAATAAAGAATCTGGAAATTTTCAGAGTACACGCCGTGTACTTTTTCAGTACACGCTGTGTACTCCTCTTCCACTTGAAGCCATGTGCTGGCCATGCCCAGGCCACACACATGGTGTGTAGGGGTGACGTGGAGGCTGATTTTGGCGGAGTACAAAAAAACCACTACACGTCGTGTACTTTAAAAGTGCACGTCGTGCACTTTTTTTATTTCATTAATCGGACCAGGGTCACGCCTAATGATCATTAACATATTCTTATCTACCTAATTCCATCCAGAGCATCTGAGGAGGCTGATTCTTCTCCGAGCCACCGATCTTTCACCGGTTGTCTGAATCGCACTCCGTCGATTGCAGAAGAATCGCAGCGGTGAGTTCTTGGTTCTTCTTTGGCCTCTTTTCCTGTTTCCTCCTCTCATGTGAGTTATCTGAGGTTGAACATTTTATACGTTCTTGCAGATATACTCCGTTCTAGGCCGATTCACGAGCCAAGGTTCAAGTATATCGATCTTTGAGGATTGAGGTATGTGGTTTGTTTCCCTACATTGATGTTCTTTGAGATTTGGTTGCAAAAGTGTCGGATACCCATGTATCGGGTATCTCGGGTTTAGGGTTTTGATCCTATTGTTTATTTTTCCTCGATCACTTGTTATATTATGTTTAATTGTTGTTATTATATGCTTGGTTTCATGATTGAGGATCACCCCATAGGTGTTTCCCCCCTGTTTGGTTGTTTATCACTGTTTGGCACCGTTTGCCTGTGAGGCAAACCCTATTGCAATTTCTAGTTTAATTGTTATCACTGATTGCATTTGTTTCCTGCTGTTTAAATTCTTTTGATGCATGGTATCTATTAGCCAAGTAGTTTTTGAACTTACTTAGGGTTGCTGACAGTCGATTGTGCACAACTGGACTGCTCAGGGCTGTGAGAACCTGGTGTGGGAGATCAAAGAGGGAATAGACGAATAAGTGCTTCCCTAGAGGGTCTGTTGGTTTTAGTTTCGTATGCAGGACCTATGAGAATAGGACTTTGTGCTTCCCAAGAGTGTTCTTAGTTTACCCATGCATCGAGACCATAGGAGGAATTAGACGTAAGTGCTTCCTTAGAGAGTCTGTAGCTATCGTTTCAAGACCATAGGGTAATTGACGTGAGATATTCCCAGAGTGTATGTGCCTTGTTTTATTACTGGACTATAGGGGTCTGCTAGTTTGAGCCACCCAGAGAGTTAGTGTGAATTTTCATGGTTGGTTGTGACGAGCCCACCAAGCCAAAGAACAAGCTTGGGTTTTGTACTGCTTGTGTTTAGGTAGTATTTTGAGATACCTATTGTGATACTTTCTTTACCTTGGATTAGAGGACTTTATAGTTTTCCTTGGACATTTAATTAAATTAATATGAATGGTAATTGGTAGAATTATTTACTGGTGTACTCCTAGTTCATTACTATATTTATTTACCTTTACTTTTCCTATATCACTCACTGACAGTAGGGCACAAATCTTGTGGTGGTTGCCTACTGGGATTAGTCTCACACTCTGTTTGGGTCCTGCTTTTCGGCCCAAATAGATTATATGGTTGTAGGTATAGGTAGGAATTGTGGACCTTCTACCTTAGGTACTTGATTGCTGGTTGGAGCTGGAGAGAATGGGACTGGGCTTTGACCCGTGATGCTGCTGGAGTTTCTATTTACATTTAGTACTTGGGTTTCAGTTGTATTTGAGCACGTTGTTTGGTTTACTTCTTTCCATATATACATGTACCATTTTGCATCATTATTATATCAGACATTGCTTCTACTTTTAGTTCAGTTTTTGCATGTTATTTACTGCTTTCGCTATTGATTATGTTTATTCTTCCGCTGTATACTTACCAAATGAGGGAATAGTTTCCCCACAGACTCACCAAGGCCCTTGCTACTAGTCTTCAGCCTCTGGCATTTGGGGAAACACGCTTGAGGTCATGTGGCGAATAGGGTATGGGGCACCAGTTATGTGGCTCCGGATTCGGTTCGTTACAAACAATAAAAATTTTCCAATTTTAATCACTTAATTTATAAAAATGGGGTATTTTATATCAAAAAGTACATGCATAAAATGGATTTTTCAGATATATATATATATATATATATATATATATATAACCAAAGTTAAAACCATTCTCACATCAGGGTTCCCACTTTGGTTATTTATATAATCGACGTCAAAACCTTGGTGTTGAAATCTATTTTCCTACAAGTGATGATAGTGTTATAGAAGAAGTAGAGTGAAAACATGATGTGATAGAGGACAGTGTTGGGAGATCACTGGATAACTGTGTGGTGGTCGGTGATGGAAGGCATTGGTGGGGTGATGTCTCAGGAGTTACATTGTAATGTCACAATCAAGATGCCCCTAAACCGTTGTTGTAATCCGGTTCACCATAAGAAATAAAGTGTGAATTTTCTTATTTCATAGGGTTATGACTAGTATTGGTGGTCAAATACGGAACTATGACGTGAATATACTCCCATATTAGAGTTCACAACCAAATATAAATAACCAAATATCATACACATTTGATAACATGGAATAATAATAAACCAAAACTGATACATGTTGTAATAAAATGAAATACAACAAAGGCCTGAATATCCATTACATACATGTAACACAGACTTCCCAATAGACTGATCACATATACAAAATAAACTAAAAAATAAATACATCAGGCCCTACTGACAACTCTGTTCCATACCACATACCCAATCTCTAGCACCCTGTCAAGCTACTCCAACCCAACTAGTCAACTCTACATGAGTATCCCACCCAACCATGAAATCATGGTCCTCAACATGGTACATCATGAATCCATTCTTAACATGATAGAATACATAAGGTATGAATGTACTCTGAGGTGCACATATAGGGGGTGATAAATAAATCTTAGTAGTCCACCCCCAACAGTGAACCTATAAACTGCTTCCATAAGTGCATGATCATGAAATATACTCAGGCTAGCTGAAACATGAATGAAAATAAATATAATTAAAACAACTATCAATCCTTAGTTCCAAGACCTTGATTAACCATACATGATTTGATTAATTATTTAGTGTATCTGAGCCTATCTTCAAGACCGTACATCCCAAATAACATGCAATCTCTATATCCATGGTGGCTACAACCAGACATGGAAATTCCAGGGACCTATCCTATGATAGTCCTATCATCTGGGATAGTAGTATAAGTCCTAACCTACTATATTCCATGACCCAAATATTATCTCATACTTGAAATCTCGACACATTTGTCCGGGTTACCACACAAAAGTACTTCCAATCCTAGACCATCAATCTGACATCTATCTCATGTTTCATAAAAAATAGTGCATGAAGCATCTATCCAACACATAAAACATATACAAAATCAATCATTCGTAAAGAATAAATACATCACCTAAACAATATTTCAAATTAATAATTCCTAGAGAATCATATCATCACCTAAACTATGGATGCATAGCATTATTCCACCATCCATCCCAGTTGGTATACCATCATTTCCAAGAGAATCAGTCTGGAGCATAAATAACAAGTATACTATATGTGTCTAGAGCTTTAGTCTAACACATAATCCATGTAGCATATTATTACTACTCAGAGGATCAGTCCAACATCAAACTACATACATGTGATGCCACATCCACTATTACCAACAATATAAAACATCATTCCTAGAACCTTGGTCAGCAATCAAACTATAAACAAACTATCAGTACTAATATGGATCATCCTATCCAATAATCTCAATTAAATATATCTAAATCTATACCTTTGGATCATATGTCCAACTCTCTCATCCACTGAAGCCCTTATTAGTAAATCGGTTTCCAAAATGTGGCAACCCAATATATCAAAACCTCCATATGATCCTAATAAAAGTCTCAAACTCAAAAAACAAAAACATAATAAGGGATAGATAAACTCCCATCTTGGCCATCAAAAACTCATCCCCATTGGATCATACATCATCATAGGTCCCAAGGGATCACCCTCAACCAATACTAATTAAGAAAATTCACTCGTTCAAGGTAATCCTATCAATAGAACCTGCACTTGGCCCTCTGTGACCACACATAAGAAGTGGCATACCTCTTCGAATCCTCCAAACCAGAACTCAAGTGGAGGAATACCCCTTCTAATCCCTGATAAAAACCAAAATCTTGGGCCAACGCCCATCTCTCAAGTTAACACATCCTGAAACCCAACCTCTTGTGTCTCATTTCCTCACAGTACTCAACATAGTAAAACCTCATAAGGTATATGGCCTCAAGCCCAATATTTTTTCAAGTCACCCTAGGTTGGCCCATACACCCAACCTATCCTCCACCTCAAGTCATAACTTAGTCCCACTAACCACGTACAAACTCATCCCTATCACGAATCGTAGTCTCCAATAAAGTCATGATACACCCTGTAATCATTCTCATGGTCCTCACCTAGGTCTCATCACAAGTCTCACCCTCAGAGGATAGCTAAACTCACTTCCTAGAGGAAAACATCTATGTCCTAACAAAATCTCCCCAAAAAATATCTTTGAAGTCCTTGAATCACCTGAAGGGTTCCACCCTCGTGGTATATGTGTAAAAACACTCGAAATAGGCTCCTCTTGTGTCCCATTCCAACTCTGAGGCACAAACTCACCTAAAACCCTCAAAATGTAACTAAGGTGAAGTACATGGAATATACCCCCAGTATATGATGTGTACCCCACAACTTTAGTATATCCATATACTTCCACATAGCCCGAAACACTTGGGGTTTGTTCATGTACTACCTCACATCCAAAACCTACATGTGGTATATTCATGTACTTCCACATGGACATGACACTCCACACTGGAACCTACCCATGTACCTGATCACATGTCCAAGTCCCTTAACACGACATGTGCCTATCCTACACGGTGTGCACCTCTACATGTTCGGTCTTTTCAAGTACTTGGCCAAATGTTGATCAAAACTACACATTGTTTCCTTCAGACTATATGTCATATAGTTGTATTCTTCTATTATTCCCTGAACAAGAATAACAAGAAATGTGTGTTCTTAAAACCACATGTCATGTAGTCAGTTTTTTTTAACCAGAAACCCCTACAAACCCCAAGACCCCCATTTTTCAAGATTTGGTATAAATAGACTCCCATGGGGTTCTTAAGAGTCAAAAAAGGATCCAAAACTTGAAAAAAAAATATCTATGGGGATTTGGGCATAAAAATTTAAAATGGTCCTTCCTCAGGGTGTAAACATTGAAGCTTCAAGTCTGAGTCTACTCCCCAAAGTTGTTGTACCTTGATTTGGTCCCAATCTATGTCATAGATGGAGTATGATGACATCTCCTCCCACTCCCCTATTGGTATGATCATTGCACATAGGTAGAATATAATACCCATTTCCTTTATTGCATGAAAATCCCCAAATGGGGGTGTTTTACATGATTAATTAATAAATCAATCAACCAAATGCTAATATAACACTTGTCCCAAGTCCCAGAACCTAAAGTGGTTTTATACCTTACCTAGGAAAAAACCTTCATTCTAGACTCAACTACAAAGTTTAAATCTCAATCCTATGCTATATTAAAAATATATAGCGACCTAAACTCACTTGAATAATTTAATATTTAATTAATTAAATATTAAATATTCTTCCAAAACTTGAATTGCTTGTAGTTCTACCAAACTCCTATCCTAGGGTAAAATCCATATTTTGATACCAACAGAGTGGTCATAAATATTACTCGACATCATTTTCTAGTTGAAAATGACCATTTTACCTCTCATGAACACCTGAAAAAAAGAATTCCCAAATTTCAAATCCTATAAAATTTTGGTCCTTAAAACCTCCCCACCATAAAACTTATTGTCCTCAAGAATCCTCAGTAGTCTTCCAACCACACATACTAACTCACCTTATTCATCATATCAAGCTCAACTTGTTGCATTCGACTTAGATAATCCAACCAAAATTTTCTACACAACTCTTAAGATAAGGCATACAATCCAACAAAGGTCAAGCCACCACTTTCCACTATTAAAAAACCTTGAGGAAAGTTCCTATCTACACCCATCTATCTTGATATTTCACAATGAATTTTAAAACTGATCATCAACATCACGGTGCTACCCACCATAGAACTCAACCCACATATACCAATTCTAATTCACAATGCTTCCCATTGCTAGAGTAACCTTTCAAAATACATCCTCAATGATCCACCAACCCTCTTAATGTGGTCCTCACTATATCCTCAATATTATGCACAAAAGGTTTACATCACCACACCTGATCTGGTACTCCCCATATTGGGAATACTTACGGTTTCCTCACAACAAAACATATTTTCCATGGCCCATGCCCCATTCACAACCAAAACATGGAAATGGACATGGAAATATCTCACTCTCATAAGATAAATAAAATGACACATCCACTATCGCCTGTTCCTGGCATCTGAGAATGACAACCACGGTGTTTTTTGACATTTGATTTTTCCTATGGAGCTCAATAACTGACATCTGATGCTATGTTCCCCACCATACGACTTCAAATACACCAATCCATGAGAACAACCTCCCGATAGGACCCTTATCAACCCAAGGAAACATCTCTATAGAATATTATAAATATGGTTCTCAATTATCATACTCAGTATGATGTCAAGATATTTGGAATGGTCATCTCTAAATGAAGATTATACTAATATTTCATCCACAAATACCACCCCAAACTTATCTATTCTAGAACATCATAGTTCTATTACAAGGGCCTCAGTAACCATACCCACAAGTCTCTCATCAATTCCATAATGATTCTCATCCCACTAATGGATTTCTATCCAACTAAAGCACCTCATACATACAATCCCATAATGTCTGGTCCACAAGCCAAATGATAAATCGCATCACCATCCCTTTCATCTCCATGATTCCTCTATCAAAAAATCATTACACACTCTTGTTTAACCCAACCAAAAAACATAATTCAACTCAAATGAGTCACATTTCATGAAAAATCAGCTTATAAGCCTTATCCATGAAACTTGATCACTTCTTGTGCTTCTGATCCTACTCAAAGACACCAAGATCAACTCACCTGCACAAAAATTTCATTGGCTAGACACCTGAATGAACCTCCCCCTCTTGAAACCAACCACAAGGTGGAAACACAAGCAGATAGATACTCCCTCTAAAAACCAAGGCATCTCACAAGGCTAAATATCAAACCCAACTCCACCATTTTTGAATCATTTCCAAATGTACCAAAACATCCATATGTTCATCAGACACCAAAAAATCACTCATAACTTAGTCAAAACCTATCACAAGTCACTCTAAAAAGTCAAAAATCTATAACTCCCTAATCTAGAGTCACATTAATGAGGCAACTTGTTGGGACCATGTTGGATAAAGAAGGATTAAAGAGAAGTTTTCTTTTGAAGAGTGTTGTCTTTTGTTGTCAAAGAGGATAAATCAATTATATTTGTAAAAGGATTTTGAAATATGATGATGATTTTCTGATTTTTATTTCATAAAAATCATAAGTTGTTTGGAGAAATTTATATATTATCTTTATGATGTAAATGGGATGTAAAGTTATTGCCAATCATATTCAATTTTGATTGGAATAAAAGTTGTTGCTAGAAGATAGGGTAGTTATAATACATTCCTTTAAAAATATAACAATACTAAAGGTGGTCTATGAAAGACTATATATCATGATAGATAAGGTTTGTGAAGAAATCATATTTTTTTGAATAAGACAGATGATAGTGAATCAACATGATTGTTCTTACTGAAGCATATTTTTAAGGTGGTGTCATTTCCCAGTTTTTTCAAAAAATTTGGGCCTCAAAATCAGGTGTTTGTTTTGTTTTTTGGAAAAGGAATAATTTTCATGAATAATAGTTCACAGAATTCAAAGGAAAGATCATTAAATACATAGGAGGTATACAGAGTAGTTAAGTGAAATTGGAAAAAGATGGATTTTGTACAGCAGTGATATGCGAACCGTGAGGTGCAATACCTAGACCTTGTATGAGAAATGGTTAATGTGTGGATCAAAATTCATGGGAGGTTTTTATTTCATGGAAAATAATGTTTTTTTTGTAATTTATATAGTGATTTAGGTTTTTCTAAAGTAAAAAAAGGTGGTACTTGAACTGTGTAGGGAAAACAGTTTTTGGGACACACACGGTATGCGGTGAAGACTGTACCACATTGAAAAATTTTCTAAATCTGATTAGTGAGATTTTTGGATCTATTTTCCTATATAATGAATGATAATACATTTATTATCTATGAGTTATTTTCATAATAGAACATATTTAATCTAAGAATGAATTTGGCTAAGTCTAGAAGATTTCTTGAGGGAGAATTCCATGAAGGGAAGTAGTTAATGGATGAAATATTCTGCATAAGATGAAGTTGTCCATGGAAGAAGAAATGATTTACAAAATAGGAAGAATCAATCCATGAAAGAGGAGATGGTACAAGGAATAAGAAAATAGTTTGTGTAATAAGATATGGTCAGTAGAAGTAGAGTCTGTTCGTGAAGGAAGAAATAGTGCATGGAAGGGAATGCGGCCCATGAAGAAAAGGATATTTTTAGAGCTGGGGTTTTATGCGGAGAATTATTGGTACATGGATAATTTTCCATATGTGGAGAAGCAATGGTTCACAGAGGAATAATTTTTTCCACAAAGCACTCATGCTACACAATACGTAGAGGATAGAGGTAGTTCACAGAGGAGGAACATAAGTTCATGAAGGACTCAAGGAAGTTTCTACCAGCTTCTGGGAAGAAAATAGAAGAATTGTTTTTCAAGAGTAAATTTTTGAAAGTTGATCAAGAAGAATAAAAACATCTAATTGCATCATTTTTTACTATATGAATAAAACACACTATTGGATTGTTTTCAAAGTTCTAGATGAGTGTAAAGGTACATCATACTCAATTTATTCCACACCAAATGATTATTTTCTAGTGGATTGTGTGGTTTTTGATTGTTTACATACCATATCAAGGATGTATCTACTCTTGTTGAGTAGTGAAACATGTAAAGTCTTGTGTTCATATGGATGTGTGTTTGGATTGTGTTTATTAGGGAAATAACTCTTTAATAAGAGAAAATTGTTGTTTCAGAAGTATGGAAACATAAAAGAAAAATATATCACTAATTCACCCCTCCCCCTATTAGTGATACTTGAATCCTGACTGGGAAACTTTACCACTTGGATATCCCACCTATCCCTACTAATCATATCTCACATTAAGTAACTAGGTCCAACCACATAGGGTATACACCAACTCGTAAAATTCCAGAACTAATGAGTCATAAAACATTACACCATTTCATTATTACATGACATCAATAAATAAAAAACCTTCCTATAGGGTCTCAAACTATAAAGGTGGCATATACCAACCAAATACCCACAACTAGGTCATATATCCTCTTTGGGAATATTCGCATCAAACCACTCCCTGGAGGACTTGGACATGCAACCAACCCCAACCAAAAACTTTACCCAAGTGTTCCAATAGTTTTATACTTATACCATACTGACCCACCATGGTCTCTGCACCAACCGTACACAAGAACCACACCAACGCCCTTATCATCGAACACCTCACTATTGATCCACATAACCTACCATCAGAAGGAAATGCATAATATCACACACTACAAGTCCTATCACATGTTAATCCTATGTGCCTAATAAGATTCATGAGATTCCTCTTGCCTCTACTAGAAAAGATTCAACAACCAAGTCACAAGACTCTTTCCAATAGTCCAAGAGCCTAAAATCCATAAAAACTATCAATTCCAAACAACACATGTTTCGTCTGAAGAAAAAATCATATACAACCACAACATTGCAGATCCAAAACCTCAAAATATAGGTCTCTATATGGAGGGAACTCTCAAGTGATTTAACCCATCTCTACCCACTCAGATTCTTGATGTGGGATGTTGAGTTTACTAGTTGGATACAACCCCGAGTGTATGTCCCAACCATTATGGCGTGCTCTATGGGATATGAATGGTGCGCCATAGGGAACTCCATGAGGAGCCTTCATTGTAAGCATGAGGCTTATTTCATCACTGGTGGCTCCATTGGGGAGCCCCATAGGATTCAATAGGTCAGAACATATGGGAACCACAATGTTTCCATGGGAGTGGTCCCACTCTATTGGGAGTTCTAAAAATTACTCCAGGGTGTAGGCTACACAGACTCACAACGCACCATTGTGTGGTGTTGATCATGGTGATGGCTTGAGGGACACCATTGCATGGAGCCTCAGTTTTAGGAAATAAACCACGGTGGGATCGGGTTGGCCATGATTTATATGTCCATGATAATAGTTGTGTGATTTGATGAATTATACTATAGATCCATTATGCATTAAAATTACTAGTCCTTCAAGGGTCATTAATATGTTATAAAATAGGTCTTTTGGGTGTCTATCAATATTTGCAATGAGGTTTCACCCACCGAGGTGTTTGGGTTTCTTCATGTTTTGATGTTGTAATACCCTCTATATAATATAAATTATTAATATTATTATTAAATATTAAAAAAATCAATAATATAATTAATTATATTATTAGTCACACTGTTATTGTTAATTAATAATAATAATGTGTATTCAGTTGAGGGGGTTACAAACCATAATCACACACGCACCCAGACACCTCAATGGGTTAAGAATCATATCTCTCCATAAGGAATGATAAAAACCAACTGGAATTATTTTATTACATATAATTGGTCTGAAGTACCAAGTTTTCAATTTCCCACAGGCCCAACTAAAGCTCACCCCAAATCCCATTTTAATGAAATGACCTGATGTCCCCGAGACTCATCACATTGTATCTTTTTTACATTGTATTTTCATAGTAGAAACATCCATCCCAAATTTGAAATCCACATGGATAAAGGGTGTGTTAATAATTACAAACATACATTCCTCTTTTGAGTGACTCACTTAGTTCCTATGTAGTTGCTATCATGGAGCACTTCCCATGCCAATCCACGTTATCACCATAAAGGTTCTAGGAATTGTGGAAGTTACTTGGTGTAAAAATGACCATAAATATTTTTTATTCGATTTATCATTCACAACATTTTACAAGACATAAACTTCAGTAACATCAAAAATTTTCTATCAAATATTGACATGAGAAAAACCAGAACCCACAGAGGATCTTTTCATGTTAAATTTATAATTAATACATAATATATCAGAAAAAGTTTACCTCATCTAATTAAATTTCTTCTATGATGATGATTTTTATCATCTAAAAACCATTTTCATATTACCTTCTCTATGCTTGTAGGATCCATGTGTAGAATCCATCTAGAATTTTTCAACACATACTCCTTTAATATTTGAATGAAACTGATTGATTACTACATTCTAGAACATTGGATCAATTTTCTTGAATTGTTCATATTGGTATCTATATGATTTTACAGGCTTTAATGAGTTTTTATGATTCTTGATAGGATGAGAGAAGGATGAGTTTGAGAGAGAAGTTTTTTGTGTGCAATGATTCTCAAAACATGATTTATGATTAACCCTACATAATAGAAATAACCATCTATTTATAGAGATAGGTTTTAGGTGAAAAAATTATTTAATTATGTACCAGTACTTGAATAATATTATAATCCTTATCAAACCCCATGATAAATAATAATAATATAATTATTATTATTATTTTATGGTGTGTGATAATTTTCGCACGGATAAATATTATTTTACTATCTTTTAAATTAACATTTATTAGAAGACATGATCTTGGTATGCTTGAAATCCTAAACATTTATTGAATAAATACTTTATCCATAATACAACGTATAAATATTTATTAAATATTCAATAAATATATGTGATTAATAAAACATGAATAAACTTATTCATTAGTCTTGAGACTAATATTTATTCTATTCATTAAATTTTAATAGAATTTAATCAAGATTAATGGAAATAGATAGTGTGTGACCCACTATGATTTCTTCTCATTGGCATTAGGTGGGTTTTCCTAAAGTTCAATATTACTATCTTGAAATGGGTCAAAGTGACCAAGAGGAAAAGTTTAATGTCACAATGTCGAAAACTACATATTAATTCTTTTTGTATAATATAATCCCTTTATCACAATATCTCATCAAGAAGGTTGTCATTTGTGTCATCAACCGTTATGTTTGATACATATTTATTTGACTATATGAAATAAACATGTCATTACACCATGAACATGAAATTTAAGGCAACAGTTCCATTCCAATAAAATGGACAAGATATCATGTTCCATAAATATGTAAGGGAAAAATCCTTCCTCTACTTATCCATTAATAACATGTCACTCGTGATACACCCAGCATATCCAACTTCTCTATGAACTGTATTATCAAGGTTTATGAAATACATATAAGTGTGGGAGTCATAACATGCAGTAATAATAATATTATGGTCTATGACCATTACACATGCTCAAATATAGGAATATCTGATGACACCAGAACATGAAAAATTCATACTGGCGAGTCTGTTCTCATAATCTTCTGTCTTGAAGATCACTAAGTGAGAACTTCATCACAAGAAGTCTCATATGCTTACAAGTACTCACACATTACTGTCTACTTACTATGTTCCCTATCATAGAATGTTATCTGAACATAGAACTATATTTAAGAATATTATCATGGCACTTCAAGGTTATCATCATAGTGTATAATTTATATGACCTAATCATTATGACAGATACCATATGATGTTATTATATAAATGTGATGTATAATGATGAAAAATATGTAATAAGATGTTTTATTGATATTAAAATATTGAAATATACATGTAATCAAAGTATAAATAATTGGTTCTATAACACCAGCTCCAGAAAACTTCAAATTGTACCAGAGACAATTGCAAATGATTTTCAGTCCAATAAACCTCATATGATGGTCAATTTTCTCTTGAGTTAAGGATTTAATAGAGGGGTCAACCATATTATCTTCTATTGATATTTTTCTCAGTGAAACTTCACATCTTTGATAAAAATACCTCAAATATGATACTTTTGAAGTATGTTCATCATTCTTATATATGGAATTAGTTTATTAGAAAGGGCCACTACTACTACATTATCACAACAGAGTATGATAGGATACTTATTTCTAGGTACTACATCATGAACTTTGATGTATTTTTTTACCCATTCTAATTATTTATCCTCCACAAAAGATAAAATGTACTCAGACTCTACTGTAGAATCGGTGGCCATAGACTACTTTGATCTCTCCATAATCACAACACCTCTATTGAGAGTGGAGATATATCTCATCTGCAATTTCATATCATCTTGATCAATTTGGACACTAGTATTTTCATATCTGTTGATGTCTAGTTCCTTATATCAACCATAAGCCTTGGATATATCCTTAGTATGCCTCAAATACTTAAGGATATTCTTGACTAAAATCCAATTAAGGTCACCTGGGTTATCTTGATGTCTTCCTAACATGCTTAATTCATAGGTGATATCTAGACTAATACATCTCATAACATACATGACTCACATAACTGAAGATGCATATAGAATCCTTTCCATCCTCTTTATTTCTTCATGTGTATAAGGATACATATTTTTAGAGAGATGAATTATATGTGACATTATAAAATATCCCTTCTTTGATTGTTCCATAATAAATCTCTTCAATATTTTTCAATATATGCACCTTGACTTAGGCTGAGCAGCCTCTTGGATTTATCATGAAGGATAATGATCCCTAGAATATATATTGTTTCACCTAAGTCTTTCATGTAAAATAATTTATTAATATAGGATTTAATAGACTATAAGACTAGTATTTAATTTCCAATAAGAAATATATCATCAAAATATACTATCAAAAAATGATTGCATTCCCACTAAACCACTTACAAACACAAGGATCAAATTCATTCTTTATAAAACCAAATTCTATTATGGATTCATCAAACTGAATTTTCCATAAATTGGATGATTTATTTAATCCATAAATGGATCTTTGAAAATTATATAACTTATTGGAATCCTTTGGAATCATATTCCCTTTGGTTTGTTCCATATATAAATATTACTAGAGGTTCTTGTTAAGGAAGACTATTTTGAAATCCATTTTTCAAATCTCGTAGTCATGGTAAGCTGTAATGGAAATTAAAAATCTGATATATTTCAGCATTGCAACTAGTGAAAATGTTTCTTCATAGTCTATTCATTAATGTTGTTTGAACCCTTCTAGAACCATTTTTTCCTTATACATAATCACTTTTCATTCCATGTACATTTTCTTCTTGAATACCCATTTACAACCAACGGAATTTATATCCACTAAAGTATCTTCCAAATTCCAGACATTTTTGGTACATGAAATCTTTTTTATGATTTATAAATTATATTCACTTGGTATCATTTATACTAGTTACTACTACCTCATAGGTTATAGGATCATTATTATATACTAATAATGATTCATCATACTTGATGAATAGAAAATGATATCGTTCTGGTTATATAACCACTCTCGTACTCCTACATGATACTTATGTCTCTAGAACTTCTCCTTCTATGGGGATTTGTCGAATTTGTTCATATGCCAACACTTGTGTATCTTATAAAGATACACTTTTTCCCTCATGGTTCATGTTTGTTACCTAAAGAGGCCTTAAAAAAATATTCACATTCCCACACATGTAAGTATGAAACATGGATTTATTTCCACTCCAAAATTGGAAAATAATATCGTCTTATGCTTTATTCGACACTCAGTTTAGAATTTTTATTATTTTTTATTATACATATCCCCAAAAAATAGAAGACACGCATGTCTCATCATTGATATCACTATGTTCAATAGGGTGCGGTTCCTCCTTTAACTTACACTATTCCACTAATGTGTATAATAAGTAGTGATTTGAGATAAAATCCAAAACTCTTATAAATAATAAATGAAGTATTGATTAAGATATTCTCCACCATGGTCTAAGTGGAGTTTCTTAATATTCTTACCAAGTCAGTTCTCAACTTCATTATAAAATTCCTTAAATATATCAAATGAATCCAACTTATACCTCATCAAGTATAAATATCCATATCTACTTAAATCATCAATAAAATTTATGAAGTATGAGTACCCACCACATACTTTAACTAGAAATGGTCCAAAAAAATGGAATGAACTAATTCAATAAGTTATTTGACCCTTTCACCTTTACCACTAAATGGGGCTTTGATAAATTTTCCCTGTAAACATGTGTGATATAAACCAAGTGGTTTTAGTTTTTAGGAATCCAAACATCCATCTAAGTGAAATTTAATCAAGTTTTTTTCATTTACATGACCTAGTTGCTGATTCCATAGTTGGGTTTGGTGTGAGTCATGTGAAGAAGTTTTGTTATCAATTTTCATTATTTTCTTTATATAATCCAACACATAAAGTCCATTATTTAAATGTTCCATACCATAAAAATGATAACTTTATAAAATAAGAAACATTGATTCACAAATTTGAAAATAAATCTATCTGTATAAAGTTTGGATATAGAAACAAGGTTTTTGGTAATAGATAGAACATAATAAAAAAATTCAAAACTGATATCATTTGACTTGGAAAAATGATGTGGGAGTCCTAGATATTCACAACAACAAGTTTCTATCCATTGGATGCTTGTAGATCTACTTCCACTTGGTAGATCCGCCAGAATTTACTTGGTTTCGATATTTGAATACATATGTGATTACAAAAAGATGTATCTAATAACCAATTTTTAGAAATAGATAAATTTATCTCAAGAAATAAACACATGAATTTTCCCTTGGATTCTTTGGTTGGGTACAATTTTTCTTCCCTTATCCCCTCTTGTAATATGTGAAATAGATATTATCATACTACCTTACTTTCCCAATGACCTTTCTCTTATTTTAAGGGTGTTTTAAAGAATATTTATGCTGAGATATCTTTATTTTTTATTTCCATTTATTCACTATAAGGATGGAAGTATTTTTATGATTCATATTTTAATCAACTTAGAGATGAAGAGTGAGCATATCTGAGAGAGACTTCTCAATGTTCTTCACATTGAAATTAATAACAAAGATGGATAAACTCTAAGGGAGTGATGTAATAATGATATTGTTGTGCATTACTTCATATAGTTTAAACCCTATAACCTCTAGGTTCTCAATATAGCCAACGAATTTGACAACATGGGGCCCATCTAGAACACCCACTTCAAGAGTACTCTTAAATATCACCTTGGATATCTTAAATTATTCCTTTATTTCTATCTCCTGGTAAATACCATAGAGATGATCGAGAATACTTTAAGTATCCATGTCTTTATGAGACTTCATGACCTCACTAGACATATAAAAAAGAATTAAACATTGAATTTCAACTGTGCTACTAAATTTTTTATCATAGAAAAAAACTCTTCATCACTTTACTCCTTTGTAAGTGGATTAGGAGGTGAGGATTCTAACAAGTAATATTTCTATTCATGGAAAAATAAAACTAATAGGCATCTGAACCATTCTTAGAAGTTACTTCTAGTGATGAGATGTTCTTTCTACAATATTTATCATAGGGATAATGTGTATGATAAACATTCCATTATTATAAAATTATTAAATATTAGATCATTATTAATTTCCTTGATTGCAAATAATGTGAGAAATCACAATAATTATTTTTATTAAGTCTCCCACTATTTTATCAATAATAAAATATTATCCCAAATGAACTCTAAATTTCCCATCACCAATACATTCAAGTTACAAGGATCCGTATTTATTTTCTTATAATTTATACATAGGCCATGAAAATTACATGAAAGTATTCAGATAGGAGTTCCTAAAAATTGTGGTATTTAAACTCCTTGATGCATTGAGTGGACTCCACGATCCTGAAATCCTAACTAATATTTACTCAAAACTTTCCTAAAAATTTGTATTATGTAGATATAGGCTATTAAACCTAATATATATTTGGTTTAGTTTACCTAGTATCTTATTTAAGACATCCTAATAATTAAAAGTTCCCACGATATATGCTTAACTGTAGCTTTAACTGTGGGTTCATCTTAATTCAAATAATGAAAGGATTAATGACTTAATATTTACTTAAGGGATTTTACTTTATTATGAATAAAGATAATTTTTTTATCCTTTACATTTCTTATTAATATCAGTTGGATTTTACTTAAGTGATTAACCATGTATTGATAAAACATTTCGGCATAATACATTTATTTAATTTTCATCTTTGAATATTAGTCCACTTATTTATGTGATATTGGTCTTTAATCCATAAAATAAATAATTCATGATATAGAAATAAATAAACAAATAAATTACCTGATCATGAGCTTATCTAAGGGTACCTATGACCTAAGGGAAAACTCATTACGCCAGTCTTGGCATGAGTTGCATTAATCCACCTATCCACCTATGTATCACTCAGGTTGGTATCATCTTGGTTCCTCCTTGAAAAACCTCCACTCACCTTGGGATACTCCTTTTATTACATGTATTCATAATTCACATGTAGGTGAGAGTAACCAAGTGATTGGTTAATAAAATTACATGAATCACCTTAGATATGTTGATCGTACATAATTAATGAGGGAGGGATGAATCACAGAATATAATTTTAATTTGATGATTAATAATTTCTAAACCATTGAATAAATTAGATTAAATAAAACTAATAAATACACAGGTTGTGGTCAAGCTCATAAATAGTCATAAACATGAAACATATATGAAAAGTTATACTTACAAAAATTTATTTCTATTCGTTCTTTATTATTAATCTAAACACACTTGTGTTAATTAATTTATTTATTAATTCCCTTTTATCTTAATAACCATCTAAATTCTATTGGAGACACCCATTAAAAATGAATTCATGATAAGTAAATTACATGAACAATAATCATGGATAATTATAATAAATTAATTGAGCATTTTTAATTTTTTAAATACTTTATTAAATTTTCAAACACATCAGGAGTCAGTCGATATAATAATTCATTAATGTTTTAATTATTAATTTAATGTAATTTAATTATGTCCATTATTGACAGAATACATAGCATGTACTATCAAGCTACATTCCATGTACCTCATTTTCTGTGTACCTGGGATAAAATCCTAGGGCTTCAGTATGTACCTTGGCTAGACTTTATAGTGTGTATCTACTAGCTACATGTCATGTATAAATATTTACAAGTGTCTATGAAATCCATTGAAGGACTCATAATTTTCTTCAGATGAGGGACTATATGACATGTACTCTAGATACACACCATTGGTTACCCTAGTCGTGTATCTTTATAACTCTCCAAATGATTCAAAATGTATTTTATATATAGAAATTAATGAAATATATGCCAGGTACTCTAGCTACACATTGTGTATTTCATTAATTCTCTATTATTTTAGTCACATGGGAGGTTTAGCTTTGTATTTGACCACATAGTTTGTGAGAATTTCATTGATAAACCATGTAGACTACATGACATGCACACCAGATACACATTGTGTAATTTGACAAGTTGTGTGCTAGGTTTGCCCAATCTACACATGGTGTGTAATAAATTCACTATTTTTAGTTAATTCTTGGAGTGTTTTGTGTCCCACAACACAACTAGGTGTAGTGCACTTGGGTAAACAATCTGCACTCTAGCCACACATTGTGTCCTTACCAAACATAACTCTTCGAAATTTCCAATAGAATATCTAATCACTATTTATCTATTTTTAGACTTTTTAAAATTTATGAATAATTAACAAAGTAATTAAAATTTAAAAATCATGTTAATTAAAAAAAATTAAAAAATTAAAAATCTCTAAATGAAATATCTAACCAGTATTATGAACAATTGATCACCAATAAAATATATAATTATAAATTTAAATGTGACTACTCTGATGCCACTTGTGAAGGTTTTGGTCATAGTGGAAGAACCTTGGTGAGAAAATGACCATAAAGGTTTTTTCAATTCATTGGAGTATTCCCAACACTATGCATGACGTAAAAATCAAGACCAATGGAATATTTCCATTGAATATTGTCATAAGGGAACTCGAAACCTGGAGAGGATCTTTTCATGTTTAATTTATAATTAATATATATTTGATCAGAAGAAAGGTTACCTCCTCTAAGGAATTTTCTTTGATTATAATGATTATTATTGTCCAAAAAACCCTTTTTGGGTTACCTTCATTATACTTATAGTATCCAAGTGTAGAATCCCTCTAGAGGTGATACAAATGTGCTCCTTTGATCTTTAAATGACACTGATTGATTATTGGGTGATAGAATGATGTATCAATCATATTTCATTGTTTGTATTGATCCAAAAAATATCCTTCAATCTTGAATGAGTTCTTCTCATTCTTGAGAGGAGGATAGAAAGAGGAGTTTGAGAGAGAAGTCTATTGTATGCAATGATTTTGAAAAATTGATTTATGATTAAACCTACATAATAGACATAACTATCTATTTATTGAGCCAATGTTTATGTTAAAATATTATTTAATTGCATACTAGACCCTAAATAATATTATAATCCTTATCAGACACCATTATAAATATTATTATTATTATTATCATTATTATTATGTTATGTCATGAACTAATTAGAGAAATGATAAATATTATTTTACCGACTTGAAAATTAATATGTATCACTAGACACAATCTTGGTCCAATAAAACTCCACTGTATTTATTTAATAAATAATTTAACCAAAAATATTGAATAAATATTTATTAAATATTCAATAAATATTTGATATTAATAAAACCGGAATAAAATTATTCATTGGTCTTGAGAATAATATTTATTCCATTAATTAAATTCAAAAAAAAAATTATTGAGATCAATGGAAACACATAGTGTGTGACCTTATAGGATTATTTCTCATTGTCATTAGGCATGATTTCCTAAATTCAAATATTACTATCTATAAATAGTTCAAGTTAGCCAAGATAAAAAACTTAATGTTACAACACCAAAAAACCACATATGAACTACCATTGTGTAATATAATCTCGTTGTCATAATATCTCATCAAGAATGTTTCATATCCATTTCATAAAACTCTAATCTTGATATTTATTTCTTTGACTATCTAAAATAAATATGTCATTACACCATGACCATGAAATTTAATGTGGAATTTCCATTCCAAACAATGGATTGAGATATCAACTTCCATAAAGATAGAAGGGAAAAATCCTTCATCGACTTATCCATTAATAACATGTCCCTCATGAAGAATCCAATGAATATAACTTTTTTATGAACTTTATTGTCAAGGTTTTTTAAAAAAATCTAAGTACATGAGTCTTAAAATGAAATAATAGTAATCCTAAAGTCAATAAACCATTACACATTCTTGTATATTGGAATATCTAATGAAAACAAAACATGTATAATTCTTATTGGAGGGTCTATTCTCATAATCTCATGTATTGGAGATTACCAATTGAAAAATTCATGAGAAGAAGTTTCATTTTCTTATTAGTACTCACACATGACAGTCTATATACTATTTTCCATATCATAGTATATTATCTGACCATAAAACTATATTTAAGAATATTGTCTTGGAACTTCAATGTTCTCATCACAGTGGAGAACTATTATGACCTTATCAATGAAACAAGTACTCTAGGATATTATTATATCAAATTAATATTTAAAAATGAAAAATATATAATAATATGTTTTGTTAATATTCAAATATTTGAATATACATGCAATTAAAGTAAGAAAAAAAGTTGGTTCTAGAACACCAACTCCAGCAGTCTCCCATCATACTGCACCACGCCCTTCCTCTGTTGCAAACCATTAATTTTATTACATAATTAACCTATAAATAATCCCTCAAATGGAGGCCATAAAGATTTTAATCTTAGTGAGATTCTAGAAAAAATTTCGACATTACCACATAGGAAAGTGTCCAACTTCATTAATTAAATAATTATATTATTGTTTTTGTTTTTGTTTTTTCTGCTATATTATTATAATTTATTTTACTAATAACTTATTCTCATTAATAATTCAATAATAATAATAATAATATATTATTATTTCAATGCTCAAAACTTGGAACCTAAATCCCATGTTGAAATTTTTAAAGGATAAAGGCCACTCTCTTTTAAAACTAAGGTTTCAGTGGTATTTTAAGTAATAGTTTAAGATTAATTTTATGAATGTAATAATGGATATAATAATAATTAAATTTTATTTAAATTTTATATATATATAATTTTAAAAAATATCTATATTATTAATTTTTTCATTAATTTAATGAAATTCATACACACAAATACCATATTTCAGGACTATAATCATAAATATTTATATCTTGTACTCATATAAATATATTTTTATGAAAACCCATTTACAAAAACATGAAAAAAACATGATTAAATGGTGTCTTTTTTTCTGACAATTTCATTAGGGCCCTACATGCACATCATAGTTGTGTGTGATGGCTGCTATAGGCCCACATTCTCACTTTCCAATGGTATATATTTTTCATCACTTTTAATGGAGATGTATGCTCCTTGTTCAAGATGAGATGATGGGATGTCAATTATTCCTTACATGGATTCTTCCATAGAGATATTCTTTTTTTTGGTCTCCCTCATAGATTAATTCGTGTTCATGGAACTCATTCTTAGTTCCATATCTTTGTGGATGTCGATTAATTACACTGATTCTTTCTAGATAGGGTAGAAACCTTCAGTCATGGGAGTCTTCACCTTGTGAATCCCTAATAATTTCTATACATTGGGTGTATTAGTCTCCAATAAATATTCTTCTTCATAGGGAATATCATATGATTCATCTTAAGTAGGAAACCTAAGGCATCCCATGTTGATCATGATGTAATTGATTCCCTAGGAATAAGTCTTACAAGGATTTTTACATTAGGCATCCCATGTTTATTTCATGGAGTAGGTGTTATAAGTTAGGTCACAAGTTCTACATCCTATGGAGATGGATCAGAACATCCTACAGAGACAAATCAAGGAATGATTTTTACGTCTTATAGGGATGGAACGGACACCCTATGTATTTCGATTGAGGTGTATCCCTTGGGTGAAACACCTGTATGGTTTTCCAATTGTGGGATCAAATTCCTTATGATTAGGATCTAGGGGTGTGTACTTATAAGGGGAGATATCACACTTAAGTTTACCAAAGTGTATTAAATGCCTTGTGAGGTGGATATATAAGGTGCATCCCTAGGAGTGAACACCTGAGTTTACCAAGTGGACCAAATTCCTTTTGAGGTGGATCCATAATGTGGATGGATTAGACACACTGTGAGGTGGATCCAAAGTTTACCAATTTGGATCATATACCTTGTGAGGTGGATTAAGAGATGTATCCCAATGAGGTAAGATGTCACACATGAGTTTAGAAAAGTGGATCAGACACCCTATGAGGTCGATCCATAAGGTTCATACCTAGGAGGGAAGACCTGAGTTTACCAATTTTTAGGATTGAACCTCATATAAGCATCCTACGTACCCTCTTTTGAAAAAATGTATCAAAACCCATGTATTTAGATGTCATAGTTTAATGTCACGTGATAGGAATGATCCATGAAACTTAATTTCATGTGGTATGTATGCTTGTGCCACTAAAGGATCATCAATAAGGGATTGTGTGGGGGTTAAAAATTGCGGCTACCTTTGAAAGAGGATCACTCTTTTGGGAATGATATGGGGATTATTCATGTGATTTACTTGGAATGGGAGGCTTTTTCACCATGGTAGGAGAGGGTGGAATCACATGATGATCATACATGAGTAATCCTATGTTTAGAACATAGGGTTAGAGGTGGAGGGTCATATCATGTCAATCATTGCATGGAGGTACCATCAGTAATTCACATGGTTCGAAGATAATCTTCATAGATAGGGATATTCATGAGCTCTTTTTATTCATGAAGCCCATTAACTTCAAGAACCAGACCCTTAGATGTATTTTTGGGCCGTTTTTCCTTGGATTCATCCTAAACAGGTTGTTCCTTCCTTCAATATTCCTATGACAAGTGTATTTCAGAATCAAAAAAATTCTCCCCCTCAAAATGAGACTCAATGGGGAAAAGGAGGGTCGTATTTTGAGGGAGAAGCACCAAAAATTGGCAATCAACCCCTGTTCACACAGCTCATTCATAAAACTCATTTTTGACAGTCACTTCACAAAACCCATCATATTTACTGCCACCAGGACATCATACCAGATCTGTTGAGAAGGTGGTCACCAGAGAATAATAGTTCCCATCTACACCATGGGGAGGTTGGAATCATCCTATGGGATCTTCACCAGATTACTAGGATACCAATTTAGGGGGGATATGTATGATGAATTCCTCCCCGTAGATAATATGTGTGAGGAACAAGAGAATAATCCATCTCTTGTGAAGTAATTAATGTGTTTGGTTCATATAATGAAAAAATACAATCCTGAGGTGAAGGACATCCCATTCAAGAATTAGTTCGGGTACTTCCTGAATGAATCAATAGAGGAGCTAGTCAAGGGGGAGGAGCCAGTAGAGAAGCTAACAGGGAGGCCATGCACATTCCCTGAGCAACAATAATAGAGAAAGGAGCACTCTGACTAGTGGATCTTGGAGAAAATATAGTGGATTCTATGTGGAAATAGCATCAAGACTAAATCTCTAGTGGTCAGGCTAGAAGGTTTTGTTACAATGGTCATCTCTGGCTGAATGCTCTCTATGGGAGATTCACATATGGGCATATGGACAAGCACCTTCATCATGGAGGGGATATTGGTGATGGTTAATCATGTCAAACTAGTTGTCTCGATACTAGAGAAACTATATTATCTGATCTACCATATCATCTAAGGGAAGTACTCACTTTGTGTATGTGTCCCCCTCTATTTTTTTATAGATGGGTGGCCACACATATGGGAGGATATGAGTACTCAAATCCCATATACACTCAAAGTAAAAACATTCAAATAAAAATTCTAAACATCATCTGGAGTCAACATCTCTAGTTGGGCATGGTGGAGGTGCCGGAGAAGGTTGGGTTGGTAGAGCACTTCATATTTCACCCATTCCCCCTCCCAATGGGGGTAAAGATTGATGATGGTATAGGGACCTTTGAGCAGTGATCATAAATCCTAGCCTTATGAGGCTGGGTACTAATGGTGAGAGTTTTCTAAAATAATATTTTCAATCCATATAACTAGAATCAGTTCAAAAGTTAGTTCATATGCTTGTAGCAGTTGACAATGATAGTCTAAATGGGGGTGCGACGTGAATGTCATCCCTTAGTGTTGTGGAAAATCTATCACAAGTTCATGTGTGGGGACAAGAAAATATAGACTGGGTTACTTTCACCTACCACTTCATAGGGAATCATCTGTGAATATGTGATAATTTGGGATGGATCATATCCTAGGTAGATGTTGAGGTGTGAGACTACTCGGGTTAGTGAAGGACTGGACCCACAATTGCGGGGTCAGGGGAAATTGGTGTTGAGATCATGATGTGAATGTATGGTAAGTTAGATTATAAAATCTACTATCTCAGGACCAATAGTTCCTAAATTAGTAGAGGTAGAGGCTATAAGGATAGGAGTAGGACAATCGGGTCCAGTACTCTTGGGAAAGTGGTCACAAGAATGAAGGGGAGCCCTTCTGGGAAATCCTAAGGGCGCATGTCCAAGGACTATGGAAGAGAGTAGGGAACCCAAATATTCCCATTGATTTCGTTTTTCCCAATGCATGAGAGACATGGGGACTTCACAATAATCTCACCACCCCTTGGGGAGTGTGGAAATATCTCATCACTAATGGGATATACCTCATCGGTTTGGCCATGCAAAGGAAAATTTCTAAGCTCCTCACACCAAGGCGATGCAATATATGGAAGATCTGGAGGACATGGTATACTCTTAGGATATTGCATGTACCTTAACTAATTAGGTAATGATATTTTTGGGCATAAATCCAATCCAGGTCCCCCTATGGGTCGTGTGACTGCTGGTGTGTCCAAGGTATAAGAATAAAGAGAGTCTTATGGATGTGATGCCTCCTAAGTCTTAGGTAGAGATAGATATTCTATCAATAATCTAGTAAATACTCTATCCTCACATGATTTGGGAACCACTCAACCCTTAAAATTTTTTCTTAATTTTTTTCTTTGTTTTTGTAGGAATCAAAGAGCATGGAAGAGGGAGAAGTTTGTGATGAGATTCAGTGGGGAAGGAAAACTCATCCCTTAAAGGGGAGAGAGTGGTGTACCTCCACAATGTTGTAGTCACGAGCATCCCAATCATTATTTGAGATGGTTCTTGTGACCAAGGAAGCGGTCACGAAATAAACCTTTAAGGGGGACTTACCTATGTTCCTCTAGGATCTCCTCACTAGGCTATAATAATCACATAATCCTCTTACCTAATCACACATTTAGTTTCTCCTACTTTTCCTTTATATGTTGGGTTGATGTATTTTGAAATTACAATTTGAACCATGCTCGAAACTCAACCACCAACATCCACATCTGAGTCATCAATGCTAGAGGTAGAGGCGGAAATAGTGGGTCTTATCCACTTGATGGATATGGATGGGGAAACCATGGAAGTTAGGAAAACCATAGAGGTTCCACTATAGGGGACTGCTAAGATTGTGCCCTCTAGTGAGGGGATCGAGATGGTGTATGTGGAGGGGTTGGATGAAGGAGCTGTATTGGTGGAACAAATTGTAGGGGAACCATATGAGGTGGTTGTTGATGCTAAATTCATGATGGGGGAGGAAGAAATTATGCTGGCATCTAAGGATAATTGGGAAGTGGTTTTGGATTTTCATGCTCTAAAATTTCAACTAGTGGTGGCTGCAGGGCCCAAAGCTAAAGTTTCATCATCAACAAGGGAAGCTAAGGAAGGTATGATGGTTCCCTCCACCTCATGGGTTACATATATCTCTATTAAAGTCTATTATGTAAGTTCAAGGGCTAAATAGGATCTATTTCAAAAAATATATTTCCATCCACTCATACCTGAAGACCTTCTCATAGAAAATCCATTTGATGATGTATTAGTGATCATACCTCCTTGAAAGCATGCACCACCTGAAGATTTCAAAGATTATGAATTAGAAGATACTAAGGAGAATAAAATTGTATGATTTATGGGATGGAGTTTTGTGAAAAAATTCATCACCCAAACATGGATAGTTGTCCTTCCAAGCTTGAAGGGATCTCTACTGAACTTTCTAGTCATCCTAGGGGTTTCTGGGGTGAACTCCAGCAACCTTCATGAACTAGATCAAAAACTCCTTATTGAGTGAGTGAATGAGGAATGGTAGGTACTAAACATCCCTTGGAAGAAACATAAGGCTGAGGGATCTAAGGAACTTCAATAAGATTAATAAGATATCACTTACCTAGAAAAGCTAAGACAAGAGCATGTGGTGGTCACTGCTACTCAGGCTGAACTCATTAACAATATGAAGGCCTGGTTGGTGGCTATTGATGACGAGGTGATTGTGGAAGTATCCTTGGTAGATGATTTCCTATAAAAATAGAACCAGTAGTGGTTTAGGGTCTAGGAGATTCATCCCAATGTTGATGAAGAGAAATAAAACCTATTGGAGTGGTAGCAGACCCTGGAGGCCACTCAACAGAGGCTAGATAAGCTTTAGTGATCAATTTCTTGTGTTAATATTTGACAGAAATTTTATAAATGAGGGGATCCAATATGTGTATGAAACTTTAAAACTTTGGTTGGTTTGTTTTAAAATCTTTAATACTAGAAAATATTTCTCTCTTATTACACTTTAATCATATTTACGAGATGATCAAAAACCAATCCCTAACCTTACATAAGTCATTATCAGTGTGAGATAAAACAGATGAATATATGATTTCTCATTCATATTATAACATCAATATATCTTAAAGAAATTTTATTCTTCATTTTGTTACTAACCATTGGGAATTTTTGTGCCGACAGAGACTCTGGTTGGAGAATGATGTCCTCTTAATAGCTGACTTTCTTTCCCAACGTGCGCTAGTTCACAAATGGGGTAATTCCAGGGGTGTTGAATTCTACCCAAACAAAGGGGGAATGAATATTGTGAATCACGATGCCCAAAATATGATACATAATGGGAGTGTCATGAAAATATAGGATAAAGTTTGACCAGGTTTGAAATATGGCATTTGTGTCATTTAAGCCGGGAATAGGGACAAACAATTGAGGGTCGACCGCTGACCTGTTCAAAACAAGGAACTTGTATTTGAATATCATCCAAATACTTTTGGGACATTGTCTTAGGATAGTAGGTTGGCCAGTTTAGCTTGGCACCATTCTGTTAGGGGGTCCCATATGATATGGATGAGGATGAGGATTCAAATAGGGGGCACACAAAGCGTTGGAATTAAGTGGTGGAAAGTTTGAATGGATTACACCACTCCTAGAATTACACCACCATGGAATAGATAAAATTGGTGTCGTAATATTGGTATAAACAATGAAAAAAACCCAACTTCTTGGGGTAATATCATCTCGGATGTTGAATGACAGTCAAAGGACATGAATGATGTTAAAGGTGACCAACACCAAAGGGAAAGGGATTCTCAGGTAAGGTCCAAAGATTCCTTGTAGTTTTACATCGTGAAATTTATGATAGATACATAGTTTAATGTCATACAGTGAGGATGTATAATATAGTTTAATGTCATGTGAGCAAGACACATCACATAGTTTAACATCATGTGATCATTATTTATCACATATTTTAACGTCATGTGATTAGTATGTAGTGAGCTAACGTGAATAATACTCTCCCAATCTTCAGTGACAAAGGAAAAATGAGTGTAATACGTCAAGAGTGAGTTGCACATAGTTTAAGGTCATGATTCATAGACCAACAGCTGATAGTTTTTGTTAACAATGATTAGACCATGGGTTGGTGTATCTTGATGAAATATGAATTACATCAAAGTAAAGTTACTCGATGTGAATTTTAGAGGAATAGGAGGACACATGGTACTATGTTAAAACATCCATGAGACAACCATCACACAATTTATGTTGATGATTCTTAGACTAGGGAGAACCTATAAGGGATATGCACAGTGTGGGGAGTTGACAACACAACATGAATGAGGGTAAAGGGGGAACAATTATACACAATGAATTTCTTGGATGAGCACCCTAAAGTTTTTGACATGGACTAAACTAGTAGTAATCTAATTTGAATGTGGCCCACGAGAGGAATGTGTTCCATATTAAACATAAGGGGAGATTACATATTGTTTATGGTTGTGATACTAGAACCATGACTCTTAGTTTAAGGTCGTAGATCTTAGACCTAAAGTGGGTACTCTTGAAGGACATGTGTAGCATGAAACAGTGTCAGCCCGATGTGAATGGAGGGTCCAAGAGGCCCAACCCCACACAACACATTCCCAAGATGATAGGAAAATAGTTTAAAGTCATGATTCTTGGACATGGGATCTTAGTTTAAGGTCATGGATTTTGGATTGTGTGGAAATTATCCCAAGAGGATATTTGTAGTGAAACGGAGTGAAGAACTTGAGTTGAATGAGGGACAAGGATTCCCTACATCAGACAACACATTCCTAGGTATAAAATTGCATGTAGTTTAAATTCATGATGCTTGGACTTGGGGTTTTGTGCAAATCGACCACATCGGTAAACTTCCCACCAAGACTCCTAAACTCACATGATTCATGCTCGATGTGATAAATATGGAGTGGTGAGGGAACTTCCCTAACACAAGGAAGCACATAGCATGGGAAAGTAGAATCCTAATTTAGAATGTCCAAATGATATTGACATGTTTACTTCACATGTGTGGATGCACAGTGGGGTAACACCAAGGGTGTTGGAATTCCACCAAGACATGAGGAGGTGGAATGGAGGTAAAACAATACTTATGAGTCCTTGATAATGGGATGGATGACGGTAAGGGTTTAACTATTGATCATGTTCAAAACATAGGATCCACAACTGCACATGTCTGGAATGGGGAGATAAAATGCATGATCGGCTATTGAACAAGTTCAAAACATAAGATTCACTATTTGATGTAAGATATACATAAAGGCATTGAAACAAGATGGTATTTGGGAAATATTGGTTGGTAACCATCACTATTATGGGTCTAATATATATTTTAAGGATGATATAGATCCAAACCAAAAAATACTCGAAGTTTTAAGATTTATTGAGGGAATTTCCATGTGGGATTCAATATTCTGGGTATTACGCCACTATACTTTTTAGCACATTAGTGGGGGTAATAGGAAGAGGGATCTAAACCTATTATCTAGGATTGGGTCCCTACTATGCTCTTATGGATGATAGGGTAACCCTATTAGGTAATGGTATTATATCATCTCACTTTAGTAGGGATCCCAATTTTATACGGGGTAATGTGTTCATCTCATACTTTTCATATGAGTCATCCTGATTTTGGATAGGGTAACAACATATGTTATTAAGAGAAATGAAAAATTTTATTGGGGATAAAATCATAGTTTAACATTATGTGATGAGTAAATTAGGCTTGGAAGTTTAAATTCATGAAACTCATACTAGGGCTCCTACTAGTTTATAGCCATGGAGCTTAGACTATAGAGACTGTTTCTAGTTTAAGGTCACGTAGCATTGAAAAGAACACCATGGGTGAAGAAGACCATGTAAATTAATAGATAATGTATGCATTTTGAGTTCATAGTACTTGGACCAAGTAGAATTGGTTTATTCTTACAATACTTAGACCATGTAAAATAGTTTAAAGTCATGTTTTTTAAACCATGGGAAATCAGTTTAAAGTCATGATTCTTGGACTATGATGGGAGATGTTTTTTCCAAGGGTATATGTGTGGAACAAAACAGGTAAAACTTGAAATAAATAGAGAAAAAGGAGTCTCAAATATTATAAAAGTATCGAAAAATAAACTACATATATTTTAAGGTCATAATTCTTGTATTGTGGGAAAGGTAATCGGAAAAATAATTTTAAGTCATGATGCAAGGAACAAAATGAGGTTAGTCTCAAGGGTATTTGTGTGATAAAAATGAGGTAAAACATGAAGTGAATAAATACAAGGAGGATTTTTTACCACATGGATACCTTGATATGAACAAAATAGAGTTTAGGGTCATGATTTTAGAACCAGATTGGAGCCAACAGGCTGAAGGGGTAGTAAATTTACGACTAGGACCAGACGCATAAAGTCCACACATCATTATGAATCCAATGAGTATGGAAATCAACCCAAATGTAGTTATAGAATACGGCGTGGTAGAGGACAATAATAGTGGGTGAAATCCTCTCTAGGGAGGGAATTGAGACATTCCATAGATTTCATGGGAAATCCCATGTTCGGGGAATAGGGTAAGATTGATCATCCCAGACTTATCATATGAGGCATCCTAATTTCAGATAAGGTAAACATCATATCTTATTTATGAGGCGTCACAGTTTCATAAGTGGTAAACATCATCTCATATTTAAGAGGCATCTTAGTTTCATATGGGGTAAGAGAAAAAGTTGGATTCATCCATCAAGTACATGAGGATTTTTGTTTAAATTCATAAAAATCAGAATATAGGGGTTGGAAATAGTTTATGGTCATAATGATTGAATCTATTACAAGAATTTTTATGTTATATTTTGTAGACTATATGGTGCCTACTAGTTTAAGGTCATAAATCTTGGATGAAGGGCTCTTAGTTTAAGGTCATAGATTTTCGACCATGGTATCTTAGTTTAAAGTCATAGAGTTTGGATCGAGGGGAGGATATTCTCTAGTGGATATATATAGTGTAGTATAATAGAGATCCTAACATGAATGAGGGACAATGGGGCCCAACACCACACAACATATTCCAAATAATACTCACCCATAGTTTAAAGTTGTGATTCTTGGACCTGGACTCCTAGTATAAGGTGATAGAGATTAGACCTCGCACATAGTTTAAAATCATGTGCTTGGGAGGTGGTAAGCTACTCATCTGAAGTACTAATTAAGAAACATGGAATTGGTGGTAGGTGTGATATGATCCTTGTTCATGGTGATCAAAGAGTATGAAACATTTTAATAGAACTTATAAATAATATAGGGCCCTTCCCACTTGGGATCCATCTTTGGTGGATTTTTACTGGGCATCATCTACATCATATGGTCCAGTATCATGTCATTATGGAGGAAGGAGTCGAGGTGAACCTCATTGTTGAATGATCTTGAAATCCAGTTTTTGTTCCTCTCAAGATTGTACAAGGCCTAGATCCTATTCTATTTGATGGATTCCAACTTATCTAGAAGAACTTATTCTATTTTTCTTGCATCTTCTTGTCATAGAAAACTGTTTGGAGCTATGTAAACTAAACCTAAATGGGTAAGAACGCCTATTTTCCTTACACTAGGGAATGTGGGGTCACTTGGGTGGAATTATAAGTTATTGTCTGATAGGACCAGATGGTGTTGGGGAGATTCTATGGCTAACATTTATTATTCTGACCTACCATATTCTACAAAATGTTAGATAAGGTCTTGTTGAACTCATTGATGTATCCATTTTCTTATGTATGATAGTAGGGAGTATGGTGTGACTGCATGTTGTACTTGTGTACAAATTCTTTAGCTCATCATCCCAGAAGTTGGTTCCATTTTATTTGAGAATAGAGTGATGAAATATGAATTGATTGATGATGAAAGGTCACATAAATTCAATCATGGATTAGGACTTGACTTCCTTGAGGGTAATCGCTTCTAAAAACTTGGAGAATAAGTCTGTTGTGGTCAGAATGAACCTTTACTAATGAGAAGTTGTTAGAAGGTATGGCCCTAAAACATCGATTCCTCATACAAAAATTATAAAAGAATACTTGGTTGTGTGGGTGATCTCTGGTGGCTGATGCATAAAGTTGGAATGAAAAAAACAAGAATGAAACCTCTTGAAGAACTCGATGCAGTCGTGAACCATGGTGGGACATAAGTAGCCTAGTCTCTAGATCTGATTGGATAGTTTAAATCCCTTATGATAGGGACCATATAACCTGACAAGGACTTCCTACATAACCTGGGGAATCTCATATCCTTGGATGCAGTGGAGAATAATACCATTAGACCTATGTCTGTAGAGAGTTTGTTTGAGGTTGGTCCCATCCTAAATTGTGAACTATGCTACATACCAACAAATTCTCTCATGCTCAGCCTAGTATGGAAATATAATCCCAAACTGAATATATTCAATGAAATGAGTTTTATAATTGGGTTTTTCCTCTACTGTGGAGAAACCTGAGTGTCCTAAAGTAGAAGCACTAGTAGCCAACTAGTTTACCTGTTACATGTCATCATCATTTGAAATGATGGGGGTGATAACCCTTTAGTTTTCCACAATGATGAATAGATCATCCTAGTTGGGATCTATGAGGTACATGGATAAATAGTCCAATGAATCGACTCAACCATTTTATGTCCATGGGATATTATTCACTTCTAGATGAGAATAGAACTGACCCATCAGCTAATGAGTACACTTATTCAAGGACACAAGTTCTATATTTCTAATGATATAGACACCTTTGATCTATTCTATGACTAATTTGAATTCTCCCTTTACATGTAGGTAGGAACATCAATCTTAAGAGCCATCTCAGGATCAATAATTTGAGTATGATAATCTACCTCATTTTCAGTGAAGTCTCCTGATAGTAGGAGAGAGTATGGAAATATGGACTAAGCTATAGTGATGAAGATGATACCCAAGCCTACTCTGTTGATCTTGGGGTCATTGAGCCTTCTACTGGTCAGGATCTAATATCCACCATCGAAATTCATATTTAAACATGGAATAGCCTAATCCACTACTATGATAGTCTTGTATGTAAAATGGACATACAGTGATGATTTTTCATGGGCCAGATGGGCAGCCAATAAGTCTTCCAATGCCTGACCTTTGATGACTTTCTGGATCATAAACCTGATGTTGAACAGTTATAGGTCACTACACAGTATGTCATCTATCCCATCAAAATTGTATGATTGATAATATACTTCAACAGATCAACACAAGACACCATATGTAGTTCATGATACTATAGATAATGTCACAAAATTTTCACTGCAAAAATAATCATGAGGAATCTCTTATCAATAGTAAATTAATCGGTATCTGTGTCGAGGATCATGGAACTGAGATATTATAAACTATTTTTTCTACCCTCATTTTTTCTAGGAAAGAAGGGAACTGAGGGACTATTCAAGGGAATTCACATGGAGTAACAAAGGCTTCCCTGAGATGGGTGGAATCAAAACATGAGGCTATAGAATATACTTATTAATTTCCTCAGACAAATTCTAGCATTCCTCAATCCATTAGTAGATAGTTCCTTTCTTTATGTACCATGAAAATAGTTTACACTTTCTAGATAGATTTGTAAAAAATCATCATATATATTCTAAGTGTCCATAGAGGCCTCAAAGTTCTCATAGGTTGTTTGGGGGAGCCATTTGGATGATGGAAATGATCTTCTTTGAGTTAATCTCAATGCCTATGTATCTTATGATGATGAAAATAAACTTTCCATAGGTAATCCAGAATGCACATTTCAAGGGATTCATCTTAAAATGTCGAGAGTGGATGAAGCTGAACACTTTCTCAATGTCTCTGATATGGTTCTAAATTTGGTGGGATTTGGCCTCCAATTTACCCACATATAATTCCACCAATTTTTTGAGAATCAGTTTGAAGATATGGTGCATGGCTCACCAGTACGAGGCTCTTACATTCTTAAGTGTAATAGGAATCACCTCATAGAATAAGGTCCCTTGAGGAACCCTGAAGGTAGTGGAATCCATATACTCAGGTACAATATAGATATAGTTTTACCTATAGTATCCATCCATGAAGGAGAGGTCTTGGAATCTATCTCTAGCATTGATCAACAACTCTGTCACTAGAAGGGAAAAATAATTCTTCGGGTAGTGGTGGATGATGTCCCATAAGTTAATAAATAATTTGATATGCCCATTATTTCTATGGATGGGATGATGTTACCTATCCATTCGTGGTACTTGAATTCTCTGATGAATTTAGATTTGACAATATTATCAACCTCATCCTCGACCATAGAGCCATGATAGGGGTGCATCTTTCTAGGAAGATGCATAAACCCGCGGTGACCCACTGGAAGACCAAGATGGTGGATGATGAACTATGGGTCTATACTAATAATATCATCATAACTCTAACCAAAGAAATCACATTGATTCTTTAGGAAGGCCACATACTGCTTATTCTCCTCTAGATACAAGGATGTCTTAATAATGTTTCCCTTAGGTCTTCCTCGGTAATAAGGTTCACCTGAATCAACTCATTAATAGTTGTGAATAAACCCTCTTCAAATGTAGAAGGTGCATCTTAAAAATCCTCTTCATAATTTGAGGTGGGGAAATCATTGGGAGGAGGTAGCTCTTCTAGGGATACTGGCCCAGGGAAAGCACTGGTGCCTTCTTATGTGGACATAGAATCCTCACCGATAGGTTCCTTCTCCACTAAAAATGTGGAAAAAGAGACTATCTATTTAATTTCATCCAAACATTGACTACAGGGTACATTATTTATGTCAAAGAAATTGTGGTGAGTTGGATTCCATCGATTCAACCCTTCTTTATGGAATATGTGAGAATTCCATGAAATAGTGCCCATAAGGTGAACCTCTTGGTACTATAGGAGAGTATGGGATTCTATTATCACCTGATATTGTCTTCTGTAAGATTACAAGGTAATATATGGATGTTCATTTTCTTAGGGAATTTCAAACCCTTTTTCATGGATAAAATGATAAAACTTCCAAGTTCCAGAGTTGCGGGCTCCAGTGGATGAATTATAAGGATGAAATCATCATCCAAGTCTACCTATGGATTATCTACGGTGGTTGTATGCTCATTGGTGTTATCAACCCCATTGGTTTGAACCTACTTCCCCTATCTATATTAGTAGTTGATATCCATATAGTGGTCCTCACATTAGTCAAAGGGAGACGCATCACCCTGGAGTACCCCTACTTGACCGTTGAGGGTGTAATTGAGGCACTTGTGATACGAGGAGGGGACCACCACATGAAAATGAAGTCAGGTCCTACCCAACAACATGTTATAGGTGGTATCTTATGAGAATACCATGAATTTAGTTCTTGATATCAAGCCTCTGAACTAGGTATTCAACTGAATCCAACCACATAGTTTCTTTTATATTCTATCGTAACCCAAAATCTTATGGTCAGAGGGAGTGAAATCTACTTCGGTTAGTCCCAGCAAATGGAGCATTTAGGTTGGGATAAGGTTGATCTCAGAACTAGTATCCACTAGGAAGTGCCATATCTCTATTCCATTAAAAAATCTTGTATTGTACAAAAGACATATGTTCCCCGGCATGATGGTTCCCCCATCTTACCCAAATAATGAGATGATGTCTTGGAATTCCACTTACATATACTCCTCTATATAGTAAACTTATTTGGAAGCTACATTTTTTTCAAATGGTAGGGGTATTTTCAATGATTCTTCAATAGCCTTACACATTTCTTTTGATAAGAATAGGACATCGAGGATTGATAACTTTATTGGTATGATTGTGAGGTGTTTCAACACATTGCATTTATATTCCAAAGGAATGTTTGTTCTTGAAGGGTGTTACTCCTTATAAAGGGAAAAACAGATGCTATTGGTTATACCACTTGGTTCTATATTGTGCTGGAGATATCCTACTAACTGGATGACCCTCTCTGAACCACTTTCGGCTGACTATTAGTTGTTTTTCCGACACTTTTGTCAGAGTACGCACATCCGTCACGTCGAGAGCACACAGTTGTTGCCCCGCATTCTCACATTCCAAAGGTGAGTGGAAACCACTCCTTATTCAGGGACGTCTGCTCCTTGATCGGAATTGGATGATGGGATGTCGGTTCTTCCTTTTGTGAATTCCTCCTCAGAGCTTGTCACCTAGTCTGGGTCTCCCTCATAGATTTAAGACATTGTTCATGAAACTCTTACCGATGCCATATATTCATGGACACCAGTTAATTACACTTCTTCTGTCAGGACATTCCAAGGAGTCTGGTCAGGGCAGCGACCTTCGGTTAGGGGAGTAGTCACGTTGGGCACCACTGGCATGTCTTGATGCTAGGGGATCGACATGTCTGTCTTCTGTCCCTTATTATAGGTCTCCTCGAGGGTGTGGAAGCCAGAGGCATCCCACATCAAACACGGGGAATCGTATTCCATGGGCATGTCTCTGAGGTTTTCCTCATCTTTCCATGTTTAGCACGGGGTATTCTGTAAGTTTAAAGTCCACCAGAGATGGATTGGACTGATTGGAACACTAATTAGAGTGGATTAGATTGAGGAACCCCCTGGAGGGAACACTGATATTGGGTCCAACACGTGGGTGGCTTCCCGAATGCTGTCAAACGTAACGGGGAGTGGGGTGGCATGATTACACCAGAAGTGGCGGCCCGGGTAAGAATTAGGATGGGCAATGGCTTTGGGATTGAGCCTCAAAGAGACTTCCTACATATCCCCGTGGCGGGGAATCAAAGTTCACGTAGTTTGATGGGACGATGGGACACCTGAGGTGGAAACCCATGAGAATGGACACATGGATGGGACCCAGAGAAAGTGGAACCTCCTAGTTAGGGCATGAGCTTCCCGAGACACTTGGGCTCAAGGGAGAGATCAGGATGAGACATGAGTAATGGTCTTGAACCACATGGAGGCTTCCTACATACCATTCCTTGACATGGATCAAATACCACGTAGTTTAGATGGAGAATACAGTTTAATGTCATGCAGGATGGGGGAAAAATGATGTGAAGGTGTTCGGAATGACCGGGTGGTGGGCTTGAACCTCGTGGAGGATTCCTACGTACCATGCCTTGACATGGATCAAAGTCCCCATAGTTCAGGATGGGTTGGGGATTACACTCTGAGGTGGCCCAAGGTGATGGGTTTTGGAGATTGAACCTCGTCGAGGCTTCCAACGTACCATGCCTTGACATGGATCAAGGTCCCCGTAGTTCGGGATGGGTTGGGGCTTACACTCTGAGGCAGCCCCAGGTGATGGAGTTTTGGGGCTTGAACCTCGTAGAGGCTTCCTACGTACCATGCCTTGACATGGATCAAAGTCTCCATAGTTTGGGATGGGTTGGGGCATACACTCTGAGGCAGCCCAAGGTGTTGGGGCTTGAACCTCATGGAGGCTTCCTACGGACCATACCTTGACATGGATCAAAGTCCCCATAGTTTGGGATGGGTTGGGGCTTACACTCTGAGGCAGCCTAAGGAGATGGGGTTTTGGGGCTTGAACCTCATCGAGGCTTCCAACGTACCATGCCTTAACATGGATCAAAGTCCCCATAGTTCGGGATGGATTGGGGCTTACACTCTGAGGTGGCCCAAGTTGTTTCGGGCTTAAACCTCGTGGAGGATTCCTACGTACCATACTGTGAAATGGATCAAAGTCCCCATAGTTTGAGATGGATTGGGGATTACACTCTGAGGTGGCCCAAGGTGATGGGTTTTGGGGCTTGAACATCGTGGAGGCTTCCCATGTACCATGCCTTGACACAGATCAAAGTCCTCATAGTTTGAGATAGGTTGGGGGTTACACTCCAAGGCAGCCCAAGGTTGTTTGTCATGGTTGATGCTTGCTCTAAACTCACGTGAGTCATGCTCCGTGCGAGAAACAAGAGATAACACAGGCCTGACGATCACGTCATGAAAGGTGCATCCATGGGATGTGGAGTGGGGCTTACGCGTGGAGCGGCCCAAAGAGTAAATAAGGGCTTATGCGTGGTTAGCGCCCCGGGAAGTCGGGGATTACTCCAGGATAGAGGCCCGATGTGACACAGCATAGTGGGAGAGGGATTTGGGACCAAAGAAAGGAGGAGACCCATTCCCTATCACACCCTCCATTGGCCTTGGGAACCGAAGATGAAAGGAGGAGCAGGGATGCTGCCTCCTGGAAGGAAAATTAGGGGCTTACACCGAGGTGGATGCCCTTCACTGCGGACAAACACCACTCCGATAAAGAGGATATCATCCCCTATGAGGGGTGATCCCATCCCCATGGAGATAAGTGGGTGTAGAGAATGTCCAAGGCAGGGGTACCCTGCATGAAAGGTATGGGTCCTGTTCACAGTTTAATGTTATGTGCTGAGGATGATGGCGTTTGTAAGTTTAACGTCATGTAGCTCGGATGAGGTGGGTTTTCTTCGCACCCCTAGGTCTTACATAACCGGTACCCTCTGCTCCTTGTGATATGGAAGGCATCTGCAACGCCGTAGCAAGGGGGTTTCGCAGAGAAAACCATCGAGGGGTCCACGTTATCATGGATATGTGAAGAAGAAATAGTCGTTAGCATGCCTATACGAAGAAGTATGAGACAAAGCAACACAATGGGAAGTATCGTCCAAGGGACCTTGAAGTTACTTAGTACGAGCCTAGAAGGTCGTACGGTAATACGGTGCATGATGTGGGTTCTCGGGGCATGAGAGACACCCGCGAACGGTATCCATAAGAAGAACATCGGGCGATCATGTAAGGAGACGCTCTGGGAGCACCGAGGTGAGGGGTCCCAGAGAATTGCGCGCAACCTTTGAGGCTTGTGCGCGAAATAATAGCCCTGCATGAAAAAACACCGGGCTGGTGTGAAATTGGTGATTCTTGTGCGTAATGGGAGATGAGGTTTTGAGCGCGACTAAAAGGATTGTGCGCAAGGTGTCGAAATGCGTGCAAGTAATAGAGGTGGCGTGCAATGATCGTGGTGCGTGCAATTCAAGGGACTGTGCACAATGGCAGGGGTGACCTCAATGGAAGTGGTGGAGTGAAATTGGTCGGCCTGCGCACAAATTAAAGGGATTGTGCACAAAGGGCGGACCCCAAATGGATTGGAATTCAGTCTAATCCATGGATATCTCACATAAAGGCGGACCTTGGGGTGACTTGGTGTGAAACGAACCACACCTGAAGGCCATCTTTATGCGCACGGAAGATGAATTCTGTGCACGAGATCCAGTTTAGATTCTTCAGCCCCGAAATGGAATGGGGTCTTCTTCTATTTATAGGTGTCTAGGGGTGAGGAATCTAGGTCGGTGCATAAAAATTGCACAATATAGGCGACGGTGCGAAATGCTGGCCGCGTGAGTCGGGGCGCGAAATATTTCACGCCCAAGCCAAATGATTTTCGTGAATCCCAGAACATTCCACATAGGACATATATTTTTCACGTGCCTCATAATTTATTTCATGCGGCCCCTCTGGGCCCCCCGGACAGGGTCCCCGTGTCCGAATATGACTTCACTTTGTTGTTTTGAAACCTTCTTCAGTACTTTAGCACTTTTTGGCGTCTAAAAATTCCCCCCCTCGAAATTGGATTGGCGAAAGGTCGCAACAGTCGAATTTTGAGGGAAACTCCGAAATGTAGGGCTCCATAGGGTCCATGAGTGCAAAAATCTGAAGCTACGCGCAAAACTCGAAAAGGCGCATAATTCGCTTTTCGCGTGGGTGCGGAACCCCAGATTAGCCTATAAAAGCCTCTGTGGGTCCCATGCTCCGTATGACTTTTCTCGCGTGACAAGCTTCGAGATCTCGTGCGAGAAATTTTCTCCAGCCCTACGCGAAAAACTGCTCTGGCTGCGCGTAATTCCACCGAGATCAGGCATCATTTTATGCACAATCCCGGGGTTTTTCATGCCGCATCCTGAAATTTCGCGACACCAGATGATTTTATGCGCCACCCTATCCTATTTCACGCCAACCACCCAAACACTTGTCTGAAGAATATGGCTGCAAACCAGGCTGGTGAGGGAGAAGTTTTTGCTCGAAGGTCTAAAATGGTTGCAAACCCATAGGGTTATGGAACCAAAATTATTTTCTCCAACAACCATACCCTATTCAATATGATAACCCCCACCCCAAAAGAGTATGCTTTGTCTAAAAATCTTCCACTATGGGAATTTGGGATTCTGGAGGAGGTCCCTCTACTGGGCTTTGAGGTGGATACACCGCGGTCGTGGGTGACCCGTGAGGATGATCTTCCTCAATACAACATCACCAACAGTGGTCATACCTCCAGAGAAACCAGACACATGGATGTATATGTCCTGAATCCTAGGACTAGGACCATTGCTGGGGGTGACCCTATCGCGAAGAGTTCCCCGACCCTCCACGCGAGCACCTTTCGTTAGAGCATCACTGATGAGACCAAAGGTTGGCTACAAGACTAGGACCTACAGTCTGGAGGCAATTTCACCAGCGAATGGGCCTGGGCATTCTGGGTTCACCATACATGTGACCAATTTGGGGTCGAGCTGTGACATATTGGTTTATTTGAGGTGGTATGTACATCACAATTCCACTTCTACCACCAGCATGATCTCGGGCCAGATCTATTCACCCGGTGGTCCCCTGATACCAACACATTCCATATCTATCATGGGGAAGTCAGTATCAGTCTCTGGGACATCCACTTCTTTGGGGGTATCCCTTTGGACACCGCCAATATGACAAATTCCTTCCACCGATGAACACCTGGGGAGACAGATCATGAACCCCCATACTGACGTGGCACCTGCTGGAGCTGGAAAAAGAGAAGCTGGGGGTCAAGGAATTTTTGAAGGGAATCTCCTACAAGGAATGGTTTAGCCTGTTCCTGGAGAGGGATTCGGAAGTCAAGATGCCAGGGCGGGGGAGACAGTGTCCAACAGCGGCACAAAAAAGCAAGAGCGGATTACACTAGAGGATCCTAGAGGCGGGACACTACCAGTCATGGGGCTACATCATAAACAAGAGTCGGGATCCGAATGTTCAGTACACCGGATTTCTTGCTACATTCATGATCGATTGGCTCTTGTCGGTGAGGGATGCAAGGATGGGTGTCCGTCCAGGGACCCTAGTGATGGCTGGCATCAGGGCTTCCAACAAGAGGCTCAACCTGGGGGTACCTATGTTGGATCAGTTGTATGCCATTTTGGGACACATCTTGAGAGGCGGATCACCTAGGAGATTCTGTGGCCCCTTACAGATTTTCCATGGATGGGTTGTGGCTAATTTTGGTGGATACACCTTCCCGAACACCATCCGTCCTCCAGGAAATGGCCTGCGACCCTCTCTGTTGAACATTGTCGTGGTCATGCCGCTGATTCTCAATGAGGAGAGAGTAAGGATCAGAATTGGTAACCATGCCAACTTCTCCTTCAGCCTGTTCCTCACCCCAACTAGCCAGATGATAGATAATGGGCAAGGATCACTGGATCATAAGAGGTACTTACAGAGCATCAGAGGTGGGGTTCTTGTGGTCCGAATTGATGGGAAGATCGTATGCGAGGCTTATGTGTCGTCTAGGTTCGCCAGGTAGTTTGGGTGCCTCCAATGAATGCTGAAAAAAGTATACACAGATGTCTGGGAGGAGAGGTATCCCTGTGTTCTTCGTCAGTTGTGGCTGATGTTCATGACCTATGGCTCTAGTGACGACAACACCTTTCCTCCCACCAGAGTTGACGATAGTCTCTCAACCGAGTATGTCGAACATTGGGCCATAGCATTCCCTGAGGATATTTTGCGGAAGTGAGTTCAGAAACTCAAGGTTTCCAGTGTGGAACCCAGGTGGCGAGAGAGCAGGCGGGGTTCTGCTAGAGGGGGAAGATCAGAAGCGTGTCAGATAACGAGGCCCTCACAGGCCGAGACCACAACAGCGGGGGCATCTCATGGCATGGTCGCGCCCTCGTCACCTAGGGGAGGGTCCCACGGTGTGGCCAAAGAACTTCCCAGAAAGCAAATAATACACCTGCTTTAACCTTCTTAAGATTCCATTTTCCCTTCGCTATGGTCATCTTGGCTAACCCTGTGGCAGTTAGTGAGTATTGAAGCCCTCTGGAAGAAGATAGTGCGAGACGAGATCCAGCTACCAGATGTCGGGTTTGTCCGGGTTGTCGACAAAGTGAACTTCCATCGACGACATGAGTACCTGACAGCCATGGACATGTACGCACATCAATGGGGTCGGCATGTGGAGCCACCTCTCTTGGTGAAAGTGATGTTCATCCAGGAGCATGATTCGAAAATGATGTTTTCGAGGGATGATGACAGCAATGATGAGTCAGAGGGTGGCAAGATAGAAGGGGAGGGGGTAGAAGGAGAAGGTGAAGGAGAAGAGGAGCCCAAAGGTGAAGGGTCTCAGGGGGAATCCCACCAAGTGAGTCTCCGGGAGAGCGGTGAGATCTTCGGCTCCGATATGGATGTGACTGAGCTACTCGAGGTATGGTTCGACCCTTATCTACCCTCCTCCTTTTTTTCTCTTTCCTTTTCAATCCTTAATCCACCTTCCTTATCTTAATCAGGAGCACACTGGTGTCGATCAAGATCCACCAGTCGAAGGAGGGGGGGAAACACCAATGGAACAAGGTGGGGAACAGATGCTCATTATCAAGATGACATGCGCTAAGGGATACCCTGCTATGATAGCTCTTGTAGCAGCCAGAACACTGGAGGCTAGCACCTTGGGCTCCTGTAGGTTTCTTTCCTCGATACAGGTACTTACTATCAGAGGACTGAACTGATTAGGGTGCTCCTTGTCTCTATAATGATCACGGCATTGGAGGCTCATCAGGCTACTGAACCCGAACCATCCACGAGTGAGCCGATAGAAAACGTAATTCCCCATCTGGAACATGCCTCCCAAACTGAGTCAGCCTGGGCAATTGGTGATCAGGGAGCGGAAGACACCAGTGGCACTGCTATCGGGGAAGGGCCGGTAGTTGATGAAGGCACCACCAGGGTCGAGGTGGGAGAGGAAGGTCACCCAGACGCTGAGGAGCCTATTCCCTTGGGAGGAATCTCCAAGTAGGACCCTACTGCTAGCCTTTTGGCTATCTTTCCTATCTATCAGCCCGCTGACCCCAAAAAAATTGATGATTAAGACTCAGAAGCGGCTGAGGAGAGATGGAAGATGCGATACAAGGGGTGGAAGTGCATCCATCATTTTCTCAGTCATCCTGAGATGGAATGGCTAGAGAGGATGGTATCACTCCACACTTGGCTGCATTTCCTGTGTGCTAGAGGGGAAGATGCTCAATGCCTTCACCTGACGGTCCGTAATTAAATGGCTGAGAAGATGCGCGAGAGCAGCCAGCGCTTTGACATCTCCCAGTGTTGGGAGGAGTTGGGGAGTACCCTAGCATTTATAAGGGTGGAGAAAGAGGTTCAATGCCTTGAGTAACAGGCAAAAGAACCAAAGATATTCATCGTAAACTGTTCTGATCTCATGGAGCAGTTGATGGCCCAGTTGGAAGATGCCCAAGAACAACTAGTGGAAGCGAGTCACCAGATAACTGAGCTCCAAACTGAATAGGCGTGGGCACGGGCTAGAGTCAGCAAACTTTTCTCTGTATCCTCTAATGAATAGAGAGTCCTAAAGGGGTGGGAGGTAGTCTTGGAGGCCACTAGCCAAAAGGTGGCGGCATTGGAGAGATCCATCCAAGTAGTCGACCCCTAAGGGCCCTGTTTTGGCCAAACCCATAAACGTATTTTGCTTTACTGCTTCTTGTTATTTTGAACTGTATGTATGAAAAAATTTATTTACTTTTCCCTTTGGTTTAACATGCTCAACCATAATCCCGAAATAAATAGAAATCCATTCCTATGCTCACGTGGGTTGTACCCGATGTAAGAAATAATGGATGCTCGTACTATCACTTCATTTGATCGTTGGAGCGTCAACCAAGATTTGGGCATCCGAAATTCGAATCCGGATTTCTGAGGAGAAGAGGGAGGCCTGATCAAAGGAAGAGGACCTCATACCGATCGATGTATCATCTTCTCAATGTGCTCTAGCACATGAACAGAGCAATTATAGGGGCATTGGAATCAGTCCGAACATAGGGGAATGAAAAATATGTGAATCAAATTACCCAAATTTGGAACACTATGGGAGGGGTGTGTCAATAAAGGACAATTTTTGACCATATTCGAAACACAACATCCCTATTGCATTAGCCTAAAATGGGGACAACAAATGAAGGTCGACCACTGACCATGTTCACAACACAGGAACTAACTCAAATATCGTCTATCAGTCTTTCATAAAGTTGGACCAGGACAGCAGGTGGACCATAGGTTGAGAATCCATACTGTTAGGGGGTCCCTTCAGATGTGAAAGAGGATGGGGATCTAAATCAAGGGGCACATGAATCATGGAAAGAGAAGTGGTGGTTTGTTCGAACAGAATCCAACACTCCAAAAATTATGCCACCGTGGTAGAAGCACATTAGGTGGGCGTATTAATCTGATCATAGATCATCCCTAATTTTAAACTAGACCTCTCTAGTGAGGGAACTATCACTTCCCAATGTCATTATGGGGCATCCTAAACTTGTGCAGGGAAAATTATATAGTTACACAACTCCCTGAGGGGTCAGGCTAAGGGTTCGACGGTGGGGGAAAGGAGGGGGTTTGTGATTCCTAGGTCTAGACCCAAGACGAAATGTCTGGGCATTCCTACATATCCCATAAGGATGGGAATCAATCCACACATAGTTTTGGAAAGGTTATTAGTTTAAGGTCTTAGAACTCGGACTAGAAGTAATGTGGTGGACACATAGTAAGGTGCTTATGAAACCCGACGTGAATGAGGACATGATTCCAGATTACCATGTGTTCCTGGGGGAAGTGTTTAGGTCAAGGGACCAAACACTAAAGGTAGGATGGGCCCATGGAGAAGTGTCTGGGCGTTCCAACGTATTCTATAAGGATGCTAATCAAGCCATACATAGTTCTGGGTGGTATCACGGTAAGGTACCAGTGCAAAGGATGAAAGGGACATGAGAGTCTGGCCCTCACACCAAAAGAAGTGATATTTGATGTATCTTGTTTGTCCTTTAAGGTGAATGGTTTTTTTTATTGTGAAGTGACCGACCTAGGGTAGAAATTCCTGGTATCACCACAAGAATCAAGCCGTATGTACGCATTGAGAAATGGTATGGTGAATGAACGATACCCAACGTGACACCCCCTATGATGAGGCCATCATAATGCAATGCTATTTTTCGTCGTGCGGCTGGGACGATACTATCACAGTTTAGGGTCATTTGATTGGACCCGATAGCACATTTTAAGGTCATATGTCTTGGACCTGAGGGAATGTGCGAGACGCGATAAAGCATACCCGACGTGAATCAGGAAGTGGTCCACATCAACACCAAGCGCGATTCTAGGAGAGGATCCTCGGGCCAGGAGGCCAGTGAGGGTCAAAGGATAAGGGGCAGGTGAAGCTAGATCCCAGATGAGCTAGACCCGAAAGCACTATGTCTGGGTGATCCCATGTATCCCATCAGGATGAGGATCAAGCTGCACATAGCTCTTAGAAAAGATCCCAGTTTATGGTCTTAGTGCTCAGATTTAGGGAGCCATGAGGGATTCCGTATTGCAGCCTTGTCTGGCTGACGTGTGGAGGTGCACTAAGGGATAGTGACAGGAGTGTCAAGATTCCACATGAACATGATCGGGTGGAACACAATGTGAATCATGTAACCAACATTCAAGTCCTGAAGGGGACGACATGATAATGGAGGATTACAGCTGACCATGTTCACAATATAGCATCCTGTCGTGTTAGCCTGAAATGGGGACAAACAAACAAGCATCGACCGCTGACCATTTTCATGACGTGGGATTTGTATCAATTTGTTGTCTAAAACCCTCAGGGGTATTAACCCGTAACGGTAGGATATCCCTTAGACCTAGTATCCATGCCATTTTTTGGGGTCCCTTTGGGTGTGAAAGATAACGGGGGCCCAAATGAAGGGGAACATGAAGCTTGAAAAGTGGATGGAAGCTTTCCCAAGTTGAATCTGGCACTCCGGTTCCTAGACCAGAGTACTCTTAGACACAACGGCGAACCACTGTAAAGGGTCGAGGGGCTCATCTTGAGATCGGCCAAGAGATGGCATATTCCCAGGAGAAAAGGGGGGCATGGTGCCAAAAACCCAACGCGAAGGAGGGCATAACCCTGTATCACACCTATATATCCCCCTCGTGGAGAGGCGCAGGCCAAGGGGCCTAGCTGACCGGGAGATCTCTAAGAGATGGGGTTGGACCCGAAATATAAATGTTTAGGCAGTCCTACATATCACATAAGGATGGGAATCAAGCCACATGTAGTTCTTAAAGATACATTTTAACATCATGTGGGACAACATACAATTTAACGTCATGAGGGATGACATACAATTTAACATCATGCGGGAATACATACCGTTTAACATCATGCAGGATGACATATAGTTTAACGTCATGCGGGACGACATACAATTTAACTTCATGCAGGACAACATACATTTTAACGTCATGTGGGAAGAGCATGCAATTTAACATCATGTGGGACGACTTACAGTTTAACGTCATGCGGGACGAGTATGTAGTTTAACGTCATATGGGACCGACAGTTTAAGGCCGTGCAGGACCATAATCTAGTTTAAGGTCATGGAGGACCTATAAGGGTTAAGAAAAATATTGTTTATGGAACTTGGTATTGGTGGGAGGAGTTATACGCTCACCATCCATGGTCACCAGTGAGTACGCACCATTGGGATAAACCTTATGAACAATGAAAGGTCCTTCCCATTTGTGGTCCAACTTGGGTGGTTTCCTTTCGGGGATCATTGGCGCTCTGAGGGCTAGTACCAAGTCACCCTGTAGGAAAGAGCAGACGTGAATCTTATTGTTGAAATCTTGAGCCATCCTACTCTGATGCCTTTTTAGATTGTGCAGGGCATGAAGCCTATTCTCGTCCAGCGCTTCCAATTCAGCTAGATGGATTTTAGCCACTCTATTTGGTGCTTGCTGGTCATAGACCATTGTGTGTAATGAGGGAAACTTAATCTCGATGGGCAGGACGTCCTTAGTTCCATACACCAGGGAATATGGGGTCACCTGGGCGGAATTACGAGTCGTATTCGGATAGGCCCAGAGGGTGTTGGGGAACTTATCTGACCAACTCTTCTTGTTCTGACCAACCATTTTCTGCAAGATGTTAGAGAGAGTTTTATTGAATGACTCAATCTGTCCATTTTCCTGCTTGTGATAGCGGGAGGTATGGTTAGAGAAGATGTTGTACTTGGCGTACAACTTTTTCAACTCGACTGCTCTAAAGTTGGTACCGTTATCGGTGAGGATAGCATGAGGGACCCCAAACCAATAGATGATATTGGAACTCATGAATTCAAAGATAGAACGGGCCTTGACTTCCTTGAGTGGAATTTCCTCTGTCCACATGGAAAAGAAATCCGTAGTGGTTAGAATGAATCGGAATTGGCGAGTCATTATTGATGGGTATGGTCCTACGACATCTAATCCCCAGACTAAAAATGGAAAAGATTACTTATTAGTGTGGAGAGGCTCTGGTGGCTGATGCACAAAGTTAGCATGAACTTGGCATGAATGGAACCTCTTGGTGAACTCGATGCAGTTGTGGATCATGGAGGGCAAAAATACTCTGGTCTCCAGATCTGGTGAGACAGTTTTGGCCCAGCCTGATGGGAACTTCAGGAACCGGCGTGAACCTCTAGCATGACTTGTGGAATCTCAACCCTATGAATGAAACTAAAGATAACACCATAAAATCCGTGCTTATAGAGTATTGACTCAAGACTGGGACCACTCTGGAGGGTAAAATGCAGCGCGCAGCGTCATATTCACCCATGCTTGGCCCGGTCTGATGGGAGATTACCGTGTTGGAGGTATTAAAAAAATGGTGTCCTCCAATCGAAAACCATTTCGATCACTGCATCCGGACGACCCGGGGGTCTTGACTTAGAGGCACCGATGGTAAGATGGCTTACCTGTGGGATATCATCGCCATTTGGGGTAACAGAAGCTATGACTCTCTGATGTGCCACGTGGATAATTAGATCATCCTGTTTGGGCTCTGCAAGTGATGCAGCTAAGCTGGCCAAAGCATCTGCTCGACTATTCTGTGATCGAGGGACATGGAAAACCTATGGCTGAGAAGGGAACTGGGCCATTAGCTGGAGAGTGCGTTCTAAGAATGGTATGAGCTCTGGCATCCTAACAACATAGTCACCATTGACCTTCTTAATAACTAGCTCAGAGTCCCCTTTCACATGCAAATGGGGCACATCGATCTCAAGGGCCAGCTCGAGACCAGTAATGAGGGCCCGATACTCTACCTCGTTGTTAGTGCAGCCTTCTAACAGTAGGAATGAGTATGGCAGAACGGCTTGCGTCGGGGTGATAAAGATGATACCCAGGCCTACTCTGTTGGGATGAGGATCATTGATCCTCCTACCGGTGGGGCTTCTGGAGGTTCCATAAAAGTGAATTTGCCAACATGGGATGGCTTGATCGACTGAGAGGATTGCCTCATCAGGAAAATCCAGGTCCAGGGACTAGCCTACGGAGGTTGGATGGGTATCTAGAAAGTATGTCAATGCCTGTCCCTTGATAGCCTTCTGAGGCAAGAACCTGATGTCAAACTGCTGGAGGATTACCGCCCACCGTTCTAGTCAATTAGTCAATATGGGATGTATTAGGATGTACTTCAACAGATCTACTCGAGAGACCAACTGTACCTCGTGGTGCTGCAAGTAATGCTGCAATTTCTGTATGGAGAATATGAGCACAAGGCAGCTTTTCTCGATGGAAGAGTATCGGGTCTCTGTATCGAGGAGCATGTGTCTGAGGTAGTAGAGGTTGTTCTCTATCCCATCATAGTTCTTCTGGGTGAGAAGGGTGATAAGGGACTATTCCAGGGCGGTGACATAGAGGACTAGTGGCTTCTCAGAGATGGGTGGCATCAAGATCGGAGGTTGGAGAAAAATATATCTTGATTTCCTCAAAGTCGGTCTGGCACTCCTTGTCCCACTCATAAGCAGTTCCCTTCTTCATGAGCTGAGAGAAGGTCTTACACTTGCTAGCCAGATTCACAATGAATCTGAGTATGTAGGTCAAGTGGCCTTGAAAACCTTGAAGCTCTCGAATATTGCTCAGGGGAGGCATCTAATTGATGGTATTGATCTTTTCTAGGTCTATCTCGATGCCTCGGTACCTGAAAAAAAATCCAAGTAACTTCCCAGAGGTGACTCCAAAAGAACACTTTAATGGGTTCATCTTTAGGTGGTGGGAACAGAGGAATCCGAACAATTTCTCAAGATCCTTGATATGGTCCTAGAACTGGCGATATTTGACTTCCAGATCATCCACATAGCACTCCACCAATGTGTCGAGGATTGGCTTAAATATGTGGTGCATGGACCGCTGATAGGTGGCGCCTGCATTCTTCAGGCCAAAGGGCATAACCTGGTAACATAAAGTACCCTAGGGTGCCCTGAAATCCATGGACTCTTCATCCTCAAGGGCCATCCGGAACTGGTTATATCTAAACTACCCATCCATGAAGGAAAGGGATTGGAACCTCGTTGTAGCTTCAATCAACAATTCTGTCACTGGAAGGGGAAAATAATCCTTCCGAAAATGGTGGTTGAGATCCGGGAAGTCGATACATACTTTGATATGTCTGTTCTTCTTCCTGATTGGTACATTTTTGGCCAACCACTTGGGTTACTGGACCTCTTTAATGAAGTTGGACCTGATGAGCTTGTCAACCTTAGCCTCAACCATGGAACTGTGAGAAGTGTGCATCTTTCTGGGAGGCTGCTTGAATCCACGATGATTTGTCAGAAGGCCGAGACGGTGGATGGCTAACTAAGGATCTAGTCCCGACATCTTGTCTTAACTCCAGGAGAATAAATCACGGTGTTGTTTGAGGAAGCCTACGTACCACTTCTACTCCTCAAGGGACATAGTAGCACTGATCAATGTGGATCTCGGGTCCACCTCACTTCCGAGGTTCACCTGTACCAACTCATCGACCATGGCGGAGACGCCTTCCTCAAAGTCAAGGGGAATCCTCTATATCCTCTTCTCCACTTATGGAGGTATCCTCCGCAGGGGAAGCTATTTATGAGTTACCAGACCCTGATTAGAGGCTGGTACCAGCTTGTGCAGCAGTGGTTACTGCATCAGGGAACTCCGGCGCTGCCGAGACCATAGTGACGAAGGCTATCGACCCGATCCCATCTAGTTTCCGACCCAAGGGGCCATACTTGACAATATCAAAGCATTAGTGGTGCATCGGCTGAAGCCAACTTATTCCAGCCTGGCGAAATAGACAAGTATGACGTACTGACGTTGCCATGATACGGACATCCCGATATATGATGGGAGTGGAAGGCTCTAGGATCACTAAATCCTGGTTCGTATAAGAATACTAAGTGACCTTCTGATGCCTCCTGGATTTGGGAGCATGGTTCTTCCTTGTCCTGTAAATGACAAAGAATTTCCCCATATCGGGGGTCGTAGCCTCCAACCAATGGATCAGGAAGACCTAGGTGTCATTCAGGCATGTCCAAGGGTCGATTGTAGCGTTGATGGGCTCAAATTCGCTTTCCTGGACTTGTTTATCCTTGCTCTTGTAATAGTCATCATCCAAGTAGTGGGATTCATAAGAGGCGAAAGGAGATGCATCAACTTGGAGTACGCCCACTCGACCATTAAGGGAGTACTTGAGGCACTGGTGATACAATGAGGGGATCGCCGCATGCGGGTGGAGCCATGCCCTGCCCATCAATGCCTTATACGCGGTGTCCTGGGAGACAACCATGAACTCGGTGTTGGACACTAGGCCTCCAAACTAGGTCTTCAATCGGATATTCCTGACCGGGGTATTCTTTGTCCTATCATATCCTTGGATTTTTAAATCAGAGGGAGTCTGGTCATCCTTGGATAACCCCAACTTCCACAGTGTCTGCGTCGGGATAAGGTTGATCCTGGAGCTGGTGTCAACGAGACAGCAGCGAACCTCCACGCCGTTGAATTGTCCGGTGATATACAACGGTTGGATATTACCCTATATCGGGGAGCCTTCATCATATTCAGATAATGAAATTATGGCCGGAAATTTGGCATCCTCAACTGTCTCAGCATGGAAATCTTCTGCAGCTGCTATCTCCATCTCAAACTGGAGGGATCTCCTTAAAGCCTCGGCGAGTGCTTCACGCATATCTGGTGACAACCGAAGGTCTTCAAGGATGGAAAGCCTCACTGGGATGCCTAAGAGGTGCTTGAGGATGTCGTACTTCCATTTTAGGTGCGAACCTCTGCTTGCAGGGAGCCGCTCTGTGATGGAAGGCATGGCGGGCCCTGCCGGCCGGACCGACGGCTGACCGGTACTAGGAATATCCCACTACTCAGTAGTCGAAGCCTGGAGAGTAGATGTCGGATGAGGAACAAACATCTGAGATCATCATGTAGTGGGGTGAATCTGTCCGCGGCACGGTCAAAGTGGTTCTACATGATTCAGTAGCACAAACGGTGGTGGAGGTGGTCCTGACGACACTGGATGAAGAGGTTGTGTGTGATGAGTTCTATGCTAGGCCTGCTTTCCGGTCTCAGGAGCATGCACAGACTAGATATAGGTGCCAACTGACATTCCCTGATGACCCATATGGTCACGGCTCCACCGACGTTGGTGTCGGCTGGGGACGTTGGGGAGGTTCACCTAGTGCTTCCCCTCGTCGGGAGTCATATAGGGGTTTACTAACTCAATGGTATTAACCTAAGCATACCCTTGACTATCACTTAAAGAATCATCCACCACTGGGTGGATCCTGGGGGGAATCCCCATCTTCGGGGTCATAAAGTCAGCGAGGGTGCGGGATGACGACATCATTGGCGGGGAACGTTGCTTTTTCTTGCGCTATCGATGCTTTCTCTTCTGGGAAGAGGCCAGATGAGATGATGATACAAAAGTGGTGGTTGAATCTTTTGAAGGATCTGGATACTTCAGACATGCATGTATAATTCCATGGGTTCAGGCAACCGTCTTTCGAGCCATCCAGTCGTTATACTTCCAGGACCCATGGTCAGAAACCTGCTGCCACTCACCTTCATCATCGCTACTGCTATCCGAACTCACAAAGACACCTGCCACTTGTGTCGGGGCGGGCCCCAACCTGACTATGTTGTTATTGATCTGGTCTTGGAGCCAGTACTTAAACACGTAGCATTTCTTGATGGTGTGCCCCATGATCCGGTGATAAGGGCAGTAGTTGGGGCGATCGGTGAGATTTGCCTCCTCTGGATTTTTGCACTCAGGCAGTCGTACAATTCTCTACTCTAAGGTGCTACGGAAGTAACTGGGGACCTGGGCCTCGTTTAATGAGTAGGTCTGATTCTTTCTGTCAGTAAAGGGAGCTCTAGGAGCCTGACCCTGACGGGGGGGCGGAGGAGTCTGCAGAGGAGGTGGAACTTGATTATCTCACCTAGGTGGTGGCGGTGCGTTACACGGGGGTGCCTGTCGAATTTGAGGTGGATGCTGCTGGACTGGAGGCTGTGCCCATTGGGGTGGACCTCTATGGGGATGCTGATCTGGATCCACTGGTATCAATTCTAGCTGCCTGAGGGCCTCTACCTGGGCCACCACAGTGGGCTCAGATCAAGCATCCCTCCTTGCTGGGATTATAGGGGGCAACGGGCATGCCTAGATGGCCTATTGAAGGGATTCTTTGAGGAGTTAGGCCTTATCTGAGAAGTCTTGGAACCCTACGGGATTGTTTTAAGTGATCTGGGAGGGAACCAGTTCCATCTTGACATTCCCCACGCACATTATTAGTAATTTCTCTTGATTCAGTGGAATGTCAAAAGAGTATGTGAGCCCCTTCCACCAGGAGACAAAGTCCGTGACTCACTCATCAAGCCTTTTTTCACTTGAAGAGGTCTGTGATGTTTGTTTTCTGAGTGGTAGAGCTGAACTGGTAAAGGAACTGCCTATGAAGGTCCTCCCAGGTAGTCACGAATCTGACGGGGAGTTGGTTGTACCAAACGAATGTTGGCCCCTCCAGTGTCTGAACAAAACAGTGGAGCTTGGCGGCCTCCTGCTGCGTTGGGGTCCCTAGTATAGGCCCACACCTTGATTTGAAGTGGTCCAGGTGCTTTGGAAGGTCCCCCATCCCGTTAAAGGGGGAGAAGGTGGGGTTTCCGAATCCCAGGGGTGCTGGCATATCATCCACCCATGCCGGGTATGGCTTTCCATCTGGTGGGATGGCCACCTGTCACGTCTCCAGAGCCTCTAGGTGAGCGATGAGTGCCGACATTGGATCATTTGGATGGGGGTCCCTGTCCTGATGGGGATTCCTAACCACGAGTGCATTGTCGGGTTCTTCAATGTGGTAGACCAGCTCAGCGGCTCATGGAGCTGCTGGTGGAGTGACCCTTGGGGCGGTTGGAGGAGCCTGGGTGGGGTTCCTTAGATTGTTGCTCCGTTCAGGAGGGTCTGGCGAAACATAATGCACACTATTTCCATGAGCTCCAGCTTCCGCCCTATCAGCAAATGCGGTATGATTAGGGTTTCCTGGGGGAATCTCACTAAGGGATAGTTGTTCATGCCCCTACTGCCCCGGCCTAGGATCACCGTAGTCGGGTCGTCGCTCTGTAATACATTCAAACATATGTTCATCGACCAAATTCTTCTGTTCAGCAAGATACTGGCACATCATGGCCTTATCAGGGTCCTCTTTCGTCTTTTTCACTAAAGCAGATGGGTCAGAGTGCTTGACAACTCCGACATGCTCCTTTCCCTTATTGACATTCTGGATGAGTACCAATACCTCGGTGGGTGGAGGGAGAACTAAGAGGTTCCTCTGTTGATGAGTAATCCTCCATGATGGGTTCATTAGTGGTGGCACGTCCTTAGGGATGATGTTCCCATCAAGAAGTTCCAGCTCATTTTACACTCATGATAGATCGATCATTTTGACCACAACTCTTTTCGGGGGCATGTCCTCAATGTCGCCTAGTGTGTCGGGTTGCCGGTGAATTGCACTAAAGAGGAGGTCAGTGTACTTCCCCCAGCCACGGACTTGCACTTGGGGGGGTGTCCTTCTTAATAACTTTGCGGAGTACTTGGAAACTTTGAACGCATTTCTATTGGAGGGCCCTGTGGTGACCATGTGACTCGGGGTGTTGGATCACGGGGAGTGTTGCCAGGTCAACTAGATAGTATTGTTCACCGATGTCTTCAAGGTTCACTTGGCTCCTAGGATAAGTCACTCGCCAGTGGAGAAGACGGAAGTGAGTCACCCAGAGGGTCTAGTGGAAACATTCAAACTCCTCCAGGGTGAGAGATTCTGGTGTACAAAAACTTGGTCCTATGACTGGCCAAAACTTCTCAGGGAAGTGCCCTGCTATAAGGATAATACAAAATCTCCTTGGATCAGATTTAGGTTCTGGCCTTTTATTTCCCCACTCATCAACTAAGGGTGGGTGAGGAACTAGTGGCAGCACCGAGGAAGACCACTGGGATAGAGGGCTAGCCGGCGGAGAATACAAAGAATGGGCTGATTGGCCATCGAATCTCGGGCCGTCCTCTGAGGGTTGTAGTGACCTGGATGTTATATCACGATAGGATGGACCAATGACCAAGGCTCCTGACACAACATTAGTGTCTTACGAGGGTGGGATATTCCACATCTCTTCCACCATTGACCCCCAAAATATCTCTTCGTAGTCTCTAGCTGAGGCAGAAGGCGCTTCTGGAGATGATGGTGGCGAATGTGTGGTCGGTCCCTGGGGACACGCTAGGTTCTCGTCCTCCTGGATATACCTTCAAAGAGAGGCAGGGATCCTATTAACCTCACATTCTAGGAGTACGAGGTCGATGTTCCTCATTCCTGACCCATCCCTTGACTTGTAGTACTTAGGAGAGGGCTCCTGTGCTGAGTCGCACTCTGCTTCGGAGTCTGAGAAGCGTACTGGTTTGATTCATGTCTGGCCTTCCCCATAATTCCTCTTGCAGCGGCGACGACCCGCCTTCCTTCCCATGGGTGTCTCCTTGGGATAGGGCTGATTTGCGACATGGGGTCATCTGGCCGCACTAGTGCTGGGGTGGAGAGGGTTTCCACCCGAGAAAGCCAGGGTGCGAGGAGCATCGGGATGAATGTCGAAAGGGACACTGGGAGGACTTTCGTGTTGGGTGTCGGTGAAGTGAAGTTGGCCTCCACCTCTCAAACTGCTAGGGTGAGGAGGACCTTCATCGATTGACATAGGGACATGGGGAGGACCTTCATGCTGGCGAGTGACCGGACATGAAATGTCTCCATACCTGCGGTCTGCGACAGGGGGAGTGTACCCGTACCCAGTGTAGTGATTGCAGGAGAGACCCCCATATGGACTGTTTTTGTCATGGGGAAGACCCTCGCTTAGGTTGAAGGTGGCGCGGGGCAGACCTCCAAGATGAGGTTGGAAAAAGAGAGGGCCCACACCTTCCGTAGTGGCGGCACAGAGGGGGCCTCCACACTAGATGGAATTGATGCGGATTAGTCTGCAGCAGCCATCACCTGTACTGGCCACCGGGAGAGTCGACAAAACCTGCCCACGGGGCAGTTGGGGCCTCGATCTAGGCCGGGCATATAACTTCCCCTTCTCAACATATGCGGGGAGTTGGTGATATGAGTTAGTGGTGGCTCGATCCATATTAGTTGCTGACGTTGATGCCCCATGGCGGGTGCCCTCTTCTATTTGCATCTGACGCTGGCGCCGGGTCAGATGAACTGGAGCTGGTGGTGCAGGCGCATGCCTTACCTACTCCTTGGCTTATGGAACCGGACGACGGCACTGACACTGAAGTTCCCAATCAAGATCCAAGTATCACTGAGAGGGGGAGGGGGTGAATCAGTGATATCTTTTTCTTTTTAAGTTTCCCTTTTTTTTGAAACAACCTTCTCCTCCTGTTAAAGAGTTTCTTCCCTGCTGAACACACACATCCACAGGAACACAAGATTTAAAAGGTTCACTACTCAACAAGAGTAGCTACGTCCTTGGTATGGTACGGAAATAATCCAGTACCACACAATCCAATAGAAAACAATCCTTTGATGTGGAATACAACGAGTAGGATATACCCTTACACTCGTGCAGCACTTTGAAAACAATCCAATAGTGTGTGTGCTCCCTCTTAGCACAAATAGGATAACACAATGTTTCAGTGCTTCTTTACAATTAAACAGATGTATTCTCCGAAGTACAAATCTTCACTTTCTTACCCAGAAGCCGGTAAGAACTCTCTCGTGCACAACTGAATACGTGCGAAGACCCCAAATATTTCGCGCAGCCTTTAGGGTGCCTTGCGCGCAATTCAAATGGCTTGCGCGTAAAATTCCCTTTTGGCGCGAAAAACGTTTTCGCGCAACTTTCCTTTTATGCGCAACTTTTCCTCTTTTCGCGCAACTCACTTAGCGTATAATTTACGCGCACCAGAGCTCGGGATTTCTTCTAAGTGTCGAGCATTTTTATCTAACAGGGATTAGCCTCATATTTATAGGCATTTTTGAACCCGCGCGAAAAACACTAATCCGCGCGTAAAACCTCCTCCATGCGCGTAAAAACTCTTTAATGAAACTTCATATTTCACGCCATGCTTCAATATTTCGCGCACCTCATGCCTTTGGCATTTTTCATCCTTCTAAGCATGAAGCACCAATTGCGCGCAAAATTCCGCACCGCGTTCTATATTGCGCGCAAACCCAATCTTTCCTGCAACATCAGATTTCGCGCACTGCTCCAATATTTCGCGCATTTTATGCCTTTGCCAATTTTTGATCTTCTGATCTCTAACCATCATTTGCGCGAAAACTTCATTCCTCAATTTCGCGCACCATGCCAATATTTCGCGCATCCCGCAGATTTTTCGCGCAACCCGCTACTATTTCGCGCATCCCGCAGATATTGCGCGCACCACTTTATTTTTGCGCGAAACGTGCCTAAATTTCCGCGCACTCCATTCCTTTGCCATTTTCCATAGTTCTGACCTTGAATAACTCTTTTGCATGTATAAACCATCTTCAGCGCAACATCCATTGCCAAGCACATTTCTTCATCTCCCGATTTTCAGGCCCTAAAATTTGGCAAACACTGGAAAACGGCGCCACCTTAAACTGTTCTTTTCTGCCATCCCCAGATTGTCTATTGCTTTGCCATTTTATCTCTTTACTGCTTCCCATATCCATTCTTCTGCTCTTATCACGAATCCCACTATCGTGATATTTATCCTTTGATAGATCAGCTTAAGCATCGTCAGAGTTGCAATGGGAACTGAGTCTTTCCTATCTTCCAGCAGCATCATTCCTTCCAATCAAAACATTATCTGACTGGCATCATCATTTCTCCCCCTTTCCTTCATAAGGCTTGCATCACAAGTTCTCCTAACTCATGATTTGTGTGAAATACATACCAGCAAAGCATCGTCTGATTTATGATCCTTCTACACAGTGAATTGATTTATCGCATTTGACAACAAAATACAACACTCTGCAAAAGCTAACTCTTCAAACTTTCATCTTCATTCAACCTGGTCCCAACAGACACGGCCTGGTGGGAGCCCTTTAAGTGAGACCTATATTGTACTAACCCAGACATCCCCTACCTCGTCGGCGTAGGGGAGGGAGTTTTCAAGGTGTTCTAGGGACAATCTCCTGAAAAAATTGATTGTTTGGGTAGGGAGAAGTGGATCCCTATGTGTCCCTCGGGGGTGGTGTTGATGGTAAGGTGCAGCTGCCTCGATATCTAAGCGGGCCATATGCCTGGTGGGGATGACCCCCTCCTCCTCATACCTACGTAAAAGGTCATTAATTACCCATCGTTGGATAATTTCTGAAGGGGAGAGGGAGCATGGGCACCCAACAGTCATGGCGGTCAAGGCTATCATGGAAGAGGGAGAACTGTGAGGGGTAGCCGCGTCGATATCACCCTTGCCCCTGCACCGGTGGGAAGATGATCGGGCTCTGGATGCAACAACTTGGTTCCTGAAAGCAGGGAGATGAACTCATTAATACTACTAGGAAAATAAATCAACAACCAGTGCCCTAGAACCATTCTATCTTCCGTGGCTGGTAAGAGGGATCCACACTAAAAACATTACAGAACGAAATTCTCAACGTCCTGACTATCCCAACATCTAGTGAGTTTCAAGTCAGGCCCGCTATTTGATTGGGGACCTAGTGCTGGGTGACTGGGTCTAATGACAAGCTAATCCATTGGTGCCTCAAACGCTACTAGTCTCCTTACTGAGAAGAAGATCTTCACGTCAAGCTCACCTTTTCTATTTTCGACGCTTCCACCGGGGCACGCGCATCTGTCATGAAAAGGACGCGTGGCTGTTACCCTGCATTCTCGCTTTCCAAAGGTGGGCAGCATCCACTCCTTTTTTAGGTACATCTACTCCTTGATCGAAACAGGATGATAGGATGTTGGTTCTTCCTTCTATGGATTCCTCCTTGGAGCTCATCACTTAGTCTAGGTCTCCCTCGTAGATTTAAGACATTATTCATGAAACTCTTCCCGGCACCATATCTTCATGGACACCAGTTAATTACACTACTTCTGTCAGGAAATTCCAAAGAGTCTGGTCAGGTCAGCGACCTTCGGTTAGGGGAGTAGTCATGTTGGGAACCACTGGCATGTCTTGATATTGGGGGATCGGTATTCTATCTTCTATCCCTTATTATAAGGATTCTCGAAGGCGCGGAATCCTAGGCATCCCACATCGAACGCGGGGAATCATACGCCATGGGCATGTCTCTGAGGTTTTCCTCAGCTTCCCATGTTTAACACAGGGTATGTCGTGATTTTAACACCCATCAGAGACAGATCAGACTGATCGGAACACTGATTAGAGTGGATCAGATTGAGGAACCCCCTAGATGGAACACCGATATTGTGGCCAACACGTGGGTGGCTTCCTGAATGCTGTCAAACAGAATGGGGATTGGGGTGGAATGATTCCATCGGGATATGGCGGCCCAGGTAAGAATCAAGATGGGCGATGGATTTGGGCTTGAGCCACGAAGAGACTTCCTACATATCCCTATGGCGGGGAATCAAAGTCCGCATAGTTCGATGGGATGATGGGACACCTGAGGAGGTGACCCGTGAAAATGTATGCATGGATGGGACCCAAAGGAAGTGGAACCTTCGGGTTAGGGAATGAGATTCCTGAGACACATGGGCTTGAGGGAGAGATCAGGATGAGACATGAGTAATGGGCTTGAACCTCATGGAGGCTTCCTACGTACCATGACTTGACATGGACCAAAGAACACATAGTTCAGATGGCGAATACAGTTTAATGGCATGAGGGATGCGGGCGAACTGACGTGAATATGTTCAGAACGACCGGGTGGTGGGATTGAACCTTGTGTAGGCTTCCTACATACCATGCCTTGACATGGATCAAAGTCCCCGTAGTTCTGGATGGGTTGGGGCTTACACTCTGAGGCGGCCCAAGGTGATGGGTTTTGGGGCTTGAACCTTGTGGAGTCTTCCTACGTACCATGACTTGACACGGATCAAAGTCCCCATAGTTCAGGATGGGTTGGGTCTTACACTCTAAGGCGGCCCAAGGTGATGGGATTTTGGGGCTTGAACCTCGTGGAGGATTCCTACATACCATGCCTTGACATGGATCAAATTCCTCGTAGTTCGGGATGGGTTTTGCCTTACACTCTGAGGTGTCCCAAGGTGTTTGGGGTTTTGGGGCTTGAACCTCATGGAGGCTTCCAATGTACCATACCTTAACATAGATTAGATTCCCTATAGTTCAGGATGGGTTGGGGCTTACACTCTTAGGCGGCCCAAGGTGTTTGGGGCTTGAACCTCGTGGAGGATTCCTACATACCATGCCTTGACATAGATCAAAGTCCCTATAGTTCAGGATGGGTTGGGGCTTACACTTTGAGGCAGCCCAAGGTGATGGGGTTTTAGGACTTGAACCTCGTGGAGGCTTCCTACATACCATGCCTCGACATGGATCAAATTCCCTGTAGTTCGGGATGGATTGGGGATTACACTTTGAGGAAGCTCAAGGTGTTTAGGGCTTGATCCTCATGGAGGATTCCTACGTACCATGCCTTGACATGGATAAAAGTCCCTGTGGTTCAGGATGGATTGGGGATTACACTCTAAGGTGGCCCGAGGTGATGGGTTTTGGGGCTTGAACCTCATGGAGGCTTCCTATGTACCATGCCTTGACATGGATCAAAGTCCCCATAGTTCAGGATGGGTTGGGTCTTACACTCTGAGGTAGCCCAAGGTTGTTTGTCATGGCCGGTGCTTTCTCTAAACTCATGTGAGTTATGCTCGGTGTGAGAAACAGGAGATAGTGCAGGCCTAACGATCACGTCATGAAAGGTGAATCCATGGGATGTGGAGTGGGGCTTACGCATGGAGTGGCCCAAAGAGGAAACATGGGCTTATGCTTGGTTAGCGGCTCGGTAAGTTGGGGATTACTCCAGGATGGAGGCCCGAGGCGAGAGAGAATAGCGGGAGAGGGATTTGGGACTGAAGAAAGGAGGAGCCACATTCCTTATCACACCCTCCGCTAGCCTTGGGGACCGAAGATGAAAGGAGGGGCAGGGATGCTGCCTCCTGGAAGGAAAACTGTGGGCTTACGCCGAGGTGGTTTCCCTTCCCCGTGGATAAACGCCACTCTGATAAGGAGGATATCATCCCCTGTGAGGGGTGATCCCATCTCCATGGAGATGAGTGGGCATGGGAAATTTCCAAGGTGGGGGGGACCCTACGTGTGAGGCACGGGGCCTGGTCACAATTTAACGTCATGTGATGAGGATGATGGAGCTTGGAAGTTTAATGTCCAGTAGCTCAGACGAGGTGGGTGCGCTCCACACCCTTAAAGATTACATAACTGGTACCCTATTCTCCATGTGGGAGGGAAGGCATCGGCAATGTCGTAGCAAGGGGGTTTCGTGGAGCGAACCATCGAGGTGTCCATGTTAGCGTGGCTATGCAAAGAAGCAATAGCAGTTAGCATGCCTATGTGAAGAAGCATGAGGAAAAGAAAGACAACGGGTGGTATCATCCAAGGGACCTTGAAGTTACTTCGTACGAGTCTAGAAAGTCTCATGGGAAAATGGTGCATGATGTGGATACCTAGGGCATGAGAGACACATGTGAATGGTATCCATAAGAAGAACATCGGGCACTCATGCAAGGAGATGCTCGGGGAGCACCGAGGTGAGGGGTCCCGGGGAATTGCGTGCAACCTTTGAGGATTGTGTGTGAAATAATAGCCCTGTGCGAAAAAACACCAGGCTGGCATGAAATTGGCGATGCTTTCACGTAATGGGAGCCGAGGTTTTGCGTGTGACTAGAAGGATTGCACGCAAGGTGCGGAAATTTGTGCAAGTCGGAGAGGCAGTGCGCAATGACCGGGGTGTGCGCACTTCAAGGGACTACGTGAAATTGGCATGGGTGCACGCAATAGTAGTGTTGGTGCACAATTTTTCAGCCTACATACAAATGAAAGGGATTGTGTGAAAAGGGAAGACCCTAAAGGGATTGGAATTCAGTCTAAGCCATGGGGATCTCACGCGAAGGCTGACCCCGGGGTGACTTGGCGTGAAAATAATCATACCTGAAGGCCATATTTATGCGTGCGGAAGATGAAGTAAATGCACGAGATCCGATTCATATTCTTCATCCCTGAAATGGAAGAGGTTCGCCTTCTATTTATAGGCTTTCAGAGGTGCGAAAACCAGGCAGGCGCGTAAAAATTGTGTGAAATAGGCGGCGGCATGAAATCCAGCCTCACGAGTCGGGGCATGAAATATTTCACGCCCAGGACAAAGGATTTTAGTGAATCCTAGAACATTCCGTGGGGGACATATGTTTTTCGCATTCCTTGGAATTTATTTCACGCGGGCCCTCCGAGCCCCCTGGACGGGGTCCCCGGGTCCGAATATGACTTTGCTTTGTCGTTTCAAAATCTTATTCAGCACTTGAGCATTTTTAGATGTCTATAAGTTGGTTGAGGCTTTGATTTGGATATACATATCCATTAATGGAGTGATCCTCACTGATCATATCAATTAACTAGTAGTTTTGGTTTTAGAGGGATACCAGACTAATCAGACTGAGAGGGGAGTGCCTGCTGAGCCTTTCAGAAAACCTGATTCCTAGTCTCAGTGGCATGAACGAACTAGTTCAAGGAACCAACTTGAGTATTCTGATGGATCACACACCCTCATACCTTCCTATGATGGCATATACTAGAGGAATTTGGTGGGTTCATGTATCAATTTTCACTATCGGGCATTGTGAAGTGGTCTACCAACTCGATGGAATTCATGGAGGTATATTTTAGCTCATCATCAGTGGCGCCATCTAGTGCCATGGGGACCCTAGGCATGGTTCCCAAATCAGGAGTCATGAAATCACTGAGGGTATGATATAGATTTAGAACTGATGGGGAATTTTATTTCCCTTGTCTCATCGGTTCCAATTATTTAAGAATTTGGAAGACTATGATACGGATGCAGAAGTAGTGGTCGGAGGAGGTGCGGTGACTGTAGGAAATTGTTTTCTACCTAAACAGGAATGAATGACACCATGGATGAGGGTGAATACCTTATGATCCAACCAATATTCATATTTATATATTTTTTGGATAGAATCCTACTTCCATTAAGTGGATCCTTCACTATCACTACTGGAGTTGGTGGAGATATGTGTCACCTAAATCAGGACATCACCCAATTTGACAAATATACGATTCACTTGGTCCTAGATCCAGTTTTGAACACATAGCATTATTTGATGGTATGTCCAAGGATCCTATGGTATGGGAAATGGATGGGATGGTCAGTGAATTTGGTCTCTTATAGCCTTATGCATTTTGGAAGCTTTAAAATTACCTTCTATAGGGAATTGATGAAATATCTCTAGACTTGAACATGTTTGAAGGAATTGATCAAGTTTCTCTTATTTGGGAAGGGTACTCTAGGAGCCTAGCCCTGATGATGGGATAGAGCCTAATGAGGGCATGGAGGCAAATTATCTTGTCTAGGTGGTTGTGCTTAGTGAGGTAGTGCCTGATGGTTTAATGTTATGGGAGGTTGCACTTGGCAGGGTTATTGTGCTCAGTGAGGCTCTTCCAGTAGAGTGTCCAACAACTATATTGGGTCAGGGCCCTATGTGTGCATGGCAGTGGTATTCTATTCTTTGATTAGCCTTCTCACTAGTGTTGGAAGTGTCAATGAGTGTGACTATATATCCTACTATATGGATTACTCCAGATGTTGGGACTTATCATAAAACTCCCAAAATATGCATAGAAAGTTATGAGTGATGAGGTAAGGGACCATCTTAGTCTTATCATTACCCACACACATCATTAACAGACATTCTTGAGTCATCAACATGTTAATTGAGTATGTGAGGCCTTTCCACCAGGCTAAAAAGTCTACGACTTGCTCATCAGGCCTCTACATGAACATTAACAGGTTGGATATACTTGTCTTGCACATTGTGGAGTTGAATTGGTAAAGGAAATTACTATAAAGGTATTACCTTCCATTGATAGAACTTCTAGGTATTTGGTTTTATAAGAAAAATATAGGCCCTTCTAGCAACTGAAAAAAATAGCGGATCTTGGAGTCCTCCTACTACTCTGGGGTCCCCAACATAGGTTAGCATATTGATATGAAATGACCCAAATGTTTTAGTAGATATATTATATAATTGAAGGAGGTAAATCTATGATTTTAAAACTTCAGGGGTGTTTGGATTTTGTCCACCCACACTGAGTATTGCTTCATGTCAGGTGGAATCTCCACCTATCATGTCTTCAGGGCCTCAAGGTGATTGGTGAGTCACTATCAGGTTATCTTAGTGAGGGTCCCTATCTTGATAGGGGTCCTTAACAACCAATGCATTGATAGGATCATCATCTCATAGATTGGTCTCATTGACTCAAGGAGTGACATGGTCTGAATAAAAAGGACGATAATGGCATTTCTCGGGATGGTTTGGTGACTCGTATCTCAATCGCTTACTATACACTTATGCATATACTCTACCTAGATATATGGGGTTTATGAGATCAACTAGGGGAATATGGATAAAGAGGACTTTATTTTTCTTGCCCACTGGGGGAAATATGAGATCCTTTAGGTCGGCTTCATAATCTAAACATCGACCAATAATGAAATAATAAGGATATTTTTATGCTCTGTGAGCTTCTAGAGTAAGGTAGTAATTGTGGGCTCCGACTCTATCATCAATAAAACCTAAAATATATCAGAGGTCTCAACATTCTTTTTTTCCTTTTTGGGATACTGAATGAGAGGAAATGTCTCATTGGGGGGATCCTCAAGACCACGTGTCTGCCTCTACTGATAAGTAAGGTGTAATGGCCCAAACCTCTCTGGTCCGTTACTTGGAAAAAATCTTGTGTTTGAGGTGTTTCGGGAGGTCAAGGTGATTATACCCAACACTTTTCCAAATTTCCAATTCAGTGAATAGTTCCAATGGTAGCCTTGTGAACAGTTCCAATGGTAGACCATTGTGAACTGTTCCCATGGTAACCTTATGTGAACAGTGCAACGGTAACCTTATGTGAATAGTGTCATCGGTAACCTTATGTGAATAGTGAAATGGTGACATTATGTGAAAAGTGTCATCAGAAACCTTAGGTGAACAGTGCAACAGTAACATTATGTGAACAGTGTCATTGGTAGCCTTAGGTGAATAGTGCAATGGTAGCCTTATGTGAACAGTGTCATTGGTAGCCTTATGTGAATAGTGCAATGGTGAGGTTCCAACGGTGACCTCTTTCCATTGCCAAATTTTGATTTCATGAACATTGTTTCCAGAATGGTGCGGTTCCAATGGTGACCTATTTCCTTTGACAAATTTTGAGTTCATGGATAGTGTTTCCAGAAAGTTGAGGTTCCAACGGTGACCACTTTCCTTTTCTAAATTTTGAGCTCATGAATAGTGTTTCCAAAATGGTGAGGTTCCAATAGTGACCTATTTCCTTTTCCAAATTTTGAGTTCGTGAAATTGTTTCTAGAACATTGAGGTCCATCAGTAACCTCTATTTCCTTTTCCAAATTTTGAGGTTGGGAATAGTGTTTCCAAAATGGTGAGGTCCATCAATAACCTCTATTTCCTTTGCCAAATTTTGAGTTCGTGAACAGTGTTTCCAGAACAGTGAGGTCTATCGGTAACCTCTCTTTCTTTTACCAAATTTTTAGTTTGTGAATAGTGTTTCCATCTTCCTACAGTTTTTCCCCTTTGATATTTCCTTTGATGTAAAATTCATTTAAATCCTTGTTTTAAGGACTTTAAGGTTGATTGAAAGGATATAACTCCTATATTAATTTCAATAAGGCTCGGGGTAGTTTTACTTGGTCAAACCGCGTGGTTTAATGTGGTCCACTTTTAATGAAAAATCCAGTGTATCTTAAACCACTACTCTATTAAATTTTCTAAAGGGATGGTATATCTTCCTCCCTAGTTCTTCCTCCTTGTTCTCAGCGGTGAGATGCTCGGACCTTTCACTCCATACTGTAGGAGTTACACAATCAAACTTTCCCCATGGATTGGTTCCCCTCTATTTTGATGCAACCAAGAAGTATCGATCAATATTCGATATAAGGTATGATCTATCTTTGTTATTTTGGGTTTATATCCTTCTGTTTTCCCTTTCCCTTTTATGGAATGCTATCTCCATGTTCCTAATGGAATTTTCTTGGGTGTTTCCGGTGTAGTGGTGTCTCTTCATCCTCGGGTGGATACATTTGTCATGGGGGGAGGAGATCATAACCCATTGTGTGGCTCATTCTCATATAAATAACATCAAGAACCATTTTAGGTAAGGGATTTGTTGCTTCTCTTTTCTTTTACGTGCAATTGTATAGTTTGTATGTTTTATCCCACTGGATCACAATGGAATTGACATAATAAATATTTGAACCGGATAAAAAAATTGATATTGATCGTATGTTATTGCCTCTTGTTTTTCTAGATTTTTTAATATCTATGCTTGCTTTGTTTAGCTTTTTGTTCTTGACAGAAATTGGTAAATAATGTAAAGTCAGAATTAATCGATAATTGTTTGGATAAAGATAAAGAGTCATGTAAATGAATCTGGTTCTTCTTGTTGTAATTTTATGTTAATCAAATTGGTGCAGTAAGAATGTTTAATTATTTTTGATAGCTTACTGGTTAGGTTTCCCCAATTTGTAACCTATGAATAATAAATAGATTAATCCAAGATGGATTAAAGAGCTGGTTGTTTGATAAAAGATAATTCTTTGTAAGGTTCTAAGTTACCCTCTTGCTTGTTTAAGGGCCAAGACCCAATTCATATGATGTTTGTTTTCCTGCTTCTTGTGTTGTGATGTGAGCTCGGATGGATATAGTGATATGTGGGGGGCATGGAGACCTACTGTTTGTGTCAAAATTTGATGCATAGAGTGGCGAGATGCATCGGTTTATGCATGTGGGTGTTGGGGAGGACACTAGGGATGATGAAATGGGTTGGATGTGAATGTTTGGATTCTTATTGATTCTTATTGGTTATTTATCTGCATTACTTTCCCCACTACTCAAGGAAGCTGGTATTTCTTACCCTTCTTCCGAAAGGGATAAAGACATACAGGGTATGCCATGTTCTTTTTGTGATTAGATTCTCAAGGGAGGATGGTTCTACTCTCTTGATATAGGTGGAAAAGACTCAACGGGCAGTTCATTTACTCACCGTGTTGATCCCCCTTGTGTTTAGTATCTTAGAATTTTTTTCTAGAATGCTTTGGAATATGGGAAGGTAATTATGTAAATAAATAATTGAATAAATGATGTTAATACATGGGGTTGGAGCTTGTTGGGGCGTAATGGTGAGGTTTTAATTTGAAGAAACATTGGACTTTGGGTATTATGATAATAAAATATAATGTGGAATTGTTAATGGTTAATTAATGTTCAAATAATTAATTAATGTAAAGTGAAACTGATAAAAGGGAATGAAGTAATGTATTAAAGCTCTTTAAATGGTTTTCTGCTTATAGGAAACCTAGTCTTAGAAGTGGCAGTCGAGAGTTTGAGAGACGTTAGCTGTAGTTGATTCTAATAATATGTTATTCCCATAGTGTGGTTGTGAGCTATAGTATATTCTATAATTTTTATGTTTCTATATGCTACTCCACCCCATCAGTTAGAGAAATTGACACCCTAGGAATTCTAAGCCCTGGGGGTGTTTTCCCCAATATTCTGGTGGGAGGATGGATGGCTGACTACCCCCTTTGGCCCCACTCTCTTCTCTTGGTAGTTACTTTTTCTGATAGTCAAAACATTTAGTTTTCCCCATATATGTGTAAAGAGGGATGTAATGGCTTGTGGTTATTCACACACATATATTCTGGATATAGTATCCTATGGACTACTATAGTCATAAAGTGTATAGGCTATGACGACTTGAGTATTCTTACTTGGTGTGTGGGTTGTAATGGATTAAGGTATAATGCCTGACGTATGATACACATTATGCGAGCTGTGGTGGCTCCTAGAAACTACCTGGTTACTTTGTTGTGTAGACGTGGTGGTTTTTTTGCACGAGGTGCATGTTGTGGTGCTTCTCCCGGGTGTATATGAGCAAGACTTTTTGTAGAGATATGCTTAGGACATGCGACATTAGGGAAAAGCGGAAAACTAGTGGGGAAGTAGTAGAGGGGTATCCTTGATATTATTTATTATATTATATACTCTTGTATGTATTACTTGGTGAGAGTATCCATGGTGAGGCTGGTAATATAGTATACATGTTCAGGTTACGAGTTAGTTTCAATTTTTGTTCATTGTGCTTTAGCATGCTTTCTTTCCTTTTGCACAAGAGGCTTCGGGGAGGATCCTACTGAGTATACCATTATACTCACCCTAGGTTTATAAAAAATATTTTTTTTTCAGGTCACATGGAGCAGGTTGGAGATCAGGCCGGTTTCTACTAGCTTGGGGTTGCAAGAGCTGTTTGGGCTTCGTGGTTGCTGTTGTTTTTACTTTCTTTTGGGTATTTGAATTTTTTCCCCTTTCAGTTGTAGTAGTTTTCATGACATTACATATTTGTACTTGGGATTTATTATATATTTCTCCCTGAGTTGGAGTTGGTTGGTGTCTATCTTATCGCTCTCTTCAGTATGTGTTTCTATTAGAGGGTAATGCCTCCCATTTGGGTGTTACTATACCCTCAGTGCTAGTTTCCAACCTGGGGCCTACTGGAGGTGGGAATCAGGGGTCATTATCTCCCTTTTCACATTTTCGGCCCAGGAGGGGTACACTTTGTGGGGAGGGGGTCGTGGAATAGTGGTATCAGTGGTCTGGTTGAGGGATAGGATAGAGTTTGGTGTTAGGAACATGCGAGGTTTCATGGGTTGGTAGGGAAACAGTGTCACTTAAGTTTATAAAGTAATGTAAACACTGGATATCGGCTGAGACATAGGCGTTTAGGGCCCCCTATGATCTGATATACGAACCTTTAAGTTTAAAATGGCTACTAAACGAGGTGATATTAGTTGTGGGGTAGATACCTAGGAAAGGATCATGCATCATTATTCTTTGTGCTTGTATTTGAATGGGTAGACCATGGGATAGGTTAACCTGAAATGAATAAAAGAAAACAATTAATTAATTAATTCTGAGTCTTCCATATTCTAGGTTTAGGAGCTATAACTATTTTTTATTTTTCAGGTATGGCTCCAGGTCGACGTCCTCTATAGGATCGCATAGAATATGTCCAACAGGATGTGTTATAAGATCGTTGTAGGGTAAAGGTTGATGACGACGACACTTGGAGGAGGAAACTCCAAGAGTTTCAATGTCGGAGTCTGCAGAAGTATGAGGGCTCCATTTCAGATGCATTCATAGAAGATTGGTTGGATGATGTCGAGATAGGCTTCATTTTGATTCATTATTGGAAGGAGAACTAGGTTTCCTTGGTTGTGACGATGTTTCATGGAGCAGCGAGGTAGTGGTGGTTCTTGTTATTCAGGGATTGCGAGTATTCAACGATCTCATGGGAGGAGTTCCGAGACAAGTTTAGAGTCAATTTTCTTTCCTCGAATGCTAAGGCGTCCAGTCACCAGAAGCTTATTACCCTTAAACAGGGGAGTTCCAGTGTGAGAGAGTTTGGAATCTATTTCAGGAAGCTTTTATGATATTCTTTGGACCTATTTCCAAATGAGGAGGCCAGGGTGAGGCATTTCGAGGAGTTCATGCATCCAGAGATCTAGCGCCAGGTCACCCCATTTATGTTGAAGACATATCTTAAGGTGCTGGAGAGGATAGAGGTCGTCAATAGGACATTGTCCAGAACTGGATTATCACTAGAAGGGAGTCATCATGATTACTCATGAAGCTGAGTTTTGGTCTGGGTTCCCAGTTTTTAGGTCAGAAGAGTTTCCATTCGTCCAGGGTAGGTCCCTGCCCTCTATATCTCGTTTATCTAGGGTCAGAAGCTCTCAGGACTATGCCAAGGGATCAGACTCTTTTTTTTCTTATGGTGGTCAAGGTTATCAGCAGCAAGAGTGACCGGCCTTTCAGAGAATTCATCGTGCACTGGGTTTTATTCTCCAGGTTCCTTCATTGAGGTAGTTATAGTTGATGCAGTAGTATCAGGTTACACCAGCTTTAGAATATAAGAGGGTAGATGGGGAAGACATAGTATAGCCCCGTGATGGTCCCCATCCTCAGAAAGTAGAGTGCGGCTGTGGTGGTGGTTTTCATTAGGGTCAGAGAGGGTATGGAAGAGGTCGTGGTCAACTTCATGCTTTAGCGTTTCCAGTTTCAGGCGAACTGGACATTGTTCGAGGTACCCTTTGCCTGTTTTCTACCATGGTGTATTCCTTTTTTGATTTAGGAGTGACACACTCCTTCATATCACCTACCCTTGTCCATGCTTTGGGACTTGGGGTAGATAGGCTTCCAGTGCCCTTGGCTTTGACTACGCCAGTTGGAGGTTGAGCTGACCTGTTTGAAGTATGTAGATACTATGAGCTAGTGTTAGGGTAGAACCACTCTTAGGGAGATTTCCTATGTTTACGAATACAACCATATGATGTCATCCTTGGAATGGATTGGTTGTATTTGGTGCAGGCTATCATGGATTTCTTCAGGAAATAGGTTATGTTTTTCGATGCGGATGGAGAGCTAGTGGTGTTCATTGGTGAGCGAGAAACTCAGATGGATTAGAGTCATGTTTTGTCGTTATCATCCATGATGGATAAGCTAATTATGAGTTCTTTAGAGGTTTAGTAGTTGTATTTTACTAGGATTGTAGAAGAGTACCCTGATGTCTTTCCAGAAGAGGTTGTAGTATTACCCCCTCGACGAGATATCAAGTTTGGGATCAAGATACAACCAGGAGCTTCTCTTATCTCTATGTATCCATATAGGATGTCCCCTTCTGAGTTACGAGAGCTTCTTATATAGCTTGATGGTCTATTACAGTGAGGTTTTGTTCAGCTAAGTGTGTCACTATGGGGTGCACCAGTTTTTTTCGTGAAGAAGGCTGACGACAGTTTTTGGTTGTGTGTATATTATCTCACTTAAACAAAGTGACAATGAAGAATCGATATCCTCTTCCACAGATTGATGATTTATTCAATAAACTGAAGGGTGAAATTTGGTTCTAAAATATTTATTTGCAGTCAAGATATCATCAGATGCATGTGAAGGATGAGGATATCCTAAAGACTGCTTTTCATTGTCGTCATGAGCATTATGAGTTCGTTGTAATTTTGTTCAGTGTGATGAATTCTCTAGTTGTGCTCATGGGATTGATGAACATTGTGTTCCATGAGTTCCTAGAAAAGTTCATAGTGGTTTTAATTGATGGCATCCTTGTGTACTTCACGTCTGATGAGGAGCATGCAGAGCATCTACATGCCATTTTGGGAGTTCTTGGTCAACATTAGATGTTTGGGAAGTTTTCGAAGTGTGAGTTTTGGGATCAATAAATCTGTTTCTTAGGGAATGTTTTTTCCCATAAGAGAGTAGTTGTGGATCCATCGAGGATATAAGTAGTTGTGTCTTGGTCATCCCCCAAGACAGTGTCAGAGGTGCGAAGTTTCCTTGGTCTCACAGGCTACTACAGGAGGTTCTTAGACAATTTATGTCGAGTTGTGACTCCTCTAATAGTTTTGACCAGGAAGGATCAGGAATTCTTATGGACTAATCAATTTCAGACATCTTTCGAGTATCTGAAGGAGAAGTTAGTATGTTCTCCAGTTCTTTATCTTCCACCTAAGGGATTTCAGTATGACGTTTTCTGTGATGCTTCACATCTGGGGTTAGGTTGTGTTCTGATGCAACAAAGATTAGTTTTTTCTTATGGGTCTTGGTAGTTTTGTCCCCATGAACGTAACTATGCCACCCATGATCTTTAGTTGGCATTCATGGTGTTTTATCTAAAGTTTTGGAGACATTACCTCATTGGTGAGCACTTTGTGGTTTTCACTAATCATAAAAGCCTAAGGTATGTTTTCTCCTAGCGTGACTTAAACTTGCGATAGTGTCGATGGATAGAGTTCTTATAGGAATACAACTTCAAAATATCGTATACACCTGGAAAGGGGAATGTTTTAGCTGATGCACTGAGTAGGAAGTCATGTGGGGATGCAGTGCATGAATCTGGTGATTCTTGGAGAGTAATGGAAGAACCTCCAGCATTACATCTTGATATTGGAGAAGTTGGGGGTAGAGGTTTTCTTTTTGAGATGACGATGAATTCATCTCTGGTAAAACAGGTGGAAGAGTCCCAGTTTGGAGATCATGAGGTGGAGTTCTGGAGAGATCGAGTTGTTTATGGTGAGCCCCTTGATAGTTGATCTGAGGATGAACAACACCAAGTGTTGTATCATGGAAGGATATTTTTTCCTTTGAATAAGCATTAGATGGTTCTTAGAGAGTTTCATAGTTATCTTTTAAAAGTGCATCCTAGTGTGGAAAATATATACTCAGCCTTGAGGATCCAATTTCGGTGTCCTAGGCTGAAGCGTGCAGTTGCGGTGTTTTTGTCTCGATGTTTGGTCAGCCAAAAGGTGAAGGCTAAACACCATATTCCTAGTGGTCGTCTCTAGCCGTTAGATGTTCCTCAGTGGAAGTGGGAGTACATCTTAATGGACTTTCTTACTGGTTTACCTTGATCTTCTGGAGGACATGATTCTATTTGGGTGGTAGTGTACCATTTAAAAAAATCATCCCACTTTATAGCAATCAACAAGTCAAACTCAGTGGATGTTTTGTCAAAGTAGTATATGGAGGAGGTGGTGAGACATCATGGAGTCCTAAGGATGATCATTTCTAATAGAGATCCTTGTTTTACCTCTAGGGCATGGAGAGGTCTCTAGCATGCTTTTGGTTCTCAGTTAACCCTTATCACTGCTTTTCATCCTCAAATGGATGGTCAGACAGAGCGAGCCATCCACACTCTTGAAGAAATTTTATGCTCTTGTGTCCTAGATTTTTGAGGTTGGTGGATGAGGCACTTATCCTTAGTGGAGTTCTCTTATAATAATAGTTTTCAATACACCATCGGTATGGCACCCTTTGAATCCTTGTATGGGTGACCTTTCCATTCTTCGTTATTCTAGATTGGGGTCAGAGAGTCTGCAATTCTCAGACTGGAACTAGTGTAGAATACAACAGAGATGGTTCAGGTGATTTGTGAGAGGATGAAGAAAGATCAAGATAGTCAAAAATCATATGTTGATCAATGGAGGATACCCTTAGAGTTTGATGTTGGGGATCACGTGTTTCTGAAGGTGACTCCCCATCGTGGGGAGAAAAGGTTTTTTTGTAGGAGTAATCTTTCTCCCTGATTTGTTGGGACTTTCGAGGTGTTAGCTTATATTGGAGTTGTGGCATATCAAGTATCACTTCCCCTACAGATGATCTGGATACACGATGTTTTTCATGTATCACAACTCTGTCTTTGTATTCATGATGACTCTCACATCATCGATTGGGGATAGATCGATGTTGATGATGATGTGACCTTTGAGGAGTGACTTATAGAGATTCAAGTCTTTAAAGAGAAGTTTTTGCGTAGCCATCCTATCCCCTTGGTTTGTGTCTTGTGGCGATACTGTGGAATGGAGGAGAGTACCTAGGAATGTGAGTCACAGATACGTGCTCAGTACCCAAAGTTGTTTGATGTTTAACTCTTTTCATGTAACGATGTCCCCTTTGTGTTTATAGACCTTTCATGTTTATGTGATGTCTTTTTTTGATTGCTTCTTGTGGCTTTCTCTCTTTTGATAGGTATCTGGATTGGTGGTTGTTCAGACTTCTTTTTTGTTCCCTTTTAGGTTGGTTTTAAATTCTTAAGGACAAGAATGTTTTGAGAGGTATCTAATGTAATGTCCCAGACCTCTTTGGACCATTCCATTGTGAAAATCTAGTGTTTGAGGTGTTCCGGGAGGTCAAGGTGACTTATCCCCAACACTTTTCCAAATTTCCAATTCGGTGAATAGTTCCAACGGTAACCTTATGTGAATAGTGAAATGGTAACCTTATGTGAATAGTGAAATGGTAACCTTATGTGAACAGTGTCATCTGTAACCTTATGGGAACATTGTAACAGTGACCTTATGTGAACAGAATCATCAGTAACCATAGGTAAATAGTGTAACGGTAACCTTATGTGAAAAGTGTCATCGGTAGCCTTAGTTGAACAGTGCAACGGTGACCTTATGTGAACAGTGTCATCAGTAGCCTTATGTGAACAGTGCAACGGTGAGGTTCCAATGGTGACCTCTTTCCTTTTCCAAATTTTGAGTTCATGAACAGTGTTTCCAGAATGGTGAGGTTCCAACAGTGACCTCTTTCCTTTTCCAAATTTTGAGTTCATGAACAGTGTTTCCAGAATGGTGAGGTTTCAATGGTGACCTCTTTCCATTGCCAAATTTTGAGTTCATGAATAGTGTTTCCCGAATGGTGATGTTCCAATGGTGACCTCTTTCCTTTTCCAAATTTTGAGTTCCTAAACAGTGTTCCCAGAATAGTGAGGTTTGAATGGTGACCTCTTTCCTTTTCCAAATTTTGAGTTCATGAACACTGTTTCTAGAACAGTGAGGTTCATTGGTAACCTCTATTTCCTTTGCCAAATTTTGAGTTCGTGATCAGTGTTTCTAGAATGGTGAGGTCCATCGGTAACCTCTATTTCTTTTTCCAAATTTTGAGTTCATGACCAGTGTTTCTAGAATGGTGAGGTCCATCGATAACCTCTATTTCCTTTGCCAAATTTTGAGTTCATGAATAGTTTTTCCATCTTCCTATAGTTTCACCCCTTTGACGTTTCCTTTGACGTAAAATGAATTTAAAGCCTGGTTTTAAGGACTCTAAGTCTGATTCAAATGCCCTAACTTTTATATTAGTTTACCTAAGGATTGGGATAGTTTTACTTGGTCAAACTGTGTGGTTTCATGCGACCGTCTTTTAATGGAAAATCCAACGTACTTTAAAGCATTGCTCTGTTAAATCTTCTAAAGGGATGATATATCTTCTTCCCTAGTTATTACTCTTTATTCTCAGCTATGAGATGCTCGGACCTTTCATTCTATCCCATAGGAGTTTCACAATCAATCTTTCCTCCTTGGATTGGTTCCCCTCTATTTTGATGCAACCGAGTAGTATCGATCAATCTTCGATATAAGGTATGACCTATCATCATTATTTTGGTTTCAACTCCTTCTGTTTTACCTCTCCCTTTTATGGAATGTTATCTCCATGTTCCTAATGAATTTTTCTTTGGTTTTGATAGGTGTGGTGGTGTCTCTGCATCCTCGGGTGGATACAGTTGACATGAGGGGAGGAGATCATAACCCGTTGTGTGACTCGTTCTCATATAAAGAGTGTCAAGAACCATTTGAGGTAGTGTATTCATTGCTTATCTTTTCTTTTATGTGAAACTGTATAGTTAACTTTTTTTATCCCATTGTATCAAAATGGAATTGACAAAATAAATATTTGAACCGGATAAATAAATTGATATTGATTGTATGTTATTGCCTCTTGTTTTTCTAGATTGTGTGATATCTATTCTTTCTTTGTTTAGATTTTCATTCTTTATGGAAATTGGAAAATAACATAAATCCATAATTAATCGATAATTGTTTGGATAAAGATAAAGAGTCATGTAAATTAATCTATTTCTTCTTGTTGTAATTTGATGTTAATCAAAATGGTGCAGTAATCATGTTTAATTATTTTTGATATCTTATTGGTTAGGTTTCCTAAATTTGGAACCTACGAATAATAAATTGGTTAATCCAAGATGGATTAAATAACAGGTTTTTTGATAAAAGATAATTCCTTGAAGGGTTCTGAGTTACCCTCTTGCTTGTTTAAGGGCTTGGAGCCCAATTGATATGATTTTTTTTTCCTGCTACTTGTGTTGTGATGTGAGCCAGGATGGCTGTAGTGATATGTGGGGGGGCACGGAGGCCTTCTGGTTGTGGTAGGAGTTGATTCCTAGAGTGGCGATATGCATCAGTTTATGTATGTGGGTATCGAGGAGGACACCAGGAATGATTAAATGGGTTGGATGTGAATGTTTGGATTCTTAATTATTCTTATTGTTGTTTATCTGCTTTACTTTCCCCACTGCTCAAGGTATATGGTCTTTATGACCCTTCCTTTGAAAGGGATGAAGACACGCGTGGTATGCCATGTGCTTTCTATGCTTAGCTTCTCAAGGGAGGATGGGTCTACACTCTTGCTATAGGTGGAAAATACTTGACAGGTAGTTCATCTACTCACCATGTTAATCCCCCTTGGGTTTAGTATCTTAGAATGTTTTTCTAGAATGCCTAGGAATATGGGAAGGTAATGATGTAAATAAATAATTGAATAAATGATGTTAACCCATGGGGTTAGAGCTTGCGGGGGTGAAATCCTGAGGTTGTAATTTTAAGGAACAGTGGAATTTGGGTACGATACTAATGAAATATAATGTGGAATTGTTAATGGTTAATTAGTGTTTAAGGAATTAATTAATGTAAAGTTCCACTGATAAAAATGGAATGAAGTAATGTATTAAATATCTTTAAATGGTTGTGTGCTTATAGGGAACCTAGTCTTAGAAGTGGTAACCGGGGGTCTGAGAGACATTAGTTGCAGTTGAGTCTAATACTAGGTTATGCCCATAGTGTAGTTGTGAGCTATAGTATATTGTTTACTTTTTATGTTTTTATATGATACTTCACCTTGTCAGTTAGGGAAACTAACACCCTAAGGATTCTGAGCCCTGGGGGTGTTTTCCCCAACATTCTAGTGGGAGGGTGGATGGATCACTACCCCCTTTGGCCCCGCTCTCTTATCTTGGTAGTTACTTGTGCTGATAGGAACAACGGTTAGTTTTCCCCATATATGTGTGTAGAGGGTTGTAATGGATTATATTTATTCACACACATATATTTTGGATATAGTATCCCATGGATTACTATAGGTGTAACGTGTATAGGATATGACGGCTTGAGGATTATTACTCGGTTTTTGGGTTGTAATGGAATGAGGTATAATGTCTGATGTATGATACATGTTATGCGAGATGTGGTGGCTATCAGAAACTTCCTGGTTACTTTCTTATGTGGACATGGTGGTTTTTTTGCACGAGGTGCATGTTGTGATGCTTCTCCCAAGTGTCTGTGGGCAAGCCTTTTTGTAGAGAGATTCTTAGGACGTGTGACGTTGGGGCAAAGTGTCAAACCAGTTGGGAAGTAGTAGTGGGTTACCCTTGATATTCTTTATTATATTATATACTCTTGTCTGTATTACTTGGTGAGAGTATCCACAGTGAGGTTGGGAACATAGTATACCTATTTAGGTGATGAGTTATTTTCACTTGTTGTTTACTGTTCTTTAGCATGCTTTCTTTACTTTTGTACGAGAGGCTTCGGGGAGGATCCTACTAAGAATACTGTTACACTCACCCTATGTTTATAAAAACTATTTTTTTCAGGTCACATTGAGTATGTTAGAGATCAGGCTGGTTTCTACTAGCTTGGGGTTACAAGAGCTATTTGGGCTTCATAGTTGCTATTTTTTGTACTTTCTTTTGGGTATTTTCAGTTTTTCCCCTTTCAGTTGTAGTAGTTTTCATGACATTACATATTTGTACTTGGGATTTCTTATATATTGCTACCTAAGTTGGAGTTGGTTGGTGTCTATATTATCTCTCTCTTCGGCATGTGTTTATCTTAGAGGATAATTCCTTCTATTTGTGTGTTATTATGCCCTCAGTGATAGTCTCCAACCCAGGGCCTACTGGAGGCAGTACTCGGGGGTCATTATGTCCCTTTTCACATTGTTGGCCCAGGAGGGGTACACTTTGTGGGGAGGGGGTTGTGACATAAGGACACCTATTTTATGGTCTAACTGGTATTGTTCATCATATTAAATTAGATATTCCCTTCCAATATCATCATTAATGGCCCTATACCTCAAATCCTATGTTATTATGGGGATGACCATGTTTACAGTAACTGTACTTGGAGGTGGACCCTCATTGTTGGCAGGTAGGTAAAACTATCATAAGATAGGGATGAAGTAGATAGTAGTGTACTAACCCCATCCCCTAATTTGTACATGTGAAGACACTTATTCCATGACTCAATGGAGCACTGTAAGTCTCATGAGTCCATTCTTGAAGGTTATGACATAAATTGTATTAATTAGGTCACTGATCCATTGGTAGTTTTGTGATCTCAACCCTTCATCACTACTAGTCGATGGCCTTGAGGTTCTCCTGGCTCACTGGATAGTCCAAATAATGATTTTAGAGGTGATGGAACATTGTCCATATGATTTGGAGTAAACATACAACCTATCCCTCATTAAGGGACTTTTGGATGTAAAAGTTTGGAGTTTCATATGGCTAAAAATAGCGTAGGAAACTGTTCAGCGGCCATGAATTCCCACATTCCCTCTTTCTCATAGGAAGGTTTATGCTCTTAGTCAACCCAAGCTCTGATCAACACTGGTTTAGAGATGGGTGGAAGAACTGTTGAGATCAATTCTTTAGTCGGTTAACCGGTAGAGTATTTGATGCATGAGTCAAAAGTTCACTGCAAGCTAGGATGTATCTCTAGGGAAGTACCAACTACATCTTCACATCTCTGTAGGATGGGGTGTTTTCCACCTTATCATTTTCCAGGGTAGTGTTGTTCATATATGTATCAGAATAATTATCACCATTTTAGGTTTTCAATATTGACCTTGAAAAATCTCTGACTTCTCAGGAGGAGGTCTTGAGGAGGAAAGCCAGTGATGGTGGGAACTACACTGTGAGCTCTTGTAAGGGAAACAAAACTTCCTCCACCTATAATTACCTATAGAGTAATTTGGGGATCCTGTGGATCTCAGATTCTGTTATGAAGAATCACACTTTTTGTTATCCTTACCTAGCCTTTGATGAGTGGGGAGATGACACCATCATTGAGTCATCCATCCCCTTAGAATCTAAGAGATCAATAAGGTTGATGATGACTTGATGTTTACCAAGATTTTACCTCCAGCATTGAGTGTTCTACCTTCTACCCCAAGATGGTTCTTTAGGGTAGGGTACCTCATTTTCATTGGGAGGACCTCTATGTGGGTTGGGTTGGACATGGGGTGGACCTCTGTGTTGAGAAGAATGATTACGTGGAGGACCTCTGTACTAGTTATCAAACGAGTGGGGAAGACTTCCTCATTGGTTAGTGATGAAATGGGGAGGACCCCTATGATGGTTGCTGATAAATCAGGTAGGACCTCCTCTTGAGTTAGTGATGGTTCGAGGATGGTCTTGACACTATGTCTCATCATTGTGGGTTTTCCCGTAATAGTTTTCGATGGTGCCAAAAATTGAAAGATTCAACCTGGTCTACCTAGAAGGAAGTTGGGGTCTCAATCCCAATAAGGTGAGGAAGGATCCCTATTCACCTAATGTAGGGATCAGTTGGGATGCACTGGTGGTGGTAGATTTCACTGGAGCTGTATAAAACATCACTCATTGGGTGATGTTTTGGGCCTACCCTGACATTTCCATTAGGTGCCTTAGAAGATGGCTGACAGAGCATGGGTGAAGTCAACCGTATCTTTGGTCTGAGGGACTCATCGTTGCTTGTGTTTACATGTCATGATGGAATCCATCCTAGGTGACTCCAATGCGGTAGTCATGGTTGGCATGAATTTAGGGTCCCATACCTCCTTGGCATAGGGGAGTGAGTAATTGGTATGCACTGAAGAGAGACTCCTAAAGCAATTAATCATTGGAATGGGGGTGGTTTCCACATGTATGGCCTTCGAGGGAGATGGTTTTGATGAGGCATTAATGCCTCTAGGTCCTAGAGATTCATATTCCTTGTTGGAATGACCTTTCCTACTCATACAAGCATATGAGGGTATTGATCACCCTCCTCTAGATGATTTTCAATGGTGAGACAGGGCATGGGTGCTTGATAGTCAAAGTTGTGGCAGAATTCATGCTAAGGTCAGAGTTTTGTGGGGTTATTGCATCACTATTCTCCCTACCCTGACACCTATATTAATTGCATTTATATTTTAATACTATTTGATCTCTATAATATATTAATATTCATTCATTAGTATATTTATAAGAAAATAAATGTCCAATTTCCGAGCATCATCCAATTTTCCAAAGACAAATATGGATCCACAATGATAATGTCCTAGAATAAGGATACCCAAAGCTAACATCTCTAATGTTTGGGTGAGTTCCATGTTGGTTCTGCAATTTTCATGGTGGTACTTAGTGATGTATGTTTGAATTCAGGTACATAAAAAATATTTGGTTCCCTAACACTAATATTCACTATACTGAGGAAAAGAGTTTCACTTCAGGTTCACCATTTTTGTTTCTGATGCTTTCGTCGAGGCCCTACCAGTATGTCATAGTTGTGTGCACTATCTACTGTAGCTCTATATTCCTGCTTTCTAAAGTCAAGCGACTTTGATCACTTTAAATGGTTTTTTCTTCCCCTATATCAAAATCGGATGATGGGATGTGGGTTACTCATTCCATGGATTTCTCCTTAGAGAATGTATCCTAGTTTGGGTCCCCCTCATAGATTAACTCTTGTTCATGGAACTCATTCCCAATGCCATCTCTTTGTGGACACTAGTTAATTACACTATTTATATCTAGATAGGACAAAAACCTTCAGTCAGGGAAGTATTCATGTTGGGAATCACTAAGCATGCCTGGATGTTGGGATCATTGGTCACCTATAAATATTTTTCTTGGGAGGGATTCTCATATAAGGTATATTAGGAACATAACCCATGGAATATCATATTGATCACAAGGTAATTGATTCTAGGGTAATAATTCCAAGAATTTTTACCTTAGGAATCCCATGTTTATTTCATGGGGTAGGTGTTTTGAGTTAGGTTGCAAGTTTTACATCCTATGGAGATAGATCAGAACATTCTGTAGAGATGGATTGAGGAATGAGTTTACTATCTTGTGGAGATGGATCAAACTCTCTATGGGGATAGATCGAGGTGTATCTCTAAGGGGAAACACCTGGATGGTTTAATAATTTTGGGATCAAATGCCTTGTGAAGAGGATTCATGGTGTGTGTCCTTATAAGGAGATATTTTTCACATGAGATTACCAAATTTGAATAAATTCTCTATGTGGAAGATCTAGAAGGTGCATACCTAGGAGGTAACGGTTGAGTTTACCAATAGGATCGAACACCTTTTGAGGAAAATCTAGAATGTGGATAGATCTAATGCCTTGTGAGGAAAATTTTAAATTTACCAATTTAGATTAGAAACCTTGGGAGGATAATCCAAAGGTGCATCTCTAGAAGGAAAGATGTCATTAATATGTTTACCAAAGAGGATCATAATCCCTGTTAGGTGGATCTATATGGTTCCATCCTATGAGTGAACAACAATTTTAACCAATTTTCAGGATTGAACCTCAAGGAGGCATCCTATGTACGTTATTTTGAGGAAACACTACTATAAATACTAGGTAATTAGAGAATGCACTCTAACCACCTATGGCGGTCCCAGTTTTCCCGACACTAAAGGCCATTAGATACCACCATAGGTGGTTTCTATAGGCCCCATCTAGAATATCAACAGTGACCGCCAGTGGTCACTGATTATCCAGAAAACATATGACTGAGTGACCACCAAAAGTGTTTGATAAAGATAAATAAATTAATACATTAGCGACCTCAATTAGTAACCACCATAGGCGATCTCTATTCTAGAAAAAAAATTAAAAAAATTACAGATTCACTACCCAAAACCAAGAAAAAACAAAAAACAGATCCAAAAATTAGAAACAACGCATCCTCAAAAAAATGAAAAACATACATCCTCACAAATCCTCCAACAATAAAAACAGTTCCATATCTTCCAATGATCCAAACATCTCTAAATCCATTCCAATCTTCTATCTCAATAAATCTATAATAGGATTCAAAAGAAACAACTAAACAAATAAAATATAAAGTGATCATATTTATTCAGTTAATATATATATATAATAATCAAAATAGTTTATATATTTTTACTACTAAAAATCATCATAGATACAGAAATGAGTCAAATATAATCTGAAATATCTTCTTATGACAGTTATTAGTTAAACAATTACTATTAGAAGTAGTAAATCAATTTTACCATATACTGATCAATTAGAGAAACTTAGATATTTTATCCATGTATCGATGCTTCCTATGGATTATAAAAGACTTAAATATCATTTTACTAAGATTTCATGTCAATCAGAGCTCTTTTGGTCAGTTTTGACCCCTAGACACATGATTTGTGCGTTATTAAAAAAATGATAGCAGATGTCAAAATAAACTTCTAATTGTACTGATCAATCCATGCATCAGATTTATGCACGATTGATTCCAATAGATCAAATTTTATTTGAGGATTTTTTTTTCCAAACTTTTCACATCAATCATATGTTTTTTTCACGTTTTGACCCTCTCACAGGAGATGTGTCGTTTTAATAGCACTAAACAACGTTACTCATTATTTTTAATCATAATGGGAGACACAAGCATCTGATGGATGTGGTGTTGATTCCTAAAGATCCCAAATTCCTTGATGATTTGTCTCCCATGATTTCATGTCAACCCAAGTTCATTAGGTTTGTATTGAAATCTTTTGCATAATTTATCACTTAACTTAAAACCTGAGCAGAAATCACCACTTTTAATAATATCAAGAAATTTTGGTATCTGATCTATGTACTGATGCTTCCTATAGATTATAAATGACTTAAATATCTTTTTCCAAATCTTTCATGTCAATAAGAGCTCATTTAGTCAGTTTTGACCCCTATGCACATTATTTACTCATTATTACCAGAATGATAATAGATGTGAAAATGAACTTTTACTTGCACTGATCAATACACACAACAGATTGATGCGTGGTTGATTCTAATAGATCACATATGATTTGAGGAATGTTTTTATAAATTTTCACATCAATCATAAATCCTTTGTGCATTTTGACCCCCTCATGGGAGATGTGTCATTTTAATAACACTAAACAACGTTACTCATTGTTTTTAATCGTACTGGGTGACACGAGCATCTGATGGATGCGGCGTTGATTCCTAAAAATACAAAATGCCTTAATTATTTTTCTCCCATGAATTCATGTCAACTTAAGTGAATTAGGTAGGTATTGGCATCTTTTATGCGATTTATCACTTAACTCCAAAACTGGGGGTCAATCACCACTTGTTGATCATACCGAGAAATTCAGTTATTTAATCCATGTAATGATGCTTCCTAAAGATTATAAATGACTTAAATATAATTTTACTAATATTTCATGTCAATAATATCTCATTTGGTAGTTTTTACCCCTATACACACAATTTTCCCTTTATTAGAAAAATGATAATAGTTGTAAAAATTAAATTTTAATTGTACCGATCAATCCACGCATTGGATTGATGCGCGGTTGATTCCAATAGATCACATATGATTTAGATAATGTTATCCTAACATTGAATTCCAATCATAAGTATTTTTCTCATTTTGACCCCAATATGGGAAATGTGTCATTTTAATAACACTAAACAACATTACTCATGGTTTTTAATCATATTAGGCGACACAAGCATCTGATTGATGCGGTGTTGATTCTTACAGATCTAAAATGACTCGATGATTGTTCTGCCATGATTTCATGTCAATCCAAGTGCATTAGGTTGGTATTGATATCTTTTACATGATTTATCACTTAACTCCAAAACTAAGGGGGAATTTACACTTTTTAATCATATTGAGGAATTTAGGTATCTGATCCATGTATTTATGCTTCCTACATATTATAAATGACTTAAATATCATTTTCCTAAGAATTCATGTCAATCAGAGCTCGTTTGGTCAGTTTTCACCCCTACACACATGATTTTCCCATTATTGCAAAAAAATAGATGTTAAAATGAAATTTTAATTGTACTGATCAATATGTGCATCTTATTGATATACGATTGAGTAAAATAGATCACATATGGTTTTAATAATGTTCTCCTAACTTTTCATGTCAATTAGAAGTCATTTTCGCATTTTGACCCCGTCATGAGATATGTGTCATTTCAATAACAATAAACAATGTTACTCATTATTTTTAATCATACTTGGCAACATGATCATCTGATGGATTCAGTGTCAATTAAACTAGATCCAAAAAACCTCAATGATTATTCTTCCATGATTTCATGTCAACCCAAGTTCATTAGGTTGGCATTGACATCTTTTATTTGATTTATGACTAAACTCCAAATCTGAGGGGTAATCGTCACTTTTGATCATACTGGGAAATTCAGGTCTCTGATCCATGTACTGATGCTTCCTTTAGAATATAAATGACTTAAATATCTTTTTCCTAATATTTCATGTCAATCGAAGATCATTCGGTTGGTTGTGACCCCTACACACATGATTTTTTCATTATTTCAAAAATGGTAATAGATATCAAAATGAAATTTTAATTGTAGTGATAAATCCACGCATCGGATTGATGTTAGATTGATTTCAATATACTGCATATGATTTGAATATCATTATCCTAAATTTTCACATCAATAAAAAACTATTTGCGCGTTTTTATTCCCTCACAGGAGATGTTACATGTTAATAACACAAAACATTGTTACTCATTGTTTCCAATTATACTTGGTGACACGATCATCGGATGGATGTGGTGTTGATTCCTACAGATCTAAAATTCCTTGATTATTGTTCTCCCATGATTTCATGTCAACCCAACTATAAATTCATTGTGGAAGAGAAAATGGATGCAAGTTCAGTTGTGAAAAATGGTTGAAAATATGTTTTCAACTCTTATCTTGATTGCGGAGTTGAGGTCACTGTGTAATGGAAGTTATCTAATTGCTAAATTTTTTTATGCACCATATGTGACCTTAGGTTGAAATTAAAATATAAGAAATCACTTAATGATTATTTTCTAACGTTTTATCATCGGTCTAAATTCCTTTATCTGGTTTTGAATCCCTACATGGTCAAATTTCATTTTAATGAAAATTTAAATGTGATTTGTGACTTAACTAAAAATTCAAAAACAAAATAAGACAGTAAATTTGAATGAGAAACTTGAAAAATAGAACAAACAAACCTCTTGAATCTAATGCGTCATACGGGGCCATGACTGTTACCTCTATCCAATATAGCAGGGGCCTATAATAAATAAAAATTATGAAGATATGAATAAAGAATGTAATAGAAAATAAATAAATAAACTTAGTGTAAACCTGTGTTGTAGGATCCCCTGCACCATCACCCCGACACACATAGTCCTATTGTGATCTAACCTTAGCCATCAACTATGCATTTACCTCCTCGGAAGCACGCATTCATGTATCTAAATTTTTCTTCTATTTTGTCATCTAAAAAACAACAAGATAACAAACCTCATCACATGAAACTACAAAATGATGAGTCCCCTCTCCATTGGTCAAACAATATCCATGTCAATCCTGGCCAATAATGCGATGGAATATCGCATCCCTTCGCATGGCAATCTATTTCTGGTCCTCTGGAAGCTGTGCTAACTCAGCTTCAAATTGATCCTTCATAATATTTAAATATAAATATATTTTTATATATACATTCATTTATGTATTGATAATTATTTTAAGAACTTACTATAAGAGCTGCAACCACTGGATCATTTCGATCACGAGTAATCATCCACACCGATATTTTATCATTCGGTGAACCTTTATCATGTGATTGTATACCAATAAGATATAAATATAGAAAAGAAACCCATATTAAATAATAAATTAAAAATTTTAATAATAAACACATCATTTCAAATTTCAGACATGTGATGATTCTCAATTCTATGAGGTGGTCCCTACATCGAATGATTCTCAAAATGACATGTTGACACCTCCTACATTCAATTAATTCAAATTAAGAATATATAAAACACTAAACATTCTTTGAAATATATAAATAATAATAAATATACTAACTGTAGTATCCTCAGTAGACCAATATGCAACTAGATCACGCCACTGAGATGGGAGAACACCTCTCTAGACTCTTTCCAAAATGTTTGGTGCACCCATATTTGGAACACAGTAATATCTATTGACTCTTCCTTTATAATATTTCCACATTCTATGAAATTTTTCTATACACACTGACCAAAACTCATTGGGGAACACTTTAAAATTATTCTATTTAAGAAAAAAAATCACACTTATTATCATTTTTTAAACATAGGTCAAAAACTACAATGGTCATCTTACCTGAACTTCCCTCCATAGATGATCTAATGTACTATGAGGGAATAAAACCCAATCACGTTTGGTAAATGAAAATCGATATGGTTCACATATGATATGACCTGGCTAATGAATAAATTTTGGGGAAATCACTCCCAAAGGAGGGTACCTCTCATCAAATGATGCGTCTAGTGTCTTGTCAGAATTCCAAGATGAAATTCCAAAACCAGGGCCTCTCCTACGAGAGGAAGAAGTGGTCGAGTCTGATCCTATTGAAAACAATTTCATACATAATTACACATATGTGCACATATTATATATATTTATTTATTTATTTATTTATTAAAAAAATAAACACAATTACATTCATATATACCTCAACCCTAAGACATAGATGTCTCTGCTGAATGTTGTGGACCTGGAGCTTGTTCCCCTGAAAAGATTGTATTCATAGAAAGAATTATTAATAGAATATTCTATTGAAAATTATCCAAACAGATTAATTGATTTTGTAAATTTACTGAAGGCATAAAAGTTAAACAATTTAAAAAATTTAAACAATTCATAAAAAAGTTAAAAATTAAAAAAAAATCTTTAAACTGAAGAGAGGGAAAATAATTATACCTTTCGTTAAACATGAAATTCAACCATTTCTCCTTAAATGGTATCTATAACCCAATGAATATATTCTTCACGTTGAACTGTGGTATGTTGATTAAGTGGTTGTGCAACAAAGGCACCAGTCTCAGGTTCATCTTATTCAATTAAAAACAATCATCGCTGGAATATTTTCACAGAAATTTGTCAATTCAGATTTGATGGAAAGATAACAATGAAAACTTGTTCCTATTGTGATGCCAAGATGAAAGGTTAACTATTAACTCATTCATTTATGTATAACATATTGTTAAAATTAACCAATGTAAACCGATATTTATCGACTTTATTTCCACGGACTGGATCAACCCAATTACACTTTAACAATATGTATTTCAACCCATTTTTATATAAAAATTCAATAATTTCTTTCAATTGACCATATTAATAACCGGAATTGATGGTTGGACAATTGATTCCATTGTTTTATGTTTCTAATTTTTTATCAACATATTTAATGTGAAATAAAAATCCATTAGCATCTATAGATTTATAACAACAAGCCATTATAGGTGGACCCTCAGCTAGTTGGTTAAATTATTTAGTTACTATGTGGTCACCTAACTCCTGCATGTTATGAACCTATATAATTCACAGAATTCAATAATAATTTATTCAAAAATAAATTATTATTATAATTCACTCATAATGAAAATCAATTTGTATATAAAAAATCCTTGAACCAATCATAAAATGATGCATAATGAGACTATTGAATTTGATAGTCACTCGTATGAGAAATCTCTTATTTTTGCTCTTTAATGTGTTTTCTGCAAATGATAATGCAATGTTTAAATGGTCAATTTTATATATGAAAATATAACATGTAAAAGTTAAACAATAAAACTGATAAGAGACTTATTGTATTAATGGTGCAACTGATGGAGTATTGAATAAGACATATCAATGAGCATGTACCCAATCGATGTTGTCCATATCAGATATAGTTCTTTCTCCAACTAGATCATCATGAATTTGAGAGGGCTTATCTAATTTTGTTTCAACATCTATAAGATATTCTACAAAAAAATTAGTACACTCATCCATCAAATAACCATTGGATATTGATGCCTTTGAATGAGATATTTTGCATAAAAATTATTTCAATGTATTCATATACCTCTCAATATGATACATCCACCTGAATTTCACTGGACTAGCATCCATTACTTAATTAGTTAGGTACTTTATCAATTGTACCATAACATCAAAAAATGAGAGGGGAAATGGTTTCTCAAAGTGACAAAGTGTACGTACAGTTTTTTCCTACTAAGTTTTTAAATCACTCATTATTTGATTTCTTAAACAAAGATGTCTATAAAATTACTCATCTTAATTAACAGTTGAACAACATTTGGAGATAAATAATAAAAAATTACAATTGGAATCAACTGCTAATGTAGTATGTGATTGTCATGACTTTTCAACCCCTGCAATTTCATTCTAATCATGTTCACACACTTTGAAATATTAGAAGAGTAACCATCAGGCACCTTGATCATCTTCAAAATAGAAAGGAATGTCTCTTTCTCTTTCTTAGTCATCATATAATGTGCAACAAGAATATATTCCTTGTTTTCCTTAGCCAAATGTAAATGAAACTATTTCCTTAAACCCATTTCTTCAAAATTATGCCTTGCATTAACATGGTCCTTTGATTTTAAACTAACACCTAAAATGATCCATAATATATTATCACAAAAAAATTTCTCAATGTGCATTAAATCCATATTATGCCTTATCATGTTAGTTTTCCAATAAGGGATATTAAAAAAAATCTTTTCTTTTTCCAATTGTGATTGTGCTATCTACCTGCACCTCAAATATTAGGTAATGGATGTGCCATAAAATCCTAAAACTCATATACTATTTGAATATTTTCTTCCTCAATCTATGATAATATTTCTAATCTTGTCACGATCTTTGGTTTTGGGTTTAACTCTCTAGAACTATCAAATGCCACTCTTTACTTTATAAACCTATGCAAAGGGGGGAGAAAACATTTGTGACCCATGTATGACCATTTTTGGAATGTTTAATCCATACGAAATTTTTACTTTTATTACAATAAGGGCAAGAAAATCCACCTTTCATACTCAATCGTAATAAATTTTTATAAGCAGGGAAGTCATTGATTGTCCACAATAAAGAATCCTGTAGTTTGAACATTTCATTCATTTCATAGTCATAAGTCATCACACCATTTCCCCAAAATTCATTCAATTCATCAATTAATGGTTGAAGGTAAACATCAATATTATCCCCGGACTTCTAGGTCCATCAATAAGAGTGGAAAGTAATATAAATTGTTGTTTCATACAAATCCATAGAGGAAGATTATACGAAACCAACACCAAAAGCCATGTGATATGAGTTTCACCAACCATAGACCTAAATGGATTGAACCTATCTGCTTCCAACCCAAATCGGGCATTACAACCATCTTTAGAAAAGTTGGAGTGTTTTTGATCAAAATCCTTCCATGCATGAGATTCTTCCTTGTCATCCATCATATCACTGTCCTTATTTCTTTCTACATGACATATCATTAAATTAGAAACTTTAAATGACAAAAATAATCTTTTCAACCTAATATTTAAGGAAAAGTAAAACATTTTATTTATGATAATAAGTTTTCCCTGTTTTGTGGTCTAACTATGATGAGTCTGATTTCCCTCATTATCTTTCCACTTGGAAGTGCCACGGACCATACAATTATTGAAATGGAAAGTTTCCTTTATAAATATCATATATTTGTTTTCACATGAATCTATAGTATTATATGTAAAAACTAAGTTCTCTACTATCATAAGATCATGTTAATATGACTTAGGAATATTAGCATCACCAGGAAGTACCTTTTTCAATAACACCAGCAGCATGTTGAATGATGTTTTTGACCACTGATTCAAAGTATTCAAATGAAAAAAATCCATAATAAATGAAAATTTATTTAAAGTGGTGCACCCAAAATAAGTTCATTTTTTACATCATCAAGTATTTCATAAAACCTCAAGGAATCATGATCTGCAGCAGAGTTTATATTTATCTAATTGGTCTCAACATTCTGGATGTCAATGCCTTTAGGATCTAACCCACATACCATTTAAGCAATAATTTCATTCATCAGATCATTCATCCTCACTTCAACATCCATATGAACTATTTTTTGTATTTTGACAATGAATATATTCTTCCCCATGACAAGTCCAACTCTTATAATTTTTCATAAATCCATTCAAGAATAGTTTCTCCCTCATGGTATCTCATGTAAATTGATATCTTTTTTCACATTATCTACTTGAAAAACTAATATAGTCACATTGAAATCCCCCAGTGAAATCAATAAACTGCATAACACCCTTGAAATATTCTTTAGACATTTAATTTGGAAGATCAATCTAACTCTTATCCATATTAATATTTCTATAAAAAGTAGTAACATTTACACAAGTCTTAATATTATAGGAATTTTTTCAATTTCATATCACAAAAAATATTTAAAATAAATAATGACCAATTGCATGTGTACTTCAATTAATACTCTTCGAAAACAAAAAAAATAATTCACAAGGGACACTATCATCACATTTTAAGGATATTTAATTATTTATACCTATTATTTTTTTAAAATTATTCTTTTGTACATTATAAAAAAACACTTTATTAAGAAATTTTCAAACACTTATAAATAGAAATAATAATCTCTATATGATTATTCAAGTAAAAAAGAACACAAAACATTATAAGAACATGAAATAGAAATGAATATCATCATGAAGATGGAAAAATAAAAGTGGTCATTCATAAATTTCAAGGTCAGAGTGTTGTGGGCTTCATTATGAAGGAAAAGGTAAGGTGTATAGATAATAATGTATCGACACGTTTAAATATAAAAAATATATATGTTTTCATAGATAAACATTAATGTAAGTATGTAACTAATAATAATGTTAAAAAAATATAACAAAATTATAAAAAATAACTCCATATATTAAGTGGAACTAAACATTTGTTGACATTGTTTAAGGCTGTATCAAAATATGAAAATATTGATATAAATGTTTTAGGGTGAAATGCTAACTCTTGGAAAGGAAGACAGTTATAAGTTTTCAAGGAAAAACTACAATCCATCCCTTTAAGAAAGGTAATGTTGTATTAGTATAGTTTTGGTAATTGTATAGCCATTATCATTTCTAATTAACAATCTATTATAGTCAGCATACTTACTCTGGTAGTCTATGACAAAATAAAAAAAAATTACCCATAACATAAATAGTAATATAGAACATCAAAACGTGAATAAAAAAATATACACCCTTTTCACATGCTCAATATAAATAGGAATCATACATACAAATATAGTCAACACTAATAAAAAATCAATCTTAATACAAGTAAATATAATTACCATATATCATTTCATATGTCTGGGGGGAGAATAACTACTCGTATAATGAACTAAAAAGGGTGTATACTTTTTTCAGAGGTAAGATCACCCTAATAATGAGTATTCTCACTTCCATTCAAATTCATTTTATTTCAGTTATCAAATCCCCCAAATCTATTCTTAAGAGTGTCAAAAAATCTGTAATGGATTCCTATAGTATTTAACTAAGTGGAAATTTTCCAATGTGAAAGCATTACATGCCCAAAAAAACTCGTCAAACAAGGATATTAGGTTTAATTTCAGTTCATTAAATCTCAAAATATTAAATTTAATACTGAACAACCTCATAAATATATATCACATTCATAAAGAGGAATTAAAATAGTGTTCAATTAGGGATTACTTGAAAAATCTAAAAGATATGGAGTCTAAGGCCCAGCAAGACGCGAATGAGGGGCGGTTCTGAGGGAAGAAGGGCAGCGTGCAACTCTAGAAGCAGGCACAGTGATGGTCAAGGTGTAGTAGGAGGAGAAGGGGGTGGAGCTGCCGGAGTGAGAGTGTGACGAAGGAGATATGATTGGAGCCGGAGGAAGATGGTGCGATGAGTAAGATGGATCCGATCCAAAGCTGGACCTAGATCCTAATGAGGGTGCGACGAGGGATATGGCCAATAGATTTTCTAGAGGGGCTAGGGTTTGCTGGATCGAGGGGGGAGAGGTGTGGCGGCCGACAAGGGAGGGGTGGTGAGTGATTGAGGGGCGACGGCTGGTGGGGTTATGTTTTATGGGTGGGGGTGTGTGGGGGAGATGAGGGAGATGAGGGAGGGAGGAGGTGTGTGATATCTTTTTTTTGATAATCTTAGAGACTACTTTTTGTAGTCTTTATTTATTACTAATAGAAAACACCAACGACAAGCTCCCATTTTAAGGGGCACAAAAACCATAATTTGTAGTAGTGATAGGGATAAAAACCCACATAGTTTGATGTCGTAGATTAAGGTCACATGACAAGACAAATCCAGGTATTTTAATGTCTTGTGGTAAGGATTCTCATGTTGCAGAAAGAGCATCAATGAGGTATTTTTTGGGTCTTATGCATTGAATGTTTTCTCTAAAATAGTATCTCTCTTAGGGGAATGATATGAGGCTAATGCATGGGAGTTTCCCAGAATTAGAGAATTTTTCACTGTAGTGAGAGAGGGTGAAATCATATGATTATCGTACTTGGGGAATATTGTTTTTAGTATACATGGTAAGATGTTTGGGGTCATCCCATAACAATCATACATAGTTCATTCTGTTCTTATGGCATAGGGTAAGGCTACAATTTTATATAGTGTATTGAGGACATTGTCATGAAATTTAACATTGTACAAATAGGATATGGAAATAGGTGGTTTTACATCATGCATCTCAGATGTGGGGGACTCACTCCTCATCCCTTGGGATTATGTGATCACTTCTCATGTGCCTTTGGTTGGGTGTGGCGTTGTCACTACCATGGAGGAGTTTTCAATCATGAGGTACATGTTAGGTTCCCTCTTCTTAGAAGATACAGACATTAGGGTACATATTCTTAGAAGAAATAGGTATGTTGGATGCTCAATATTCACTTGGGTGAAGTAGGAAGACATGGGAGTGGGCAGAACAGGTCACATGGGGACTCGAGGTGTAGCTAAACCGGTCCTGGATTAGTGGGGGGGTCAACCACTCAACCTTCATGAAAGGGTGTCAGCAGAAGAGAATCACCATAGAGAAGACTAGGAGGAGGGTTTCATGAATCACGAAGCCTATATGAGAGGTTCTTCATGAATCTCAAGTTCCTCGTGAATGTCAGGGTAATCATAAAGGCGTATGCTTCCTAAAATAGGGTTCCCCTTCCTCGGTGTAAAGTCCTAATTAATAGGGGGAGTTCTTCGTAAAGTCATAATGCTTCACGAAGCCTCAAGTACCTCAGAGGGAATTATTCATCCATGAAGGGATTGGGACTTCATGTAATGAATCTATAATTTGAGTGGAGTCTCTCAAGAATACAAGGGAGATGGTTCCATGAAGATTGTATACCTTGGGTGATCCATTTTCTCATTTTTTTCATGAAGCTTAGGAGGTTCGTGAATAGAGTGCAATTTAGGAATTTGAAAGGTCATGGTTTGAAACTAAAAATTATACTGAATGGGGTATTTATAGGTTATGGGTCTCATGAATATTGGATTAATTATCAAATAATTTTCTAGATTCATGAATGCAAGAAGCTAGGCGAGTCTGAATATCGCTCTCATGTTGCTCCTATCAACCCTTTCCACTTTAGTGAAGCACTCTATGACTTCAAATGTCTTTTTCAAAGAGTTACTATAAATATTTCATGTAGTTTGAAAACAATTTTCATGGATAGGGGTCGTTTTGATCTTTGATCATTCGTGAATCTCATTATCTTCACAAACCAAAATATTAGAGGGATTTTTGGGTATTTTTCCTTGGATTCATTCTGAATCAGTCATTCCTTCCTCAATAATTCACATGAAACACATATTTCAGCATTAAAAATAATATTTAAAACTAAGGGTGTGAAAATAGGTGGGTTAGTTCAGTCTAAATATTATCTCACCCAATATTCAAAACCACAATATATGGTTTTTCATAAAACTCAACATGGTGGGTTTATATGGTTTAAAGGGTGGGTCGATTTGATTTAGAAAATACTTGAAAAAATTAATAAAAATTCATAAGTTTTTTAATTCATAAAGATAAATAATGTTTCAAATTCAATAATTCCTTCAAATATCACATTATAAAAGTTATCATTTTTTGATAACCTAATATTTTAATCTAATAATCAAACAAAATTATATTTTTTATATAAAAAATTAGTTATATTATAAGGACCACAAGGGTATTAAGTGAGAGATACTCTGAGTGGGTGATGAATTATGGTATAAAATGTGTTCTAACTTAAACACTTAATCCTCAAACTCTTATTGTTCTAAATGATCTTAACCCCATTATTAGTAGGGTCAGACTTAAGTTATTATTTCAAAAATGATTTGATTATTATTTAACTTTTATATTTACTTAAATAGTTTTATCAATGATGGATCAAACCACACTCACCAATTTATGTCTTACATAATATAAAAAACATGTACTTAAGAAAAAATAATTTACTTGGTTTACACATACTAGGATAATCTAAGGAACATACAATGATAACATGTCTATGTAATAGGATCCACTAAACTAACTATTTGGTGGAGTGTTTAGGATAGGTAACTCCATTCCTAGATTCATAAACCTTACAATGATTTAGGTATTGTTTTCTAACTCCATAAGGAATCTCCCTTACTCCTCTCTCTTTTTTAATTCTTCAAGAAAGGAAAAAAATTGAAAACACACACCAACTCAAAAAAACATCACTATATTTATTGATGCAACTGAGTATAGATATGTGATCCTTGATCTATATATGTTTCTCCTTTAAATACCAACTATTAACATAAACATGATAGTAACATCATATTCAATGATTCATCTGAAGGTTTTAGGCACAATGAAATCACCTATTGTGGGAGTTAAATTAAAATTTCTTTTAACATATAGTTTCATGAAACCCAAATGGAGGACATTTTCACATTAAATATAATTAATTGTTTAGGATCATAAGAAATTATTTAACATGGCTTAGGATCCTTTATTTTATATATAATTTTATCATTTGAAAACCCTTTTCTAGATGACCGTCATTACGGTGTAAGGATCCAAGTATAGGATCCCTATAGTGGTGATCAACACATGCTCATTTGATCTTTGATCAATGCCAATTGATTTTTTAGTACTAGTGTAGTGAATCAATTGTCTTGCATCATTCATGTTGATTACCCATCCTTTTATCTTGAAGGAATCTCTCTTGTGTTTCTCATTATTGATAGGAAGAGATAAAGAATAATTTTAGAGAGAAATATATTGAGCATAATGATTCTCTATTTCTTGATGAACCCTAGAAAATAGAGATAACCATCTATTAGTTTGTGTTTTGGTAAATATATTATTTAATTGAATTCTGAACCTTAAATAATATAATAATTCTTAATAAATCCCATGCCACATATTAATAAAATAATATTATTATTTTATGGCGTGAACTAACATGCATAATTAAAAATATTATTTTACTGGATTATAATTTAATATTTATCATAAGACATGGTCTTGGTACATTCTAACTCCTCATCATTTATTGAATACTCAAATAAACATTTTATTACTAAATAAATATCTTTATTTCATTAATTAAATTCAAATATAATTTAATAAAGATGAATAGAAACACTTAGTGTGTGACCCTCTAGGATTCTTTCTTGTTGGAATTTTGTAGGTATGCATAATGTCCAAAATTACTATCTATAAATGGGTTAAGACACCCAAGAGAAAGAGCTTATTATCACAATGTAAACAACCACATATGAATACTCACTGTGTAATATAACCCCCCTATCTCAATATCTCATCAAGCAGGTCTCACATCTGTGTCATCAACCTATGTGCCCAATATGTCTTTCTTTGACTATCTAAAATAAACATCATTACACCATGGCCATGGAATTTATGTGAAAGTTATATTTTAATAAAAGGTATGAGATATCAACTTCCATAAAGATGTAAAGGAAGAAATCCTTCCTTTAATTATCCATTAATAACACTCCATTCATGATGCACTCAATGTACCCTACTTCTGCCAATATATGGTGTGATAATTTTTGTTAATAAATGTAAGTGTGTGATTAATGAAATTAATTAATGATATTCTTGAAGTATAAGTACCATTACACATTATTGTAGATAAGAATATCTAATGACACCAAAATATGTAGAAATCTTACAGGTGGGTCTATTCTTATAATCTCCCTTTTGGAGATTAATAAGTATGAACTTCATAATATGAATCTTTATCCTCTTATGAGTACTCACACCCAATAGTCTATATAATATGTTCCCTTTCATAGTTCTTTACCCAATAATAAAAATAGTTTTAAGAATATCATCATAACATTTAATGTTTATCATCATATAGAAGAACTGTTATTCCTTTTTCAATGGGACAAATAATCTAGGACATTATCACATCAATGCTGTGTAGAATAATAATAATTATGTGATAATATATTTAAATTAATACACATGTATCTAAATATACAAGTAATAGTAAGTAAAAAAATTTGGTTTTAGGGCACCAAATCCAACAAATTACCACTTACACTAGATCCAACTACTAAGGACCGATTAGTTACCACATGTAGAAACGTGATTCCATTGAGTATGGAAACAACTTCTAGTCCTATCATGTTCCGGTAGATATGGTTGGAAAAATACAATTGTCTTTTTAGAAAATCCATTTACTATAACATTACTATCTTGATAAAATCCTTCAAGTAGTGATATAACGGAGTATCCACCTATTCTTACCATGTCAAAGTCTTAAAATATTGAAAAAATCCATAGTCAAATATTATCATAAAGTGATAAAGATATTTCTTTTGGTATAACCCAAAATTGGAATAGGAAACATCTACACTGCTTATAATCCACAAAAAATCATTCTTTATACCTGAAATGTCCTTGGCTTGTCCTAAATTCTTCATTTTGAATCTTCCAAACAATTCATGCTTCAGCTATTAGATCCTTACTCTAATTAGTCAAACTTACAAAATTATAACCACATATAAAAAGAAATATAATGAATGTTCCATCATCCCATTCCTTCTAGTAAGAATAATGATCTATGTTTCACCTTATGAAACCTTCTTCTGACATAAATTAGTCTAATTTTTTATTTCATTATCATGGTGCTTTCTTCATCCCATAAATAATTTTCTTCATCTTACAAACCAAATTCATATTCTCAACTTTTGTATAACATACTGTTTGCCTCATTTAAATTTATTCCTCCAAAATTCCATGAAGAAAGGTCATATTTACATCCATATATTCTAGGTATAAATATTTTGTTTTAATCATGGTAATTATAATCTTAATATTTTCATATTTTACTATCTGTGATAATTTTTTTGAGAAATAAAAATCCTCCATCTATTGAAATATATTTTCCTCATTCTATGATTCATATTTTTCATATAATCCACCAATTAATTTAATCATAAAACCAAATTATTCTTTAGTTTTTTTTCATTTTTGTAGGTCAGGGATCTCCCAAATTAATTTTAACTTTAATGAAGTCATTTGTTTATCCATCTCTGACTTCCACTATTTTGAATCATGTGTGGATTCCTCTTTCAGGCTTTATAGATCTCCTTCATCTATTATAAGAATAAATTTTACATAAAACTTAAATCTCTAGATCGGATTTCTAACTCTGGTTAATCTCTTCAACTAAGTTCAATGCATTATACTACTCAACTTATCTCTTACTTTTGGTAACTAAACTTCTGATACTCTGACTACTAGATCCTTAAATTATGGTTCTCCTACTCAATATTAAGCTTCCCTTGAAATTTATGGCACATATTATGTTGGTATCACCTATAAACTTTTGGTTCTCTCGTCTAAGTCCTTTATAACTTGTGATCATCCAGTGATCTCATTCAGATAAACTTAGATTTTGATATTTTATTTAATTCATTCAAGTTCTTTTACCACCAGGTTCTGGTCCTTCTATAAAACATCTTCATTAAAGTTAACATCTTGACTTCTAATAACTTCTATTTTTTATTTATCCCAAATCCAATAGTTGAAATTATCATCACCATACCAAATGACAAAATAAACCTTAGACTTAGCATCAATATTGTCTCTTCCCTTAGAATCAATATTCAAGTATTCCAAGCTTCTATAGACTTTAAGGTGTTAATATTCTTGTCATTTTCCAAACTATAACTCATCCATAAGTTCCTTCCCAAATTTTGATAATAGAATTCTATTGAATATGTATGATACTCTATTAATAGATTCTTCGCAAATTCCCTTAGAAATTAAAAAATGTAGTCACATACTTTGAGAATTTGTTTTCAAAATATGATTCATCCTATCAGTCACACTATTCTGTCACAGAGTTTCAAGAACTATCTTCTCATACCATGTCCCCTTATTATTTCAAATGTTCTGGAAATTGTATCTATTGTACTCACCACATTTTTTAGAATGTATTCATTTTATCTTCTAACCATACTCTCTTCCCACCATGGATTTCCATTGAATGAAATCTTGAAATGCATTAGATTTATGCTTTAGAAAGTAAATCCAAAAAATTTATCATAGCATGATCAATAAATGTTACAAAGTAAAGTGAACCTTCAAGGTACTAAATAAGGGAAGATACCCAAACATCAATCTTCATAAGTTCTAACTTTTTATACATGGGCTTATTATTATATAAATTAAAGGAAATCCTCCTTTGTTTCCTTCACACACATATTTCACATATTTTTATGTCTATGTGATTAGGCTTCAGTGTGGATTTAGCTACTAAAAACTTCATGTTCTTTTCACTGAGATGTCCAAGCATAAAATTCCAAACCTATGGGTTTTATAAACTTCTGTCCAATGTAATTAAGTTTGTGATTTTAGTTAAATACATAGTATTGTCCTTTAATCCTTTTAAAAAACCATGGATCCTTGAGTAACTTTCCATATTCTATTATTAAAGGTAGTTTGATAACTTTCATCATCTAGTTGTCCAATTAAAATTAATTTATTTCACATATTTGAGACATGTCTAACTTATTTCATCTTTAATACTCCTCTATTATTCATTTGGATATTCACATATCCTTTTCCAATTATCTCTAGAGTTTCATCATCCACCAACTGTACTTTATTGAAACTTCTAAATAGATAATTCTCAATGCATATCCAATATCCATTTTAATGGAATGATGCACCCAAATCAACCACCCATGACCCACCATAATATTTATATGAATAAATATTTCAATTCCTCTTTCCGTATTACCAATAGAATTTGAGACTCTAGAAATTTAAAATGTTCCAGAGCTCTCTTTTTCACTCCTATAGTCCTTATTGGTGTGTACTTTTTTCCAAACTTTCAACATATAGGGCTTGTACTAATCAAGTTTTATTGGGTCTTGTCTAGTGTCTAATATTTTGAAGATTTATTTTAGTAAATCTACTTCTATTAGGGTGAACACTCTTATCCATAAATATTAAGAGCATTGTTGGATGGTTCATGGACTTCCCTCTAACAAAGTTATTCATTGAGAATAAGATTCTAGATATCATAAAATATTAAATCTATTTCCCCACCAAATTTAATGAAAAAATCATCATCACAACCAAAATCTCTGAAATAAATGAAAATAGTAGGAGTGACTATGCACAATCCCTGAACATTACCTTCACCAATTCAAGTTTCCCTAAAATCATATTGAAATCATTCACATGATCTTCCACTGGTCGTCCTTCTGATTACCATAGGAAGAACAACATATACATTATGAAAACTTTGTTCAATGTTTTAGGTTACTTATACATATCTTCTAATTCCTTTATTATATATCTCTTTGTATTTATAATGTTAAAAGTAATATTCTTTCTAAAGACATCCTCACCGGTGTAAAATCTTTCTTGTCCATTGTTCCCATTTTTCTATTTACATATTATCTTAAAAAAACATTAAGTGGATAATTAAGGTCCTTATAAATCATATGATATTCCATATGCATCCTCTAGAATCAAAAAATCCATTCCATCAAACTGGTCTACCCAGACCTTTCTATCCTAAAATTGAGATATCACCAAGGTAAGAGTGGGTGAAGAAACCTGAGCTTCTTGAACCATGTGTGATGATAAAAATTAATAGGGAAACTCAAATTTTTTACTATAATAAAACCACTAGAAAAATAAAGCATTTTACACCAAAATATTATATATCGGAGGCTCTTCACAGCATATATTCAACCTCTATAATTTCTTGTTGGTCAGATAGGAGTTGTAAAAAGACTCAAGAGGGGTGTGAATTGATTTCTTGAAATTCTCTTCACTTAAAACACTCTAGGTTAAGGTGTGATTGTTTTTGATATTTTCTTATCACAATTAATAAATAATAAATAAAACAATAATAAAAGGACAGAGCACAAAATATTTATGGTGGTTTGAGGTATAGATATCCCATAGTCAGCACCACCAACAGTCAACTCCTACATCTTGGTGATTTCACTAGTGTCAGACCTTTTCCTAGAGACTTCCTGGATGAGTTAAATCAACTATCACTTGGTAAAAATACAAGATATTTTTCAGGATCCTAAAATTATTTACAAAAACAAAAAACCTTTAACACTCAGTACAATGATTGCTTACTTCTAGTAATGAGAAAGAATAATTAGAGATTACAAGATGAAGTATATATTTTTAGGATGAAATTGAAAGAAAAGAATAGATCTACAAGTGATAAAATAAGAATAGAAAATAGCTGAAAGAGTGTCTTAAAAACATGGAAAGATTCATCTTGAAATCTCAACTATATAAAAAATTATTCTTCTTTTTCTTCTTGGAATAGAGAAGCGGCATCACAAAAGCCTTCAAGAGAGAGATATAGAGTATATTGTTGATTTTATTATTGTTGTTATTGTTCAAATATTTAACTATATTTTACCTAAAATATTGTTAATATAACATCTAAAACAAAAAATTATATCAATAGAATCACTAGGTTTCCTTTACTTAAAATTTCTTTAGTAAAAATCACTAGGTAATAAAAAAATCTTTGTTTCTTTCATTCTTTGTACTTGCTGCATTTTGGAAATTAATTTTACATAATTCATTGAAATAAGCATTAATTTTAATGTTAAATACTAAAATAGTAATAAATACCTGATTTTTAGAATAATTTAGTCAATTTTGGATCACCATGTAGCTAAAATGCACATACAAGAATTCGTGTAGTTGAATTGATCTGCATAGTCATTATTTATGTTGGTGAATTTTTCACATAGTCATCCTGATCACATAGATATAATTAAGTAGAAATATTGATCATGTAGTTTATCTTCACCTATCATGTTGAATCACATAGCCGATTGGATCCATGTATCTAAATATTCCATGGATCCAAAACACATATCCAAATTCTCAATGGGTTGATTCCACATAGTCATTTCATTAATGTAGTCATTTCTCATGTAGTAGATACTATGATATAGGTGATTATCATCAGAAATTCCATCACATAGCTGATTTACATAGAAAAATGCTTAACATAGTTAAACTCCACAGAGCCAAAATCAACATGTAGCTGATTTTCCAAACTTATTGAAAATATCTATAGAAATCAAGATTAAAAAAATTGAACTATTATAGTAGATTTGAACTAAATAATATTAAAACCTTTTAATAACAATTAAAATATGATTGATTAGTAAAATAATAAGGGTTTTAGGATCATTAAAACATAAATTACATGATATATGTTGGAAAAAATCAATAGTCCAACAATATCTACCTTTTGATGATAAAAAATCAATCAACATTAAAAATAAAATTTTAAATAGTTAAAAGAGTTTTGTAGAAAATATATATAATATATAATACTCTTAAAATATTTTTTTTTATTTTATTCTCCATATTTATCTGACATATCCCCATTTTTTGACATTAAAAGAAAGGTAAAGGATAGGAAAACACATTCACTATATCATATTGAGTCCCAAATGGTTAAAATACAAGGAATAAATTGAATTTGAATAAGGCACGACTGAAATTATGGGATTACAACAAGTAAAAAATTCATGAAAATGGAAAACATAAAATGAAAACAACCACTTCACAAACAAATAGATAGATAAATAAAAACTTTATAAAATAGGATCACTTGTACTAAATATTGATACATAACACATGCAGAAATACATATACACAATATCAGTTGAATGACCTAGGATTGTGGATGGGTTAAAAGTTATATGGAGGTTTTAGTGGTGGTTTATTAAAGGTTTTAGAAGAGTAAGAGGCAGTGGGTGGTTAAACCACTAGAGGAGGGACTACCCTTCCAATCTCTACTGTAGAACTATCTTGATCTCCAAAATCAGATCTATCTCAAGGCTAATGTGTAGGCCTGCTCAAAACTTTGTCAATGTATTTATAAGAAATGATAAAACCATTGGAACCCAACATTTTGAAGTTCATTTTCTTTGTAGGCACTGAATGGGTAGCTTATGTTTTAATGGGTTCAGTATCATACTTTAATTTTTATCATTTATAGATAGTGTCTAGATCAAACACAGTTTCAAACTTCTATTATGACCCCTTATAGATATCAATAGGTGTTGGGATAATGCATATTCTTTCTATAAGAAAAAATTACATCATCACACATGTCAATCATCTAGATAATATCCATCTTACAGAAGTTCAAAATCTTTGTACAACCTTGTCGATTCATCTAAGCAAAATTGGAGAGATAATTTTTCAACCCTTTAATAGCTTTAATATATCTAGTAAAAATATCTAAGAATAAGTACTAACTATATATATTGGATGAGAATAACTAGAATAATCTACAAGGGTTCTAAAAATATTTCTACCTAAATTCTATCTACAAATACTTTTAATCAGATCAGACTCCCTTTTGTTAAGTTTAACTTATGGTATATGTGTTCTAAATACTCTACAATGACTTGAGAAAAATCAAGGACATTAATTGAGGGTTATTGATAAATTAAATCTATGGTTGTAGCTGGGATAGGTGAAATAGGCCTGATTGGAATGTAAACAACAAGCTCTTTCCCTTTGTCTCTAGCCGGTGAAATAAAGGATTCTTCATATTCTAAATAACTAGTCTCGTATTCATAATAATATGAGTAAATATATGAAATACCATCCTAGATATTACCTAACATTGATGAAAAGTTCTGATGGTTCCTACTAACTAGCCCAAGAAAGGAATAAATCATGTGTTATATATCCTCAAAAGATATTAGATTTTTATCCATCTTGTTACTGATCAATGGAAAATATTTCCTATGAAATATTATAAATTTATTCAATGAAATATTAGTTCAAATTCATTCTCTTATTATAGCTTCTTTAGTTTCATTAAACTCATAAAATGGATCCTTTATAGAATTTTACAAAATCACTGGAGTGATTATACCACATTGTAATGACTGGATTTAGGATGAAACTAAATTCAATTTTGAAGAAATTTGATCAAAATGAGTCTAGATATCATAAACTAATGAAGTCTCTAAAGTGGTTATGAAAATTGGTTGAAATATCATAATGAAATTAAAGTGTCTCACCACTATACTTCTCAAATTATGAAATTCCTCCTTCATATATGATTTAAAACTTTGAATCTCATAAAGGGAAGCCTCAAAAAGTTCTTTCTGAACCACAAGAAGGTTCTGAATCACATATCTCTATGATTACACCATAAATAAAAGTTATTTCACTTATAAATTAGTAGAATAGAAACTTTGTATCTCTCTTAACCAAACACTCATATCCACAAACTTCTTATCATTTACACTAGAATAAATTGGTTTCACTAGTTCAAGATTCTTAATCAAATTGGTATGGGAAACCATCATCCCAACCTACCTATCAAAGTTATCTCTAGACACTATGGTTTCATTAAAATTTATAATATTATCCTTGGAAGAGATCAACTCCCTCTTTAGATCATCACAATATCCCTTGAGATTATCAAAATTAGTGAAAACCACTGATGTAAAAGTCTATATATTCCTCTCAACATCAGGTCATTCAAAATATTTCACAACTAATGGTGAATCCTCTTGCAGATGAGGAGGAGATGGAAGGTTCTTGGGGGTATTAATTGAATAGTAGCTTCCTATAAGATCAAATTCACTATTGCATCTCTATCAACAGCAGGTGATTCAAAGGGTGATCAACCATTGTATGCTCAACCTCAGACTCCACGACAATAATTGCTCTGACCACTGATCCTTTCACTCTAGCTCTAGAAACTGACACACTAGGCTCAATATCAAATGGGATTTACACTCTTATATCTACAACTATCTCAATAGTGGGCACCTCTGCTTGATTTGATTCAATATCATTGGTAGCTACAAATTTCTGACTCTAAGATACTTTTAAAACAGGTATCACCTCTATCAATATAAGCTCAGATCTCCCAACAACAATCTCTTTCACTTCTCTTCCAGGAACCACCTATGTGGGTGTTGCATCCCTATGAGGTGAGGTCCTGGACTGATCCAACTAAATTGGTGTAGGAGGGGGATAACCACCTAAGTATCACTCTCTTGGGAAACAGGATTCAAGTATTCGGAGTCATCACCCCAATTGCACTTGGAGGTCTTCAGAAGAAAAGTAAATAAATTGTTTCTCTTATGAAACTTAACTAATCCTCCATTATTTTGATCCACTTCCTTCATCTTCAAAATTAGAGACACAATTCTTTTATAGGGGATATAATTGATCTTCACTTTTCCAAAAAAATAGCACATGAACCTTATCTTGTACCTTGGAATGTTTAGATTCATATTGGTGATAATGAAATATAAAAGATACATGTCTTAAAAAAACTATTCTCATTTCAACTACTCTTTAAGAAATCCATGTTTGAAAGAATTTACATAGAACCTTCCATTCATCCTCTAAATATTTCATTAATTTCTTCTCAAAATTAGGTGACCCAAAAAGAAATATAAAAACATATAAAGGCCCTAAGATGATTATTCCAATTAGGTATTGACTCAATTTATGTTCACTATAATGAGTCCAATGCAAGATATGTTCCATATACATTATATAAACTAATAAGGATTTCCTATTCAAATTCATAGATAGAACATCATTTGTTTCGCCAAATTGGAACTTAGTATTCATCATAAACTCATTGACATCATATTAAATCAATAACCCAAACTTCTTCTCATTCAAAACAAATGAACAACCCTTGAACTGAAATACCTTCGACAACAACAACTCCTTTCCAATAAACCAGGACATGTCTATAGCTTTCCTAGCAAGTACTCTGTGTGGTGCACCCCCAACTTTGGATTTATATTAAAAACCAAAATTTCTATCATCTACATGATTAATCTTCCCCATTTTTGAGAGTTCAGTTAAAGGTTGATATATTTGATAGGGTGTTGGTTTAGTTTTAAGATAGAAAGGATTTATTCAATGGTGGGAGAGGAGAGGGTAGATTTTAGGGTTAGGTTACATACCCAATTTAGGAAAAGTATATGTATGTTCTTTGGTTTTATGGTAAAATCTTAATTTAAATAAGGAATAAAATAAAAGAAAATAAGACAAAAATAATTTCAAAGTGCTATAATTATTTTTTTAAAATATTAAATTAAGTCACAAATAAATATAAAAGCTAAACATATTTTGAAAAAAAAATATATTAAAATAGGATAAATTCATTTAAATTTCACAAAATATTAAATGATAATGAAAATAACAATAAATATAAACATTTAAATCCAATTAAACTAAAAATAAAAAATTAAGTTAAAATCATTTGAATTCAAATAACCCCAATTCTCACTTAAAAAATAAAAATACTCACATGTAAAGTTATTAGTAAAAATATTAGTTAACTAATTATTAGTAGAGATAAATTCAAGATAGATATCACCTTCTAAGCATGATCTCTCAATAAATGATGACATAGATCAATATTCTTTATTCCTGAATGATTTCTTGGATTATTCATAATGTTTATGGAACTAGTGTTATCAAATTTTATTTAAACATGATTAAAATTGAATCCAAAAAATCCATCAAGGTGTGTTTCATCCAAAATACTTTTACACAACAACCACCAGCAACTATGTACACTATTTTAGTAGTAGATAATGCAACTGAGAATTTTTTCTTACTAGACCAAGATACTCTATATTTACTTATAAATTTATGGTTTCCTAAGGTATTATTCCCATATATTATATAACCACCAAATTCTTCATCTGAATATGAATTTAAATTTAAATCAAATGTATTTAGAAAGAGAAATTGTTCCTTTCAAATAGCTTAAAATAATTTTGGAAACTTTTCAATGAGATTCCTTAGGATTTTCTTAGAATATAGAACACAAGCATACACAAACATAATTTTTAGTCTACTAGAAGATAAATATTTTAGACCCCCAATTATTCATCTATAAAAATTTTCCAACGGGTTTCTCAGCTTAATCCAAATCTATATTTTCATTATAACTCACAAAAGTTTCATATATCTTATTTTTTTCAATTAAAAACCTTTTAAGTAAGTTAAGTATGTATTTTTTTATTTATCACATTTTCATATCCTTTTTGATAAATTTGAAATCCAAGAAATAAATTTAACCCAACAATCATACTCATTTATATTTCTCTTTTCATGAGTTTTTGAAAATTCATTAAACAATCATGTAGTTGCAGAACAAAAAATAACATCATCGATATATATTTTAACTAAAAATATATCTTAAGATGAAGTTTTATTGAAAAGAGTAGGATCTTTAAATCTTACTAAAAATCCATTTGATAAAAGAAAAGATCTCAAATGATCATACCAAGATCTTGGTTCTTGTTTAATACAATTAATATCTTTAGTAAGTTTGAAAATATAATTTGAAAATTGGGGATTTTAAAAACTTTGAGGTTATTCAACATAAACATCTTATATAAAAAACCATTTATAAATGAATATTTAAAATCAATAATATATAGTTTTAAATCCATATGATGTGCCTAGAAAATGAGAATTATAATGGATTATAATTTTTCTATGATGAAATTTTTTTTCTCATAATCTATTCCTCCATCTTTATTATACCCTTTAACCACTAATCTAGCCTTATTCCTAGTGATCACACCATCTTAATCTTGTTTATTTATAAAAACCCACTTTTTTCTATAATAGGGTAATCAGAGGTTCTATCAACTAATTATTATAAATTGTACCTCTTGAACTAGTTAAAATCATATTGTATAGCTAAAACCCAACTCTCATTGGCTAAATATTCCTATAAGGTTTTAGGTTCAATTTGGGATAAAAAGGAAGAGAATTATATATTGTTTTATACACTTTTTCTGGTCCAAATTCATTCATCTAAGTTTCCAATTATTGGATAAAAGGAATGATTTTTAGGGTTCTAGACTGTGTAGGAAACACACTTTAAGGTTCACTAGTGTGTATCCTTTCAGGATTGGTTTTAATAAAGTCATGTTCGAAATTTTCAACCTTTCTATTATCAAAAAGTGGATCTAGACTCATTTGTTCAAAATAATCACTTAACTCATCAACTTATGTCATTCTATGATCAAATGGATCACTTTTATAAAATTTCATGTGATTTTATTCTTTAACAATCTTTGACCTTTTGTTGAAAACTCTATAAGCCTTATAAGTAGTATAATAACTGAGAAATATTCCTTAATCATCCTTTGGATCAAATTTAACAAGATCATCCTTAATGTTCAAAATGTAAAAATTGAATCCAAATACTTTAGTGTATCCAAACATTGGTTTTCTATTATTCCATAATTCATAGGAATTTTTCTTTAAAATAGTCCAAATTAAAACTTTTTTAATGAAATAACATTTTATATTTATATCTTAATCCCAAAAGTGAGTGGTTAGGTTATACTCACATTAAATAGTCCTAGAAATTTATTATAAGATCATATTCTTAATTTCACCAAAAACATTACATTGAGGTGTCCTAGGGGAAAAAAATTATGTTTGATACCATGTTTTAAACAAAAATAATTGAACTCATGGTTCTCAAATTCACCTCCATGGTTACTCCTCAAAGAAATAATTAAGTAAACTTTATCTATTTGAACTAATTTATAGAAACTTATAAAAACATAACAAGATACACTTTTAAGACTCAAAAATAAAACTCAAGTAAACCTAGATAAATTATCAACTAACACATAAACAAAATATTTTCCTCTTAAGCTTATAGTTCTAGGAGGTCCAAAAAAATACATGAGGATATGTTTCAGATGACTAGATGTTACAACCTATTGAATTGATTAAAGATATGACTTATTTTTCTTACCCATTTTTCATGCATCACATGGTTTATATTTATTTTATTTAAGTTGAGGTAAATCTAAAATTAAATTTGTCTTGGATAATTTTCTCATAGAGTGAACATTAAAATGACCAAGTATTATTTGCCAAATCCTAGATTAATTTTTTTCTACATTTAAACAATTCACATTTTTTCTACACAAATAATTAAGATATAATATATATAAATTCTCAATTATATAAGCCTTAAAATTATAGAGTTTATCTCTAAAATTATAATATGAATTATTTGAAAAATCTATAGAGTAACCTTCATCAAAAATTTGGGAAATAATTATCAGGTTGTGTTTTAGTCTTTCCACATAGAGAATTTTTTTTAAGAGAACTAATATTGGATTTCCAACTCATCTAACTCTAATAATATTCCCCCCAGCATTATCACCAAATGTGATATAGCCTCTATCAATTTTAGATAAATAATAAAATTTGAGAAATGATCACTCATATTCCTTGTGCATCCAATATCCATATACCATTTTTTATTCTATTATAGTTTTTTTCTATAAAATAGATCAAACAAGAAATTTTTTTGGTACCCATATTATCTTGGGTCCTAAAATTTTAGTAACCAAATATTTACGAATCCAAATCCTCTTTTGATTTCCAGAAAGTATAGCATTGAATTTTGAAAAATTTATTGAAATAAAAGCATTCTTAACACCACAAAATTGAGGGTTCCTTATACCTAAACAATTTTTATAATTTCTAGGTTCTCTATAATGAAAAAATAACTTTATACATGTTTTTTCTTTGAACTAGTCAAAAAATTGGTTTTTTATAGCTTTGGTTTTTCACCTTATCTTTCAATTCCAAACTTATATCTCTAAATTTTATTTTTACCAATGATTTGGTTTAGGTAATTTTACCAGTTTGTAAAAACACTAGTCGCATCTTTAAAGGATTGAACTTGTTTTTTCAATATTTCAATTCTATTACCATGTTCCGCAGAAGAAGAAATATATTTTTTAATCTTAACATTCATGTCTAAATTTTATTTGTTTAAGTCCTATTTTTCACTTACAAAAACATTATAAGAATTCCTTACAAAAAAATTATAATAATTGTTTGGGGCCTTATTTTTATTTTGAAAACATTTATATTTTCTTTCTAGAATGGTAAAATATTCATTTAGTTCTTCAAAGGATAAATTTTCATATTTAGAATAAAACTCATAGAAAAAAGAGTAAAATGAATGTACCTCCTCATATAGTACCATAAATATCATGTTTGAATTTTTAATTGATATTTTAGATTCAGATTCGTAAGATTTTTCATCGCTAGAATCATTAGAGAGACTCCATATGGACTTAATAGCTATTTTCCCTTTCTGTTGAATTTTGTTTTCCATTTTTATTTCCTATCATATTTCCTTTTTTATTTAAGTTTTAGAAAATATGGTTTGATATGTCCAAGCTTCTTGAACTCATATCACCTAAATTCCTTAGAACTTTTATCAAATTTTCTTTACTTTTTGAAGGATTTATTGAATCCTCTTATCTTATTGTAAAACTTTTTAAAATTCTTAGAAAATTGAGCATGATCGCCATCAAAATATGAACTATTTAAAGTATCCTCATCAGATGATTCAAAAATAAGTATACGTTTTCTCTTGTTTTCATCCTTTTAAGTAGAAATATTCAAAGTAGTATTTTCCTTTTTAACAATTCTATCATCACTAGCTTTAGCTTTCATTTATGAATCATACATCATGAATGTGCCGAAAAAATATATTATTTTTAAATCATTCAAAATAATAAATTTCCTAATGGTAGATAATATTCCACTACATTTGAATGGAAGAACTCATAGAACTTTAAATAATTGATCAGGCTTAGGAACTGGTTATCCTAGAGAATCAACATTATTCACAATTTATATCAACCTCCCATTCATCTATGTTATGATTTCCCCATCAATCATTCTAAATGTGTGAAAAAAAATTCTTCATGGTATTTTACATCAACTATCTTAAATTATTAGTTCCTTCATAGGATACCAATATAGTTATCTATATTTTATGTGTTATAGCATGTTGAGAAACTTTGTTGAACTTATCTAGACCAAGTCCACATATAATAACATTCATGTCATTAGAGTTCAAATCATATTCACCTTTTTAAATAACATCCCATTTTTCTTCATCTACTTTAGGAATTTTGTAAGGATTAATGACTTTCAAATAAATTTTTAGACTAAAGTTCTTAAAATAAATAATCATCCATGCCTTCCAACATCTTTAATTTTTTCTAATAAAATAGAGTGATCTTACCATATACATTTCTTTATTATCAATCAAAGTATCCATTTTAATATGATCTTTATGAGTTCAAAATTTTAAATTTGAGAAATCAAGAGTCCCAAACATTGATATTAACTATTGTATAGATAAGAGCTATACAAAGACTCAAGAGTGGGGTGAATTGAGTTTTTGAAATTTAATTCACTTTAAACCACCCTCTATAAAGGTATTATTGTTTCAGATCTTATTCAATCATGAGAAAGAAAAAAACAATAAGAAAAATATAAAATATAGAACATTTATAGTTATATGGGGCACAAAGATCCCCTAGCCTACTTCACCAACACTCAACTCCAAGATCTTAGTGATTTCACTAGTAACAGTTCTTTTCCTAGAGACCTATCGATTAAGTGAAAGACGATGTCAATTGGTGTAAATCTAGGATATTTTTTATTATCATACAAGGATTTACAAAAAAACATCCTTCAAAAATCAATACATGGAGTGTTTACTTCTTGAAATGTGAAAGAAATGTTAGACCCGTGACACTCTTGACAACGAGCTAGATACCCCACAAACCACTAATTCGGGATTGCACTCAATTGGGCCAAGTATCAGGATATCTCTCCTATATAGATAGGAATTTGTTTATCCACCCCAGATATTCATACCTGGGGTTGAGTAGCATAATATAAACTAGGAAGCATCTCTAGTACCAACACACTAGTAGCATGGTGGCACTCGTGATGCTCCCCGATGGCTGTTAAGACTAAGGTCTCGGGTTTGAATTGCTAGGGAGGCATATTAAATCCTAGTAAGGACTAGGATAATACATGATATGTGGGACAATTAGTGGCCTATTTGAGCATATTCCCAAGTAATTTGGTTTTGTCATATCTAGATTATGACCTGGTTGTGTCATAGGTCTGTTAAAAATGGACCTTTTGTTGGAGCCATGACACTCCTAACAACGGACCAGATGCCCCACAACCCACTAACTCAGTACTGCACTCAACTAGGCCACTCAACTAGGATGAGTATTATTATATCTACCCTAGATAGATGGGGATTTATTTCTCCTCCCTAGAGATTTAAACTCAGGGATAACTAACATAATATCCACATTACAGCATATCTGGTACCACCGAACTAGCTGTTGTGGTGGTACTCATGATGCTCCCTGGTGGATGTTACACCTAAGTTATAGGGTTATAATTGAGAAGGAGGTGTATTAAACACCAGTTGGGCCTAGGAAAATAACTGATACATGGCCCATGTTAGTGGCCCAGTTGAGTGCAGTCTCGAGTAAGTAGGTTGTGGCATATCTGGACTATGATCTGGTTGTGGCATATGTTTGATAAAAAATTTCTTTTTTTTTGAACTCGTGATGCTCCCAAAAATGGACCAGATAACCCAAAAACCACTAAATTGGGATTTTTCCCAACTGTTTCAAGTAATAGGATATCTCCCCTATCCAGATGGAGATTTATTTTTCCTCCCCAGATATTCAAACTCAGGGCTGACTAGCATAATAGCCACTGAGGAGCATCTCTGGTACTGCCATGCTAACTAGTGAAGTGGTACCAGATATGCTTTCTAGTGGATATTATGCTATTAATACCTAGGTTTTAATCTCTGGGGAGGTGAAAAAAATCCCCAGATGGATAAGGGAGATATCCTGATACTCAGCCCAGTTGATTGGCCCAGTTTAGCGTAGTCCCAAGTTAGTGGGTTGTGGGGTATTTGGTCTACATTTAGAAGTGTCATGGTTCCAACAAGAATAATGAGGGATTACAAGATAAACAATACATTTTTTAAGAAGAAACTGACAAAATATAAGAGATATACAAGATATAAAATAATAATGGAGAATATCTCAAGTAGAGTCTTCAAAATAGAATATGATTTATCTTGAAATCTCAGTTGTAGAAAACTTGATTCTTATTCTTCTTCTTAGCACAGAGAAGTAGCAGCACAAAAGGATTCAAGAGATCGATATATATTTATATATATTATTTTATATTATATTATTGATTCTATTATTCAAATATTTTTCTATATGTTCTCTAAAACTATTGTGAACAACACCTCTAAAACATAAACGAATCTCAAGAGAATATCCTGGTGTCCTTTTCTTAAAATACCTCAAAAAAATATTTAATAAAAATAATTTATGCTTTTCCCTTTTTGGTACTTACAATATTTTGGAAATTTTTTTTACCATAAATAGGTAGTTCATTATTTAATTCATCAAAATCATCATTAATTTTCCCCTGAAATACACCAACGGTAATAAATAACTAAGTTTCAGAATGACATAGTTGATTTTGGATCACCACATAGCTAAAATCTGCATATCTGAATTCACATATATGAATTGATCCACATAGTTTTTCTTCACATAGGTGAATTATTCACATATCCAAATCATTTAGTTATCTTGATCACATAGAAAAAACTACATATCTAATTTAATATCATATCTGATCTTCACATAGTTGATTGAATCATGTAGCTAATTATAATAATGTATCCAAATACTCCATGGATCCAAATAATGTAGATGAATTCTCAATATATATGATTCCAAATAGTAATTTCAATAATGTTTATCTTTCTCACATAGCTGATTATGTGACGTATGAAATTCATGTAGCCAATTCAATCATGTATCCAATTAATAGAGTAAATTTCTCAATTTTTCTAAACTCTATGTTTCCAAAGTCCTCACATAGATGATTTTTTCCAAACATAGAAAAAATTTCAGCATAAATGAATATTATAGAAGAATTAAACTATTACACCATATTTGACCTAAATAAGATTAAAACCTATTAATGACACTTAAAATAAGATTTATTAGTAAAATAAGAATTATTTTGTGGATCATTAAAATGTAAATCACATGAGATATGTTGGGAAAACATCAATAGTCCAACAGTTCCCTTCCCTATTACTATGTGTATCAAAAGTAGGTAAACATAGCACCCTCACTAAAAAAATTCATCCTTTGACCATAAATGAAAGGTCACAAACATTAAAATAAATCAAAATTTCATATAATAAAAATACAGAATCAAGAAATAATGAAATATTTTTAATATGCTTCAAAAAATGAGTCCTATATAAATGGGAGAAATATCACCACAGCCTTTTCCATTAGAATCAAAAGATATAAGATATTACAAGATAATATTACTAAGTATAGGTAATCTGCACAATATTTACCACTCTACTTAATTACTTATTCATTACCTAGAATTATTATCCATATTTATCATTGAGGTCCCATTGGTTAGATACTAAGCACCATTTGATCAACTTGTAAAACTTTATCCCCTAAAAAATAGATCACTAAACATGACCACCTCACCTTGGTTACCACATCTGTGACCCTTTATCTTTGCTAAACTTATAGACCTCTATCACTCCATCATAACATCATAATTTTTTTTTTGAATTTTTGATGATACCTACACTCATAAAGAAGACTCGTTGTTGTTGTCATCACATAGTACCACTTCACAATCCCATGACTAGAATTTTGGTAACATGAATCTGGTGAATAGAAATCCAATGAATTGAAACATACTTCACCTACCAAAAATCCAAACATTATAGGTCTTCAGATTGTAAATGAAATTTATAAGCATGAATGGATAGGGACCTAGGTTGTGAATGTATTTATGAGGTACATTTTCATAATAAGTTTCTCCAATAATTGATATATTATATTAATTATAGTTAATAATATTCATATTTTCTACTGGTATATATATCACTATTATGTGACAGGAAATCCCTTCAAAGAAAAATTTAGACACATTGGTCCTCATATCACTTATACATAATAATTTACAATGGGAGATGCTAAAATTTAAAAAAAAAAGATTTAATAGCTACAATGTTTGAACATAAAATAACAGATGATATAATATTCTTAATACCTACAATTAAGGGATATAAATCTTCAATCTAGTCATATAAAATACATTTCCATTTTTTTCATTAATTATTAATTTTTATTTTTTTAGGAAACATTTTATGCTCATTACAACCAATTTAGATACTCCAAAGATTTATTTATTTTGGATTCAAATCTTGGATTTCCAACAAATTAACCACACCTAATTTCCTTTATCAATTTATAATACACTACATTCAATATTTTACAAATAAACATCAAATTATACATTTTATATTATGTTTTAATGAGAATATTATTATAAAATGGAGATGTTTACTTACCATCAAATTCATGGTATGTAGATGGCTAATAAGCACAAGGAGACTATGGATTACTTCAAATGGATAAGTATTATGGTATATATAATAATAAATCACTATTAAAAAATATATCAAAATAGAGTAATTATATTTCTAAATGTTTCTATAGTTTCTAAATCAAATTAATGACAATGATTATGGTCATTAAATTTTTTAATTTATGAAATATATTACATTTTATCAACAAACAATCATCCCTAAAGAGGTATTTCTGAACGTAATTACAATTTTATTTAAAATAATTATTAATAATTTATTATATATATTTTTCAAGTAATGCCATGAATTTAAAAAATCAAATTATTCAAAAGAGAAATTAGATTTGTTTTAGAAATGAGTGGGAAACTAACATAATGTCAAAATATTTGCAGACATCTGAAAGATGTGATTTTCTATCATGTTGGTAACTTTTTTATTTCATAGAGATAATGAAGAGTTTTTTTATCTTCTTTTTATTTATAACTATGATCATTTATTGATTTTTGAAATGTAGGAATAGAATCCACATCAATATAAATTATGGTTTAAATCCTAAAATCACCTCCCCTTCATAATTCCACCTCATGAGTTATTTTGTGCATATGAAGAGAACAAAAGGTCACTATACAAAGTTCATGGTCTTTCTTGAAGAAATCATTTCCTCTTAATACCCCCACTTAATGTCAACCCATGAAGTGTAATTATGAAGAAGAAATGATTTTAGCCTTCAATAAAGACCATGATCTCTATATATAGGTCTTTTATGCTCTTCATAGTCATGAAATGTTTGTAGAAAAATCAATTATCAATGAAGGCTTCTGTAAGGATAATGTACTCATGTAATATTTAGTATTATCTCTATGGATATTTTTTATCTTTATTTGATTTATTTAAATTTAGTAGTGATGAAATTCATTCACTTTTGGTTACATTTCATTTTAATTACATACTGGTGATACAACTTTTTATTTTATCAATAGAAAAACAAGTTATTGGATTTACTACATTGTGTGATTTTGGAATAAAAATATCACTTGTATATAATTAATAACACTCCCTTTTCGGTACTTGAATACATTTCGCATACTCCCTTTGTGATTGTCCAAAGTTTTTTGAGGCTATTCATTATCCTCAAAGAAACATTTTATTTCACAACATGTTTTTCATACTCAAAATCGATCAAATGTGCTTGGATTGACTTGATACATTTGGTAAAACATCCATGATTCATTTGTTATGTGTATCAATTAATCACACTATAATTTGATACGTAGTGTGTTTGGTGTGATTGAAAAATAAGTTTTCATTTAAAATAGATATTTTAGTTAAGAACATATGTCTCATAATCAAAGCCTATAAAACATTCTATGATTGTATTTATATTTTAGTAAAATGCTTCATAATTAATTTTTGACATATATGAATAAACCACATTTAAATTCAACACATAGTATGGCTAGAATGACTCAAAGTGCAATTTTTCAATATAAAAGTAACATTTTAGCTTACAACGTTATCCACATAGTCAAAACCAATATAATACATTAATATTGTCTTGATACTTTAGTATAATGATATTTTATTCATTTTTGAAATGTGATAATCTACCACACATTAATCTAATATGCAGTCTGACTAGTATAACTCAGTGTATCTATTTTCAGTATAAAAGTAACATCTTTTCACACAACACATATCACATAGTCAAAATTGAAAAATAAGACTCATAATGACTTGATAATTTTTTAAAATGATCCATGTTTCATTTTTTATGTGTAATAATTAACAACATATCAATCAAACACACAATATGATCGTATTTACTGAAGGTGCATTTTTTCATTATAAAAGTGACATTTTATTCTAAAACTTGTGTTACATGATCAAAATTGATCAAGGGTTTAGATTATATTAATAATTTAGAAAAATTATATGTGATTAATTTTTTATTTATAGAAATTAACCTCAATTCAATACTACAAATTGTGTGCCTGATATGACCAAAAGTACATGTTTTTATTTAAAATGGTATTTTAGTTTAAAATGTGTTTCAGAGACTCAAAACTAATAAAACACACTTTGATTTTTTATATATTTAATTAAATAGATCAATAATTCAATTATGTCATGTAGAAATTAAATTCATGTCAATTCAACACATAGTGTGGTTGGTATGACTGAAAGTGTGTGTTTTCATTTAAAAGTGACATTTTAGTTCAAAACATATATTACTTACTCAAAACCAATCAAACATGCTAGAACTATATCAATACTTTATAAAAATGATCTATAACTAATTTTTTATGTGTAGAAATCAACCATACATCAATCCAACACATGATGTGGATGATACGTCAAGAAGTGCATGTTTTCATTTAAAAATGAAATTTTAGTTCAAAACAAGCATCACATACTCAAAACTTAGAAAAAAAACTAAAATTTTAATGATATTTAAGTAAAATAATATCAATAATTTATCTGTGATAAGTAGGAATTAACCACATGTCAATCTAACACATAGTCTGGCCAATATGACTGAATGTAATTGTTTTCAATTAAAAGTGACATTTTAGTTCAAAATGTGTGTCACAAACTCAAAATATGTAAAACACACACATATTATATTTAAATGTTATAAAAGTTATTTTTAATTCATTTTTGATGTCTTGGAATCATCCACCCATCAATCTGACACACAGTGTGTCCAATATTGTTGAAAGTGTGTGTTTTCATTTAAAATTGATATATTAGTTCAAAATAGGTGTCACATATTCAAAATCAAGCAAACACACTTTGATCATAATTTAATACAAAATTTTTTAATCCATTTTTGAAGTGTAGGAATTATGCATTTGTTAATCTGACATGTGTCGTGGTCGGTATGGATGAAAGTGTTTGTTATAATTTAAAAGTGAAAGTTAAATCAAAACACTCATCACATACATAAAAACAAGAAAAAAATCTTTGATTGTCTTTATACTTTAGGAAAAATATATTTTATTCATCTGTAAGGTTTAGGAATCAACTATATATCAATCTTGAACATTTTGGGGATAGTAAGACTCAAAGTGTATTTTTTCAATATAAAAGTAACATTTCAGCTCAGAATGCATACCACATAGTCAAAACCAAGAAAAAACACTCAATTTATTTTGATAATTTATGAAATCTATATGTGATTCATTTTTCATGTGTATGAATCAACTGGACATCAATTAAACACATGTTATGGATGTTATGACTGAAAGTTCCTTTTTTCATTTAAAATGAAATTCTTATTCAAAACATGTGTCACATTCTCAAAACTAAGAAACCATGCTCAAATTGTATGTATATTTAATTAAAAATATCTATAATTCATTTGTGACCTTTATGAATTAATCACACATCAATCAGGCACATAGTGTGGTTGATATGTCTAAAAGTATGTGTTTTCATTTAAAAGTGACATTTTAGCTCAAAAAATGTGTCACATACTCCAAATTCATAAAACATGCATGGATTTTATTTATTAATTATAACAATAATACATAATTAATTTTTTATGTATAAGAATCAACCACACATTAATCAGACACACGGTGTGGCTACTGTGACTGAAAGTGTGAGTTTCCATTTAAAATTTATATTTTAGTTCAAAAGTGTGTCATATATTCAAAATCAATAAAAATGATTTGATTGTATTGATACTTTAGAAAAAAAATATATAATTTATTTTAAGTGTAGGAATTTACTGCACATCAATATGACACACATTGTGGCTGGTATGACTAAAAGCATAAGTTTTCATTTAAAAGTGAAATTTAATTGAAAACATGCATCATATACTCAAAATTGATAAAACACACTATGATTGTATTTATACTTTATTAAAATGATTCATGAGTCATTTTTCATGCGTAGGAATCAATCGTACATCAATCTAACACACGGTGTGGCTGGTATGACTGAAAGTGTTTTTTTTCAATATAAAAGTAACATTTTAGCTCACAACACACGTCATATAGTCAAAAATAAGAAAATATGATCAAAATATCTTGATACTTAAGTAAAATGATCCATGACTCTATTTTTATGTATAGGAATAAACTTTTCAACATTCAAACACACAGTGTGGTCAGATTGATTAAAATTATATGATTTTAGTATTAAAGTGACATTTTAGTCTAAAATACACATCACATACTCAAAACTAAACAAATGTGCTTGGATTGTCACAATACTTTAGGAAAATGATTTCTGTTTCATTTGTGACATGTAGGAATTAACCTCAAGTCAATTTTCCACATGATTTGGTCAGTATGACCAAAAGTTCATGTTTTCATTTAAGAGTTACATTTTAAAACAAAAGACATGTCACATACTCAAAATAAAGAAAACACACTCTGATTATCATAATATTTTAGGATATTGATCAATAATTAATTAATGATTCATAATAAATAAAAACATGTTAATCTCATACATAGTGTGACCAATATGACTAAAAGTGCATGTTTCCATTTAAAAATGAAATTTTAGTTCAAAACTCGCGTCACATACTCAAAATCGAGAAAATGTGCTATGATTGTCATGATATTTTAGAAAAAAATATATTTCATTTTTTATGTGTATAAATTGACCACTTATCATTCCAATTGAAACTTATAATAGATTACATAACATTTAAATTAAAATTTGTCTTAATTTTTTTATGTATAATTTCTAAAATAAATATTATTTTTATTACAGGCACCTATAATTTTTATATGAGGTTGTGTTGATCATTGAAGAAGGACTACTAAATAAGTTGTTTCTTTATTGGTTAAAATTATTTTTTTTTGTAATTAAATTTTACACCAATTTAATTGTATTGAACTGAAATTATTTAATGTAATATTATTTAATGTAAATTTTAATTTTTTTTATATTTAATTTAATATTTTTACTTCAATTTAATTTTTTTTATGTTTATTAAAAACTTATTTAGAGTGATGTAGATATAACTACTAGCATCCTATAGTAGCTAGGAAGGGATTTTATTAGTGCTAGAATTAGCACTGATAAAAGTGTCCACCTTTTAAAGACACTCACAACATTAGTATTCTTTTCACTGAAAAAAAATTATATCTAGCATTGTTATTATTTGATGGTGTGGTTAGGATACCAAACAAATTTGAAGATATATTTTGAATATAATTTACATCAATTTTATTTAAAATTATCATGGTAATGTATTGAATATTTAATGAATAAATATTAGAGAAAAGAAATAGAAATTTTTGTTGAATCTTGTTGGGAAGTAATTTGTAACTATTAGAGAAGTCATTAACACATTGAGTAAAATTTTAAAGTAACATGGTTGAATTAAACAAAAGGTTTAGTTTAGTGAACATGTCAATATGTGTTTCATAAATCGATTTTTCCTTGTGTTTATGGATTTAAACTAAAATTTAGTTCAGATGTATTTTAGTTGTGGGATCCAATTAAAACACATTCAAATAATTCATCTAATAAAATGAACACCAATAATATTTTAATAAAAAAATCAAACACAAAGTATTAATGTTTTATCGATTCTAATCAACAAATAAAAATTATTTTTACCTAAAAATTATTTAAAATAAATAAAAAAAGTTAGAAAAACTCTTTTGAAGTGAATCTAAATTTAAAACTGGAATCATGACTGCCAAAGCGTACATAACTTCTATATAAAACTTGAAGATGAATCAACTGGATATTTTTCTACCAACATCATAACTCTCCCTCCAAACTAGAATGTATACCTATACTCTAGTGGTTTTGTAACACTTATCCACCAAAATTGTAAGTAATATCAAGTAGAAAGTTGAACCTAACCTAAAAATCCATAAATAATCATGAACATATAACCACCACATGACTGAATTTTATCTCTCCAAAATAAATAATACCCCTAGATCTTATGTTACACATATATCATAATAATTTTTAAGGAAGAATCACTAAAATACATCATCAAGTTGATGATTGTGTTTATTAATAGTTAGTTGGAGATTACAAGATTTTATATGGATTCACCATCAATTTTTATGGATACTAGATCTTATTAACCTATTCTCACAAGAAATTTATACTTGTAAGAGGATGAAATTGATTATAAGTGCATAAATGAGAAGAATGGTAAATGATTTAGGTAAAGTATATATTGTTCTGAACTAGGATACTTTTGAGTAACCAAAGGCTGAGTATCATTCTAAATTTATTGGTGATAGTTCTACTATACATGTTCTATGAGTTGTGGTTATAATACTAGTCCAATGTCTCTTTTGGTATATATTTGGTGGTATAGACTTTGTGGTGTGAGTATAGTTATGTAATTATATGAATTGTGATGAATATTGCAGGGGAATCAAGAAATTTTATGGATTTAGGTGTCTTGGTAGTTATGGTTGAGAGTTTATTTTCATTATTGGGACTATTTTTATTGTTGATATTGTGAATTTTCATTAGAAAATATGGTTTAGGTTATTTTGATTGTGAAATTAATTTCATAGGTGATGTTTTTTGGGTGGTTCATTGATTTTTATGATTGATGTTATTTGGATGAGGAATTTATTTTTTAGCTGATGTTATTTTTATTCCATGTAATTGATTGATATTGATTTATATTGGTTGAAGTCTTGGATATGAGATGTGGAAAACTCCCACTTCGGTGTGGGAACATCATCAGAAATAATGAGGTGGGGTTTCTGTAAACTTTTATTTGGGTTCAAGGACCTTCTTCATAATGATAAGTTGGGTTTTGGAGGTAGTAGGTCCACCCGTGAGTAGGAGATACCCATTATTGGTTGTTTCTCATGGTTCCAGAGCCCCTAGGGTTTTTGTTGAGAAAACACATGTGTGGTGTTTAGTTTAGAAACATGATATTGATGTTGTCTGGGTTATGGTTTGTGCTAAAGCTTTCTTATTATTAAAGTGTTTTCATATGGTTTTATAAACTATCATAGGTTCGGGGAATGTTTTATAAATTTCATTTGTAGCATGTTGGATTTCACGTTAATGGGATATATGGGATGTATTAGGGATATCCTATCAGAACTTGTACTCACCCCCTTCATGTTCATCTTGGTGAACATGTATATGTTTTGGAATTGAGTTTTAGGTTTCTTTGATATCGGTTCATTGTTTGGGATGGATTATTGTTGATCATATAGTGGAAACTAATGGAGGATGGTTTATCTATTTTAGTTGGGTACTTTGTGTAGAGTGGTATATATAACATAGAGTCAATTTACATATCATTGTATTATTTTTGTATTTTCTGGTGGTGTATACATTTACATTCATAGATTTCAATTGTATACTATTTCAAAGGGATACAAATATTATGTGAGTTGGGTTTTCATATTGTTCCATGTGGTGGATGAGTCATATATTTTTACAATCATGATTTTATAAACCGGTGAGTGATGCCAAAAAACTGAGAAACATTCTAAATCAATTCAAGGACAAGTTTTATTATCCAAACCTTGTTGGGGTGTTATAGTATTGGGTCCATGTTCAGTGAGTTTATAATTTTTTTCAAACATGAAAAATATGTTTTTTCATCAAGTGATGAGAATAAATATATATTTTATGTTGATAAAAGAAATTTCTAGTGCCAATATTATGTGATGAAGTGCTTCGAATACCAAACATATTTGAAGATGTATTTTGAAGGGAATTAATATAAGATTTATTTAAAATTATCAAGGTAATGTGTTGAATATTTAAAGAATAATTATTGGAGAAAATAATGGAAATAATTTAATAATCATGCAGGGTGTTGATTTGGTAGTATTAGAGAAGTCATTGATACATTGAGTAAAATTGTAAAGAAACAGGGTTACAAGGAACAAAATGTTATGTTTTACTGCACATGTCATTTTGTGTTGAATAAATGGATTTTGTATTATGTTTTATGTATTTAATATAAAAATCGATTAAGATGTCTTCTAGTTGTGGGATCTACCTTGTATACCTAGCAACTTACATTTTAGTTATAATTGGGATTTTAATAAAAATTCATTTAAATCAGTTATGATAGGGATAAAAAATTAAAAAACATTCAAATAATCCATCTAATTAAAAAAATTGGTCATATTTTAAGAAAAAAACTAAACACAAAACATAAATGTTATATCAATCTAACTCAATAAAAAATTATTTTTAACTAAAAAAATAATTTTAAAAAATAAAATAAAGTTATAAAAACTCTCCTAAAGTTAATCTGAATATGAAACTAGATTCTATTGTTTTCGTGACACTAAACCACAAAAATCATAAGTAATATCAAGTATTAGGATGAACCTCACCTAAAAATCCCTAAATAATCCTAAAAATATGATCACCACATTCTAGGATGCTAGTTCTCTGAAAGAAAGAAGACCCTTGGATATGATGTCACACATCTCTCATAAAAGAGTTATATTCAATACCATGGTAAGTAGATATGACTATTATTTCAGAGAATATCTAGTTACTTGGATCACCAAGGATGGTAAATATTTTTCCATCCATCAAAATCGTGAAGAGATGAAGGTTCCACTTGATCATCTTTGCATGGAAGGTCTTGTCCAGTATTAGATGACTTTTTTGAAAATAATAAAGGTCATATTCTCTTTGATACATTTCAAGGAAGAGTTATTAGGGAACTATTGAAGTGAAACAGAGGAGTATCTAGGGGTATTTATTAAGAATTTTTATCGTACAAGGTTAGTGAATACGTATATTGATGAGTTTGAATGGGTGGAACTGTGTATGCCAAAAATTATTTAGAAATGGTACATGAGTATGTTTATCAAGGGATTAAATATAGAAATCAAGATAATGGTATTGATTCATGAACCACAAATAAGGTATCAACTTCTAGAACTGAAATGTATAATTAAGAGTGAATTAATAGTCAAAGGAATAATAAAACAACCCAAGGAACATAGCATGAGTGGTGTTCCTGAGAATCTGGTAAGGAGATGGATTACTAGTTCAGTGAAGGTTGTTCCATTAGGGGATGTTATAGAGAAATATAGAAGGTAGGTGATTACCTTAAGTGGAAGGGGATATAAATTGTTGTAGTTTAAGTAAATAAAAACTAAAGTATTTTGTTATACTTATTGAAAAAAATTCACTCGGGACACAGATGTCCAGAGAAGGGATACAAATTAATGGTGTGGGAAAGTGTAGAGCTACAAGAGGAGACAAAAGTGGAATGTGGATACTCATAAAATAAGAAAGATTTAGTTGGGGAAAATTTGGAAGTGAAACTATTAGGTGCTACTATGTGCGGACTAGAGGATGGAATGAGTTAAGTCCATGTTAATAAAGGAGTTCATCTACTGGTTCTTATGGACAGTAGATAAAACCATAAATTAATTTCTTAATGGTTAACTAAGGACTTTATAGTGTATATAGTAGATAAAATTAAGGATATTATGTTTTCAATTTTCTTGAAAGAGTTTTTCAAATAGAAATTTAGAATTTGGTGTGGTAAATGGACTCTAAATCTAAGAAAGAAGTAATTGGGAATCTCAACAATGTGTCTGGAGTAATTATCAAACACTTTTCTGATTGAAAAAACTAGAATCTAAAAATAAGAATATTGAGAAATAAATCATGCAGTGACTGATATAATCAAAATTTTGTACTAATAATGGCATCACAAAGTATTTTCTAAGCCATGCTAAGAACCTAAGAATATTTCCACTAACTTATATGTACAAGGAGAAAGTTCATAAAATTGGGGAATCATTTATGACCATTGATAAAATTATCCAATATGACATTGAGATGTAGAGGTTGGTTTCTATTTAATGGGCTATCTCAAGAAATAATTCTAGATCCCATGGACATGCAAGAAGATAGAGTCTAAATAGAATCCAAGGGAAATTCACCACACAGTCAATCTTCACCAGGAAGAACCCACCTATAAGAAAAACAAGATGGATACCTTAATGAATCTTCCACAAATTGGGGTAAAGATTTTTGAGAATGGGGTACCAAACAAAACCCGATAGCCTAAACATCAAGGTAGCCCAATCTCCTTTCAATATGCTTCTCAAAGTAGATGATAAATCCCCAGTTCGCTCATCTCAATCAACCTACGATAAAATTTTACCACCCACAATATACCATTTCCATGTACAAACTAGATTAAAGATGAAGGATGAAATTCTAACATCAACCACCTCATGATAACCTAGTGACTGCACAATCTGGATCACCCAAAACATAATCTTCTCCTATAAAATATATTCTTCCACCTTATGGACTTTGGATTGTTTCTAAAAATACATAAGACAAGCCTATATAGTTCAGGTTTTCAGTGAAAATTTTTCAATTCATTATCACAATTTTTTATGTGATTATATAAAAGAAACCAATAAAAATAGAAAGAGTTCATAAAAACAAGGTCACAAAAGTAAACCTCTTTGAAATGTAAATCTTCCAACTCCACTCAAAACAAGCATCCATACGTGAATCATATTAATGTACCTACAAAATTAAAACCCATCTAACACATCATGTTACAATGAGGAAAGTGAATATCCACACATCATCCACAGATTAACTATAGGGAAAACAGTTTTCCCCTTTTTATCTCAGCTTGATATTTTTTCTAAAAGGGTGTCAATAAAACTACAGAGATCAGAGTATGGGGGATTTAATAAGAAAATAACTACAGATCATGAACATAGCATCACAAGAAATTAAAAGTATCATTAAATAAAAAAACATTTTTATATTTTATTCTAATTTGAGTCGTGAATTTTTATTTTACATGTTTATTTTGATTTTATTAATTTAATGATTTTTTATCATCAAAAAAAGGAAACAATGTCAGGTTCTATGTGTTTTTACTCTTACGTATTATTATTATGTTTATAAAATATTTTATTATTATCATATAGGTTTATTATTTTTTTGGTTTAAAAAATCTAGGAATTCTTTATCTTATTTCTAGTCACTGGCGTAAGGACCCATCATAGTGACATACATTGTATATGTGTTATCTTCTTCTTGTAATTGATGGAGTGTATTGAAAATTAATATAATGCCTCTTTCTCTGAACAAAATTACATTTTAAATACAATGATAGTTATATTTAGATATGATTTAACTCCACAGTGAGGAAAATATTAATTTCTATATTTTAGATTGGTGGAAGAAAAATGAATATCACCAACCTTTAATTGGAAGCATGTTTTAAGATTTATTTAAATTTCATGTTTTCATTATTTCATTTAAGTCAAATTTTTGTGAAATTGAACCTGTAATTGAATAATATCAATCAAGAATGAAATTGTATTTAATTAAATAATTAATTTTTACAAGAGATAAATTTTATTATAGAGAAAAAAAGTGCACCTATTCAAAGTTAGTGTATATTGAAATATATTTTCAAAGAAGAGTCTTAAGAAGTGACTATCTACCATATATGATTTTTTTAATATTTTTAATAAGAATTTTATAGTATATTTTTTTTTATTTCGTTATTAATATTATAATGTAAATATTCAATACCTTAATAAGTGTTAAACAGATGTTAACCTAGTAAGGATTTATTTTTCTTACACTAATTTAGCTTATACACATCCATTAGATAATTTTTTAATGCATTCTTAGTTATAATCATTGTATAAAATAATAAATTTTATCATTTAAAAAAATATTCAAAAACATTTTTCAATTTTCTAAAATAATAGAAAAACAAAAATAAATATGTTATCCTATATAAACCATGATGGCTCAAGGTTTCTTTGGATATCAATGTATGGTTCCTTGAATGTCATCCTAGACCATTCTATGATGTAACTGCATATATATAATTGAGGGTATGCAATGTACCATACTCTCACAATATCTCTTTGACTATTCTATGATGTAACCACATGAATATAGTTGGGGGTGCACAATGTACCCCGGTATGAAAAGATCATGCTTGATTCGATCCATATTTACATTTTAATATATTAAATACCATAATTTTAACATGGTTATCTTGAAGAATAAGTGTCCATTATTGATTATTTAAATATATTTAATCAATTTAAAGGTAATAGTGATTGATTTATTCTATTAATTTTTGATAATTTAAATATTATTCACCATATATCAAATTTTTAAATCATTTATAAATTTGCTGTGAAAAATGATTTTAAATAGGTAATATGTGAGATACTCTCTTGGTTATCAACATTTTCCACCTAAGATGTCTTTATTTTGTATAAATATCATTTCATGATGCATAAAAGGGTTCATAGACTCCAATTATTAATCATTGAATGTTTTGATGTTTATATAATAGAATAAGGGTTAGTGTTAGTATGCTACATGGAATAATATTAGACTCCAAGTACTATAATTCTTGGGATGTGTTTCAATTTCTTCAAATTTGTCTTATTAATTGAGACAAGGCTATATAAGGGATCATTATTCATTTCATGAGATAGAAAAATTCTTGGAGGATCCCCTCAGATAGGAACTCAAGAGATCCACTAGAGGATCCTGGAGTTCAACCTAGACCTCCTAGGTATTTTACTTACCATAAGAGGGGAGTACATGAGGGTATTGGGGAGCTGTGTAAGGGTCCTAAGGAATTTGGTAGGGTCCAAGGGAGTCATGTTAGGGTCTAGTGGGATTTGTGTCAGGGGACTAGGGAATATTTAAAAGGGTCTAGGGGAGCCATGTAAGTATCTTGGAGGAGTTTTATAAGGGTCTTTGTCATGACCCGACCCAACGGGGCTCGAGCCGTGACACCCCAAGCCCGCCTCTAATAGGCCAAGGGCTGGTGTCTAGTGGCGAGTAGGCTATCACACACATGGGAGGCATTATCCCAAGGTACCTGTACACACGCACCCACATGCACCTCCATGAAACAGTGCAGAGATATATATAACTGAAAAGAGAATGAATGCATACAACTATCCCAACCAGAGTACAACAGAAGTACAAAAAGGTAAAAATAGGGCCCACTAAAAGAAAACTACAAAAGTGTCCAACATGCTCAGAAGGACGGAACACACTGCCAAAACACCTACCAGTAAGCTCCTCAGCACAGCTCTGGTAAACACACCGGTCAAACCCGCTCACTAAGCTCTACCTGCTCCGGGTCCTCCTGGGACTCCATCGAAAGGCCTGTGGTCTGCACAAGACATAAACATGTGCGGACAAAGCCCATGTAGGGGTGAGTGTAACAATACTCAGTAGGCACCCCAAAAACCCCAAAAAAAGAGAGAAACTGAAAGGAAACAATCCGCTCATCCCAGCCAGTGGGAACCCAGACGAGAGAGAAACTCCATCTCATGACCATCCTCGGCTAAACACATCTAGTCAGTGAAATCCAGTTGTATGTCCATACATACACCTTGAACATCCAGATATACTCAGCTCACTCACCATGCCACATGAGGTACCAACCTCATCTCCAGAAACAGTTCACAACCAGGAGAGCACACTCCACGGTCACTGTCATCCCAGATGACACTCATCCGAGAGATACACTTCATCAGGTTTCACACCAACATCTCAGACGCTCACTTGAGAGATCACGCTCTTCGGATATCGTCACTGAGGAAACCTTGCTGAAACAACATAAACACTAAACTCCTCAGATATGGGATCTCTCATAGGGTTTGCTAGAGGATACCAGAACCCACACCATTATACGAAGATCTCACAGATAAGGGATCACTCCCAGGGTCCGCTAAGGGATACCACAAACCGATCTGGCATTCGCAGAGCTCACAGATAGGGTATCACACCCAGGGTCCGCTGGGGGATACAACAACCCGATCTAGCGCTTGACAGAATCACTTCACTCATATAGAATATCATCACCTATAAAAAGGTGGTCACGATGATACCAGAACCCCATCTAGTATAACTTGCGATGTAGGGGATCGAACTGATGATGCCGCAAACCTACAGAAACCACGCATTGAGTAGGGGATCGCATAACCAATGATACTACAACCCTACTATAATCCTCATGCTGAGTAGGGGATCGTATACCCAATGATTCCACAACCCTATTGAAAACCTCATGCTGAGCAGGGGATCGTATACCCAACGATGCCACAACCCTACTGAGCACGTCTCACTGCGTAGGGGATCATATTCCTGATGATGCCACAAACCCTACGGGGTTAGCCTACTAGATAGTGGATCTCCTCCCATGTATAAGCCGTCACAACGATACCAAGAACCCGATCTAGGGTAACGATGTTAGTGGATCCTGCTTCGGGCCCACCGAAGGGATGCCACAACTCTAACAGATTAAACATCCCATCGAGAGGATCACAAGCCTATAACAGGGTTGTGATGTTGCATGAACCCTTGTAGGAACGAACCAAGGGAGTACCCTCAACCACTGCTGGTCCAAAATATCGCTAACCCGAGCGACCCACAACAATGTCGCACCGCGCACCTCCAAGGCCGATATCAAGGCCACCATCGCGATCCATAAGTAAAAACACATTGGATAGGTTGTTTACTTACCTGAAATGGAAAAACCAGTTTAAAAGGTACTATTCACCACAGCTAGCCTGTGTGGGGCCCACACAATGATCCTGAAACTCAACAAGCAGATCATACCACAGTGATCCCCTCAGAAAAACACACAGAATCCACTACTCGTTCCTCCGAAACGAACACCCGGTGAAAAGGTATTATTCACCGAAGCCAGCTCAGGTGGGGCCCACTCCTCGATACTAAAACACATCGAACAGATCACACCATTGCGATCCTCTCAGAAAAACACACAGGATCGACTATTCATCTGCCAAAATCAGACTCCTGGTGAGAAAGTTGTGTTTCTCCGTAAATGCCCCAAACCCAGCCTCGTGGGGCCTGCACCCCAAACTCAGTCCCAACATCCAGAAACCATCAAGAAAAGTGTGTCGTACCATCAGGGTCTCAACACCACTGACAGCACGTCAATCGGACACTCCGGGTAGAAGATACGACGGCCCGAAGTCAAATAATAATAAAATATTATTATTTTATTCGACGTTTCAAGCTCTCGGGACATGATACTGAAACATCAAATTCCCAAAGTGAGATCAAAATATTCTCCTCGACACAAGGAACGTGTCGCTGCAAACAGCTCACAAATCGGAGTTACGGTTTGTGAGTTACTAGGGTATAAAAAACCCCCAGAAAAACCTGGCCGGACCACCGCCTGCCTCGCCAGAAACCACCGCGCCGCTGTCGGAAATTGTCGTGCCAGTGCCGGACTCCACCGCACCAGAGCTAGAAACCACCACGCCACTGCCGTGCCACCGTGGGTCTCGCTGGATTCTTCCAAGGCGGTCGCCGGAATCTGGGTGTTCCCCCGGAAAACATCCGAGATCCACCGGGAACACCCTGGTGCTCCAAAATCAGATTTGAAACATGTTTCGGAAACCTCAGGACCCAAACTATACAAAACTTATGAATATTTGAAGAAAAAACACATAAACGGGGTCCAGTATTTAAAAACTCAAACCGCATACCTTTTGGAGGAACGCTGAAGCTTCGCACGCCCCGTTGCTGCCGCTGCACAATCCAGGAACGCTTGCCATCAAGATCTGAGTCCAACGACACCTTGATCACACGATTTAGTCACCGATTCACCTTCGGAAGGAGAGGAGGGGGAGGAGTAAGGAGGAGTAACTCCTCCTCTGCGCACAACACATCCCAAGTGGGAGAGGAGAAAAAAGAGATATTAATTTTTTTAAAGAAATCTCTCTCACCTCCAGCTCCCGACTCACCTCCGCCTGATGCCCGATGCAGACAAAGGTAAGGTCACCCCTAGGGTAAAAGCATTGTTATGAACACAATGGAAGACTCAAAATTGTTATCTGAGACTCCTTTCATAAGTTATTCAATATGACGCTTGTAAATAAACTTTTCCATTTATTTACGAAAATGCCCCTGGTGGCTTTTCTCACCGCAGGCCCACGCCCGCAAAGTTTACACCCGGCCTAGGGTAAATGGAATGTTTTGGACACAACCGTGCCATCAGATTCCCATTCCAAGATACCTTTTAGGAGATATCACACCCCCTCCACGTACATAGTACAAAAATACTTAATATTTTTATAAAATTAATTCTGGGCACACCGGGCCTCAAAAATCACACACTGTCTTCACGCCTAGCTCTGGAATTATTCATAGAAATATTCCAAATCCTGAAAGGTCCAAAAAAATGAGTTACTACATCCTCCCCCCCCCCTTATAACTTTTCGTCCCCAAAAATCCATAAGCACAAGAAAATTGAATGGACTATCAACTGGGTCTCCCACGCCAGGGAGTTCACCAACAAACACCTATGCCCGAACACATAAGTCAGAAGGACTCATCCACCACACCTCAACACTATCCACTTTGGGCAGCACTGACTCACCCACACAGTTTTTAATCGCGTCACAAAAATGTGTCTCGGTGGGGGAAGGATCCCTCTTCATCACACATTCAAGCACGCCGAACAACACCCACACAGGGTCTTACCAACACCCAGAACAAAACTTGAGAAAGCAAAGTAAAGGAAGGGTACCAGTAAAGAGTGTCTATCAAACTACTGCATAAAGTAAAAAGGACACAAGGCGTACTTCTATCCATCCGCGGAGCCTCTGGGTCAACAGCCTCTAGGGCTTGAAGATGTCCTTGCCTTCGTCCACCAGCTCCCTGAGCTTGGCGTGGACCACCTAGGGGTGGGGTTGGTGGAAATTGATACCGCCTACCACCTCCTGCCGTTGTACCAGCTCCATCACCACATTCGCCGCCATGCAGAACTCCTTGCTCAAGACGCCACCTCTGCCAAGGCGGTCTGTCAACCGGCTCCCTCTCAACAGCACGACGAGTCGAATAGTCTCTAGCAAGATGTCCCCAACCGTCGCAAGCATAACACTGCCTCTCCTATGGCTGACTCAAACTAGCATGTGAGCCCTGTGTGCCCTGAGCCTCAGATCCTCCATCCTGGGTTCGTCGCCTGAAACGTCACCCACGTCCGGGTCCTTGAGTTTGTTGTCGGCTACCAATTGCCGACGTCTCAGTTGTCACGCGCCCAACACTAACAGGTGTGATCTACTCAGCTAGAAATCTCTCCACCACCAATGCTCGCTCGAGTACTCTAGCATAGGTGGGTAGACACAAAGAAACCACACCTTCCTGGATGTCCCTGCGTAGGCCCTTCTTGAAGGTCCGAGCTCGAAAGAACGGGTCTCGAACCATATCTAGGGAGTAGCATGACAGGTCTATAAACCCCGCTGAGTACTATGACACAGTCATGCCCTATTGTCGAATCTATAGAAGCTCTTGAATCCACACTAACCTCAGCGTCACCGGATAGAACTCTTCCTGGAAGATCTGCTCAAACTCTGCCCAAGTGAGTGTCTCCTCATCATGGGACTGCGTTACTAGGCTCCACCATCGCCCGGTCGAACCATGTAGAAGGCTCGCCGCTAGGACCACCATCTGATGTGGAGGTGTCCTCACTAGGTGGAAAACACAGGTGACTGCTTCAAGCCAGTCATCACCTGCCTGAGGGTCTGGATCACCCTGGAACCTCTGAGGTCACTGCCGCTAGAACTCGTGTAGCCCACTCCGCCTGCGCGCAACCTCATCATGCACTGCCAGCACAAATAGCAACTCGACAGGTGTTGGCTCAACTGGCAGACCACCTGGAGGTCCATCCTCAGAACCTGTGCCCTGGTCCATAGCCTCTAGACGGGGCAGATCATCCCCACAATCCTACTGTGGAACCCTCACTGGCTGTCATCATGGAGGTATCCTGAAATACCAGCAAGACGCCCCATAAACAATGAGTATATCTAGAGAGCTGGCTCAAGAAGGACAAGGAAAAACCCAAAACCAATTCTTATATGATGCATGTACCGTTTTTCCCCTGTGACCAGCGTACGAATGTCCCGAGTCAAAAAGCAGGTTATCAGAGTCCTGGTGTATGGATACGTCAGCCGCTGCACCAACACTGGAGTCCTTGGCCTAAAATAGGAACTCGAAACATCCTAAAACTTCCACTATGCAACCCAAAATAGTCCGCTCATCCCTTCTAGAGGGAACCCAGACGAGAGAGAAACTCCATCTCGTGACCATCCTTGGCTAAACACATCTACTCAGCTCAATCTAGGTGTATGCCTATACATACACCTTGAACATCCAGATATACTCAACTCACACACCAAGCCACATGAGGTGTCGACCTCATCGTAAAAAATGGTTCACAACTAGGAGAGGACACTCCACGATCATTGTCATCCCAGATGACACTCATCTGAGAGATACACTCCATCGGGATTCACACAAACATCTCAGATGCTCACCTAAGAGATCACGCTCCTCGGATATCATCACTAAGGAAACCTCATTGAAACAACATAAACACCAAAATCCTTGGATAGGGGATGGCTACTAGGGTTCAATAGAGGATACCAGAACCCACACTGGTATACGAAGATCTCATAGATAGGGGATCACTCCCAGGGTCTACTGGGGGATACCACAACCCGATTTGGCGTTCGCAGAGCTCACAGATAGGAGATCACACCCAGGGTCCGCTGGGGAATACCACAACCCGATCTGGCACTCGACAGAAATTCATCACTCAAATAAATGATCGTCTCCCATAAAAAGGTGGTCACAATGATACCAGAACCCTTCCTGGTATAACTCGCGATGTAGGGGATCGAACTGACGATACCGCAACCCTATAAAAACCACGTGCTGAGTATGGGATCGCATAACCAATGATATTGCAACCCTACTATATTCCTCATGCTGAGCAGGGGATTGTATACCCAACGATGCCACAACCCTAATTAAAACCTCATGCTGAGCAGGGGATCGTATACCCAACGATTCCATAACCCTACTGAGCACGGCTCACTGCATAGGGGTTCATATTCCTGATGATTCCACAAACCCTATGGGGTTAACCTGCTAGATAGGGGATCGCCACCCATGGATAAGTGATCACAGCAATACCAAGAACCTGATCTAGGGTAACGATGCTAGAGTACCGCTCTGGGCCCACCGGAGGGATGCCACAACTCTAACAGATTAAACATCTCATCGAGAGGATCACAATCCTATACCAAGGTTGTGATGTCACATGAACCCTCATAGGAACGAACCAAGAAAGTACCCTCAACCACTGCTAATCCAAAACGTCGCTAACCCAAGTGACCTACAACAATGCCACACCGCGCACCTCTAAGGCTGATACTGAGGCCACCATTGCAATCCATGCAGAAAAACATGTTGGATAGGCTATTTACTCGCCCGAAATGGACAACCGGTGAAAAGGAACTATTCACCGTAGCTAGACTATGTGGGGCCCACACAATGATCCCGAAACTCATAAAGTGGATCATAACACGGCGATACCCTCTAAAAAACACATATTATCCACTATTTGTTCGTCTGCAACCTCATCCTGCACTTTCGGCACAAACAGCTACTCGACAGGTGGTGGCTCAATTGGCGGACCACCTGGAGGTCCATCCTTATAACCTGCACCCTGGTCCATAGCCTCTAGATGGGGCGGATCGTCACCACAATCCTTCTGTGGAACCCTCGCTGGCTATCTTCATGGATTCATCATGAAATACCAGTAAGATGCCCCACAAAAAATGAGTATATCTGGAGAGTTGACTCAAGAAGGACAAGGAAAAATCCAAAACCCAGTCCTATATGATGCATGTACCATTTTTCCCCTGTGACCAGTGTACAAATGTCCCAAGTTGAAAGATAAATTATCAGAGTTCTGGTGTATGGATATGTCGGCCACCGCACCAATACTGGAGTCCCTGACATGAAATCCGAACTCAAAACATCCTAACACTTCCACTATGCAACCCAAAACAGTCTGCTCATCCTAGCCAGAGGGAACCCAGATGAGTGAGAAACTCCTTCTCGTGACCATCCTCGTCTAAACACATCTAGTCAGCTCAATCCAGGTGTATACCCATACACACACCTTGAACATCCAGATATACTCAGATCATACACCAAGCCACATGAGGTACCAACCTCATTGCCAGCAATGGTTCACAACCAGGAGAGCACACTCCACAATCACTGTCATCCCAGATGACACTCATCCGAGAGATACACTCCATCGGGTTTCACACAAACATCTCAGACACTCTCCTAAGAGATCACTCTCCTCAGATATCGTCACTAAGGAAACCTTGTTGAAACAACATAAACACATAACTCCTCAGATAGGGGATCTCTCCTAGGGTTTGATAGAGGATACCAGAACCCACACCGTTATACGAAGATCTCATAGATAGGGGATCACTCCTAGGGTCTGTTGGGGAATACCACAACCCGATCTGGAGTTCGCAGAGCATATAGATAGGGGATCACACCTACGGTCTGCTGGGGGATACCCCAACCCTATATGGCACTCGATATAACCATGTCACTAAGATAGAGGATCGTAGCCCATAAAAAGGTGGTCACGACGATACTGGAACCTTATCTGGTAAAACTCGCGATGTAGGGGATCAAACTAACGATGTCGCAACCCTACAGATACCACGTGTGGAGTAGGGGATCGCATAACCAACGATACTGCAACCCTACAATAATCCTCATGCTGAGCAGGGGATCGTATACCCAATGATGCCACAACCCTTCTGAAAACCTCATGCTGAGCAGGGGATCGTATACCCAACGATGCCACAACCCTATTGAGCACGGCTCACTGCGTAAGGGATCATATTCCCAATGATGCCACAAACCCTACAGGTTTAAACAGCTAGATAGGGGATCACCGCCTGTGGATAAGCAGTCACAGCGATACCAAGAACCCGATCTAGGGTAACGATGCTAGAGGATCCTGCTCCGAGCCCACCGGAGGGATGCCACAACTCTAACAGATTAAACATACCATCGAGAGTATCACAAGCTTATACCAAGGTTGTGATGTCTTGTGAACACTTGTAGGAATGAACCAAGGGAGTACCCTCAACCACTGCTGGTCCAAAACGTTGCTAACCCAAGCGACCCACAACAACGCCACACCGCGCACCTCTAAAGCCGATACCGAGGCCACCATCGCGATCCATGCGAAAAAACACGCTGGATAGGCTTTTTACTCACCCAAAACAGAAAATCGGTAAAAAAGAAACTATTCACCATAGCTATCCCATGCGGGGCCCACACAATGATCCTGAAACTCATCAAGTGGATCATACCACGGTGATCCCCTCGGAAAAACACACAGGATCCACTACTCGTCCATCCGAAACGGACACCCGGTGAAAAAGGTACTATTCACTGAAGCCAACTCGGGTGGGGCCCACACCTCAATCCCGAAACACATCGAACAGATTTCACCATTGCGATCCTCTCAGAAAAACACACAGGAACGACTATTCATCTGCCAAAATCGGACTCCTGGTGAGAAAGTAGTGTTTCTTCATAAACGCCCCAAACCCGACCTTATGGGGCCTGCACCCAAAACTCGATCCAACACATATAAACCATCAAGAAAATTTCGTCGTAACAGCAGGGTCTCAACACCACTAACGGCACGTCAATAGGACCCTCCGGGTAGGAGATACGACGGCCCAAAGTCGAATAATAATAAGATATTATTATTTTATTCGACGTTTCAAGATCCTGATCCACGATCCCGAAACATAAAATTCCCAAAGTGAGATCAGAATATCCGTATCGACACAAGGAACACGTCGTCGCAAACGTCTCACAAATCGGAGTTACGGTTTACGAGTTACTAGGGTTTAAAGAACCCCCAGAAAAACCTGGCCGGACCACCTCCTGCCTCGCTGGAAACCACCGCGCCGCTGCCGGAAACCGTCGTGCTGGTGCCGAACTTGGCCGTGCTAGAGCCGGAAACCACCATGCCACCATCGTGCTGCTGTGGGTCTCACTGGATTCTGCCAAGTCCGCCGCCGAAATCCGGGTATTCCACAGGAAAACTTCTGGGATCCACCGGAAGCACACCAATGCTCCAAAATCAGATCCGAAACATATTTTGGAATCCTTGGGACCTGAAATATACAAACCTGATGAAGATTTAAAAAAAACACATAAAAAGGGTCTGGGATTTTAAAACTCAAACTGCCTACCTTTTTCCGGAATGCCGAAGCTTCGCACGCCCCGTAGCTGCCGCTGCACGATCCAGGAACGCCCGCCGTCAAGATCTGAGTCCAACGGAACCTTGATCATGTGATTCGGTCTCCAAGTCGCTGTTGGAAGGGGAGGAGGAGGACGAAGGAGGAGTAACTCCTCCTTTTCGCACAACACTTCCCAAGGGGGGGGGAGGAGGAAAAAAAGATATTTATTTTTTTAAGGAAATCTCTCCCACCACCGGCTCCCGACTCGCCCCCGCCCGATGCCCGATCCAGACAAAGGTAAGGTCACCCCTAGGGTAAACGCGCCATTCAGAACGCAATGGTGGACTCAGAATTGTGATCCGAGGCTCCGTTCAGAATTTATTCGAGCCGACTCTCATAAATAAACTTTTCCATTTATTTACAAAAATGCCCCTGGTGGATTTTCTTACTGCAGGCCCGCGCTCGCAAAGTTTACACCCCGCCTAGGGTAAACGGCATGTTCTGGACGCAATTGTGCCCTTAGATTTCTGTTATGAGGTACCTTTTAGGAGATATCACACCCCTACCTCGTGCATAGTATAAAAATACTTAATATTTTTATAAAATTACTTTCGAGAACACTAGGCCTCAGAATTGCACGCCATCATTGCGCCTAGCTCTAGAATTATTCGTAGAAATATTTCAAAGCCTGACAGAGCCAAAAACTGAGTCACTACATCCTCCCACCCTTAGAATTTTTCATCCCCGAAAATCCATAAGCACAAGAAAAACGACTGGACTCTCAACTCGGTCTCCCACGCCAGCGAGTTCTCCAACAAACACCCATGCCCGAACACATAATTCAAAAGGAAAAATCCACCAAACCTCAACACTATCTTCTTTGGACGACACTAACTCACCCACATAGTTTTTAATCATGTCACAAAAACGCATCTCAGTTTGGGAAGGATCCCTCTTCCTCACGCATTCAAGCACACCGAACAACACCCACACAATGTCTTACCAACACCCTAAAAAAACTTGAGAAAGCAACGGAAAGGAAGGGTACCACTAAACAGTGTCTATCAATCTACTGCAGAAAGTAGAAAGGACACAAGGGGTACTTCTATCCATCCATGGAGCCTCTGGGTCAATAGCCTCTAGTTCAATCAGCTATCCTGGCCTTCGGCCCCCATCTCCTTGAGCTTCTCGTGGACCACCTGGGGTGGGGGTGGTGGAAAATAATACTGCCTACTACCTCCTACTGCTGCACCAGCTCCATCTCCACGTCCACCTCCATGCGGACCTCCTTTCTCGAGACGCTGCCTCTGCCAAGGTGGTCTGTCGACTGGCTCCCTCTCAGCAGCATAACGAGTCAGAAATTCTCAAGTAAGATGTCCCCAACCGTCGCAAGCATAACACCGCCTCTCCTGTGGCTGACTCAAACTGGAATGTGAGCCCTATGAGCCCTGAGCCTCAGATCCTCCATCCTGGGGTCGTTGCCTAAAATGTTGCCCACGTCCGGGCCCCTGATTCTGCCATCGGCTACCAGTTGCCGACGTCTCAGCTTTCACGCACCCAACACTAATAGGAGGGATCTACTCATCTAGAAATCTCCCCACCACCAATTCTTGCTCAAGAACTCCATCATAGGTGGGCAGACACAAAGAAACCACACCTTCCCGGATGTCTCTACATAGGCCCTTCTCAAAGGTTCGAGCTCTAAAGAATGGGTCTCGAACCATATCCAGGGAGTAGCATGAAAGGTCTATAAACCTCACTGATTACTCCAACACAGTCATGACCTCCTATTGAAGATACAGAAGTTCCTGAATCCGTAATGAACTCAGCATCACCGGATAGAACTCTTCCCTAAAAATCTTCTCAAAATCTTCCCACGTGAAAGTCTCCTCATCATGGGACTATGTCACTAGGCTACACCATCGCCTGGTTGAACCATGAAAAAGGCTTGCTTCTAGGACCACCATCTGATCTGGAGGTGTCCTCACTAGGAGGAAAACACAGGTGACTATTTCAAGCCAGTCATTAGCTTTCTGAGGGTCTGAATCACCCCGAAACCTCAGAGGTCGTTGCCTCTAGAACTCATGAAACGTACTCTACCTGTGTGCAACCTCATCTTGCACTTACATCACAACCAGCTGATCGACAGGTGGTGGATCAACTGGCGGACTACCTGGAGTTCCAGCCTCCAAACCTACGTCCTGGTCCACAGCCTCTAGACGGGGCGGATCGTCACCACAATCCTGCTGTGGAACCCTCGCTGGCTGTCGTCGTGGAGGCATCCTGAAATACCAGCAAGACGCCCCATAAACAATGAGTATATCTAGAGAACTGACTCAATAAGGACAAGGAAAAACCCAAAACCAAGTCATATATGATGCATGTACCGTTTTTCCCCTATGATGAGTGTACGAATGTCCCAAGTCAAAAGGAAGGTTATCAGTGTCCTAGTGTATGGATATGTCGGCTGCCGCACCAACACTGGAGTCCCTGGCCTGAAATTTGAACTCAAAACATCCTAAAACTTCCACTATGCAACCCAAAACAATCCGCTCATCCCTGACAGAGGGAACCCAGACGATAGAGAAACTCCATCTCATGACCATCCTCGGCTAAAAACATCTAGTCAGCTCAATCCATGTGTATGCCCATACATACACCATGAACATCCAGATATACTCAGCTCACACACCAAGCCACATGAGGTTCCGACCTCATCGCCAGCAACGGTTCACAACCAGGAGAGGAAACTCCATGATCATTGTCATCCCAGATGACACTCATCCGAGAGATACACTCCATCGGGTTTCACACAAACATCTCAGATGCTCACCCGAGAGATCACGCTCCTCAGATATCGTCATTGAGGAAACCTCTCTGAAACAACATAAACACCAAACTCCTCAGATAGGGGATGGCTCCTAGGGTTCTCTAGAGAATACTAGAACCCACACTGGTATATGAAGATCTCACAGATAGGGGATCACTCCCAGGGTCCGCTGGTGGACACCACAACCCGATTTGGCGTTCGTAGAGCTCACAGACAGGAGATCACACCCAGGGTCCACTAGGGGATACCACAACCCAATCTGGCACTTGACAGAAGCAAGTCACTCAGATAGAGGATCGTCTCCTAGAAAAACGTGGTCATGAAAATACCAAAACCCTATCTGGTATAACTCACGATTTAGGGGATCGAACTGATGATGCTGCAACCCTACAAAAACCACACGCTAAGTAGGGGATCACATAACCAATGATATTGCAACCCTACTATATTCCTTATGCTGAGCAGGGGATCATATACCCAATGATGCCACAACCCTACTGAAAACCTCATGCTGAGCAGGGGATTGTATACCCAACGATGCCACAACCCTGCTGAGCATGGATCACTATGTAGGGGATCATATTCTCGATGATTCCACAAACCTTATGGGGTAAACCTTCTAGATAGGGTATCTCCACCCATGGATAAGCAATCACAGCGATACCAAGAACCCGATCTAGGGTAACGATGCTAGAGGATCCCGCTCCGGTCCCACCAGAGGGATGCCACAACTCTAACAGATTAAACATCGCATCGAGAGGTTCACAAGCCTATACCAGGGTTGTGATGTTGCGCGAACCCTCTTAGGAATGAACTAAGGGAGTACCCTCAACCACTGCTGGTCCAAAATGTCACTAACCCAAGTGAACTACAACAACGCCACACCGCTCACCTCTAAGGCCAATACTAAGGCCACCATCGCGATCCATGCGGAAAAACATGCAGGATAGGCTGTTTACTCACTCGAAACAGACAACCAGTGAAAAAGGCATTATTCACTGTAGCTAGCCCATGCAAGTCCCACACAACGATCCCGAAACTCATCAAGTGGATCATGCCATGGTGATCCCCTCGAAAAAACACATAGGATCCACTACTCGTTCGTCCGAAACAGACACCCGGTGAAAAATGTACTATTCACTGATGGCAGCTCGGGTGGGTCCCATGCCTTGATCCCAAAACACATCAAATGGATCCCACCATTACGATCCCCTCAGAAAAACACACAGGATCAACTATTCATCCGCCAAAATCGGACTCTAGGTGAGAAAGTTGCATTTCTCCGTAAACACCCCCAACCCGGTCTCGTGGGGCCCACACCCCTAACTCGGTCCCAACACCCGGGAAACATCAATAAAATTCTTTAGTACCATCAGGGTCTCAATGCCACTGACAGCACGTCAATCAGATGCTCCAGGTAGAAGATATGACGGCCCGAAGTCGAATAATAATAAAGTATTATTATTTTATTCGACGTTTCAAGCTACCGGGCCACGATACCGAAACATAAAATTCCCAAAGTGAGATAAAAATATCCCTCTCTACACAAGGAACATTTCTCCATAAACAGCTCGCAAATCGGAGTTACGGTTTGCGAGTTACAAGGGTTTAAAGAACCCCTAGAGAAACATGGTCGGACCACCGCCTGCCTTGCCGGAAACCACTGCGCCGCTGCTGGAAAACGTCGTGCCAGTGCCGGACTCCGCCGTGCCAGAGCCTGAAACAACCGCACTACCCTGGGTCTCACTGGATTCAGCCTAGTCCACTGCCGGAATCTGGGTTTTCTGCTGGAAAACTTCTGAGATCTACTAGGAGCACCCCGGTGCTCCAAAATCATATCTGAAACATGTTTCGGAAACATCGGGACCCGAACTATACAACCCTTATGATGATTTGAAGAAAAACAACACATAAACAGGGTCTGGGATTTTAAAACTCAAACCACCTACCTTTTGGCGGAACGCCGAAGCTTTGCATGCCCCGTAGCTGCCGCTGCACGATCCAGGAACGCCCGCCGTCAAGATCTGAGTCCAACGACACCTTAATCGCGCGATTCGATTGCAGATTCACCGTCGGAAGGGGTGGAGAAGGAGGTGGAAGGAGGAACTCCTCCTATGCACACAACACATACCAAGGGAGGAGGAGAAAAAAAGAGATATTTATTTTTTTAAAGAAATCTCTCCCACCTCCAGCTCCCGACTCGCCTCCGCCCGATGCCCGATAGAGACAAAGGTAAGGTCTCCCCTAGGGTAAACGCGCAGTTCTGAACACAACGACAGACTCAGAATTGTGATCGGAAACTCCATTCAGAAGTTATTCAAGTCAAATCTCGTAAATAATCTTTTCCATTTATTTACAAAAATGACCCTGGTGGATTTTCTCACTGCAGGCCCGCGCTCGCAATGTTTACACCCCGCCTAGGGTAAATGGCACATTCTGGACGAAACCATGCCCTCAGATTCCCATTATGAGCTACAGTTTATGAGATATCACACCCTCTCCATGTGCATAGTATAAAAATACTTAATAATTTTTATAAAATTAATTCTGGGCACACCGGGCCTCGGAATCGCACGCCGTCTTCGCGCCTGCTCTGGAATTATTCGTAGAAATATTCCAAAGCCTGAAAAGTCCAAAACACAAGTCGATACAGTCTTTTGGAGCTATATAATGTCTATAGGGTTCTTAAAATGATAAGGGTAAATATTGTAATCACATACCATATTAATTGGTTGTGTTGTAATAGTGGGTTCACTATATCCAACTATACAGTACTTTTTTATTACCACATCATGTATACAGTGAGTTATGAATAATGTACACTTACTATTATAGTGAATACTTTTCTTCATTAAATATTTAAATTTTAATTTCCATAGATTAATTTCCATATCAAAAGGTTATAATAGACCCCTGGATATAATGAAAACCTATAGATATTATGACATTAATCTTAAATATATGTCCTATGGTCTAGATAAATCTTGATAGCAGGAAATAGTTGATGTATGACTATCAGGTGTGGGGGTCATAATCATTGAGACTTATTCTCATGAAGTTCAAACTTGGTGATCTCTAGTAGATGATATCATGAGGACAGACTCTCCAATAGGAACACCACATGTCTCAGGTGTCGTTGAATTTTTCTATCCACAAACATGTGTATTGATCTCCTAAAATGGTATCATTATCAATGTGTTCCATTTAATCACATATTTTTATGAAAGTAAAAAACCATGATAATGAAATCATGGTGAGTTAGCATGTGTTGGGTGCGTCATTGGCAGTATAACATTGGTTGAATGATCAAGATTGAATTTGTCACTTCTGATTTGAGGAAGTAATATATGTCAATTCTGGTTGATCAGGATGGTTGAACATTCATAAATCCTAGGAAAATTTAGTTAGAGATAAATTTTTCTAGTTATATCAACAAATAATAAATCAATAAAGGATGATGATACAAGTGTGCATCCTACTTTATGAGATATCTAAAGACAAAGATATTATATTACACAGTATGTGTTCGTAGGTTGGTTGTCATTGCTAGGATTATTCCTTATCTCTTTAGGAGACTTGATGGGTTGTTATACTCCACTCATGGTCTATGAATACTATTCAATACTATCGAGATAAGGGCCTATAGATTCACATGAAATAACATATTTGAGAATCTTTCCTCTTCTGGTGAATAGGTATATAGGACATGGTGAGCCCCACCAAAAGGTTCGAGAGTTGTCCGATTTTATTGATCACCAATAAATAAATAAATTCATTACTATTAAATTAAAGAATAATTTAATTTAATTTATTTATTAAAAGTATTTAAAATTGTTTAATTAAATGTGAGGGAAAATATCATATGAACAAGTATTATTTTAATACTCCAGGTTCATTTGATATTAGCAGGAATTACAAGTTGAGTTAAATGAATTGGTTTTATCACATAATATATATTTAATATATATTATAGGTACGTGATAAAATATAAATAATATTTATTATGTAGTTTATTTTTTCATAATTATTTATTTCTTATTTAGTGAGTGATTTATTTCTGGGGGCCAAGGAACCCAATTCGGATATTTTTTCGACCAACTATATAAGTATAAGAGGAGAATCTCATAAATGAGTTGTTAATTACAATGGATGAGAGTCACTCTCTATTACTATTTTCTAGAGAGAGAGTTTATCTCTCTGATCAACTGATCCAAGAATGCCTTCGACATATCGAATGTACGAGATTGAGGTGACCATCACGACGCCAAATGATTTGTCGGAGCTCTGTGCTATCACCTAGAATCCGATGAATTATTAGTGTGTTGATTCTTGAAGTTTGTGTTGATGATATATAGGGGTTCATCTTCGGAACCTTTGAGAAAATATAAATGGTGACTAACTATATCCAAGCACACACTGAATTGAAAAAGTTACATGTTTATTTTTATTTCTATGTTATTTTCAATTCAGGTGAGATCCTTAAACTGTACTAGGGCTAGGAACATCAGTGAAGACAAGTTTGGTCATCCTATTGATGTAAAATTTCAAATCATTGGCCCACCGGCTTATAATGCATGCCCCAGTACCAAAAATTGGTATCATAGGGATCATGATAATTTTCTAATCCTTTAAAAAATAATTTCAATTAAATTAAGTATATGGTTAAAATTATATCCCAACAGAATAGACTACAAATTGATCTGATTTTAGACGGCCAAGATATGGTCATCTGAAATTTTTTATACGGATCATTTTTGGTTTTTATAATTTAAAATTTAGGATCAATTTATATTTATTTGATCATTTTCTTAATGTTTCCTATGATATATGATAAAATTAAATTGTTCTATCCAAGGATACGGCTGGAATAACATTTCCAGGTAGAGGGAACATTGTTAGTCAAAAAATATTAATAAAATTATTCAGTGGCCTTGTGACTCCAGTTCATTCCACTTGTTTTTGGAATCTTCAAAATTTAAAAAACTTTTGAAATTAATCATATAAAATATGAATTATTAGTTTGTTGGGTGGAATAAATTTTTAGCCTAACATTTTGGGTTGTATTTAAAAAAAATAGTGGGGAAGTTCCATGGGAAATATGGGATGTCATGAATATATATATATATATATATAAACACCCATTTTATTTTGAAAAAATGCATAATGCTAAGGGTGGTGATGGAATATGCCTGTTACGGCTTCCTCCAGGCACTCACTAATGACCTTCCCTGAGTCTCCAGCTCCCAGATGCCCTACTTCTACCTCGCGTCGACCACCGTGCCCCCCCCCACACAAATCCATTGTCACAACTTCTGATTGTTCGTGGACACCGCACAGTTCTCCCATCAGTGAGGTAAGCCCTATTCCATAGCCTTATCTACTTTGGACCGGATTATCCCCAAAATAGGCCTAGAAAGATCTACCCAACTCGGAATGGTTCACGGAAGGTCCACCTTGCCCAAAACACTAGGGTCTGCACGACCCAAAATGGGCATGTGCGAGTTTGGCCTGACCTGATTTATCCCTGTCAAGGGTTTCAAGACCCGAGCAGTTATTTAAATAATAATAATCAAAATAAATTAATTTATTTTATTTATTTTCAGTATTCAATTAAATTAATTAAAAATTAATTTTGGTTTAAAATTAAGAATTTTAATACATTGAATAATTAATTTTATTTTAGTATTAATTAAAATTAATTAATTAATTTAATTTTATAGATTCAAATTAATTTAATAAGCTGACCGAATAGAATTAAATTGTTAAAATTTAAATAATTAATTTAATTTAATTAATTCCATCATACTAAAATTTATTGATATTTAATTTTTATCGCCTATAAATTAATTTTGTTGATTGTTTTTAAGTAATTGATCGACCTGTGTATGTTTGTTTTACTTCTTTAATTATTTAATTTTGGGTGGTGATTGTAATTAAATATGATTATCTATACATCATCTTCTTTTGGTTAATATGTATAAGTTCATGCACATCCAAATTTATCTGTTGTATATTATTCCCCTAGTTCCCCTCACCAGCTTATGAGTATGATTGTACTTAGACAGGGATAGTGTGAGACACAAACAACACCAAGTTGAGGCCAAATCTAGATGAGCAGTGGATACACTAGATGGGGATGAGCTATGTCAGGATTCAAGATAAAAATCAGGTATGGTACCATAGTTCATGGTTGGCCCATTAAGTTTAAATAGATTAAAAAGTTTTAGATTCTCAAGGATAGTTGGGTAATTTTATTTCCTTTATGTATTTTTTATTGTTTTATTAATTTCCATGATAGTAGTAAACACATAAAATAATAAACAAAAAAATGCATAAAGAAGTGATGAATGATTTTCTATTAATTCTTAGTTGTGAGTGTGACAATATTGTTTGAAAAATATTAATAGAAATATAATACATTCAAAGATAAAAATATAAAAAACCTCAAAGAAATATTAAGTCTCAAAATGCCTTCCATCATTTGAATTTAAACAAAATCGGGTGTTCATTGTGCTCATTATCCAAAGTTTAGGGTGCCTCTTACTACCATGGAGTTATTATGTGAGTGATGGGATGAATTAACTAATGTTGGAATTAAAGAAGTATCCAAATATTTCTATTTTCAACTTTAGATGCAATTTTTTAGAAAATCAAGTTTATGATTTTAGAAGTTGGGACTTCACTTAATAGATCAAGGAGCCACGCGTTAATGTGGTTGTCCAGAAAAAAACCTACCTTGAAATCTCCAAGTAGTGGCATATGTGATTCTTGTATACTATGAGGTGAGGTTAAGGATCCTTTCCAAAAGAATAATCAATTGAGAGGGTATTCTGATTCTAGTACATATGATTCTTAGAATTCAATAAAATAGTGGGTAACATTCAATTATTTAATTAATTAATCAATAAGGTCTAAATTGATAATCAAGATAATAGTACTAATTATCTAGATTTTATTTTTGTATAATGACAAGTAATACCACAAGAAAATTGTTATAATCATGGACAAAGTAAATTTCCAAACTAGAACAAATTTCCAAGTGTAGTATAAGTGCTTGTTCACAATACTATGACAAGGTATTGGTGTCCCCAAGACCTTTTAATCTAGATTTGGAAGCGAGTTTATTAAAAATATGCTTATAGGAGACTCGTGTACAAAGCATGTGATGGTTATTTCATTATTTTATCATCGACATATGATGTTAGTTGTGGATACTACATCAGGACATGAATGATATCACATGTTGTCTCATATCTTAGAATCTTGTGAGGAGAAAGTGAAGCATAGATATGAATAGGTGATGTTTACACTAGATATGTGTAAATAGAAATATGGATCATGATATTTCAATGAATCCTTTTCTCATATAATTTTCACCCATCTACTCTAGTTTCATTTAATATTACAAAATGAACATTATATAGAAAATTATTTGTTACTTTTTGGGTAAGGTTCACCAATTAAATAATAACATAATGAAAATATTATCTTTAATTCTTACAGTGAGCAAGTTTAAAGACAAGTAGAAAATTACAATGGAAAGTGTAACCCCAAAGGCACCATCACAATGTCCTTAAAAGAAGAGATATTAAATAGGTGGCTATTTTATTTTAATATCTTGAAATAAGTATATGGATGTTTAAATACAATAATCAAAATTAAAGAAGTAATTATTCACTTATTCTTAAGTTATATTCATCAATATTAAATGTAATATTTCAATAATACTTTTGAGTATTAAATACAACATGATTATCACATATTTGTATTGAAATATAGTAATTAATTAAGTAATATAAATGTTACAAGAAGTATGGTGTATTCTCTAAACATCTAAGAAAGGGTGGTTCATAAGTCAATGATGACAATTACACAACTTATAATTTCCAAGTTTTATGATTATAGTAGAAATTTTATTCAGTATTACAAAAATATTTATCTCACATGTCTTTTAGACACAAGGAGACATTATTTCATGTTCTGGAATAAATATTGTTGGGGGTGTTTAATACTCAACCAATTGTCCAGTAATTCTTGAATCATATGCAATACCTAATGAATATAAAATGTAAGACTTATATACATAGTTGTGGTAAGATAATAATTTTTCAAGAAAAACCAAAAGTGTACGTCCAGGATATACCTAGTATGGTATTTAGAATTAGTGTATTTAAATACCTTAGGTATTATTGACACACTTATGTACTTAGTTTTGGATAAAGAAACTTTTAGAAATAAAGGTGTTCTATAAAGCTTTTAGGATTAGTTTGGCTGGAGAGCACAAACTATTCCAAGGGTAAGCTATTGGAAAGTATACTTTATAATATTCTTTTAAAATCATTAAAGAATATGAAATTAAAGTATTCTACATTCATTGTAATAATATATAAGTTTCTTCAGGCTGGAATTCAAAATAATATCTTAACCAATCATTCATTGATTGATATAATGTAGTGTAAAGGAATTCCTAAATTCACATTACCATATCTACATCTGGGATATGATTATAATAAGTAGGATTGATTAAGATTCTTACATATTAACATTGATCAACAAAATGTAGCATGGAGTAAATCCTAAATGTGTATTTCCTTATGCTCATATGAGTCATGATGTAAGTTAAAGGATCAACAATGTTGTGACATATATCCATTGCAGATAATTCCATTATTTTTCAAGACATGCATTGAAAATAATGGTGTTATCCCGTAACCATATTCCAATTAACTTAACTAATGGATATCATTTGATTTATAGTATGATGGAAATCCATTAATTCATATGAACATGTGTTTAGAAGCAAAGTGTTTGTTAGTATATAAAAAAACTTGCATCAAGCAAAACACAATGAGTGTCTAAAGTAATTATCCTAAATTTCTAAGGATATTATAGAAATCCCTATTATATAATGTTTATAATCAAGTGATATATTATATTTCTATATGATTGAACATATATATTTGAGATATTGGGAGCCATATTGACTTGGTTTTAGTCAATACCATAGATACACAAGTAATTTTCATAGGAATGATTTCCACAAGAGGTGTGGGAGAGAATGTTCCAGAGACACATATTGCATAGGAAGGATAAAACCATGATGATGGTTTTATATTCACCATGGTAGGTGGTAAATTATTATTTTAGAATAATAATTCCTATAATTAATTGGTATTTGGAAATTATTTAAGATTTAAAAGATCAATGAAAATTCAAAAATCGATTCCATGTATCAAAAAATAGGGGCCTATTATTTTGAATACCAAGGTGGGTATTCATGTGAGATGATACATGGGTGGTACATGCATGGTACCAATAATTCTTTATTGGTTATATCAAGTCATTATTCATAATTCCATTAGAATTTTACTTATTATAGTGAATTTTTATGATCATATTATTAAGCATTGGATGTATTGACCACCAATCATAGAAGGTGTCTATATAATGAAACCAGAAAGGGATGGTGACATAATAGAATTCCAATAAAGGGTGAAAGTTACTAAAATAAATTTTAGTATTGAATTAAGAACTAGATCATAGAATATTCATTTGGAATGAATTGATTTCATGTGTCTACAAGAGGTTAGTGGAGGCGTCATGGTTTTTTAAGTGAAATATATTTGGAAACACATGGAAAAAAAATTTGGTGTTACAATTAGTTAATACTAGAATTAAAGTAATTCTACAGTGATTGACTTAAAGTAAAAACCTAAGATATATGGAATGGGATCTACTAAAGTAGATATAATGATTTTTTAAACCTATTCAATCATATATATACTGAAATTTTAATGAAAAAAAACAAGTTGGAACAATTAGAGAGATAATTGTTACTAGTGTCACATGGAATATATCTCTCTAAGAAGACATGCATGAGTATAGTAGGATATTAATGTGGTGATTATATTTCCATATGATTTTGTGATGGATTAATCATGTATTTCAGGACATGTATAAGAAACGATATTTCCAACATAAACATTATGATAGGAAAATATCAATTATATCTAGGAGAACTGCAAGGTAAGTAGTTATAAATATCTAATTGTACTTGAGAATGTAAAAATGATATGTACTTGGTATATAGAGAGAAAGGGATACTAGTATTGAAAGAAAAAATTATTCTTCCTTGGATCAATTTTATTAATATCACATTTATAATAAGGTAATGAGAAATCCAAGATAGTTGTATCCAAATTTACAAATAATGAGGGAATTTTGGCTTTTGAGATATCTAGGAAGTAGTGTATTAAATGTAACAATTTGTTCCAGTTCTTGAAGTCTCACCTAGTAAGTAAATTTTATCATTATGATAATTCTATTACTAGTTTTATCCATTATGTACATATTATAAAGTGGAAAAAAGGGGATATACTTAGGGATAACATCTCTTGAAAAATTTTACTCAAGGAGGTGAGGTCGCACATAGCATAACAGCCATGCATTGGAGACATATCATACCTAGAAACTAAATCCATGACTCAGTATAAACATGATATTGATCATGTGAGGGATGACAAAGATAGTTAGAAAGTTGGATTTAGTGAAAGTGGGAGTGATATAATAGTGGGATTCCTATACCCAACTATATGGTACTTTTTTATTACCATATCATGTATACAGTGATTTATTCTTGATGTACACTTACCATTATAGTGATTAATTTTCTACATACACTATTTAAATGGTAATATCTATAGATTAATTATCATATAAAAAGGTTATAGTAGATCCTAGACTATAATGAGAACCTCAAGATACCATGAAATTAATCCTAAATATATTTCTTATGGTCTAGATACATTATACTAACTGGAAAAAATTTATGTATGACTATTAGGTGTTAGGGGATCATAAGCATTGAGACTTATTCTCATGAAGTTCATACTTGGTGATCTCGGGTAGGTGAGATCATGAGGACAAACCCACTAATAGGAACACCACATGTTTCATGTGTCATTATATGTTCTGATATATGGACATGTTTATTGGTCTTCTGACTTGAGATCATTATAAACATGTCCCACTTGATCTCATAATTTGATGTAAGGAAAAAAATGATAATGAAATTGTGGTTAGGTAACTTTTGTTGGGTGTGCCATTAGTCAGAGGTAAATCCATCCAGTTTGATCAATAAATAAAAAAAATAAAGGAAAATGACACAAATGTGTATCCAACTTTATGAGATATCTAAATACAAATAGATTATATTACACAGTACATGTTCATAGGTTGGTTATCATTAATATGACTATTCCTTATCAATTTAGGGTCCTAAATGGTTTTCTAGACTTCACTCCTGGTCTATGAATAGAACTCACTTCTATCGAGATAAGGGCCTAGAGGGTCACACACAATAGCGTACTTGAGTATCTACCTTATTCTAGTGAAAAAGGTATATAGTACATGGTGGGCCACACCACAGGGTCAGAGATTTGTCCAGTTTTATTGATCATAAATTAATTAATTAATTAATTAATATTCAAGAAAACAATAATTGGATTTAATTTATTTATTTAAATTATTTACAAGTATTTATGTAAATATGAGGAAAAATATTATCTGAATGGATGTTATTTTGATATTTCAGATTAATTTAATATTAACGATAATTAAAAGTTGAGTTAGATGACTCTATTTTATCACATAATATATATTTAATATATATATATATATTATATTCATGTGATGAAATATAAAAAATATTTATGATGCAGTTTAGTTCGTCATAATTATTTATTGCTTATTTAGTGGGTGATTTATTTCTGGGGTCTGGGGAACCATATCCGTGTATTTTTTCAACCCACTATATAAGAAGGATAGGAGAGTCTTATAAGTGATCTATTCAATCCAACAGATGATAATCTATCTCACCTTATACTTTTTAGAGAGATAGTTTCTCTATCTAAGTGACTGATCTGATCATGCCTTCAATGGATCAAAGGTACAGGATTGATGTGATCATCGTGATGCTAAAGGATTCTTCAGAGCTCTGTGATAGCACCCAGAATTCGAAGAACAGTGAGTGTACAGATTCTTGAAGGGTTTCTGGGTGATCTAAAGGGGTTAAAATTAATATTTTTTAAGAAAGAAATCATTAGATACTAGTTTCAGCTAGACATTCTTTGAATCGAACAAGGTACACAATCATTTTTATTTTATTTTTCTATTTTTAATTCGTGTGAGATCCCCAAACAGTACTGCGGCAAGGATCACCAGTGAAGAAAATTTTTACCATCTCTGTAATGAATTTTTTTAAATCCTCTCCCCAACGGCTTCTGTTGTGTTCCCCAATACTAATAGTTTGTATTCAGAGAGGGGGTTTAATAGGATGATTGATCTAGGGGAGGATCATTCATTTGGTTAGTAGGAGGGATGATCCTTGGCATTATGAAGATTATTTCCCAAGATTGTAAATGTATTTGGTTTCTTAATTGATCTTGTTATTATTTTTCCTTCTATAATTTCATCTTATTCTTGAAATACCTCTATCATTTGGTTCTTTCATTGAGAAAATTTTGAGTGTATTGTACTAGAGAGGAACAATAATAGTACATGAGTAGTTTAGGACACATATGACCACATGGATAGAGAATTGAATCAGAAACTTGTAATCAACAATTTTGAAGTTGGATTCGGGGTTCTATCAATGATAGAAATTTGAAACAATGGTTTCAGTTATACAATAGAATATTAATAACATTTCAGTGACACGGAAAAATCTCAATCAGTTTGTGAAGAATCAGGATGAGAGTTCTATATGGGGAAAAGACAAAGGAAAATATATCATGGATGAGAAAGACGATAGTTATGGTTGAACATATAAGGTTGGAAGGTGTCATAAGAAATCAGACTTTGTGAAAGGTGGTGGAAGATAAGGCTAAATACTGGAAGAGTTTCACACACTATCAAGGAAAGTAGAGATGCCTATTTTTTTAGGAAAAGATCTAGTTACATGGATCACCAGGGCTGAGACATATTTTCCCATCCATCAAACTCATGAGGAGATGAAGGTTACAATAGTTCAGCTCTACATTGAAGCTCTAGTACAATATTGGATGACTTTTTTGAAGATGACTGAGGTTGGTCTCACTAAGATACAACTCAAGGAAGAGTTTTTAGGGTGTTATGGAAGTCTAGTAGAGGAGGATCTAGTGATATTTCTTAACCAAATGTATAAAATAGGGATAATAGATGCATAAATTTTTGAGTTTTAATGGGTGAATTTCATATACTTGAAATTAATAAGAAATGGTAAATGAATATGTTTATCGGGGGATTAAAGCTGAAAATTGGTAGCATGGTATTGATGCATGAACCGCAAATAAATTCTTGTCTACTAACATAGATATATAGAATTTATATAGGATTTATAGTAAAAGGAATAATCAAACATCCTAAGGAATGTAGTAGGAGTCATATTCCTAGGAATTGGGTAAGGAGTCGGAATACTATTTTGGAGAAGGATGTGACATCAGGTGATGTGACATAGAAAGAGAGTAAGGGGAAATGTTCCTAGGTGGGAGGGGTTAGGAATTTTCCTTGATAAGATTTTGAGTAAAGAAGAATTAAAGGATTGTGTTATATCTATGAGAAAAAGTTTCATCTCAAGCATAGATATTAAGAGAATGAATGTTATGGGAATTTGTAGAGCCACAAGAAGAGACAAAAGTGGAAGTTTTATTCTTATAAGGGAAGCTATATTTGGATGGGGACATGTTGGAAATGGAAATATTAGGTACTACTATATGTGGAGTGGAGAAAACTAGGATAGAATGAGTTAAGTCCTTGTTAATATAGGGAATCATTGAAGGAGTCCCTTGGCTAGTTCTTATGGATAGAAAATCTATCCATAAATTCATTTCAAAATGGTTAACTAAGTACTCCCTAATTCATATAGTAGATACAAATGCTTTTAGTACTCATCTAGGTGATTGGAACTTAGTGAAGTCAGAAGTCATGTGTCGTTCTTTGAATGTGATGATAAGAGAAGAAGAATTTGAAATTGATACTTATATAATTGATAGCATTGTCTTGGATTTGTTATTAAGAATTACTTTTCTATAGTCCTTGAGAAATATGGAAACCAATTGGAATGACATAAAAATGAAACTAGAATAGAGAAGGAGGGTAATCTTATAGTGGGTGAAAAATCCACATGGCACATCCAAATTTTTGAAGGAATTTTTATGAGGGAGATTACAGGTGTAAGGGATGAATTTTTATATGAAAAAAAAAGAGAATTGGGAGAATATAGGTTTAAGTAAACACTAGAAGGAATATATAAAAGAGGTATTGAAATAATATTAGCAATTATTTGAGGTACCATAGATTTTTCCACTGAGGAGGGAGACTAGCCATGTTATCAATTTAAATTGGGGGATATCCAATCAACATATGACTTTAGAAATATGCTTATTATATGAATAATGATATTGAGAAGTAGGTAAATGAACTCTTGTAATGGGGGTTTATTAGGAACATCACCATACTGTATTCCTAAATGATAATTTTTGTAAGTAATAAAGATAGTGTATGAAGAATTTCTATGGATTATCAGGCATTAAATATATTGATCGTTCTAGATGGATTCTTGATTCTTGTAATCAAATAATTATTGGATGAGTTGTGTGGATACCAATATTTTAATAAGGTGGATTTGAAATTTGTTTTCTTCCAGGTCCATATGAAATAAATAGACATCAAAAAGATAACGTTTGAAACCCACGAAGGGCATTATGAGTATCTAGTAAAGTCATTTGGATTGACGAATACACCAGTGACTTTCCATCCCAAAATGAATTAAGTATATTTTCCATGGTTAAAAAGGGTATTTTTAGTGTATTTTGATGATATAAATATATAAATAAAGGGGTGGGAAATACTTGGATAAGGTGTAGGAAGTGTTTATAAAAAATATGAAAATGATTTTTTTGCAAATAGTAAGAAGTGTTCCTTCTGGAGGAAGTCAATGAAATATCCATTCAGTTTTATTTTCAATAATCTGGTTAATTTTTTAGGGAATTCCCCAATTTGAATTTGGATATGGGTTTTCCCTTTTGCAAGGAAAATATCTAAGATGGAATGATTCTTTGTTGTGATGACTCTGAACACTCTGACGACTCTAGCGATTGTCGATTGACTTCCCAAACATGACAGCGGTATTTTTCTAGGTGGTGATTAAAATGATCTGGAACTACACAGTGAAGGAATCATCATGTTTCCCTCAAGAATATCTTAATTCAAAAGAAATATTTGTCTTCCTCAAGAAGTTCAATGACTCTAGTGGTTCTTAGTATCATTCCCCAACACTATTTTTTATTGAAAACAGGCACTAATGTCATAATAAGGTCTTGTAACTTATCTATTTATAGTGAAATTTTTACCGTTATTACTTCTTAAATTTTTACTATCCTTATCAATGGAAAATCTCTTTTCAATTTCAATAAAACTAAATTTTCTTGTGTTACAATTAATTTTTTATACATATTTATTATATGTAATTTCATTTTAATTTTTTATGTATGTATTTTTTTCAATCATAAAATCATCTATTTAGTTTTATAATCCACTGTATCCCATGAAAATAGAGGGAAAAAAATACTATTTTACGATTTTAATGAAGAAATATCCATTATAAATTCCATTAGAGGTTCCACTGAAACCTCTTGTAGAAATTCCAATATAAGTTCTATATAAAGATCCATTGTAAGTGCCACTATAATTTCATTTGTACATGAATTTATATAGAATTCACTCTAGAACTTCCAGTATACATTCCACTAGAACATCTAGTAGATATTCCACTGGAACTATCAATGTAAATTCTACTAGAACTTATAGTAATATTCAAGGAAAAATACCTTTAGTTTTGATTAAAACTTGTAATATAATTTTTTGAATTTATAAACAAACATGTTTTCGATTGCAGTGTAATTTCTTCAGGATTGAGGTTGGAATTATTCTATTATTCCACCACTTTAAATTTTAATGAATATTCCACTAAAATTTATAGTGAAGATTTCAATAGAACATCCAATGTATATTCCATTGAAATTTCTAATTGAACTTCCACTAGAACTTCCATTAGAACTTTTAGTGTAACTTTCAATCCTATTCTAGGAAATTAAAGTGCAAAGTTACATTATTTTTTGACTGAAAATTGTATTGTAGTTTGTGGAATACCCAAAAAATGTATTTTCTACATTGCACATAAATTTTTACATAATTAAATATGGAATTTTTCTATTATTTTCCCACTGGAACTTTAAGTTGATATTCAAATGGAACTTCCATTAGAGCTTTTAATAGAAATTTCAGTCATATTCTAGAAAATTATAGTGCAAAGCTACCATATGTTTTCACTAAAACCTATACTGTAACTTTTTGGAATCCCGAAACAAACATGTTTTATATATTTTTTGACTAATGTAATTGAAATTTCACTGTAAATTCCATTCATTTCCCCTATTCTTGTATTTTTTATCCAAAATCCATATTTAGTACTGATTTAAACCTACAAGGTGATTTTTGGAATACAAAAAAACACATGTTAAAGACATTACACTAAAACATTTTTGGCTTGATAGGAGAAATGGATATGTTTCTTCTTTATGATAAATTCATTGAAGTTCCACTAGAAATTCTAGTGGAACATTAGTCCTCCTATTCTAGAATTTCTAGTGGGAAGCCACCTCAAGGGATGATTAGAAGTTCCATTGAAATTTTTTAAATACCCACCAATTATTTCCACTAAAATTTTTCTTTATATATAAGAGAAATTTAAATGTTTATTCAAAACTAGAACATCCATGAATAGGTGACTAAAAATTCTTAACATGTTCATAATATTTCTTCATACTTAAAACTGCATGGAACAACCTGGGTAAAATCATAAGAAAGGTGTGAGATATAAATCCTATTAAGGGAATAAACATGGAATGAGTGATAAATTTTAGAAAATAGTCATATAAATAAGAAACAAAAGGAACATTAATAATAATGAATTATATTACATGATAATCATAACATGGGAAATGTGGAAACAACTTAAAACACTAAATCATGAACATAGGTCAAGGATAAACTTCTAAGAAATCATGGTGGACAAAGTCCCATAAATTAATCAGGTACACCCATTTTCCAAAATGAAATATCAAAATACTAATCATTACCCAATGCATTGGAGTGGTATTTTTTTCACCCATCCAAATCGTTTCATTCTTATTCTTAAATGTTCCACATTGATCATATGACATGGATTCATTCATCATAATAATTTATTCCATTATCATTGAATGTGTATTGAATACATTTAAGTCCCCAATCAATAATTATATGTGCATAAAGTTTAATACCCTTGATAGAATAATGGGTATGATATTCACTACACAATTGCTTTGGCATGGAAAATCAAGGTAAATTTTCGGAAGCAGAACGGTGTTACTTAAAATTAATAAAAATGGTTTATGAGAGAGAAATTGGTATCCCATTATTTTTACATAAAATGGTAATTAATAGGTACTTGTAAAATAATATCCCAAAATTATAAATTTGGAAATATAAGGTATAAGGTAATGAAGAAACATGAATAGAGAAAAAAATCCTTATGAAATTTCAGCATGGTAATGAGTGTACATAAAGGATCATGGGAGGATTAATAAAAGTTAAATTAAGATCTCATAATTTATAAATAAAATATAAATTAAGGGGAATATGTAATATCATATCACATTATAAGAAAATTAAAATTAAAATACATACCCTAAAAGGAGTGTTTGATAAAAGAGGATAGTTGATGATCCCTTACAGAATTTCGTCATAGTAATGTCTTAGGTAATGATAAAATGAGAGAGAATAAATTATATATCATTCTTATAACATCAATTAGATAGTAATGTAATTATTATAAAGGAAAAAATGTATCAAATTGAAAATAATAAGACTTATTTCATGGAATGTGCTTGAATTGAAAGGAGGAGAGGAAGGTGAGGATCCTTTACTTGAATGTGTGAATCCAAAGGATTGGAATGGACTTCTTGAGAGCTTGGGGAACCATGAAAGGAATATAGAGAGTTTAGGTAAGATTATGTATGTGATCCAAGGTGTTTTAGTGAAAAAAATGGGATCTTGGTAGGGTTTATATAGGAAGGGGAGGGGATTTCTTTATTATTTTGGTTTTGGACTCTACATAATAAAATATTCAAACAAACAAACCATCCCATGGGTTTTCCATGTTTTCTTAAAAATGGGATTTTTTTACATTATTTTATAACTCCAAGGGCCTAAAATATTAAAATATTACTATTGGTGATGTGGAGGTGAGTCACACTCTTAAAGAAATGATTTTAAAACCTTAAAATATATCATAAGTTTTGTAGGATTTAAAAAGGCTTTATAAAATAAATAAAATAAACCTAAAATAACATTATTTTAAAGTAAAACATATATTTTTTCAGGTATCTCATTTATATTACTTATTACATCACATTTGGGTTATTGTTATGTCATAAAACACAAATTATATTTATACGGTATTTAATTTTTACCAGAAAATTCAACTATCTCAAAAAATTATGAAAAAATCACTATTTGATAATTTTGATGATATGATTCCAAAAATAAGATTCATTTTATCTAAACAATTTTCGAAATATTTAAATTTTAAATTTTAAAATAATAACTAACATTTATTGAAAATGACATGTTTTTTTTGAAAATAACAGTTTTTGAACCCTTATAAAAATTACATTTAACTTCATAAAAATTATATGACCATTTACATTTATTAAAAATTACAAAATATTTTATTAAAATATTATTTAATTTAAAAATATATTAATTCATAAAAATTAATTCATTAATTGAATTTGAATATAACCCAAAAATTCTATTTTTTCTTTATTGTATCAAAATTAAAAATAAATTATAAATTAACAATAATAGGATGAAAATTTATTCATTGGAATATAAAAAATAATTTACATAATCTTAATTAAAGTTTCTTGATTCATATCCCTTTAATACACCAGAAAACTCCCTAAGAGTAAGGTGTGTGATTGTTGGAATTTCATGGGGTGGTTCGGTGAACATGGTTTGGGTCGTGATTTTGATGATCTTGAACTTATCCTGTAAACAATTTTTCTTAGGTTTAAGTTGTTGGGTATCATCTTGGGATTGGTCAAGTGTAAAGCCTAGAAATGTTATCTCTCTCATAATATTTGATAAATGGCCTTCATAGGGTATGATCCTACTAGTTGAGTTCATCACCTGCTTTTTCTGTGTCAATTGGATTTGTTAAAAACCTATATTTATACTAATCATGTGATCACTATTCAAAGGCTATATTATCAATAGTAAAGATACTCAACAGCCATTTAAATCCAATTGTATATAATAAAACAAAATAAATTCATTTGTTTTATGACATTTAATTAAATCAAAAGGATAATTTTATTTATAATAGTTTTTGTTGTTACAATATTCTCCCTTCAATAAATTTCACCCTAAAAATTTTATTTTCCCAAAATAAAAGATGTTAGGGTGACTCTGCTTCATCACATCCTCTATCTCCCATGTTTCTTCTTCAAACTTGTGTTTTCTCCACAACCCTTTGATGTGGTTCATTGTATTATTTCATAGAACTTTTTATCTGTGATATAAGATCTTCCCTGGATAATCCTCATACAAAAGTTCATTCTCCAATGGTACTACCTTTATATTGAGTACATGTGAGGGGTCTCGTATTTACTTTTTCAATATGGATACATGGAATACATCATGTACTTGAGATAGGTTTGGTGGGATTTATAGTTGATATTTCATCGCTCTAATGAAATAAAGGATATCAAAAGTGTTGATGTACCTTGTACTAGGCTTTCCATTCTTCCCAAATCTTATAACTTCATTCCATGGAGATATGCGAAGGAATACCAAGTCTCCAACATCAAACTCTCGGTCTCATCAATGATTTTCCACGTATATCTTATGTCGACTCTAAGTAGCCATGATGTGCTACTGAACGGTCTTAACCTTTTCCACCATTTCTTATACCATTTCAGTACCTAGCAATTTTCATTCCCAAACCTCATCCCAACATGCAGGTGTTCTACACCTCCTCCCATAAATAGCTTCATTTGGATACATTTGGATACTCAATTGGAAGCTGTTGTTATAATAGAACTCATCCAGAGAAAGATGTTGGTCTCATCATCCTTTGAAATCAATTGAGCATGATCTCAACATTCCATCAAGTGTTTGGATAGTCTGCTCAGATTGTCCATTAGTTTGAGGGCGATAATCTATACTGAAGTTCATCTTAGTGTTTAGAGCATGGTGGATACTTTTCCAAAACTTATAGGTGAATCTTGTTTCTCGATCGGACATAATCAATAGTGGTACTCCATATAGACTCACCAATTATATGATATATATATCTGGGCATGTTTATCTAGTGATAAATTCTCTCTATTTTTAATGAAGTGTGAAGTCTATGTAAGATGATCCAAAATAACCTAGATAGCATTGTTTCCGTTGGATGTCTTTGGAATTCTGGTGAAAAATTACATGGTGATGTTTTTTCATTCCTTTGTTGGTATGGGTAATGGTTGCACAATCCCCTTAGACTTGTAAATTTTAACCTTCACTTATCAATGTACCAGATGCTTTGATGTATATTCAGTGATATCCTTCATCATGTTTTCCCACCAATAGTTCTCTTCGATATCTCAATACATCTTTATGTTTCCTGGGTGAATGGATAAAGTTAAAATATGTGCATCATCCAATATTTCATTCTTTAACTCAAGATTTAATGGAACACATATTCTTTAACAAAATATCATAATTCCTTCTTCAGTAACATTGAACTCCATGTATTTCGCTTTTCTTATAGTTTCCACTTTATTTTGAATTACTACGTCAACTTTTTTATAATACTTTAACCTATTTAAGAAGAGACAGTTGATAAATATTTTTTGGAAGGATTGAATATGTTCCTTATTTTATGATTTCCATGTCCATCCTCTTCAATTATAAGAATATTTTATCCTTATCAATTCTCATTAATGATAAAATCATTGGATCCTTTATACTTAAAGCATATACCACTTTATTTAATTTACCAAGATAGTAGTGAATTGAGAATTCATAGTCTTTGATCAGATATAACCATCTTCATTGGTTCATATTCATGTCTTTCTATGTGAATATATATTTGAGACTTTTTTGATCCGTATATATTTCACACTTCTCCACAAAGAGGTAATGCTTCTATATTTTCAAAGTTTAGATCACTACATCCAAGTCCAAATCATGTGTTGGATAGTTCTATTCATGAAATTTTAACTAAATTGAAGCATATGTGAAGAATTTTTTATTTTTCATCAACACACATCCCAATCCTTTCTTTAAAGAATCACTCAATATTATGAAATTTTCTCTACTTATGGGCATTGTTAGCATATGAGCAGTGATAGGCCTCATTTTTAATTCCTTGAATCTTTCTTCACATCCATCATTCTAATACGACTTGACTCCCTTCCGAGTTAGATTGGTAATAGGGTTTGATAATCATGATAAATTTCTCAAAAATAGGTGATAATATCTAGTTAACCCAAAGAAACTATGGATATCTGTCATCTATGTTGACCTCATTCATCCTTCAATTTCTTTTGACTTTAAAGGATCCACAGATATCCCATTTCTTATGATGATATTCCCCAAGAATGATACTTCCTTCAACCAGAACTCACACTTGTTGTACTTTTCATAAAGCTTATCCCTTGACAAGGTCTTTAGCACAGTGCTCAAAATCTCCTTATAATCCTCCTTGGTTTTGGATTAAATTAGAATATCATCTATAAATACTAACAAAAATTTGTTTAGGTAATCTCGAATGACTCTATTAATCAAGTATATGAAGATTTATAGAGTATTAGTGAGTCCAAATAGAAACACTATGAACTCATAGTGCCCGTACCTTATAAGAAAAGAACCCTTAGAGATATCTTCCTTCTTCACCATTACTTGATAATATCCTGACCAAAGATCCACCTTGGAGAATTATTGTGATCTGTGTAGCTGATCAAACAAGTTATCAATTCATGGAAGATGATACTTTTTCTTTTTTGTTATTTTTTTGAGCTCACGATAATCAATTCAAAGGTTCATTGACGCATCTTTCTTCTTAATAAAGAGGATCGGTGCGCCCCATGGTGAAGCACTTTGTCATATAAACCCTTTATACAGATTCGTATGTAGTTTTTTATTTAGATCTTAAAGTTCCAAAATAACCATCCTATAAAAAGTATAGGATATTGGCTACACCCTAGGTATAATCTTGATTTAAAATTCAACTACTCGATTCTGAGGAAGATTAGTAAATTCCTCAGGAAACACATCAGCATATTCCCTCACAATAGGCATGTCTTCAAGGATGGTCCTTTACTTAGACTCAATCATTTGATCTATATATTATTTATCATAGGGAAATAATATCTATGATTGAGATGAAGGTCATAAATAATATTCATCCTTCTCCTTTCACGTGTATAGAATCAAGGGTCAATTCACCATATAGAGAGTTATTTCCTTCTCATAGAAATTTATGTTGGCTCTATATAGGTAAATTCAATCCATGCCTAAAATTGCATAAAATTCTAGAAAAGGTAGTATGAAAAGGTTGTCTAGGAATTTCATCTCAAAAATTGTGATAGGGGAAGAGTTATATACTTGGCATGAAATAATTTCCCCATTTTCCATTTTCACCGATAACTCTACTTCCAATATTTGTGGTGGTGTTTGAATATTTCTACTAAACTTTCATGATATGAAGGAATGCGTATAACTACAGACGATAACCCTACCTTTCACTTTTCTATTCTGGTTCTAATTTGTCCAATATAGAATTAAGTATGATAATTTTTAAACCATTAAACACATAAATGAGAATCTAATGAAATTAAAGGGATAAAATATAAATTACACTTACTTCCTTAGCTTATGAATTTCTAGGCTTCAATATATGTTATCCATGATCTATTTTCTAACATGAATTCTTATGGGAATTTTTTTATTCCCTTAATAATTGTTCGTAATGAGCTTATGAATTTACCAAATCATATCCCCTAAGAGTGTCAAACCAGGTGTGCAGTAAATCATGTTTTCATGTACCAGGTTACCCGGAGTGAGGTTAGGAACACCATTTTGGAGTTACTACTCCTAGGTATATTTGTTACAGAACCACATACACTTGTAGTATCCATAAAGGGATTTATTTTCATGGTAAACCAATTACTCTATACTAACCAAAATTTAGATATGTTTTCATATACTCAGTCTTATCCCTAAGTATTTCACTAGAGTTTTCTAATCTTAATCCCAAAAATAACTAAACCTTTCCACTAATACCAACTATAACAACCCTACTCTTTATTTCACATTAATACTTGATTTATTACATAAAATTACATTTATTACAACCCAAATGATCAACATTTATAGTGTATTTTTGAATTAGGTATATAACATAACATCTTTAACATGGGATACAACAACATTATTAAAGACTTCATTAACATGCTTTATTGAAAACTTCATCAACAAGCTCAAAATACTTTTTTGAACTTAAACCTAAATGGGATAACATGGGGACATACATAAGAAAGGTGTGAGATATAAAGATCATTATGGTAATAAACATAGAATAAGTGATAAATTTTATACAATAGGAATATCAATGAGGAAAAAAGGGAACATGAATAATAAGTCATAATATATCATGATAATCATAACTTGGGAAATGTGGAAACAACTTAAAACACTGAATCATGAAAATAGGTCAAAGATAAAATGACAATAATTCATGGTGTAAAAATTCCCATAAAGGTATTAGTTACACCCATATCCCAAAATTACCTATCATGGTACTAAAAAATACCCAATGCATTGGAGCACAATCTGGGTGCACCCATCCTAATTGTTTCATTCTCATGCTTAAGTGTGCCAAATATATCATACGACGTGGATTTATTCATCATAATAATTTATTACATGATAAAGGAATGTTTATTTCATGAATTTATTCCCCAAATAAATAGGTATATGTTCATAAAGTTGAATGTATTTGATAGAATAATGGGTATCGTATTCACTACACAATTGTTTTGGCATGGAAAATTGTGCTGAAATTTTGGCAGTATAACGTCGTTACTTAAAAATTAATAAAAATAGTTGATGAGAGAGAAAGGTGTACCTCATTATTTTGAAATAAAATGGGTATTGATAGGGAAATGTAAAATCATATCCAAATATTATAAATTTTTAAATATAAGGTATATGGTAATTAAGAAACATGAATAGAGAAAAGAATCCTTACAAAATTTCGACATGGTAACGGGTGTACATAAAAATCATGGGAGGATTAATGAGATTGAAAGGAAGATATACTAATTTATAAATAAAATGGAAATTAAGGGGAATTCTTAATATCATATCCCATCATGATAAAATTAAAATTAAAATACATAACATAAAAGGACTGCTTGATAAAAGAGGAGAGTGGAAGATCCTTTATGGAATTTCAGCATAGTAATGGATTAGGTAATGATAAAAATGAGAGGATAAATAATATATCATACATATAAAATCAATTGGATAGTAATTTAATGATAATAAATGAATTAAAATTTAAAAAATTGAAAATAAGAAGAATAATTTCATCGAATGTGCATGAATTGAAAGGAGGAGAGGTTGATGAGGATCCCTTACTTGAATGTGTGATTCCAAAGGATTGGAAATGACTTCTTGAGATCTTGGGGAACCTTTTTAGGACTATAGAGAGTGGAGGTAAGATTAAGGATGTGCTCTAAGTAGTTTTAGTGAAGTGAAATGGGATCTTGGGTGGGTCTATATAGGAAAGGATGGGGATTTCTTTATTATTTAGGCTTTAGATTCAACATAATAAAATATTCAAACCTACAAACCAACCCATGGTTTTTACAATGGTTTCTAAAAAATGGGAGTGTTTTACATTATTTTATAAGTAAAAGGGATTAAATTATTAAAATATTACCATTTTTTATGTGGAGGTGAGTTGCAATCTTAAATAAATGATTTTAAAACCTTAAAATATATCATAACTTTTGAACGATTCACAATGGATATATAAAATAAAATAAATTTAAATAAAATAAAATTATTTTAAAATTATATATTTGGTTTTGGATCCAATTTATATTTCTTATTAAATCACATTTTGGTTATTATGATGTCATAAAACACAAATTATATTTATACGGTATTTAATTTTTAATCGAAAATTTTACTATCTTAAAAAATTATGAAAAATTCACCATTGGATAATTTCAAAACTTTGATTCCAAAAAAAATATTCATTTTATCTAAATAATTTTCTAAATATTTTAATTTTATCATTTAAAATAATAACCAACATTTATTGAAAATGATGAGTTTTTTTAAAATAACAGTTTTCAAACTCTTATAAAAACACATTAGACTTCATAAAAATTATAAAATCATTTATATTTATTAAAAATAATTTAATATTTTATTAAAATATTATTTAATTAAAACATATATTAATTAATCAAAATAAATTTCTTAATTGAATTTTAATATAACCTAAAAATACTATTTTTGTTTTATTGTATCAAAATAAAAATCATTTATAAAATTAAAATTAATAGGATGAAAATTTATTCATTATCCTATACAAAATAATGTAAATACTCATAATTATAGGGTATTAATACATATCAATTTAATACACTAGAAAACTCCTTAAGAGTAAGGTGTGTGATTGTTGGACTTTCATGGGGTGATTCAGTGAACATGGTTTGGGTTGTCATCTTGATGAGCTCAAACTTCTCTCATAAACAATTCTGCTCATTCTTAAGATATTGGATCTCAACATGGTATTAGTCAATGGAAAGTACCAAAAATTCTATCTCCCTCGAAAGCTCTAAAAATGGGCTTCATAGGGTATGATCCAACTGGTTGAGGCCATCACTTCCTTTGTATGTTCCAATTGGATGTGTTAAAACTCTATATTTATACTAATCATGTGATAATTATTCAATGGATACATTATCAATGGTAGGGATACATAAAAGTAATTTAAATCCAATTGTATATAATAAAAAAATAATATTTTTTCTATAATTATATTACTTAATTAAACAATTAATTAAATCAAAAGGGGAATTTTATTTATAACAGTTCAGGTCTTGTTGTGATGACCTGAAATCCTATAAATAAAATTCCCCTAAAATTTTTATTAAATGTATTATTATATAATATTTTAATAGAAAAAACACGGACTTATTTTTTATTATTATTCCAATTGTATTTAAAAGACCGTTATGTATCATTACCATTGATAATATAGTTATTGAACAGTGATCACATGATTACTATAAATATAGGGTTTTCGAAAATCCATTTTCCACAGAGAAAGAAAGTGATGGGATTAACAAGTAGGATCGTACCCTATGAATCCCATTTATCAGAGCTCTTGAGGGAGATATCATTTCTAGTATTTTCCCTTAACCAATCCAAAGGTGAGATCCAACAACTTAAGCATGAGAGAAACCGTTTACAAGATAAGTTCAAGCTCATCGAGATCACGACCAAAACCATATCCGACGAACCGCCCCATGAAATTCCCACCATCACGCACCTTACCCTTAGGTTTATTGATGGTTTAATAAAGGGATTTGTAATAATACCCTAGAAATATTAGTATGTATATTATTTTGTATAGAATAATGAATATATTTCCATCCTATTATTGTTACTTTATAAATGATTTTTATTTTGCTGCATTAAATCACAAATTGTATTTTTTGTTAATATTCAAATTAAATTAATGAATTTTTTAATTAATGGGTTTTTTAAATAAATAATATTTTATTGATATATTATTATTAAATAATTTTACAAAATATAAATTATCGTATACTTTTTATGAAGTCAAATGTAGTATTTATTAGGGTTCTAGAACTGCTCTTGTCAAAAACCCATCATTTTAAATAAATATCATTCATTATTTTAAAAGTGAAAATAAATATATTTAGATAATTATTTAGATAAAATAAATATTATTTTTTTAATCATAACGTAGAAGTTATCCAATGGCGTGTTTTTCAAAATTGTCTAATACAATCATATTTTCGGGTAAAAATTAAATACTTTGTAAATATAATTTGTTTTTTATGACATCATAATGACACAAATAGGATGTAATAAGTAATATAAATTTTATACATAGTCAAATATATTTTTTTACTTTAAAATAATTTTATTTTAAGTTTATTTTATTTATTTTATAAAGCCTTTGTGAATCCTCCAAAACATATGATATATCTTAAGGTTTTAAAATCATTTCTTTAAGAGTGTGACTCACCTCCACACCATGAATGGTAATATTTTAATAATTTAGAACCTTTTAATTATAAAATAATGTAAACCAATCCCATTTTTTAGAAACCATTGGAAAAAAACTATGGTATGGTTTCTATTTTTGGATATTTTATTTTATAGATTCAAAAACCTAAATAATAAAGAAATCCCCATCCTTTCCTATATAAACCCACCAAAGCTCTCATGTCTATTCACTAAAACTCATTTGAGCACTTAAATACTCTTTAATATACTCTCTAGAGTCCTCCAAAGGCTCCCCTAAGCTTTCAAGAATCCCCTACCAAGCCTTTGGAGTCACACACTCAAGTAAAGGATCTTTCACTCTCCACTTTTATCAACCACTCATTTTATGTTATGTCTTTAAATTTTCATTTTATTATGAAGATATATTTTATTACCTATTCTAATTAATTTCTATTTGATATATAAATAATGATATATTAATTTCATTCTCATTAAAACTCCCATGATCATTTATGTACACCTATTACTATGTTGAACTTTCATAAGGATTATTTTCTTTATTCATGTTTCTTCATTTCCTTATGCCTTATATTTCCAAATTTCTGATGTTGAGATATGCTTCTCTATATATATTTTTACTAAAAATTTGATTTCAATGTCATCAGATACCCATTTATCTTTCATCGTCCGATTTTTATGAATCTTTAAGTGAAACAGTTATGCTACTGCAATATCACCAAGATCTTCAATGCCAAAACAATTGTGTGGTGAATAACATACCCATTTACTATCAATGGTGTTCACATTTATGAACATATAATTTTTTATTTGGGACTTACACATATTTATTCAACACTCTTTAATCTTTTAATAAATAATTATGATGAATTAATCCATGTTTTATGATCTATGTGTCACACTTAAGCATGAGAATAAAATGAATATGATGGGTGTGCCTAGATAGCACTCCAATGCATTGGGTAATGTTTAGTATCATGATACAACATATTGGGACAAGGAGTGAACCTGATTCCTTTATGGTACCTTTTCCACCATGAGGTCGTGGTGGGTTTATCCTTGACCTATGTTTATGATTTAGTGTTTTAAATTGTATCCACATTTCCTATGTTATGATTATCATGTTCTATCTTGTCTCATTTTTCATGTTTAGGATTCTTACTCTTGTTATAACCCATTGAAATGCCTATTGTGAACTTGAATTATTCTCTTCATGTTATTATATGTTTATTCCTTTACTGAGCTTTATATCACACCCCTTTCTTATGTTTGTCCCTAGGTTATCCCATGAAGTTTTAAGTTTTTTGGAATATTATGATCATGTCAAGGAAGTTTCAATAATGTTTTTTATCCCATGTCATAAGTTTTTGTGTAATGTACCTAATTCCCAAATACGCTAGACTTATCAATATTTTGGGTTGTATTAAGTATAATAAATCATGAATTAATTTGTAATAAAGAGCAAGGTTGTTATAGTTGGTATCAGAGGGGGGTTTAGTTATTTTTGGGATTAGGATTAAATAACTCTAACGAAAGACTTAGGGATAATACTATGTATAAGAAAAATACCTAAAATTTTGTATGTATAGAATAAGCATTTTATCAAGAAAATATATCCTTGTAGGGATACTACAAGTGGACTTGGTTTTGGCACAAATGTACCAAGGAGTAACAAATCCAAAAAGGTGTTCTGAGTCTGACTCGGGGTACCCTGTTACATGACAAAAAGCCTTACCATGCACCTAGTTTTACACTCCTAGGGGATATGATTTGGTAAATTCATAATCTCATTAAAAATGATTATTAAGGGGATAAAAAATAAACATAAGAATATATTTTAGGAAATAGATCATGGATAAAAAAGATTGAATCCAAGAAAATCATAAGATATAGAGGTAAATGTTATTTATAATTAATACCTTTAATGTGATTGGATTACCCATTATGTGTTTAATTGTTTAAAATAATCATCCCTAATTTTCCTTTTATTCTATCCAATAGTCAGAAATAAGAGAAATTGGTTAAGCAATCAATACACTATGAAATTTGATGACTTTCCTAATGAGATACCCAATAATATGTGAGAAGGAATCACAAAAGTTTTCATGATACTCTCTTAGATGACTCAAGTTCTTAATATAAACCTAGACCAGGAAGATCTCCCAAACCCCCATAATAGAGAACAAGTTGCAATTGAGAGATTCATGTGAAAAAGGCCACCTAATTTCAATGGATCGTCTGATCCCTTAATCACAGAACAATGGATCAACTTCATTGAAAATATCTTCTCCATACATAAATGTTATGATAAAAAAGAGGTTTCTAATATATGTTTATCATATGGATGGAGAAGCTGATCAGTGGTGGACATTGATCAACAATACAAATCCTAAGGAAGAGATCAAAGAAATGGAGTATAAGGAATTCCAAAAAAAAATTGATAAATATTTTCCTCGCACTCTCTAACTTAAAATGAAAATGGATTTCCTCACCCTAAAGAAAAAAGATGACAAATCTATCAGTTCATATGAGGAAAACTTCATAATAATTGCATGATATTCCTCCAGCATTGTCATTACCCCCAAATACAAGGTTGAACACTCTTTGGTGGGATAAAACCTAGTCTACAAAAAGCCCTAGTGATCCATGAATTTGATATCTATGAGGGAATCATATAATGTTCCCTCAAAGTCAAAATGGAGATTGGATAATACCAAGGGTATTATAGGGATAATAAGCAGAAGGTGGAGTTTAATTTTGGTGTTCTGATGGAGAAATATAACAGTGCTATGAAATTTCAGCATCCCACTTATCAAATGTGTGAAAAGAAGAACCCAAAAAATTGATTGGGGGGTAAAGAAATGATTTAGGTATGGGAAGGAAGGAAACCTAGCTAATAATTTCCGATAGGAGAAACCTACTAATGTGAAGGAGAAAAGTAATTCTCTAGTCAACCCTCATTGCATTGTTTATTACTAAAACTTGAAGGAATCAAGGAACATTACAAACTAATGCCCTAATCCAAGGGTATTATAAGGCAACCAACAACCTTGAAGGAAGAAAGGGTAATATTTTTCCATCACTACCACTAAAGTGAATCTTGAAAATGAAGTGGTGACATTTACGCTAGTTATTCATTTAGGAATAGAGAACTTACTGTTTGATTCTAGTTTTATGCATTCCTTCATATACTGAAAATTTAGTATAACTATTAAAACACCACTTCAAACATGGAAGTAGAGATGTTGGTAAAAATATAAAATGGTGTAATTATTGAATCCCATGTACATAACTCCTCCCTTATCACAATTTTTGGGATAAAATTCCTAGAAAACCTTGTCATACTTACTTTGGTGTAATTTTATGCAATTCTAGGCATGGATTTGCTTTCCCTATACAGATCCAACATAAATTTCTATGAGAATGAAATAACTCTCCATATGGAGAGTCGACCCACGATTTTGTACAAGTGAAAAGAGGAGGATGAATCTCCATTAACACCATCATATCAAGAATTGATATTATTTCTATATGAGTAATCATATCTAGCTCAAATTATTGATTCTAAGGAATGTATCATCTTTAAATACATACCTATTTTGAGGGAATACACTGACGTGTTTCCTGAGAAATTTCCTAGTCTTCCTCTTAGTAGGAAGGTTGAATTTTCAATAGAGCTTAAACCTAGGGTGTTTCCAATATCCAACACTTTATATAGGATAGTTTTTGTGGAAGTTTAGTAGCTAAAAAAACTACAGGAGAATCAGGATAAAGATTTTATATGCCAAAGTGCTTCACCATGGGATATACCAATCCTATTCATTAAGAAGAATGATTGTTTAATGCGCCTTATCATTTATTATCATGAGCTCAACAAGATCGAGATAAATAAAAAGTATCATCTTTCATGGATTTATGACTTGTTTGATCAGCTACGTTGAGAAAAATATTTCTCCAAGGTGGATCTTAGGTCGGGATATTATCAAGTAAGGGTGAAGAAGGAAGATATCCCCAAGACTGTTTTTTATACAAGTACGAGCACTATGATTTCATAGTGATGTCATTAAGAATCACTAATTCTCTAGAAATATTCATTGATTTGATGAATATATTCTTTATATATTACCTTGAAAAAAATTGTAGTATTTATAGATGATATCCTAATATACTCCAAAATAAAGTAGGATCATGAGGAGTATTGGAACACTATCCTAAAGTCATTATAATAGGAGAATCTCTATTCTATGTATAGAAAGTGTGAGTTATGGTTGAAGGAAGTATCATTCTAGGAAAATATAATCACAAGTAATGGGATATCTATGGATCCTTCAAAGAAAAAATCAATTGAAGGATAGCTAGGTCCAACATATGTGATATATATCTATAGATTCTTTTTGTTAGCTGGGAATTATCACCGATTTGTAAGAATGTTCTCATGATTATTGAACCCTCTTACTAAGATAACTCGGAATGGAGTCAAGTTTTCTTTTATTTATGAATGTGAATAAAGATTCAAGGATTTAAAAAGGAGGCTTATCACTAACATTATACTCACACTACCCACAAGTGGAGAACTTTTTTTAGTATTCAGTGATGATTCAAAGAAGGGATTGGGATGTGTGTTAATGCAGAATGACAAATTCATTGCCTACATCTTAAGGCAGTTGAAAGTTCATGAGAAAAACTATCCCACACATGATCTATAGTTGGAAGCTATGATCTTTACATTGAAAATATAGGGACATTATCTCTATGGGGAGAAGTGTGAGATATATACTGATTACAAGAACCTAAAATATATATTCACATGGAAAGATATTAATATGAACCAATGAGGATGGTTAGAGCTGATGAAGGACTATGACTACTCAATTAACTACCAACCTGGTAAAGCGAATAAAGTGGTGGATTCTATAAGTAGAAAGTATCCAACAATTTTATCATTGATGAGAATTGTGAAGGAACCAATATTCTTAGAATTGAAGAAAATGGAAATGGGAATCATAAAATAAGGAACATCATAAATCCTTTCACAAATTATTTCTCAACCATGTCTTCTTGAAAGGTTAAAGGATGCTCAAAAAGATAATGTGAGAATTTAGAAGAAAGTAGAAACTACAATAAAATAGAAATCCTAGGAGTTCAATATTAATGAAGAAGGAATTGTGAGATTTGTTTAAAAACTATGTGTTCCATAAAATCCTATGTTAAATAAGGAATGATTGGATAATTCACATAGTTTGAATTTCTCCATTCACCCATGAAACACAAAGATGTATCAAAATCTTCAAGAGCACTATTGGTAGGACAACATGAATAATGAGATTTATGAATATACATCAAAGTTCCTGGTATGTTAGAAAGTAAAGAATAAAAGGCATAAGTCTAATGGGATGATGAAACCATTACCCATACCAGTATGTAAATGGGAAAACATCACCACGTAATTTTTCACTGGAATTTCAAAGATATCCAAAAGAAATAATTCTATTTGGGTTGTTATGCATTGTCTTAAAAATAACACACACTTTATTGTGGTTCAAGATGATTTCTAACTGGATCAACTTTAATTGATATACATTAGATAAGTGGTAATACTTCATGGAGTACCATTATCAATTATGTCTGATTGAGATCCAAGATTCACCCCTATGTTTTGGAAAAGTCTCTAGAATGCTCCAAACACTGAGTTATACTTACGTACGACTTATCACCCTAAATTTTATCACCAATATGAGAGGACTATCTAAACACTTGAGGATATGTTGATATCATGACCAATTGAATTAAAATGAGGATGGGACCAACATCTTCTTCTGGTCAAGTTCTCTTACAACAACAGTTTCCACTCGATCATCCAAATGGCTCCCTATGAAGCCCTTTATGAGAAGATGTGTAGAACACGTGAATATTGGGATCAAGTTGGGTAATGAAAAATATTAGGTCCTAAAATGGTTGAGGAAATGTTGGAGAAGGTTAAAACCATTCATCATCACAACAAAGCTACTCAGAGTTGACAAAAGAGCTATGCATAAAATCATCAATGGGACGTAGAGTTTGATGTTGGAGACATGGTATTCATGTGCATATCTTTATGCAAGAAGGTGATGAGATTTTGGAATAAGGGAAATCTTAGTCCAAGGTACATTATCCCTTTTTAGATCCTTGAACACATTAGAGAAATGGCCTATCTACTAGCACTACCATCGAAACTATCACAAGTACATGATGTATTCCATATATCCCTCTTGAAGAAGTACATACCAGAACCATCCCATATACTCAATAGAGAGGAGGTACCACTGGAGAATGACCTTTATTATGAGGATCAGTCAGTGAATATCTTATATCATAGAAAAAAATCTATAAAATAATACAATTCCCCTAGTCAAAGTGTTATGTAGAAACCACAAGTTTTTAGAAGCAACGTGGGAACCAGAGGAAGTGATAAAGAAAAGTTACACTTATCTGTTTTAGTTTTTGAAAAAAAATGAGGGATAAATTTATTAAGGGGGGAATATTGTAATGACCCAAAATATTATAAATAAAATTCTCCTTACATTTTTATTAAATGCATTATTATATAATATGGTTGTAGAAAACACAAGCACTTATTTTGTCTTATTATTCCCATTGGATTTAATTAACTGCTATGAATCATTACCATTGATAATAGAGTTGTTTAATAGTGATCAAATGATTTTTATTTATATAGGGTTTTAACAAATACAATTTTCATAGGAAAAGGAAGGGATGACCTCAACCAGTAGGATTGTACCCTTTGAAGCCCATTTATGAGAGCTTCCGAGAGAGATAGCATTTATAGTTCATTCCCTTGACCAAGACCAAGCTGAGATCCAAAAACCTAATAATGATCAAAACTGTTTATGGGATAAGTTCAATCCCATCAAGATCATATCCCAATCCATGTTTACCGAACCGCCCCATAAAAGTCTCACCATCGCACACCTTACACTTAAGGCGTTTGCTGGTGTATTAAAGGTATTTGTAACAAGTCCCTAAAAATATGAGTATATATATTACTTTTTATAGAATAATGAAAATATTTCCATCATATTATTTTTACTCTATAAATGATTTTTATTTTGATTCAATAAAACACAAATAGTATTTTTGGTTAATATTTAAATTCTATTAAGAAATATATTTTGATGAATTAAATAAAATTTGACATAAATAATATTTTTAAGAAATATTATTTTTTAATAATTTTTATTAAATATAAATTATCATATAATTTTTATGATTTCAAATTTAATTTTTATAAGGGTTTAAAAAATGTTATTGACAAAAAACCCGTCATTTTCAATAAATGCCCATTTTTATTTTAAAAGTGAAAATTCACATATTTAGAAAATTATTTAGATAAAATTAATATTATTTTTGGAATCAGGATGTTGAAATTATCCAATGGGGAATTTTTCATAATTTTCAAAGATAGTTAAATTTTTGGGTAAAAATGAAATACTGTATAAATATACATTGTGTTTTATGACATCATAATGACCTAAAAATGATGTAATAAGTAATATAAATGGGATCCATGACCAAATTTATGTTTCCCCTTTAAATTAATGTGATTTTAATTTTATTTTATTAATTTTTTAAATCCATTATGAATCCTCCAAGACTTATAATATATTTTAAGATTTTAAAGTCATTTCTCTATGAGTGTGACTCACCTCCACATCACCAAGGGTAATATTTTAATAAGTTTGGACCTTGGACTTATAAAAATTCACTATTGGATAATTTCAACATCTTTATTTAAGAAAATATTCATTTTATCTAAATTATTTTCTAAATATGCGAACTTTCACTTTTAAAAGAAAAACCAACATTTATTGTAAATGATGAGTTTTTTGACAAGTACATTTTTTTAAACCCTTATAAAAATTATATTCGACTTCATAAAAATTATATGACCATTTAAATTTAATAAAATTTATTTAATGATAATATTTAATTAAAATAATATTTATTTCAAAGATCCATTAATTCATCGAAATAGATTTCTCAATAGAATTTAAATATTAAAAAAATAATATTTGTCTTTTATTGAATCAAAATAAAAAACATTTATAAATTAAAAATAATAGTATGGAAATATATTCATTATTCTATAAAAAATAATTTATATACTCATATTGGTAGGGTCTTGATACATATCCCTTTAATACACTAGCAAATGCCTTAAGAGTAAGGTCTGTGATGGTGGGACTTTCATGGGGTGGCTCGACGAACATGGTTTGGGTCGTGATATCGATGATCTTGAAAATATTTTGTAAACAATTTCTCTCATGCTTAAGTTTTTGGATATCATCTTGGTCTTGGTCAATGGAAAATCCAAAAAATACAATGTCCCTTGGAAGCTCTGATAAATGGGCTTCATAGGGTACGATCCTACTGGTTGAGGTCATCACTTCTTTTGTCTGTGTCTATTGGATTTGTTAAAACCCTATATTTATACTAATAATGATATCACTGTTCAATGGCTATATTATCAAAAGTAATTATACATAATGGTATTTTAAATCCAATGGTAATAATAATACAAAATAATTTCATTTGTTTTCTATAAACATATTATATAATAATACATTTAATAAAAATTCAAGGGGAATTTTATGTATAATAGTTCAGGTCATTATAATATTCCCCTCTTAAAAAAATTTCCCCCTCAAAATTTCCTTTTACCATAGAAAAATAGACGAGGGTATCCCTGCTTCATCACCTCCTCATGTTCCCATGTTGCTTCTTCAAACTTATGGTTTCTTTGCAACACTTTGGTGAAGTGAATTGTATTATGTTGCAGAAATTTTTCTCTACACTCTAATATCTTCACTGTATGCTCCTCATAGGAAATTTCATTCTCCAATGGTTTGGATTGAGTACATGTGAGGGTTTTGGTGTGTACTTTCTTAATAGGTATACATAGAATACATTATTTACTTAAGATAGGTTCAATGGGAGTGCTAGTCGATAATCCACCACTCTAATGTGATCAAGGATATCAAAAGGGCCAATTTACTTTAGACTAAGCTTTCACTTATTCCCAAATCTCATCACTTTATCCCATGGATATATGTGTATGGATACCATGTCACTAATATCAAATTATATCTCTCATTGATGATTTCTAGTATAACACTTTTGTCAACTCTGAGCAGCCTTGATGTGATGTTGAATGGTCTTAACCTCTTCCACCATTTCCTCAACCATTTCAGGACCTAGAATTTTTTGTTCCCTAAATTTATTCCAATATAAAAGTGTTATGCCCTCCTCCCATAAAGATCTATATAGGGATCCATTTGGATGATTTAGTACAAACTGTTGTTGTAAGAAAACTCAACTAGAATAAGATGTTAGTCGCATCATCTTTTGAAGTTAGTTTCCCATTCTCTCAACATGTCCTCAAGTGTTTGGATAGTCTGAAAATATTAGAAATCATTTTGAGGGTGATAAGCTATACTAAAGTTCCACCCAGTGTTTAGAGCATTCTATAGAATTTTCCAAATCATAGATGTGAATCTTGGATATCGATCAGACATAATCGATAGTGGTAATAAATGTAGCCTCATTACTTCTCTAATGTATATCTATACAAGTTTATCTAGTGATAAATCCTCTTGAATCATAATGAAGTGTGTAGACTTTGTAAGACGATCCACAACAACCCTGATAGCATGTTTCCTTTGGATGTATTTGGAAGTATGGTGACAAAGTCCATATAGATGTTTTCCCATTTCCATGTTGGTATGGGTAATGGTTGTATCATCCCCTTAGACTTTTTTCTTTCAACCTTCACATACTGACATACCATCCAATTTGATGAATATTTAGTGATCTCCTTGTTCATGTTATCCCACCAACAGTGATATCGGAGATCTCGATACGTCTTTTTGTTTCTGGGATGAATGGAGAAAGTAAAACTATGTGCCTTATCCAATAGTTCCTTGTTCAACTTAGTATTTTATGGAACACAAAGACTTGAACCAAATATCACAATTCCTTCTTCATTAACATTGAACCCCAAGTATTTCCCTTTTCTTATAGTTTTCACTTTCTTCTAAATTCCCACATATTCTTTTTTAGAATTCTTTAACCTTTCAAGAAGATATGGTTGAGAAATAATTTGTGTAAGGATTTATGATGCTTCTTATTTTATGTTTACCATTTCCATGTTCTTCAATTATAAGAAGATTTGGTCCTTCTCAATTCTCATCAATGATAAAATTGTTGATCCTTTCTACTGAGAGCATCCTCCACTTTATTCTATTTACCAGGATGGTTGTGAAATGAAACGTTTATATGATCTATAGGTAATAACGACCCTAAAAATTAAATATATATTACTAAATTAGTATAGAAGTTAAGGGTTGAACCATAGGGTAGATAGGTGAATGTTTTAGGGATTAAAAAAACCCCACTATTGTTAATAGTGGGTGGGTCTTCTTTTTTTGATATAAACAAAATAGTGAACAATGATTATTTTTAACAAAACTAAAATATAATTTGATCTATAAAAATAAAATAGAATAAAAAGAGGTAGAGGAAAATTATTAAAGATGATTGATAGGGGAAATTAGTACTACTTCTTATGAGGATAACTTCTTCATAGAAAATCAGTTGAATTTACAACCTTATAAAATGACAGGATCATTCTCCCTTACAAAGAGATTAATCACTCGGAATAGAAAATCTAGTAGTTCTACACAACCAAAAACACCAAACTATAAGAGTGTTTGAAAAAAAATTGTTATTCCCACAGGTCCAAATACCCTGAGAGGGGGGTGAATTAGGGTATGATAGATTTAAACCTCTCCCCCTCTGGATCTTTTTTTGTTGTTAAGAAAAACTCTCTTCTCCCTATTTCCCATAGCAGAGTATAAACTGAAATTAAATCATGCACAAGACACAACAATTTTTACTTGGTTCACCCTCACTGGGCTATGTCCAAGGAGCATACACCGGTGATATGAAAATGTTCCAAATTCACTAAAAGTGCACTACTGTTTACAATGTTTGAAGAGGACTCATTGTCCCTTCTGGTTTACAACCATTCAGAATATGGAAGCTCACTACTCTCTCAACTGAAGTGTGTTCACTGCTTTTTCAGAAGATCTACTCACATTTTAAAGACTTGTAGGTACCTTTATTATCTCTAATGAAATCTACATCCTTAAATATTAATAGATTCTCTGTTGACGTCCCACTTTCACCCACAGATGAATCTATCTTTGCATCGGGTGTACCGGGCAACCTCAAATATTTCGCGCAACCCTTAATGCGTATTGCGCGCAACTTTAATGCCATGCACACAATATTCCACTTTTTTCTTGAAACACCCTTTGTGTGCAACTCAAATCTTATGTGTAACTTTTCTAGCTTGCGTGCAACTCAAAAATTTTCGCGCAAATCCCTTTATTGTCTATCTCTACTTAATGAGGGGGTCACTTTGTCTTTATAGGAATTCTTGACTCCTACACGGAAGATTCAACTTTTTTCATGCAAGTTCCTCTTCGAGCGCACAAAACCCCGTTTGATATCGCATTGGGCGTGCAAGTTTCTTTCGCGCAACCTCCTCTTTCGCACCCATGCCCAAATTTTTCGTGCACTTAATGTCTTTTCCATTTTTTGACGTTCTTCTCCTGAAACATGCCTTGTGTGTAATTTTCCAAACCACCCTAGATCTTGCTCGCAACTTCCTTTTCCAAACACATGTGTCCCCGTTTTCTGATTTTGAGGCCCAAAAGTTTGGAAAACACTGGAAAACAGTGCCGCCATTAATATATTCTTTTTGTACCGCCTCCAGATCGTCCATTCCTTTTTCATAGTTCTTTGTCATCATAGGTTGTCAAAAATATCTATGGAACTCGAAAAATCACCATGTAAACCCCCTTTGTCAACAAAATTAACATTGTGGTCTACTTTGTCAACAAACACAACATTGAGGTCTGCTTTTTCAACAAACACAATCACCTCAAAAATGCTTTAATGATACCTTGAGGGATTTTTTCCCAAAAAATATATTGTTGGAATTAATCTCACTGATATAATCCAATAGTTATAAAATTAATAATTTTAGAGATTCATCTATGATCTTTCCCACTGGGAGATCATGGAGTTATGAAATTAAAAGAAAGAGGCGCAAAAAAAAGTAAAATTAAGATTTAGAACTAATATTACCGATCAATTCCAAAACATAAAGATGAAAATTTTTATAGAAGTAGAAAAGTATGAACCAGAAAATTATACTCCCCCAAGAATGAAAAATTACTCAGTATTCATCACAAAAACTAAAATTAACAATTTGAATTTATAAGAAATCAAAAGAAAAAAAGGATAAGAACTCTCCCTCAAAATCTTTTGAACTACTGCTCTGACTTTCTCCTCCTGGTGTCTCCAAGTCTCGCTTCTCTGTCTACTCCTCAAAAAATGATGCTACTGCTCTAGGTGGTCTATGAGAAAGTGTCGTGAATGAGGTGAATGAGGGTCCCTGCACTACTCTGGCCTTCCCCCCCTTTAAATTTTTTTTATTGTGCACTTTTTGGCACCCATGTTTTCCACTTACTTAACTATGCCTCTCAACAAGTCACCACACACGTGTGTTATTTTTTTGCAACACTCATCACTTTAACATTTCCCATATTACAAAATGAAACTTGGTGATTGGGATGTACTTAGACATGAATCTAGGTACAATGTGAATCTACACAGCAAAAATGAAGATTGATTGATATGGTTTTTAACACACATAAAGGATTTAAAAATATTTACTTATATAATTATTTATTTTTTAGATTAATTTTAAATTACTAATTAATATTTATTTATAGCTATTTGTAATTAAATTATTAATAAATATTTAAAATATTTATTTTATTTATTTTATTTTATTTAAAACTTTTATTAATTTTTTTATTAATTTTTTTAATATCTTTATAAATGATAATTAGTTCCATTAAGTTAATACTTTAACAATTTATTTATTTATTTTATTTAGTTATTATTTAAAACTAATTAATTTTATTAAGGACTTTATTTTAATTATTAAATTAATTTGAAATTAAATTATTAAGGTAATTATTTTATATTAATGTATTAAATATTATCAATTATAATTTATTAAGTTATATTAGAATTATTAAATTGTTAAGGATATTAATTTATACTTATTATTTTATTTAAATAATATTACATAGTATATTAATTTAATTTATTATAGTTATTATTATTAAATTTATTTTTTATTATTATCATTTATTTAATTTATTATTATGACTTGTTTTTATTTTATTTATTTGGTTTTTTTAATCTTTTCTCCTCCCTCTCATCCCTATCTAGCATGCAGTAGGGGGTTATGGAGTCTTCTGCAAGCCGACTAGACCGCAGATTCACCTCCCTCTTGTGCTCCTCTATGGCGGAAAGCCCTTTGGTGGTCCTTCACCAACAATGGACAGCGGGTAGGTGGAGATATTCTGCTCTAGTGGCTAGTCTTCTCTATTCGGTGATTCAGTGCAGTTGTTCCTCTTCTGCAGGCAATAGCGGTGGTACCTCCTTCTTGTTTTGGGTAGACCACGGATTTGTGGTGGCATGTTCTTCTACTCGGCAGTGCCAACTTTTGGCGGTATTCTTGTTCAGCGTCGGCGCATCCTCCCTTCACAGTGGTGAATGGTGGCAGGATCCTGGGGAGATATTTGGTTCTTCACATCAGGAATGAGTTTGGATTTTAGGGGTTTAAGGCTAGATCTAGTCTGAGTTGACAGTTGCGGGTGATAGTGCAGGCTTGAGCAATGGATAATGGAGAGTGACGGTGGGTTGTGGTGGAAGTGGCACAATGGTGAGTTTTTTTCTACTAAGGGGAATGGTGTCACTTTTGAATTGCAACGGTGAGTCAGGGAAGGAGGCCTGATGGTGAGAAGGAACGGTGGAAAAAGGATTGGGAGCAGCTGTGTGAGGACAAGAATGATGGTGTCTCATTGACACATTGTTGCCATGGCGGTGGGAGAATCAATGGTGAGTCCGAGACTCACTATTAGGAATTGACGGTGATGGAAGTAGGTTCCAACAATGAGTCAATGACTCACCATTGCAATGTGACGGTGTGTAAGACTAAGACACACAATGGTGTCTTTAAATTAATCACCAAACTCATAATAAGAATAAGTTAAAAAAATAATAAAATTAAAATAAATAAAATTCAAAAATATTATTAAATTAATTTAATAAATGAAACTTAAACTAAAATAAATGAAATTTAAAAAATTAACGGATTAGAAATTTAGAAAATAAATCTAAAAATAAACTTAAATTTAAAAAGTGACTTACATTTAAAAAGTATAAAAGATAAATATTTATACATTAAATTTCTAAATTAAATTAAAGTATTAAAACTAAAATATATAAATTAATTTTTGAGATTAAATTAACTAATAAAATTGATAAATAAATTTAATTCATGTTAAGAAAACAAAATTAAATAATTAAAAGTTAAATTAATAATTAAGCTAATTAAGTGTAAAATAAATTCATTAATTGATTAATAAAAAGTAGGGTACAACCTATAATTATTATGAAAATCAGAAGATAAAATTAAAAGGAGAAAATAAGATCTTAAAAACAAAGAAAGAGAAAAATGATAATTTAAAACGTTAAAAGTACAAAATTAATTACATAAATTTATTAATTAATGAACTAAATTAAAAAATTACAAAAGTGAAATTATTTAGTAAAAAGTGATAATTTAATTAATTAAATCAATAAAAATAAAATAAAAAGATATGGAAAACTAAGTAAAATTAAGGCCACAACAAGTTTCTCCACACTTAATCATTGATTGTCCTCAATCAATACCATGCTTTATTATCTTTTGAAAAATAGAGAAATGTTTTTATTAAGAAACTCAAATTGAAGCATGTAAAGCTATTTCAAATCAAAGGAATAAAAATTGTAATTAAGGCTTTTTAAATGGAATGTTTCAAATAAAATATTTCCTAACTTTAAATACTCACGGGATGATCAGGAGAGGAAAGAATCATCTAAAATCATAATGTATTTCCTCATTCATGAAGCTTCCTACTGTCTTATTTCAGTTCAATCATAAGTTCTAAATTCAAGAGTGATAAAAGGTTAAAAGTGGAGTTAAGAACATAATAAAAGGAACCTTGTACTTTGACTTTCTCCTAGGTTCCAAAAGAAAAAATTATTTAATTTTTTTGAATCACCTTGTCGATACAATCAAAGTGATTTCATATAAATTGATTATCTCATTCTTCATTAGGAATTCATTATTTCCATCACCTTAACGAACTCATTTTTGACCTTAGTAACTTTATTTTATTTTTCCCAGCCATATTTCTTGTGCAAAGCACTATGCATAGCACTTATTCAAATTGAAAATGGCTTTAGTTAATAGAAATTCACCCAATGCCTAGAGTCTTAGAGGTTCACTGTGGGTTTCCAATTGACCATTTTACTCCAGTTCCAAAAGAATTATATGAATACCATTTAAATTGGCTTATTAAGGTTATTATTTTTTTAATAAGTAAAAAGTGATTCCCCTAGGAAAAAGTTCAAACTTCTAGTTTCCTAAGGTTATGATCTAAATTCCACAAAAATGAATCCTATATTACTCTCAAACTTAGTTCCTAAACCAAATATTCATAAAATCATTAAGAAAATTTACTCTAAAATCATTCACCCTTACAGGTTTCAGATTCATGGCATCTCTTAACTACCAAAAATTAATTGTCCTTATGAAAAATTGATATGAATTATGATTTGAAGCCTAAAGAAACTCAAACTGTGAAAGGATTTTGAAAAAATTTAACATTTTTTTTAAAAAAAGTTTAAAGAGCAGTGGGAATTGATCCGCTTCCATTAAGTCGTAGATTACATCAACATGAATTGACCCCCTCCCCCATACTTAAAACCCATCTTTTTCCTCAAAATTGAATTTAAATATGGAGAAAAATTTACAATTAAATCTCAAAGAAGATTTTCAATTTAGTAGATTAATGGCATGTTCAAAGAGTTACAGTGTTGTTCAAATTATGTGATTTCCATAGAAAATATTTTACAGAATCACATGTATGCCTTAACCATGAAGACAGTGATAATAATTTTCAATTATGTTTACAAATTATCATGTAAAACATAATTAAATAGTGAAATGGGTGTTAGTAAGTTTGATAATTTGATTCAATTTGATTTTCAATGAGAATAAAAAATAGGCATGCTAAACACCTTAATAGAAATAATAAAAACACCCCCAATAAAAAGTATCTAGAAATGTGGGTATGAACCCCCCACAATAAATTTCACATAGTGTAATTGTTCATAAGTCCATAAAAATTTTCAACAAATACAGAAGATGAACCAAAGAAAGAGTCATCATTGTGGTGTCTCAAGTGTAATGATGACTAATGTGCAATGGTGATTCATTGATAATAGTGAGTTATGGGTGAATGTGAGTCATGGACTCACTATTCTACAGTGGAATAGTGACTCATTTTTTACCTTATTTAGACAATAATAAAGGATTAGAAAAATTAATGTAGAAATTTTAAATAAGAAACTTCCCTGATTAAAAATTTATCCATTTATGCTCCATCATGTAACTCCATATGAATTGAAAAACATCGGGAATTTTTCTCCTATATTGACACTAGAATCATAATTCTCTAAAAAAAGAGAACATGAAGGCTAAGAACAAAACTCCAGCAAATACAAAGCAAGAAGTATTTTATTCAAAGTAAAACAAGAAAAAGAACAAAAGTATAAACAAAAGAGAAACCATGGGTCGACTCCCATGAAGCACTAAATTTTAAGTCTTCAGTTAGACTTTATTAAAAACAAAAAGGTTGTTTTATTTAAATTAGTAAAATCATGGGTTTCCTCCCATGAAGCACTAATTTTAAAGTCCCTAATTAGACTTCCCAAGAAACTAAGCGAACTCACTAAGTGGGTGTGTTTTCTTATCCATAAACCACCGCATATTGGTAGCCCAATTTTTTTAACAGAAGAATGAATTTTGTGGGAACTTAAACTTTTAAGGGAAATCTTGAGTCCCTTCACACTTAATAAAACCCCTAAGAAACACTCGTTAACATTGAGGAACTTCTCAAGGGAGTCTTCAAGTTGAGCAAAAAAATAATCACCCAAATCCACATTTTTAGTAATTTTAAGGCAATTAAGTTTAGGTGGAAAGGAATGAACTCCCTAAAGCTCTAATAAGAATCTTTTAAGATTAGAAAAAAAAATGAATCACAATAATCAATCTTGGTAGGTGTGTCGTCCACTTCTAGAATGGGTTTATAATTTACATAAATAACATTTTTAGGAAGGGAAAGCAGTGTACTAGGTGCTTCTAGAGGTATGACATTAACCTCATAGTTTTCTCTCAAAATAAACCCCAATAAAATCAAATTCAAGGTTGTTAATAAATGATTTTAAACTATCAGGTTCAATAAGGGGATCAATAGTGTGTTGAATAAAATCAGAAACACTATAACTCAAGTGTGTATCCCCTACTAAACTACTCTAAGTATTAAGGTGGTAAACTGCAACCAATTCAGTTAAGGGAGGATGTGTAAAATAGGGAAGAAATTTTATTAGATCATTCAAAGACTCAGGTTTCAGAATGTTATAAATTTATTCAAAAATTTCCACCTCAGAAAACTTAAAATTATCATCAACTAATTCTAAAAAAATTATTCTTCATAAATCATCAAGTGTGTGTTCAATATCTATTTCTGAATTACCTTTAAAAAGTTTGTTTTCTAAAACAATGTATGTTGTGTGTTATTTAAAGTTTAGTTCAGGGGGAGAATTGTTCACCTTAGATTTAATAAATTAATATTCTAAATTTTTCAAATTCAAACAAAATTCCCTAGGTATGACAACACGGTTTCCCATTTTAGTGCAAAAAAAATTAGAAAAATGATCAATATTAGAATATGGTAATGAAAGCTCATCAGTTAGCCTTTCTCCAATGATCATTCCCTCATATTTATCCTCAAACATCATTTCAGTTATTATTAGGTTGAAACATTCAAATTCAAGAAGATCACATTTATTAATAGTTTCAAAACTGTTCCACTGTGTGATTTCAGGTTGGTAGTTCACTTCTAAAATATTCCCAATTTCAAGTTCAGATTCATTACTCAAAGTTTTAGAAAATTTAGGTGAAGGTTTTTTAACATCTAAGTTATAATTTTCAAGTTTCTCTACAACCCAAGTGATTAGATTTTCAAAATTCCTAAAATAATGAATTTTATCAAAACTAGAGACCATGTACAGAATAGGGTATTCTTCTTCAATTTGTTTCATTTCATTTTCAAAATTTTCCCACTCAAATCCATTTAAGTTCTTGATGGGTTCATTGTAATTGATTTCATCAATATGAGAGTTGGTTATTTCATAATATTTTTCTTTATCATAATTAGATTCTTCAAAATAAAAGGGTTTTTTCTTAATTTTAACCTCATTATTCATTGTACTATCATTAACAGAAGCTCTAAAATCATTTTCTTCTTCACTTTATCTCTTAAATTCTACTAAAACTTATTCTTCTTCATTCATTTAACTTTCTTCTTGTTCCTTAAACTTTATTTATAACTCTAAGAGAATGATTTCTAAATTTTTGAGTTTTTGATATTGTTCTTGAGTATTTTTAATTTGAAGTTCATGGTTTTGGTTGAACAAGAAGTCAAACCTACTATCTATCCTAGCATATATCTTTTTCAAATACTGTTAAAAATTTTCTTGGAAGTCGTAATTAGGCTCAAAGTGATGTTTATTTTCTTCAAAGTGATTAAATTGTTATGGTTGATTATAGACACACTGCCATGAAGTGTGTCCATGACACCCAAAACATACACAGTAAAGTTCACTAGCATTATTAAATCCTTCTTGTATTCTATTTTTTAGTGAATCAAAATACACACAAACATTCATATTCAAATAGTAGAATTTTGATATTAAACCCAAGAAGTATGTTTTTTTAGCTTTTTTTTATATATATTTTTTTAATTTTATAACCCTAGGACACTCATCGCATGACTTCCCCAGCAACGGTAAAAAATTATGATATGATTTGTAGGTCATCATGGCCCTCAAAATTAAATTTATATTCCTACACTTATATAGTAGTGAAGGGTCAAAGCATAGGGAAGATAGGTGAATGTTTTAGGGATTAAAACAAGCCCCACTGATGTTAACAGTGGGTGTTTTTCTATTTTTTAGATAGAAAGAATGATGAGCAATGATTTTTTTGAGAAAACTAAAATATAATTGGAGCTATGATAATCAAACAGTGTAAACAGAGGTAGAGGAAAATGATAAAAGACAATTTCTCGGTGAAATTATTACTACTTTTTATGAGGATAACTTCTTTATAGAAAATCAATTGAATTCACAACCTCATAAAATGAAAGGATTAGTCTCCCTCACAAGGAGATTAATCACTCAGAATTGTGAATCTAGTAGTTCTCCACAACCAGAAACACCAAACTATAAGAGCATTTGAAAAAATATAATGTTGGAATTAATATTTCTGATATAACCCAACATTTCTAAAATTAAAAATTTTAGAGATGCATCCATTATCTTTCTTTCCAAGAGATAATGAAGTTATGAAATTAAAATCAAGAGGTGAAAAAACAAATAAAATTAAGATTTGGAACTAATCTCTCTGATCAATTCCAAATCTTGAATGTGAAAAATTGTAAAGAAGCTAGAGATGTATGACCCAGCAAATTATACTGCACTGATCATGAACAATTACTCAGTATTCATCACAAAAACTAAAGATTAAAAATTTTAATTTATATTAAATTGAAAGAAAATAAAAGGAGAATAACTCTCCCTAAAAATCCTCCAAACTACTACTCTGATTTTCTCCTCCTTGTGTCTCCAAGTATAGCTTCTCTGTTTACTCCTCAAAAAATACCTCTACTGCTCAAGGTGGTCTACGAGAAAGTGTCGAGAATGGGGTAAATGAAGGTCCATGCACTGCTGCTGCCTTCCCCCATTTAAAAGTTTTTTGTCATGCACTTTTTTTGACCCACATTTTCCACTGACTAAACTCTGTTTCTCACCAAGTCACCGCACATGTTTGTTTTTTTGGTGAAACACTCATCACTTTAACTTTTTCCTTCTAAAAAACTACAACTTGGTGGTTGGAATGTACTTGCATGTGAATCCAGGTCTAGTGTGAATCTGCACAACAAAAATAAAGATTGATTAATATGATTTTTAACGCACATAAAGGATTTAAAAAATATCTACTTACATAATTAAATATTTTTTAGATTAACAGTAAATTAATAATTAATATTTATTTATAGTTTTTAGTAATTAAATTATTAATAAATATTTAAATTGATTATTTTATTTTTTTTATTTTATAGAAAACTTTTATTAATTTTTATATTAATTTTTTTAAAATATTTATAAATCATAATTGGATTTATTAAGTTAATACTTTAACAATTTATTTATTTATTTATTTAGATATTAATAAAAAATAAATAATTTTATTAAGGACTTTATTTTAATTATTAAATTACATTAAAATTAAATTATTAAGGTAATTATTTTATATTAATGTATTAAATATTATTAATTATAATTTATTAAGTTATATTAAAATTATTAAATTGTTAAGGATATTAATTTATACTTATTATTTTATTTAAACAGTATTATATAGTATATGAATTTAATTTATTATAGTTATTATTATGAAATTTATTTATTATTATTATTTATTTATTATTATTATTTATTTATTTTACAATTATGTTTTGATTTTTTTTATTTATTTGTTTTTTTAATCTTTTCTCCACCCCCTCATCCTTATATATCACACAATAGGGGGTTTTGGAGTCCTTTTCTAGCTAGCTCATAGATGGTTGTGCCTCCCACTTGTGATCCTCTACAGCGGTTCCAGATTGGGTTATCCATTCTTTGCAACTATCGGCAGCGGCGACAGTTCCTTCTCCTAACTCCCTCCAACTCGACGAAGGTAGGCCCTTCAGTGGTCCTTCACCAGCAGTGGACAGCATGTAGGTGGCGATCTTATGCTCTAGCGGCTAGTCTCATCTTTTCGGTGATTCGGTACGGTTGTTCCTCATTCACAAGAATTTGAAGAGACGCCTCCAACTTGGTTCAGGTTGACCATAAATCTATGGTGGAGGGTTCTTCTACATGATGGTGCTAGCTTCTGGCGGTTTTCCTAGGCGGCATCGACGCATCCTCCCTTCACAGTGGTAAATGGTGGCAGGATCTTGGGGAGATATTTGGTTCTTTAGATCATGAATGAGTTTGGATTTTAGGGGTTTAAGGTTTAATCTGGTCAGAGTTGACAGTTGCAGGTGATGGCAGAGGCTTTGTCGGTAGAATGGTTTCTCTACAGGTCGGCGTCGCCCCCCCAAATTTTTCAAAGGGGGTGGGCTGGGTTGGTGGTTGGTGGACAACCCCCCCCCCCAACCCAGTATCGGGAGAGGAGCAACAGGGGGTAAGGCTTGCCTATAAAAGGCAAGAGCCACATCCCATCTCAAATCATCCCAACACCTTATCATCAATTATTATCATCCCATTCGAGCGGTATTTGTGAGGTGTTTTCTCCATTTATTCAAGAGATAAATTTTCCGAGGGTTTTCTCCATGTAATAGTGAGGGAGAGTGTGTACCCACTTTTACCCATAGTGATCCTTCTATTTGCCCATGGTTTTTTACCCTTTCTATTTTGGGTTTTTTTCATGTTACATCTAGTGTCATTTATTTTTCAACATTTTTTACTTTATTTTATCTCGTGATTATTGTTGCACCAGTGGTCCAATCATTTACGGTCCCAAAAAGTGGTATCAGAGGTATGTTCTAGCCTGGTGTTGTCCATATTTTTTGGTATTAATAATTCTCGTAAATTTGAGTATGTTATGTGATTGCAACTCTGGTTGATATGTCACATCAGAAAAAAATTATTGAGATTATTAAATACATTATTGTGAAACAGAGGAGGTTCTAGACTAACATTGTATCCATATGGCAGAAAAATTCGAGATCAAAAAATTTAATGGGAATACTTTTTCATTGTGGAATATGAAGATGCAGGTAGTGCTGCGGAAGGATAATTTCCTACTTGCAATTGGAGAAAATACGGTGGGTGTGATGGAGGAGAAATAGAATGATATGGACGGTAATACTATTGCCAACATTCATTTGTCTTTGGCTGATGGGGTCCTATCGAGCATTGCAGTGAAAAAGACGGCAAAAAAAATATGGGATACTCTAACAAAGTTATACGAGGCCAAGTCACTACACACAAAAAATTTCTTGAAGAGAAAATTGTACACTCTTTAGATGGAGGAGTCATCATCAGTGACCAACCACATCAACAACCTCAATACCCTGTTCGCTCAGCTCACAACGTTGGGCTATAAAATTTTGGATACTGGACATGTAGAGATTCCACTCCAGTGTTTTACAGATTCATATTACTAACTCATTATCAACCTCACCAATAATATCCTGATGGATATGCTACTCTTTAATGATGTTTCATCTGCGGTTCTAGAAGAAGAAAGTCAGTGAAAGAACAATGAGGATATATAGACAACTTTTCACCAAGCAGAGGCTTTGCCAATGGAGAGAGGAAGGATGATGGAGCGTGGTTCTAGTGGGAGCCAAAATCATGGAAGGTCCAAATCAAGGAGTAAGAAGAAGAATGTCACATGTTTTAATTGTTGTAAGAAGGGGAACTTCAAGAAGGATTGCTAAAACAATAAGAGTAGTGAAAAAAACTCTTAGGGGAATGTGTAAAGTACTTATGGAAAAGGAGATATACTAGTCAGTGAAGTGGAAACGACTACTGGAAGCAGGCAGCATCGTGACGATGCATGGAATATCGACTCAGGAGAAATATGGAACATGACGTCTTGACGGGAATGGTTTGACCAATATTAAACCGTCCAAAAAGGACTTGTGTGCATGGGGAACGATCACACTCTAAATTCATTGGAGTCAGTACCATAAAATTGAAGATGCATGATGGCATAGTATAGACCATCCAAGAAGTACGTCATGTGAAGGGACTAAAGAAGAACATATTATCCTTGGGATAATTTGATGATATTAGATGAAAGCCTCTCACTGAGAATAGAGTGTTGAGAATTGTGAAGGGTTCTCTTGTGGTAATGAAGGCTTAGAATATCTCAAAGAACTTGTACGTTCTTATGGTTGAAACTTACAAGGAGGTAGAGATAGTTGTTTCATCAACTACCTAGATGGAAGCGTTTACGACATTATGGAATCGGAAGCTTGGCCATATGTCAGAATGAGGCCTGAAGATTCTTGCAGATCAGAAGTTTCTTCCTGGTCTTACAAAGTTATCCTTACCATTTTATGAGCTTTGTGTTTTGAGCAAGCAACACAGGTTAATGTTTGGGATTTCAATAGTAAGAAGTCTGGAGATCTTGGAGTTGATTCATTCTGATGTTTGGAAAGCACCATTTATATCCTTGGGAGGATCAAGGTAATTTGTATAATTCATTGATGATTATTCAATGAGATGTTAGGTTTACCCAATCAAGAGGAAGGTGGGTGTTTTTTAATTCTTCAAAACATTCAAAGTGCGGAAGGAGCTTGACTCTGGAAAGAAGATCAAGTGTCTAAGGACTGATAATATTGAAGAATATAAAAGTGAGAAGTTTGATATTTTTTTCAACATGAAGGAATCAAGACAGTTCATGGTGGCGTACACTCCTCAGTAGAATGGAGTGGTAGAGCAGATGAACATAACCCTATTGGATAGAACAAGGGCAATGTTGAAGACTGCAAGAATTGTAAAAACTTTTTGGGAAAAAGTAGTGAATACTGCCTGTTATGTGATCAATCGATCTCCTTCAATGGAGATTGATCTAAAGACACCAATGGAGATGTGGACTGATAAACCCGCTAACTATTCTTGATTACATACTTTTGGAAGTACTATGTATGCAATTTTTAATGAACAGGAAAGATCGAAGTTGGATTCAAGATCCAGGAAATATATCTTCTTGGGGTACGCTGATGGTGTGAAGGGGTATCATTTGTGTAACCCCACTACCCACAAATTTATCATCAGCAGAGATTTAATTTTTGCAGTATATAAGGTACAAATGACAACTTATCAAGACACGGAGAAGGAGAATACAGAAACTACAATAGTCTAAGTAGAGGAAAAATCCAAGGAAGAACTGGTTTCTTCTGAGGTATTACCAGAGCATGATAATCAAGTACTGATTGATTCTGGACCTTAACGGTCAACTCGAAAGAAAAGAGCACCAGTATAAAACTCAGACTATGTCACTGAGAGCAATATTGTATACTGCTTATTAACATAGGATGGAGAGCCATCTTCTTTTGTAGAGGCGACCCAGAGTCCAGATGTATCCTCATGGATGGTAGTGATTTAGGAGGAACTTGAAGCCCTACACCAAAAAAGACTTGGGATCTTGTTCCATTACCTCATGGAAGGAAATATATCAGAAAAAATGGGTCTTTAAGTTCAAACGGGATGAAAAAGACCAGGTGGAAAGATATCGTGCACGATTGGTGGTAAAAGGATTTTCTCAGAAGGAAGGTATTGATTTCAATGAAATATTTTCTCCTGTTGTTAGACTGATGAATGTTCGGATAGTTTTGGTGATGTGTGTTACAAACAGCTTACATCTATTACAACTAGATGTGAAGACTTATTTTCTCCATGGTGATCTTGATGGAGAGATCTATATGCTCCAACTAGAAGGTTTTTTAGAAGAAGGTAAAGAGAACTTGGTTTGTAGGTTGAAAAAATCTTTGTACGATATCAAACAGGTGTCAAGGTGTTGGTACAAGAGATTTGATTCCTATATCATGCTCCTTGGATACGAAAAACTTTATTCAGATACTTTTGCATATTTCAAGGGTTCTAATAGTAATGATTTCATCATTATTCTATTGTATGTGGATGACATGTTGGTTGCAGGTCCCAAAAAAGATCAGATCCAGGAGACGAAGGCACAGTTGGCTAGGGAGTTTGATATGAAGGACTTGAGACTAGCAAACAAGATTCTTGGAATGCAGATTTACCAAGACATAAATAATGGGAAGATTTGGCTATCACAGAAGAGTTACTTATAGAGAGTCTTGAAACGCTTCAACATGAAAGACTGTAATCCAATCTCTACCCATCTTCCTGTTAATTTCAAGTTATCCTCCACGATGATTCCTAGCAGTAAAGTAGAGATAATAGAAATGTCTTGAGTACCGTATGCAGTGGCAGTGGGTAGTCTAATGTTTGCTATGGTTTGTACTAGATCAGACATTGCACATGCAGCGGGAGCAGCTAGTCGGTACATGGAAAATCCAGGACGGGAGCATTGGAGCACGGTGAAGAGGATCCTGAGATACATCATGGAGACCTCAAATGATGCATTATGTTATGGAGGATCATATTTTACTATTAAAGGATATGCTGGTTCATATTTTTTAGGTGATTCTGACAGGAGGAAATCCACTATTGGTTATGTGTTTACTCTTGCAGGAGGAGATGTGAGTTGGATTTCAAAGTTACGGTCAGTTGTGGATTTATCCACGATAGAGGCAGAGTACATGGCAGCTACATGGTCTTGAAAAGAGGCAATTTGGATGAGAAGGTTGTTAGAGGAGCTCTTGCATAGATAGGAGCAGATTCTATTTTTTGAGAAAAATGAGCGTGGAGGCTCTTAAATTGAGAAAGTTAAAACATTACACAAGTTAGAATAAAGGCATTTTACATTTTTACCTAGTAAGAAGAGGATACATTTCATTAGTAATAGGGTTGTTGTGTATGTTCCCTTCTTCCAACACCCCTTTGTTTTCAAGTCCATCTGCAATGTGATTCGCCTCTCGGTAGGTGTGTGTGATAAAGTAGTTCAGAGAGGAGATCTTATCAATACAATTTATCCACTTACCTACCAGTTTCCATACCCATCCTTATTGCATGAACCACCATGCCCGAGTCACATTAAAACCAAATGTTGTTCTAGCATCATTGGAAAGCGATGTCCACCGCGCTTATGAGTACCATCATTTCAGCTTCCAATGTTGTATCATGCCCACAAGGACCATAACTACATGTCACAACCTCCCCATAATGATCCCCGAAAATAACCCAGAAACTTGAGGGTCCCGAGTTTCCTTTGGAAGCCCCATCTGTGTTACATTTTAACCATCCAATGAAGGGAGTAGTCCAAATCACCTCCATCATACTCCTTGGCTTGGGATAGTAACCTGAAACCTGAAAACGCCTGAGAATCATAAACTCCCTGACCAAGGTATTACAATTCTCATTAATAGGTGAATTGGAATTTTAGATGGCCATAAAAATACTACTAATTGTAGTGGATTCATGAAACCTTGCATGCCTATGAACAGAGTTATTATGAGCCCTCTAAAAAACATGTAAAAGTTCAGTACAGGCGACCTGCAACAGAGCATTAACTTGTTTGGATTGCTGGAATTCAAGCAGATTCTGTATAAACTATGTAACCGAGTGGGTATTTGGGGGTTCTAGCTCAAATTTATTTAGAATCATGTTCCACAGAGATGACACCATGTTGCAGGACAAAAACAAGTGGTCGACATCTTCTCTATTCTAACCACATAGAGCACATCTCGAGCATAAAGAAATTCTGAGCCTCTGAATGTTTACCTCCACTGGAATTTTATTGTGATAAAGTCTCTAGATTAGTGAAAATCTAGAGGGAAGCAGCCATTTTTTGTCTAGTGTGCCAATCCAGCATGTCTCTCCCTGCATCATGTGTCTGTAGAAATTTTTGGAGTTCAGCTATCCATCTTGAGACCCTTCCCATAGCAGCATGTCCTCATGTTTTATGAAGTCGTATTTATCAATAATGGAGGCAATGTCTTCCGGAATTTCACCTCGGTGTTGAATCTGGTCTTTGATGGATCTATTTTTGTCAATGATCTATTCCTCATTGTTTAATCTATCAACAAGTGATGTGCTAGTCCAATTGGTGGTCTAGAATTTCAGACTTGAGTCTGCATTGAACACCCATCATGAGTGCTTCATGATTGTGATGAACACCATTTTCAGGCTAGGCCAGATTGAAGAGTCCATGTATTCATGATTCCTATTAATAAGCCTTGCAAGAATTCTTATCCTCAGGAAATAAAGAGAGACAGAGCTACTGTAAATACGATTCCAAATGAATTTAGATTGTAGTGCTTGAATAAAGCAGTTTAGATTCTTAATTCCCATCCCTCCCTTCTTGATAGGCAAGCAGCATGTGTTCCATTTATCGGTGATGAGTTTACTTTCCAACACATTTCCACTCCATACAAATTTCGTCATCATGGAATTGATTTCTTTTCACAACAGAGATAGGACACATATAAACCATGAGAGAGTAAACCAGTTTTGAGATAACCACATGTTTGACAAGACATATACATCCTGCCATTGATAGAGAATTTCCCTTCCAAGTCGCAAGAGTTCTTCTTATCTATGATGAAGCCTATGCAAAGTGGGAGGCTCGGGGTTTTCCCCAAAACATAGGAACACCAAGATACATAAAAGGTAGTTCTCCCTCTCTGAGACCAAGGTAATTAATTATCTGGGTCTTCCTTGTCGCTGTGATATTTTTTCCAAAGTAAATAAAGGATGTTTTCCAGTTTATTTCTTTCCCAGACACCATCTCATAATGTAAGAGTGATTCTCTCAAATGAGTGATGTTATTTCTATCCCCCTGTATAAAGATGACAATATCATCAGCAAAAAATAAATGAGAGGGATAAGAGAGACCTCTAGCCACTTTGATGGTTGAAAGTATCCCATTTTCCATCATGTTGGTAAGGATTCTACTTAGATAATCCTCAGAAATTGCAAAAAAAATTGAAGAGAGTGGATTGCCCTATCTCACCCCCCTTGAACAAGTGAAATATCCTTCTGGTTTCCCATTGACCATAATTGAGATGTGGGCAGATTCCATCAAACTTTTAATCCATTTAACAAAAACCTCACTGAATCCGAAGCTGAGAAGAATCTGCTTAATAAATCCCCAGTCCATTGTATCAAAATCCTTTCTTATGTCAATATTCAAAGCCACATTCCCACCCCATGTTGTCTTCCTCAGAAGATTAAAGCATTCCGAGGCCATGAGCAGGTAGTCATGTATATTCTTTCCTTTAACAAAACCAAACTGGTTCTAGGAAATAATTTTTTCCATCACCCGAGCAAGTCTATTAGCCAAGATATTTGTAATGATTTTGTTCATGGTATTCATGAGGGCTACTGGTCTGAATTGGCCAATTTCACTGGCATTTTCCAACTTGGGGATGAGGGCAATAAATTGGGCATTGAAACCTGGAGTGAAATTCCCTCCTTTGAAAAAGTGTTTGACAAGTAGGCATACCTCATTCTGGATGATATCCCAATAACTTTGGGAGAAGAAGTTGCGGAATCCATCAGGTCCAAGAGAGCTCTCTTTTTTTAGACCAAACACTGCCTCTTTAATTTCACACTCCATCAGAAGCACTGTGAGAAGATGATTATCCTCCTCAGTGACTAATTTAGGAATGATGTTTTCTCTGATAGGCTCAAATCTAGCCCTTCCATTGAAAATATTCTTGTAGAATGAGACAATATGGTCCGCAAACTCCTGTTTACCTTCCAGTATTCTATCTCCATCCTTTAGCAGGGCAAGGGGTCTATTCTCTCTATGTACCCTTTGAAGGGAATTGAAGAACTTTGTGTTTATATCCCCTTCCTGAAGCCACCTGATTTTTAAATCATCCTTTTTTATATTGCCCCTGACCTTAATTAGGTTATTCAGCTTTATAGAAAGATCAATCTCATGCTGCATGTCCCCTGGGAAGTTGTCTCTAGTGGCCTCTGCTTGTATGTCATGAAGGGAGTTCTCAAGTCCTTCAATTTCAGCATCCATCAGTCTGAACCTTTCTTTGCTCCATTCCCTAAGCTTAATCTTAAGCATTTTAAGTTTGTAGATACATATCAAAGGCTTTCCATTGCACATCATTGAACCCCACATCTCTTGAACAATTCTTGAGCATTTTGAGAGGGAGGCCCATGCATTACTGAACCGGAAATTTCCTACCCACCTTCCTTCCCTATCAAACTAATCAGAAGAGGGTGATGGTCAGAGTTAATTTTTTCAAGATTAACACATGTGATTGATTTCCAAGCATCAATAATTTTTTAGTTAACAAAGGCCTGATCAATTCTACTTACTCTCATGCCATCAAGATTCCTCCTATAACATGTGTATTTAGCACCAATGAGGTTAACCTTCACTATTCCCGCTTTCTCAATACATTCCCTAAAATCTCTTGTAGAGGTGGCATTTGTAATCGGTCCCATTTTCTCATCCTCGTGAAGAATTGATCATATATGAAGCCCATTTATCATAACTTCTGAGAGAGATAGATTTTTTGGGATTTTCCCTTAACTAAGTACAAGCTAAGATCCCACAACTTAAGCATTAGAGAGACCATTTATAGGATAATTTCAATCTCATCGAGATCATAGTCCAAACCATGTTTTTCGAACCGTCGCATGAAAGTCCCCCCATCATGCACCTTACCCTTATGGCGCTTACTGGTGTATTAAAGGGATATATAACAAGACCCAAGAAATATAAGAATCTGTGTTATTTTTTATAAAATAATTAATATATTTCCATCTTATTATTGTTACATTATAAATTGTTTTTATTTTGATTCAATAAAACACAAATAGTATCTTTAGTTAATATTCAAATTCAATTAAGAAATATATTTTGATGAATTAATAAATCTTTATTTCAAATAATATTTTAATAAAATATTATTATTAAATAAATTTTATTAAATATATATAATCAGATAATTTTTATGAAGTCAAATTTAATTTTTATAAAGTTCCAAAAAAATGTTATTGTCAAAAAAACCTATCATTTTTAATAAATATTGGTTTTTATTTTAAAGTGAAAATTCAAATATTTTTAAATTATTTAGAAAAAAATGAATATTATTTTTTTAATAAGTAGGTACAAATTATCCAATGATGAATTTTTCATAATTTTCTGAGATAGTTGAATTTTTGGGTAAAAATTAAATATCAAAAATTCAACTATCGTATAAATATACATTGTGTTTTATGAAACCATAATGACCTAAAAGTGGTGTAATAATTACTATAAATGGGATACATGACCAAATATATGTTTTTAATTTAAAATAATTTGATTTTAAGTTTATTTTACTTAATTTATAATGCCTTTTTGAATCCTCCAAAACTTATGATTTATTTTATGTTTTTAAATTAATTTCTATAAGAGTGTGACTCACCTCCACATCACCAAGGGTAATATTTTAATAAGTTCAGACCTTGGACTTATAAAAAATAAAAACCACTCCCATTTATCAGAAGCAATTTTCAAAACCATGGGATGGTTTGTGGTTTTGGATAATTTATTATGTAGAATCCAAAACCAAAATAATAAAGAAATCTCTCTCTTTTTCTATATAAACCCACAAAGCTCCAATATATCTTCACTAAAACTCTTTAAACCACATCCTTAATCTACATTCTACTCCCTAAAGTCCTCCTAAGGTACCCCAAGCTCTCAAGGATCCCCTACTAAGCCTTTGGAGTCACACACTCAAGTAAGGGATCATCACCTTCCTCTCTTCCTTTCAATTCAAGCACATTCTTTGAAATTAGTCTTCTTAATTTCAATTTGTTATATTTTCATTAATTTATAATTATTACCTTATTGTAAAATTTATTTTATATGAATTATATATCATTTATCCTCTTTCATTTTGACCCTTACCTAATCCCTTACTATATCGAAATTCTATAAGGAATCTTCCACTGTCCTCTTTTATCAAGCACTCCTTTTATGTTATGTATTTTAATTTTCATTTTATTATTATGGAATATGATATTCCATATTCCCCTTACTGTACATTTTATTTATAAATGATTATATCTTCCATTCACTCTCATTAATCCTCCCAATATCCTTCATGTACACCCATCACCTTGATGAAATTTCGTAAGGACTCTTTTCTTTATTCATGTGTCTTCATTAACTTTTTCCATCAATTTGAAAATTTATAATTTTGGGGTATTATTTTCCCTATCCCTATTATTACCCATTTTATGTCCAAATAATGAGATACCCATTTCTCTCTCATCAACTATTTTTATGAATTTTTATGTAATTTCGTTATGCTGTTGAAATTTCACCACGATTTTCCATGCCAAAACAATTGTTTAGTGAATATAATACCCATTATTCTATCAAGGGTATTCACCTTTATGCACATATACTTATTGATTTGGGAATTACATGTATGAAATAAAAATTCCTTGATTTTGGAATAAATTATGATTATGAATTAATCCATGTCTTATGTGGTACACTTAAAAATTATAATGAAATGATTATGATGGGTGTGCCCAGATAGTGGTCTAATGCATTGAAAATGGTGGGTTTTTTAAATAACATTTTTTTGAACCCTTATAAAAATTAAATTTGATTTTATAAAAATTTTATGATAATTTATATTTAATAAAATTTATTTAATAATAATATTTTATTAAAATATTTTTTACTTCAAAGATCCATTGATTCATTTTTTAGAAGAGGGTAGTGCCTTGGCCATAAAACCAAGCAACAATTATTATAAAAGAAAGAGATTACAAAAGTCTAAAAGATGGAAACATATTACAATACTTATTATGAATGGGAATTAAATTATTAGGAAGATCATAAATCCATGTAGTTAATGTTAAGAAGAGAGCGGGTACAGTCCATCCAACGAGTGGTGATTGTCCATGCAAGGTGTATCACACCATTCCATATTGCATGCACGATGGTGGTCGAGTCACTCTCAATCCAAAGGTTTCTCCAACCAAACTGCTTGGCAAAAGAAACGGAATGTATCATGCTCATCATTTCAGCTTCCAGAAAAGAATCAATGCCACAGCTACCACAAAAGCATCTAAGAATCTAACCAAGTTGGTTACTGAAGATAGAACCACAGCCTTCAGGGCCTGAATTACCTTTGGAGGCACCATCCACATTGAACTTAACCCATCTAGGGAAAGGATCACGCTAGAAAGCTTCAAAAGTGCGGCGGGGTTGGCAGAAGATTCCCATCAATATGAAGTCATCGAAAAATGCCAAAATCATTCACTATGTTGTTTCAATGGACCTTTTGGATTAAAATGGATTCACCTATAGAAATGAGGATCCATATCTGACCTACTTTATGGCTAAATGAGCACTTTTTAGGAATAAGAGAATTTCTATCATACCAGATCACATGGTGGTGCTTAGTAATAATAGTAAAAAAAGGTTCTTAATTTTATGAGAGATATCCATATCTGCACATCTATTTATTTGAGATTTTACAGAGTCATGATTCAACCATCTACAGTCAAAAATTTCAAAAAATATACTTCTATAGAGTAGAAGTAGTCGAATAAGAAAGAAAGATATGGTTGGTATCTTCTCTGGGTTTATTGCTGGGACTAAATTTATAGGAGAGTCGAATACCATAAAATTGAAGATGTACATCTATGGGGATCCTATTGTGAGCAAGGAACCAAATAAGAGTAAATATGGAAGGTTTTAACCAAGGTTTGTCAAATATTTTTATCCAACCAAAATAACTTTTTGAGTTACAGAAAGAATGATTGTAAAACTATTTAGAATTGAGCATACCATTACATGAAGGTTCCCAAATTAATAAATCGTCAATGTTAGAGAAAGGATAGTGTTCAATGATATTCATAATGGTGTTAGGTAGCTAGTCATTTTTATAATTTAGAAAATCTCTAATAGAAATGTTGGTGTTCTCAAGAATTTGGCTATGAGGGACTATGGATATTAAAGGAGTGTCAGTCCATTTATCCAACCAGAAGTTCATGGAAGAGTCTATAGAGACTATCCACCTATATTTGTTCATAATAGATTAAAAGGATTGTTTTATAGATGGCTAGATAGAGGAGGTGAGAAAATTAAAGTTTCCTTTATTAAGTTTTTCAAGAAATCAATTTTTTAAAAGAAATGGAGTCAAGTTTATTATAGAAAAGATTCCAAGTGAGTCTATCTTGAAGAGCCTCATTGAAGTACTTAAGATTTTTTTATACCTATACCTCCTTTATCAGTAAGTTTCCAGCAAGTCACCGGGGGGCAGTCATAGGTTTCCTTTCCACAGTGCTACATGTCCAAGCAAATTTTTTGATTGAGATATTTATTTTTTCTAATTAGACCAGAAGTACATTTGTAGAACATCATATAGTAAACCATTTTAGAAACAATATTAGATTTGATAAGGCATATTATTCCCACCATAGAAAGTGATTTGCCTTTCCAAGAGGATAGCTGGTTAAGAAATTGGTCAACAATAGTATAGAAATGAAAAGATTTGGGTTGACCCCAAAAGATGGGGACACCTAGGTATTTAAATGGAAGATAACCCTCTTTAATACCTAGGTCATTTATAATATTTCACTTCCTATTAGGGGGAAATTTTTTTCCAAAGAAGATATAATATTTGTTCCAGCTAATGGATTGCCCAGATATCTCCTCATAGTGAGAGAGGGCATTTTTTAGGTTTCAAATATTTCTTTTATCACCTTGATGAAAGAGAATGATGTCATCAGCATACAATATGTGGGTGGGAACATTAGCATTTTGCAAGACATAAATGGGCTTTAGTTTGTTTTGATCAACAAGACAAGTGAGCAAATGGATAAGATAGTCCTCCCTAATGGAGAAAAGGATGGCATAAATGGGGTCACCTTTCCTAACACCTTTTGTACATTTGAATTATCCCTTGGGGGAGCAATTGATCAGAATAGAAATAGAGGCCGAATTGAACAAATTTATAATAGTAATGATAAAGGAATCATTAAAACCAAAATATTGAAGCACCTTGAAAATAAAACTCTAATCAATGGTATAAAAATATTTTGTAATTTCTAGTTTAATAAAAATAGTACCTCCTCTGTTAGCTTTTTTTAAAGTGTTAATACAATCTGAAGCAAGACAAATACATTTCTGAATGGATCTACCCTTAATAAACCCAAATTTATTCTAGGAGACTATTTTTTCAATGATAGATGAAAGTATTTTAGAAATGATTTTTGTGATAATTTTTTAAATGGTGTTGATGAGAGAAATGGGCCTAAATAAGTGAATTTATGAAAAATTATCTACTTTTGGAATTAGAGAGAGGAATTGGGTGTTTAGGCCATGAGGGAGAACACCATTGGAGAAGAAAGATTTGAAAATATTGAAAACATCAAATTTTATAATGTTCCAACAATATTGAAAGAAACCATTATTGAAGCCATCAGAGTTAGGATCACTATCAGGATTTAAACTAAAGACAATGTCCTTTATTTCATGATCAAGAGGAATGTTAAGAAGAAAGGTATTTTTATCATTTTTTACCACCATTGGTATGATCTCAGGTAAGAGTTATTTTCTATTACTAGGGCCATTAAAGATAGATTCAAAGTAAGAGACAATATGATTAGAAATATCATCTTCATTTTCTAAAAGGTTCTCTCTATATTTTAGAGAGGCTAGCAGCCTACAAGATTTCCTAGATCTTTGAAGATAGATATATAATTTAGTGTTTTTATCACCATCACATAACCATTTTAAATTGAAATCTTTCTTCTTCATATTCTCCTTAAAAGTGATCAAATAACTGAGCTTTACCAAAATATTGATTTCATGATTTGTATTAGTGCTAAAATCAGATCTAGTAATATTGTTTTGAATTTGATTTAGCTCATTATCAAGAAATAGGATATCATTGTAAAAAAAATTTCCATGTGATTTGCACCAAACTTTAATCATTTTTTTAAGAGATTTTAATTTGATAGAAAAATAAATGGAATCATTTCAGTGTGTCATGGAAAGCCAAAAAAAATTATGATGGTAGTGCATTCAGTGTTAAAGAACCAAACATTATTAAACCTAAAATAAAGAAAGAGTTTCACAGTTTTTGTGGATACATTAACCAAAATAGGATGATGATCATAGTGGAGCTTGTGGAGGGTGTTGTTGGAGATGGTGTCCCATTTATCTAAAGCAGATACATTCGTAATGGCTCTATCCAATTTGGAGGCAACCACCCTATTGTAATTCTTTCTATACCAAGTGTATTTGGAACCCATGAGATTTATTTCAATAATGTTGTTGTCTTCAATAGAGTTTTTGAATTCTCTTGTGGGGATCTTAGCATGCGAGGGACCAATTTTCTCACTTGAAATGAGTTTTGAATTGAAGTCCCCAATTATAAACCAAGGTGTGCTAATACAGGAACCTAGATAGGTAAGGTCATCCTAGTGGGGCCTCCTATATTGATATCTATTATTGGAATAAATGAAAGAGTAGAAAATAAGAGTACCATAAAAAATAACATGTAAAGGATTGCTCTGAGATGTTAAAAATGTTAACATTTTGGATAAAAGAGTGAAAAAATCCAGAGAAAATCAACATAGGAGGAATTTTTTGTTGTGCTAGTAAAAGAATAACCATGTTTAAACAAATGATGGTATCTAGAAGAAAAAAATTAACTTTTGGTTCAGTGATAGAAAAAAAAATTGACAGTGGGTGTTAACCAGTATTTTTAAAATAGTAAAGGTGTCAAAGTTGGCAATACCCTGTCAATTCCAAAAAAGGAACTTCATTTAAACCTAAATTTGGAGTTATAACTCCTTTTTTTATTTTCTGATCCCTTGTGTCTAGAAGATATTCTTATCTTTTTAGTAGTGTTTGGGCTCTTGTTCTTTTCCTAATTTCTTTTAGAAGTAGTAAGGGAACTATTTGAATTACCTACCTTATAATTATCCTTGGAGGAAACAATGCAGGGGTTATTCACAATTAAATCTATTGAGTCTTTACAAATACTGGTTGTATGTTCAATATCTTGATGAGTAATTAGGTTCTAAAATTTAGAAGTCATATTAATTTTATCTAAATTCTGAGAAATACCAATAGTATGGTTGACAAAATAGGGAGGAGATGTACCTAAAATATTTATAGCAAGGTTGTCATGTGAAGTACCTGAATGTTTTTCCAGCTTCTATCTATAACCTGGGGGTAGTTTTGGTGTTTCTACCAGGTTCTGTTGCTCTCGAGAATATGAGAAGATACCCCTTTGATTCTTGACCAGGTCAATAGGTAGATTTAAGTTGTCATCTTTCTTATCTTTCAAACCTGAGGCAACCATATTTTGCTTTGGGTAACTATCCAGAGCAGCCTTTGAAGCACCTAGAAATTCAGGTGCCATGGTCATCTCCTTGGGATATGCACTATCCAAACCAAGTGGGGTTTGAGGTGTCTTTTCATATCTAAATTTCTTCTAAACATACGTTTCACTACTCGAGTGTGAACCCACAGGAGGATTGCATTTGTTCTGCTCGGAATCATTCTTCAAAACTGGCTTGATCTGATCATCTTGTGTATCCAGTAGCATCCCAACATATTTTTAGTCATATCCCAAAGAATAAGGGTATGAAGATTTACCATTGTAAATCTTTATACCATTAAAAATATCACTATAAATGTGTTGTGCTTTATTACCTTTAGAGGGGTCCAAAGGAGTATCCCCTATATCCAGAACTGCCAAGGTAGGGTTTGTTGTAATATGTAGGTCTCCAGGTAGTGATGAGCCTGTATGATCTCTTGCATTCGAAGATGATTTCATATCCCTATCTATACCCAAAGGTGGGTTTGAGTGGCCTTTCATTCTGGGTGAAACATTTAGCTAGAGTTATGTCCCTGCACTGGCCAATACACCAATAGGATGCCCAACTTGTTTAATTTCCCTACCTTCAGGTCTAATGGTGATTGTATCCACATTATAATTCAAAGTTATCATTTCCTATTACAGAAGTGTTAGATAAAATAGTACTACTAGGTTGGATAGTTTCCATACCTACATTCTCTCCATGTTCAGTTTCTTGTTGTTTCGGAATAACATCCATAACAAGGGTATCAAGCTCATTAATAAGGTAAAGATCATTATTATCTTCCTCTTCTACAAGGTCATCCCAAGAAGCATTAAAGGTATTCATTAAAGCCATTGATTTATTTGGTTTCTTCACCCATACCTCATTCCTTCTTTTATAAGTTTATGGAATATCATTGATGGTAGTATTTATTTTTTTGTTATTTTTTATTTCCTCCCATTCATTATCTAATGGTTGGACCACTTGTTTCTTAATCACTTGACAATTTTCTATGGTATGTCCAATGAGTTTTCAAACTTCATGGTATGGTGGTTTTCTCTCATACTCTATCCTAATTTCCATTTTATAGTCTTTGGCATTGAAACTTATTGAATTAGAAAGTTTTGAATTGAGATTGACCTCCACCATAACCTTCTTAAAGAGGCCCAATTTAGCATTTAGTGTTCTCTAGTCAATTTTTAGTGGCAATCCAACACAACAAAACAATGTCATTGAGGATTTTAGGATGACAAAAGTACCAATTCAGGTCGTTCAATCTAACCCATACTTGGTCCATTGTATTCCTATGAGTGAATGGGTTAAAAGCATAGTACCAGTTAGAAATCCTATGAAAGAAAAGTTTAAGTTGGATTTTACCTATTTTCTATACTCTATAAAGGTCACATTGAGAATTAAATAGTATGTGAAAGTATATGTGGCCTATATGTATCAATTTCTAATATAAAATACCTAAATATTATGAAATTCTGGATTTTAAATCTATTAAAGTATAAAAGAGATCACCTTTCATGTATGAGATGTGGCCCATGATAGATAATTTTCATAATAGCACATGTTGTTGGAGCGCTTATGGGTCTGCTTCAACCGAGAATCCACCATCTTCAATCTTTTTGAAAAGAGGAGGATTCATTGCTAGATAATCTTTACTCAGATCCATACCTTTAAGAACATTCAGGAAGGAGATAATCATATATCTACCTAAAATTGTGTGATTGAGAGCTCCATTGATTGTTTTCCTTCATTGTTCCTAGCATCAATGCCCCATTTATCATGCTTCTGATTCCCTAAGTGGTGGGAGTCAAATCACCCAGGGGAAAGAAATGCATCACCCATGAGAAAAGGGGATCGAGGGCTTAGAGAACCCTACTCACTCACAAGTTTAGAAAGATACGGTCTCCCACCTCTCCTCCAATCCAATTTGACATACATTGTTATTCCTAAATATCCATTAATTCATCAAAAGTGATTTTTTAGTTGAATTTGAATATTAACCAAAGATAATATTTGTGTTTTATTGAGTCAAAATTAAAATCATTTACATAGTAACAGTAATAATATAAAACTATATTCATTATTCTATAAAAAAATAATATACATACTCATTATTCTAGTGTCTTGGTACATATCCCTTTAATAAACTAGTAAATTCCCTAATGGTAAGGTGCATGATGGTGGGACTTTCATGGGGTGGTTTAGCGAACATGATTTGGACTATGATCTCTATGAGCTTGAACTTATACCATAAATGGTTTCACTCATGCAACTATTGTTAGATAAAATCTTGGTCTTAGTCATGGGAAAGTCCAAAAATTCTATCTCCCTTAGAATTTATGATAAATGGGCTTCATAGGGTATGATCCTACCGGTTAATGACAACACTTCCTTTGTCTATGAAAATTGGATTTATTGAAACCCTATATTTATACTAATCATGTGATCACTATTCAATATCTATATTATCAATGGTAATTATTCTTAATAGTCAATTAAATATAATTTGTATAGTAAGATAAAATAAGTGCATGTATTTTCATTAACCATATTATATAATAATACATTTAATAAAAATGCTAGGGTAATTTTATTTATAATAGTTAGTGTCATCACAATCTTCCCCCATTTAGAAATTTATCCCTAAAAATTTTCTTTTCACATACTAAAATAGACAAGGGTAACTTTTCTTCATCACTTCCTCTAGTTCCCATATTGCTTCTTCAAACTTGTGGTTTCTCCACAACGCATTTACTAGGGGAATTATCTTATTTCATAGAAACTTTTCTCTATGATCTAAGATCTTCACCAGCTTTTCCTTATAGAAACGGGATATATTCGATGGTACTACCTATAGATTGAGTACATGTGATGGGTTTGGTATGTACTTCCTCAAGAGGGATACATGGAATACATCATGTACTTAAGATAGGTTTGGTGGGAGTGTTAGTTGATAGGACACCACTCTGATGCGATCAAGGATCTCAAAAGGGACAATGTAACTTAGACTAAGATTTCCCTTCTTCCCAAATCTCATCACTTTATTCCATGAAGATATGGAGAGGAATACCATGTCTCTAACATCAAAATCTAGGTCTTGTCAACGATTGTCATCATAGATGATCCACAACAACCCTAATAGCATTGTTTACTTTTGATGTCTTTGGAATTCTGGTGACAAAGTTCATGGTGATGTTTTCCATTTAAATTTTGGTGTGGGTAATGGTTGTATCATCCCCTTATAATTATTCCTTTCATCCTTCACTTGATGACATACTAGACACATTGATGTATATTCAGTGATCTCTTTCTTCATATAGTCCCACTAATAGTGATCTCAGAGATCGATATACATCTTTGTGTTTCTTGGGTGAATGAAGAAATCCAAATTATGTGTTTCATCCAATAGTTCCTTCTTTAACATAGGATTTTATAGAGCACATAGTCTTCACCCAATTCTCATAATTCCTTATTCATTAAAATTGAACTCCAAGGATTTACGTTTTCTTATAGTTTCCACTTTCTTTTTAATTCTCAAATAATTTTTTTGAGCATCCTTTAACCTTTCAAGAATATATTGTTGAAAAATCATTTATTAAAGGGATTTATTTTCCCTCAAGAAAAAAGACAACGAATCTATCAGGTCGTGTGAAGAAAACTTCACAAGACTTTCATGATACACCTCTAGCTTTGTCATAACCCTCGAATATAAGGTTGAATGATTCATTGGTGGGTTAAAACTTAGTCTAAAAAAATCCCTAGAATTCCATGACATTGATAGCTATGAAGAAATTTTTTGATGTTCCCTCAAAGTTTAAATAGGGATTAGCGAATCTCTAGGGTATCATGGGGAAAAGAAGAAAAAGGTGGAGTTTAATTCTGGCAGTCTGATAGAGATATATAATGGTGCCAATTAATTTTGACTTCCCCCTTGTCAAAGGTTTGTGAAGAAGCACCCTAGAAATTGACTAAAGGTAATAGATAAATGATTTAGGTGTGGGAATGAAGGACACCTAGAATTAAATTGTCGATAGGATAAACCCATGAATGTGATAGAGGGGAGGAATTATCAAGCCAACCCTCAATGCATTATTTAGTTCTTTAACTTCAAGGAACCATGGAACTTTGAAAAACAATTCCCTAAGATAAGGGTTTTTTTATATAAAAAATAACCTCTAAGGAAGAAAGGGTGAGCTTTTTCCATTAATACCGCTGAAGTGAATCCTGACAACAAAGTGGTGATAGGTATGCTAGTTTTTTATTCAAGAATAGTGAACGTACTTTTTTATTTTGGTTCTACACATTTCTTCATATCAAGAAATTTTAATAGAATTATCAAAACACTGCCACAAATCATGGAAGTAGAGATGTCGATGAAAATGGTAAATGGTGAAATTATTGAATCCCAAGTATATAAATCCTCCCTTGTCAATGTTTTTGGGATGAATATCCCAGTGAACCTTATCATACTCCCTTTAATGGAATTTTATGCAATTATGGGCATGGATTGGCATTCCTTATATAGATCCAACATAAATTTCCATGAGAATGAAATCACTCTCTGTATGGAGAATCAACCCCTGATTCTGTAGAATTGAAAGGAGGAGGATGAATATTCTTTAACATCGTCATCTCATGAATGGATATTATTTACCTATGATAAAATTTATCTAGCTCAAATGATTTAGTATAAGGAAAGGATCATCCTTGAATAAATGTCTATTTTGAGTGAATATGATGATGTGTTTTCTGGTGAATTGCCTAGTCTTCATCCTAGAAGGGATTTTGAATTTTCCATCAAGATTATACCTAGGGAATTGCTAATATCCAAGACTCCATATAGGATGGTTTTTGTTGAACTTGAGAAGATAAATAAAAAACTATAGGATAATTTGGATAATGTATTTATATGCCCAAGTGCTTCACCATTGGGTGCACTGTCCTCTTCATCAAGAAGAAAGATTGGTCAATTCACATTTTTATTGATTATCATGAGATCAACAAGATCACGATAAAGAACAAGTATCCTTCTCCACATATTAATGAATTTTTTGATAAGCTACTTGGAGCACAATACTTCTCCAAGGTTGATCTTCATTAGGGATATTATCAAATAAGGGTGAAGAAGGAATATATCACTAAGATTGCTTTTTGTAAAAGGTATGGGCACTATGAGTTTATAGTGATTCCATTAAAACTCACTAATCCTCCAGAAATATTCATGGATTTGATGAATAGAGTCTTTAGATATTACATCAAAAAAATTGGTAGTCTTTATAGATGATATTCTAATATACTCCAAAAAAAGGAGGAGAATGAGGAGAATTTGAACACTTTTCTAAAGACCTAATGAAAGGAGAAGCTTTATACCAAGTATAGAAAGTGTGAGTTCTTATTGAAGGAAGTATCATTCTTGGGGCACACACTACTTACAAGTGGATAACATTTTGTAGTATTCATCAATGCTTTGAATGAGTTATTGGGTTGTGTGTTAATGTAGAATGAAAAATTCATTGCCTACACCTTAAGGAAGTTTAATTTTCATGAGAAAAACTATCCCACACATGATATAGAGTTGGAAGTTGTGATCTTTGCATTGAAAATATGGAAATATTATCTCTACGGGGAGAAGAGAGAGATATATACTGATCATAAGAGCCTCAAATATATATTCACACAAAAATAGATTAATAGGTTCAAATGAAGATGGTTAGAGAATACAAGGATTATGACTGCTCAATTCACTACTATCCTGGTAAAGCAAGTAATGCGGCGGGTGCTCTAAGTAGAAAGGATCCAGTAGTTTTATCATTTGTGAGAATTGAGTAGGATCCAATCTTCTTAGAATTAAATAGGATATACATGGTAATCATAAAGGAAGTAACATCATAAATCCTTTCACAAATTATTTCCTAACCATATCTTCTTGAATGGTTAAAGGATGCTCAAAAAGTTGATGTGGGAATTTAGAATAAAGTGGAATCTATAAGAAAAGGGGAATACTCTGATTTCAATGTTAATGAATAAGGAGTTTTGATATTTGGGTTGAGATTATGTGATCCATGGATTAATAAGTTAAAGAAGGAATTATTGGATGATTCATATAGTTTTACTTTCTATATTAACCTAGAAAACAAAAATATGTATCGAGATCTCTGAGAGAGCTATTGGTGGGATAACATGAATAAGTAGATTACTGAATATACAACAAAGTGTCTAGTATATCATCATGTGAAGGATGAAAGGAATAAGTATAATGGGATGATGAAACCATTACCCATACCATCATAGAAAATGGAAAAATCACCATGGACTTTATCACTGGACTTCCTGAGAACTCCAAAGGAAAAAATGCTATCTAGGTTATTGTAGATCATATTACAAAAACTACACACTTCATTGCAATTCAAGAGGATTTCTAATTAGATCAACCTGTGCAGATATACATCAAATAAGTGGTTAGGTTTCATGGAGTACCACTATCAATTGTTTCTGATAGAGATCCATGATTCACCTCTATGTTTTGGAAAAGTCTTTAACATGATCTAAACACTGAGTTGAACTTCGGTATGACTTATCACCCTCAAATTGATGGCCAATATGAGTACATTATCCAAAAACATTAGTACATGCTGAGGAAATGATAAATTGACTTAATAGAAGGATGGGACCAACATCTTCCTCTGTTCGAGTTCTCTTACAACAACAATTTGCACTCAAGCATCCAAATTCCTCCCAATGAATTCCTTTATGGGAAGAGGTTCATAACACCTACATATTGGGATGAAGTTGAGGAATGAAAACTACTATGTCCTAAAATGGTTGAGAAAATGGTGGAGAAGGTTAAAACCATTCAGTATCACATCAAATCTTCTTAGAGTCGACAGAAGAGTTATGCTAACAATCATCGACGAGACCTAGAGTTTGATGTTGGAGATATGGTATTCCTCTAAATATCTGCATAGATGAAATTTATGAGATATGGGAAGAAGGGAAAGCTTAGTCCAAGGTACATCGGCTATTTTGAGATCCTTGATCGCATTGAGGCAGTGTTCTATCGACTAGCACTCCCACAGAAACTATCTCAAGTACATTATGTATTATATGTATCCCTCTTGAGGAAGAACATACCAGAACCATCACATGTACTCAATACAGAGGTGGTACTGTTAGAGAATAACCTTTCCTATGAATAGTATCTGGTGAAAATATTATATCATAGAGAAAACGTTTTACGAAATAATAAAATGCACCTTGTCAAAGTGCCATGTAGAAACCAAAAGTTTGAAGAAACAATGTAGGAACCAGATGAGGTGATGAATAAGAGTTACCCTCATCTATTTTAGTATGGGAAATGAAAATTTTAAGGGTGAAATTTATTAAGGGGAGAATTTTAATGACTCAAATTTTTATAAATAAAATCCCCCTTTCTTTTTTTATAAAATGTTTTATTATATAATATGGTTATTGAAAATACATGAACTTATTTTTCTTTATTATTTATATTGGATTTAAAAGTCCATTATGTATCATTGCAATTGATAATAAATTTATTGAATAGTGATCACATGATTAGTATAAATATAGGGTTTTAATAAATCCAATTGTCATAGAAAAAGGAAGTGATGGCCTCAACCAGTAGGATTATACCCTATGAAGCCCATTTATTAGGGATTCTAAGGGAGATAGAATTTCTAGGATTTTCTCTTGACAAATTATAAGATTATTTGTTTCTTGAGAAATTTTCTTGTCTTCCTCTTAACCAAGAGTTTGAATTTTCAATCGAGATTATACCTAGGGAATTACTAATATCCAAGACTCTATATAGGATGGATACTATGGAACTTGATGAGATAAAGAAACAACTATAGGATAATCTGGATAAAGTGTTTATATGACCATGTTCTTAATCATGGGGTGTACCATTCCTCTTTCTCAAGAAGAAGGATGGTTCAATGATCCCTTGCATTGATTATCGTGAGATTAAAAAGATCACAATAAAGAGTAAGTATCCTTTTCCATGGATTGATGACTTATTCAATCAGCTATGTAGAGAACAATACTTATCCAAGGAGGATCTGTGGTTAGGATATTACTATGTTAGGGTAAAGAATGAGGATATCCCCAAGACTACTTTTCATACAATGTATGGGCACTTCGAGTTCATAGTAACACCATTGGGACTCACTAATGATCCAGAAATATTCATGGACTTGATGAATAGAGTCTTTAGGGATTACCTCAAAAAAATTGGTAATCATCTTATATGATATTCTAATATACTCCAAAACTAAGGAGGATCATGATGAGAATCTGAGAACTTTTCTAAAGACCTTGTGAAAGTATAATATTTATGCAAATTATAGAAAGTGTGAGTTTTAGTTGAAGGAAGTCTCATTATTGGGGCATATCATTACAAGTAATGGGATATATATGGATCCTCCAATGATAAAAAATTGAAGTATGGAATAGGCCAACATCTATGATAGATATCCTTATTTTCCTTAGTTTCTCTGGATATTATCGCCAATTTATGAGAAATTTCTCATGATTTTCAAACCCTATTACCAAGATAACTCGTAAGGGAGTCATGTTTTCTTGGAACGATGAATGTGAAGAAAGCTTCAATGAGTTAAAAAAAGGCTTATCGTTTCCCTTTTTCTCACACTACCCACAAGTTGAGAAATTTTCATAGTATTTAGCGATGCTACGAAGAAGGTATTGGGCTGTGTGTTGATACAAAATGAAAAATCCATAGCCTATAATTCAAGGAAGTTGAAAGTTCATGAATAAAAAATTTCCAACTCATGATCTAGATTCGAATGTAGTGATCTTAATTTTGAAAATATGGCAGCATTATCTCTTTGTGGAGAAGTGTGAAATATATATGGATCCCAAAAGTATCAAATATATATTCACATAGAAAGAGATGAATATGCACCAATGAAGATGGTTAGAGCTGATCAAGAACTATGACTACTCAATTAGCTACCATTATGGTAAAGTGAATAAAGTGGAAGATTATATAAGTAGAAAGGATCCAGTAATTTTATCATTGATGAGAATTGAGAAGGATCCAAACTTCTTAGAATTGATGATGATGGAAATGGTAATCATGTAGGATGGAACATTATCAATCCTTTCACAGATGATTTCTCAACCATCTCTTCTTGAAAGGATAATGGATTCTCAAAAATATGATGTGGGAATTCAGAAAAAAGTGGAAACTATAAGAAAAATGAAATCCTCATAGTTCAATGTTAATAAAGAAGTAATTGTGATATTTGGATCAAGACTATGTATTCCACCAAATCATGTGTTAAAGAAGCAATTATTGGATGATGCACATTGTTCGAATTGCCCCATTCACCTAGGAAAAAAGATGTATCGAGGTCTCTAGGAGAACTATTTGTGGGATAACATGAAGAAGGAAATCAATGAATATACATCAAATTTCTTGGTATGTTAGAAAGTGAAGTATGAAAGGAAAAATTTTAAGGGTATGATGCAACCATTACCCATACCAATATAGAAATTGGAAAAATCACTAGGGAATTTCTCATTGAACATCTAAAGACATCCAAAGGAGGTAGTGATATATGGGTTTTTATGGATCGTATTATAAATATTACACACTTAATTGTGATTTGAGAGGATTTCTCATAGGATCAACTTGCACGGATATATATCAGATAAGTGGTGAGGTGGAATGGAGTACCACTATCAATTATGTCTGATCAAGATACAAGATTCACCTATAATTTTTGTAGAGGTCTCTAACATTCTCTAAACATTGATCCAAACTTCATTATGGCTTATCACCCTCAAACTGATGGAAAATATAAGCGTACTATCTAAACACTTGAGTACATGTTGAGAACATGCTCAATTGACTTCAAAGGAGGATGGTACCAACATCTTACTTTGGTCGAGTTCTCTTACAACAACAGTTTCCACTCAATCATCCAAAATTATCCCTATGGATCCCTTTATGGGAAGAGGTGCAAAACACATGCATGTTGGGATGAATTTGGGGAATGAAAACTTATAGGTACTAAAATGGTCGAAGAGATGGTGGATAAGGTTAAGACCATTCAACGACATATCAAGGTTTCTCAAAGTCAACATGAGATCTATGTTAACAATTATAAATGACACTTAGGGTTTGATGTTAGAGACATGGTATTCCTCTGCATATCTCCATGGAATAAAGTGAGATATTTGGGAAAAAGGTAAATCTTAGTCTGATATACATCGGGCCCTTTAAGATCCTTGATCTCATCAGAGTGGTTGCCTATTTAATAACACTCCCACCAAAGCTATATCAAGTGCATGATGTATTCCATGTGTCCCTCTTAAGGAAGTTCATACCAGGTCCCTCACATGTACTCAATCCATAGGTAGCACCATTGAAGAGTTACCTTTCCTAGGAGGAGCATCTATTCAAGATCTTAGATCATATATAAAAAGTTCTATGAAATAAGATAATTCTCGTAGTCAAAGTATTGTGGAGAAACAAAAAGTCTGAATAAGTGATGTGGGAACTGGAGGAAGTGATGAAGCATAGTTACCCTCATCTGTTCTAGTGTGGAAAATGAAAATTTCAAGGGTGAAATTTCTTAACAGTGAAATATTATAACAACCTGAACTGTTATAAATAAAATTCCCCCTGCATTTTTATTAAATGTCTAATATTATTATAGAAAACATATTCACTTCTTTTGTATTACAATTCCTATTGGATTTAAAATACCATTATGTATCATTAATATTGATAATATAGTTTTCAGATAGTGATCACATGATTAGTATAAATATAGGGTTTTAACAAATCCAATTGTTACCTATAAATAAATTAGTGGCCTTAACTAGTAGGATCGTACCCTATAAATCCCATTTATTGGATATTTTGAGGGAGAAATCATTTATGGGATTTTCCCTTGACCAATACCAATATTAGATCCAAAAACTTAAGCATGATTGAAACCATTTATGGGAGAAGTTCAAGCTCGTTGAGATCACAGCTCAAACCATGTTCACCAAACTGCCCCATGAAAGTCCCACCATCACACACCTTACCCTTAGGGTGTTTTCGGGTGTATTAAATGGATATGTAACAAGACCCTAGAAATATGAGTATGTATATTATTTTTTATAGAATAATGAATATATTTCCATTCTATTATTTTTATTTTATAATATATTTTTATTTTGATTCAATAAAACACAAATACTATTTTTGGTTAATGTTTGAATTCAATTTAGAAATCTATTTTGATGAATTAATGGATTTTTGAAATAAATAATATTTTAATAAAATATTATTATTAAATAATTTTTATTAAATATAAATTATCATATAATTTTTATAAAGTGAAATGTAATTTTTATAAGGGTTCAAAAAATGGTATTTTCAAAAAACCAATCATTTTTAATAAATGTTATTTTTTTTAAAGTAAAAACTCACATATTTAGAAAATTATTTTGATAAAATTAATGTTATTTTTAGAATCATGATGTTAAAATTATCCAATGGTTAATTTTTCATAATTTTTTGAGACAGTCGAATTTTTAGGTAAAAAATAAATACCGTATAAACATACTTTGTGTTTTATGACATTACAATAACCTAAAAGTGATGTAATAAGTAATATAAATAGGATCTAAGACCAAATATATGTTTTACTTTTAAAGTATTGTGATTTTAATTTTATTTTATTTATTCTCTAAATCCATTATTAATGCTCCAAGACTTATAATATATTTTAAGGTTTTAAAATCCTTTCTTTAAGAGTGTGACTCACCTTCACATAAGTAAGGGAATTATTTTATTAATTTCGGCCCTTTTCCTTATAAAATAATGAAAAACACTCCTATTTTTTAAAAAAACCATGTGAAAACACCATGGTATAGTTTTTGGTTTTGGATATTTTATTATGTAGAGTCCAAAACCTAACTAATAATGAAATCTCCCTCTTTTCCTTTATAAACCCACCCAAGCTCCCATTTATCTTCACTCAAACTCCTTGGAGCACATCTATACTATAACCTCCACTCTCTAGAGTCCTCCCAAGGCACCCCCAAGATCTCAAGAATCCCCTACTAAGATTTTGGAGTCACACACTCAAGTAAGGGATCCTCGCCTTTCTCTCTTCCTTTCAATTCAAGCACATTCTTTGAAATTAGTCTTCTTAATTTCATTTTGTTATACTTTAATTCATTTATAATAATTCAATTACTATCTATGTTATTTTATATGAATTATATATAATTTATCCTCTCTCATTTTGACCCTTACCCAAGTCGTTACTATGCCTAAATTCTATAAGGAATCTTCCACTCTTCTCTTTTATCAAGCACTCCTTCTATGTTATGTATTTTATTTTTTATTTTCTTACAAGGGGATATGATATTCCATATTCCCCTTACTTTACATTTTATTTATAAATGATGAGAGATTACTTTAAATCTCATTAAGCACCCCATGATCCTTTATATACACCTGTTACCATGCGGAAATTTTACGTAGGGATTCTTTTCTCTATTTACTACTACAAAACACGCCTTAAACGGTGTTGGCATTTAGCAGCTCTAACAAAATTCATTGATAAAGTCTATCTTTATCAGTGCTTTTTTCGCACTAGTAAAATGGAATCCTTATCAACGCTTTATTTTAGTGCTGGTAAAGGTCCACAATAAAATGAAATAAGTAAACAAATATAAATTAAAAAAAATAAAAAATTCATTAATTAAATAATTATTGTTAAAAATGAATAAATTTAATATACATATATATAAATTTTAAAAATTAATAAATATTATATATTAAATATATAGATATGTAAAATGAATAAAATGAAATAATTAAACAAATAAAAATTTAAAATGAGTAAATTAAGAAAAATATTAAACATTTTATTAATTAAATAATTATTAATAAAAATTAATAAATTTAATATACATATATATAGATTATAAATATTAATATATAGTATATATTAAATAAAGATATATTAAATGAATAGATTGTAATAATTGAAACAAAAAATTAAAAATGAATAAATTACAAAATTATTTACAAATTTATTAATCAAACAATTATTGATAAAAATGAATAAGTATAATATATATATATATATTATAAATATTAATAAATAATATTATATATATATATATATATATATATATATATTTAATGAATAAAATGTTAATTAAAAACATATTAATGGATCATTTATTTTTAATGTCGTTTGATTTTTCAATTTAACATATATCAAACGTCATGTGTTACATTGATTTCACATACATATATATATAACATTAATTAATTTTTATATACAAACACACACTCAAATATATTTACACAATATATAGAAACACATACACATAATATTTATGTAATTTATTCAAATTTTAGTATATTTTATAATTTTCATTATAACATGATATATTATTTTTCTAATCGATCAATTTTATCTATTTATTTTTAATACTATTATAGTTAGGGTATTCATTTTTAATTTTTTAATTTTTGAATTTGATCATTTTCTATTATTTATTTATATTTATTTATTTACTATGTTTTATTATTTTCAATATAGATATATACATATTTTTTAAATAATTTATATTTAATTAATAAAACATATCCATTTTTCAATATTTTTAAAGTGTACTCATTTTGAATTATTCAATTTCACTCATTTTTAAAATGCATGTATTTAAGATTATATATTGACTAATAATGTTAAAAATATATTTTTAAATAAGTATTTATAAATAAATATATTTATAATTGTATATTTAGTATATATATTTATATATTTATATATTTATAATTATTATAAATATATAATTATTATTTTTTAAATTAGCATTTATATAATTATAAATAAATAATTATATATGTTTAAATAATTATAAATTTATAATAAATTTATTTAAATAATTATAATTACAAATCCTTTATGAGTGCTAAAAGTTTAGTGATGATAAAATGAATATTTATCAGAAATTTTTTAGCGCTGAAAAAAAGATGTTTTTTATCGATGCTTTTTTAGCACTAATAAATATCCCTTTTTTCAGTGCTTATCATTTTATCACTGATAAAAGTGATCTTTATCAGCACTTTTATGAAAGAGTTGTTAAAAGTGTCTCTGATCTATTTAAAAGAACCCTAACTGTGACTTGGTCACTCACGATTCTCAAGCTCTCATGGAACTCCTCTCTTACTAGCGTGACTCCTCCACGTTCCCTCAGATGAATCAAGGCTAGAATCCAATGTATATTATTTTATACTTTTTTTCTATCATTTTTTGATTTTTTGGGTTCTCATTTTGTGTTTTTGAACTATTCTTAACCATGAAGAACCCTACATCTCATTTCCTTGCCACTAAAATACAACGAGTGACCCATGGTGATTCTCCTGTAACATTGATACCCCAACATTCATTATAGCCACAATAAACCAATATATAATTATTGCGCATATCTAGTAAACAAATATATAGTTCAAATTAGATACTCACAGAGGATAAATAAGGTCCTTCAATAGTGCGCAATGTGATTCTCTTAAATTCTACTCTCATATAATCTTTGTTTGATACTAAAACGTATCACTATTTATTGATTATCATGTTGTAGATCATATGGGATTACATGCTGAAATGAAACCTCATGTGTTCAATCATTAAACACATCTTGGAAAAAGATAATTTCTAGCATTTAACTTTGAAACATGTTCAATAATTTTCATTGAGGCTAAATTTTTCTAGTATTTCTCTATTCTTGAGATGGATATCTTTGACCTGATTTTGGGAATGCATTGGTTAACATCCTTCAAGATGTGAATCAATTTTTATACCCAGTAATTTTGTTTCAAATCTTTATATGGTGTTGAAAATCACTTTAAAGGGTATTGGGATGTGAATGCAGGCACAATATGACTATTAGTACTTATTATTAGGACTATGGTGGATTAAAAAAATATCCAAAATTGGAAGGTTAGGAATCCTTGAGCAGACAGAAGTGATGTCAAATGTAGGTGGGGTGAGATTCATTTCTTCAATACCATTAGAGTGGAAGTATTCTAATACCTCTTCAATTGAGGAGACTTTTTAAGTGATTCCATGGGTGTAGGTTCCTAGTACACTTTAATCATTATTACCTATTTGATGTGAAACATTTCTATCGATGTGGTTAGTTGGGGAACCTCCAATGGTCCTTTTGATCCATTTCATCTAGATAGGGTCATTAGATATGGTTGGTAGATTATTTATGGATGAGTATTCTATAGATGATATTATATAGGGTTATTCTATAGTGATAGGTACAATCCTAGTATATTATACTCTTTTTTATGGTCTTAGGTCACAGAAGCCTACTATTCTTTATTTATGAGTATCTTATATTTCATCTAGGATTGATATTAGAACTTATTCATAATGTTATTAACAAAAATATTCTATATAAGTAATCATATGGAAAAAGAGTAATAAGTGTCAATTTATTTATGAGTATCTTATATCTCTCTCTCCCTTACCTATACTTATATAATTCCACCCCTACTCTATAATCTCATTCCAACTTCATATGAGACCACTGCGAACTGTATATCCATCCGCTTTTGGGAAAGAAGCATACAACACATAATAGTTTTGAGAAATATAAATAACTTTTCATAAAAAATGAACATGGATTTCAAAATTAATTTTGTGTAAATAAGGATTCATTTTGGTAAGATATATATACAATACAATACACTCCATGCATAAAAGTACACAATTTCATACATCTTGCATGAAAATTGTTATTGTCTTGAACAGAGATATAATACTTCAATATTGTAGTAAAACTAACCTTCACTAACTTTATTTAATCCATACTAATATGCTTGGTTGTATTCCATATCTTGATGATGGATTATACTCCCACTTTCAAAATAGCATTCCTCCCATCATTGTGGTTCCAAAGTTCCTTGATGACATAACTCCCACTCGGATTGTATTCATTAATCTTCATCAAAGTCACTTCCATGACCATGATTACTGCATCTCCAAACTCATTCTTAAACTATTTTATCCTTTCATTCTCCCCATTTACTACTTTGTGGGACCACAAAAAATGACATCAAAAAATTAATCAAATCATAATAAATTAATTTTTTTGGTTTCTTGATATGCATTTTATTATATGACTCACTCATTTAATTTTGAAAATACTTCATCAAAAATTAATTTTATCTTGATTATGGCCACATTGGTTCCAATTATAACTCTGTAGTTAAGCATACTTGGACAAGAATACTACTATGATGAGTCATCTAATCTGACTCTTGAATGTATTCCTCCCACAATGATCAGAGCTCTCTGGACCTCTTTTTGACTTCATCTTCAGGATAATTTCTCTTAGAATCTTGGATAAATGGATGGTTGTTAAGCTATCCCATCTGCCCCACATAAATACCACCATAAGTTTGTGTCTACTCTAATCCCTACCAAAAAAATAAACATTTCAGAGGAAGTGGAAAACAATAAATTTTTTTGAGTGGAAGTAAATCACTGTGAGTGGAATTCATGTGGATTTTAATGTCCATTCCTTCATTTTTGTAATGTAATATGTTAGAAGTGATAATTAATATTTCATTTAATTTATTTTTAAACTTTAGTGGCAACTCTACTTTCATCTCCTAAATAGTTATTTCATTTTTTTTTGAGACTCATACCCCATCTCTTCTATGTTTCTTGAACTACTTTGAGAAATAGCCATCCAAAATGATCATGGGATGAATTTTGGTTAGAGTAATTAATGAAATATAGGTGTATGTCCACAAAATATGGGAGATAAATATCAAAAAATAAAATGCAATAATAATAATTATAGAGGTAAGTCTTTAAGGAACATTGGAACCACAATGATGAGAGGAAGGTTGGTTTGAAAGAGTGAGTACAATCCATCATCAAGATATGTAAGACAATAAACATCTGAGGACGGATTAAATTAAGGTATTAAAGGTTATTTGTACTACATTATTGAATTATTATATCTCTATTCAAGACAATAACAATTTTCATGAAATATGCATGAAATTTTTTAGGTTTATGCATGGAGTGTATTGTATTGTTGTTATTCAAGAAAATTAAATGTTTGACTACTCATGCAGACAATGTATTCTACGCACAATGATGTTACCAATACCAAGTAAGAATAGAGTGTTGATGATGAAACTACATAATTATTAGGGGATCAAAAACATGTTGAAGAAAAAAACAACAACGATGCAATATCACAGTGATAAATAAAATTATCAAGGAAAGGGTTCAGGGTATAAAATTTTAGGTTGGTTTTAATCAACGTTGCCAACCTATTGACCCCAAAAATTCAATGTTCATTAGTTATCTTGGGGTCACAATGAGGATGAATGTGATGATTGAAATTGATTTATGGTGCGGCATCCAACCAGTAATGAAGTAAATCATTTGGAAAGATAAAATAGTAATAATACAATATACTTTCTCTATTTTATTGAAAAATTATATAATGAAATATTGATTTAATTTTCATTATTCCTTGAAAACTTCATTTATTTTAGAATATTTTCGTAATAAATTTGTCTTAATGGCTGCTAAAAAATCCCATATAGGCTTCTAGACTCTTTTTACAAAGTTACATTATAGGGATGCTTAAGGAAAAATAAATCCCCACCCACCACTTAGTTATGCACACATTATATATAAGGAAACATGGACTTCATTCATCAATCATCATAATGAAATATCATTTTAGGTGTGTTGCAGTCTATAATATATTTTTTGACATTATTTATTTTATCCAACTTGAATCAAAAAATTTAATTTATGAAAGGAAAAAAAAATTCTGAAAATAAATAACGTGCATCAAAACCAATGTACCCCTATCACAAAGCAAGGATGGGATACACTTCATTAGAAAATAAATTGGTATGTATTTTAAATCAACAATAAAAGTTTAATTTTGTAATATGAAACCACATTTGTTCCTTTTTTTATATGCATATCGATGAATCAAAATATGAATCCACTTCTATCCCACGTCATGTGCTATCAAAGGAGGCTCATGTAAATAAAGAGGGTAAATTAGTTGATGAAAACACACACACAAAGTATGGGAAGCATGTGTAAGTATGACATAATTTTAGTTCATTTTGATTTATAAAAATATTACATAAAAATATCTATTATTTGTTCATATTTTTTTTATATGGTTTAGATTCAAGAATCAAAAACAACCATACCAAAAAAATCTCCTTTCAGTAGCTTTGAAGTGGCCTGAACAATATGGTCGCATTAGAGGATTAGGTTTTGGATTCTCTCCTCGAACATATTTCGAGAAGATAAAACCACATGAAGATACATATAATATTATGAGATGACTGTAAAAACAAATAGAATCACTACAAGATATTATTTTGCATTCTAGTTTGGCAGACCAATGTATAAGAAATGATCGAAGAAAATCGGTAGTAGAGAAAATATCCACACATGAACCAAATGATCCCACTATCTTTGAGGCTAGTCATTCCCCCAAACCACATAACTTACCCAGGTTAATCGATTTTTTCATTACTCTTTCTCCTAAATTTGAATCAAATAACTTATGATAACTTGGTATTACTAAAATTTTGTAGGGTACAGCCGTATGTCATTTGTATCTACTAACACCCATGTACCGTTGTGTTGTGATGGGTACAGTGTATAATATCCTGGGAGACCAGGAACACAATCAAGACCTCCCAAAAGATCACATGATAGTGGGGATTGAGGTAGATTATGATCCAAATTCTATTATTCTTGTTCCACTTGATGGTTCATATATTAAAATAGTCGAATCTACTATTGGACCATTCATAGTACGGTTTTCTAATCTTATAAAGATACATGTGGTACGTCTTTAAAAAATTCATATGAAAAATATGTAATAGTTTATAATAAAAGTTATGAATTGAGCTATGATATTACAGATGGATAAAGTGTTGGGGAAATGGAAGGCTGAATCAAGAAAATTTAGTAAATCGACCAAGAAAACAAAATGAACTTCTGAGAGTACCTTCTCTCCACCAGTTCCAGAGAATCATTTATTATCATTAAAAATTCATGTAGAGACCACATTTAAAGAAAAAACTATGCCTTAAACTGAATATGAAGAATAAATATATGGATATTCCTTAATAGACAAAATTGGTCTTGAGACTCTAAGTGTTATTCTCAAGCTTGAATAGTTGGGAATCTCAATTGTAAATACATACATCAGGTACATTTTCATAATACTTCTATCCAAATAATGAGATAATATATTTATTAAAGTTAATAAATATTCATATTTAGTACATACATTTATACCACAACTATATAAAGGGAAGATCGTGTGAAGCACGATTTGGATTCATTAATCTCTATATCATTTCTAAGTTAAAAATTACTTTGAATGGAAAATAAATTAATAAAAAAAATTCTAGTTACTTGAAGAATTTAATAAAAAAGCATCATATGACACTCTTTTGATACCTAAAATGAAAAGGTAAAACTCTACAATATAATCACATAAAATATATTTTTAATTTTTTCATTAATTAATTGTTTTTGTTGTTTTAGGACACACCAAATACTGATAGCAGTCAATATGGAAATCCCAAATATTTATTTTTTGAATCCAATGCATGGATATACAACCAACCGACCACAAATGATGTGTATTATGAATATTTAATAGACTACAATCAACATTTTATAGATAAACATCGAATTATATGTTTAATATATGTTTTAAAAAGAACTTTGTTATAGTAGGGTGGTCGCTCAATACATGCTAGATCATGAAATAAAGTCATTGTCTGAAGGGATAAGCATGTGTATTATTAAAAATGGAAATAAATTAAGGAATATATAGAAATATTTGACTTTAAAAACATTTCAAAACAATTTACTTATTTTCAATGTTTCTACAGTATTTGAAATAATATAATGACATCGATTTTGAAAATTATGTTTGAAAATTTATGAGAGAAATAATAATACATAAAAATAACAGAATCCCCCAATAAGCAATTTATAAAGGTAATTACAATTTAATTTAATATATTTCATAATAATTTGTGTGTCTATATTTTCTTAGTACTATCAAGACTTCTGAAAACCTAGTTACTCAAAATATGAAATCAATTTTTTTATACAAGAGTGGGTAGCATACTTTTTGTTAGAATGTATGATGACAACAAATTTAAGTGATTACCTTCTTTTTGTGTGATCTAGTATGAGTTATGACCTTTGAAATATATTTGGGGTGTGAAGAAATTGTGTCAGAATGCTTATATATTATTTTTGATATCTTTATCAAGGATAATTATAATGGAGGAAATCAATTTGTTTATAAGATATAACCTATAAAAAATAAAATTTTTGGGTGATCATGAAGGAAAAGGTTGAGGTGGAGGTGGAGGTGAAGGTGGAGGTGAAGGTGGAGGCGGGGCCATAGTCAGAGGTAGAGACCAGTGTAGAGGAGGAGGCAGAGGAGAAGACCAAGGTGGAGTAGGATAAGAATCATTGTCTTTTGAATAATTAAATTGTTGTAAATGAAGTAGAATGAGGATCATACCATGATTTTGTTTTAGGAAAAAAATTTAAAATTTCACACAACACTTGTCACTTAAGATAAGAGCCATTGCATAAGTGTTTTAGGTGACTTATTAAAATAATGTTTTTCACCACTTGTCTTGATAATTTGGGACAATGATTCATAATTTATTTGTGATGTTTATGATTTATTCTCATGTAAAACCCACACAGGATACCACCTGTATGGCTCAAAGCACGTGTTTCCAATTTAAAATGACATTTTAGTGAAAAAACACAAGCGGCATACTCAAAATAGAGTAAAATCATTATGGTTGTCTTGATACTATAGGAAAATGATCCATGAGTCATTTAAGATGTATATAAATCAACTTCACCTCAATTTGACATATGGTGTGGCCAACATGACTCCAAGTGCATATTTCTATTCAAAATTGACATTAATATCAGTGAAAAAAACAACTGACATACTCAAAACCAAGAAAAAAAAATTGGATTGTTTTGGTACTTTATGAAAATGATCCATAAGTCATTTTTGATGTGTATGAATTATCTTTGCCTCAATTCAATTCATGGTGTTATTGGTATGACTCTAAGTGTATGTTATCAGTTTAAAATTGACATTTTAATACAAAAAAACGTTACTCACTGAAAACCAAGAAAACACACTCAAATTGTCTTGATAATTTGGGAAAATGATTTTGAATTCAATTTTGATGTGTATGAGTCATTATTAGGTCAAAACCATGTAGTATTCCACATGTACTGATCAAAGTGTGTGTTTCCAGTTTAAAGAAAATTAGTTAAAAAACACAAGTGGCATACTCAAAATAGAGGAAACACATTATGATTATTTTTATACTTTAATAAAATGATCCTAGAGTCATTTGGGATGTATAAAAATCATTCTCAACTCAATAAAAACACATGTTATGACCGGTATGACTCTAAGTGCATCTTTTTATTCAAAATTAACATTAATTTTAGTGAAAAATACAACTAACATACTCAAAACTAAGTAAATGCATTTGGATTGTTTTTTTACTTTAGTAAAATGATCCATATGTCATTTCTGATGTGTAGGAATTAGCCTCACCTCAATATAATGCACAGTGTGACTAGTATGACTCTAAGTGTTTGTTATCAGTTTAAAATTGACATTTTAACATAAAAAATGGTCACTCATTGAAAACTAAGAAAACATGCTCGTATTGTATTGATAATTTGTGAAGATGATTAATATTTTTTTTTATGATTTATTCTCATGTTAAACCCATACATGATTCCACTTCTATAGATCAAAGTGTGTGTTTCCAGTTTAAAATGGCATTTTAGTAAAAAAAAGAAGTGGCATAATCAAAATAGAGGAAACACATTTTTATTATTTTGATACTTTTAGAAAACAATCCATTAGTCATTTGGGATGTGTATAAATTAGCCTCACCTCAATCTGACATACGGTGTGACCAGTATGACTCCAAGTGCGTCTTTTTATTCAAATTTGACATTAATTTTAGTGAAAAAAACAACTAACATATGCAAAAATAAGAAAATGCATTCATATTGTTTTGGTGCTTTAGTAGAATGATCTATAAGTCATTTGAGACATGTAGGAATTATCCTCACCTCAATCTGATGCACAGTGTGACCATTATGACTCTAAGTGTCCATTATCAGTTTAAAATTGACAATTTAATACAAAAAAGTGTCACTCAATGAAAAGTGATAAAATGGACTTGAATTATATTGATAATTTGGGATAATAATTCATAATTAATTTTTGACAATTTTGAATTGGTATCATATCAAACCCAAACATGATGCAACCTGTATGGCTCAAAGTGCATGTTTCCAGTTTAAAATGACATTTTAGTAAAAAAACAAAAGTGGCGTACTCAAAACATAGTAAACAAATTCTAATTGTTTTGATACTTTGGTAAAATTATCCATGAGTCATTTGGGATATGTATGAATCATCCTCACCTCAATATTATGCACAGTGTGACCAGTATGACTCCAAGTGTGTCTTTTTATTCAAAATTGACATTAATTTTAGTGAAAAAAACAACTGACATACTCAAAACTAAGAAAACGCATTCAGATTGTTTTGGTACTTTAGTAAAATGATAAATAAGTAATTTTTGAGGTTTAGGAATCAGTCACACCTCAATATGACACATTGTGTGATCATTATGACTCCAAGTTCAAAAAATTGACATTAATGTTAATCAATAAAACAACTCACATACTCAAAACGGAGAAAACACATTCGATTTTTTTGGTACTTTAGGAAAAGGAACCATAAGTCATTTTTGATGTGTATTAATCAGTCACACCTCAATTAGACTTACAGTGTGACTGGTATGACTCCAAATGCGCTATTTTATTCAAAGATTATATTAATTTTAGTAAAAAAACAAATGACATACTCTATAATAGTTTTTCTTCTTGTATTTGTGTTAGAAATTTTATTTCATTTAAATTAAATATTTTTACCTTATTTTGGTCATTTTTGTTCTATTTCTGGTGATGTAGTGTGTTGTTATAGCACATTTCACCTGTTTCTAGTGTTTTAGTGTGCTATAACATGACACTGTAGTTTGCACCTTTATCAATATTACTAAATGTACTAAAAAATATGGACTTTATCAGTGCTTTTACAAGTTCCCATAAAGGTATCCTTTATCCATTCTTTCTAATGTTCTGATAAAGGTATATGTATCAAGGCTTCTAAAAGAATTGATAAATATATCCTTTATCCATGCTTGTAGAAGCACCGATAAAGGATTCCTTTATCAGATCTTTTTAAAGTGTTGATAAAGGAATCTTTATCAGCTCTTCTAAAAGTGTCGATAAAGTGTTTCTTTATTAGCGATAAATAAAAGAATTGATAAATGATGTCTTTTATCAGCTCTTTTAAAAGTGCTGATAAAAGTGTGTTTTATCAGCATTTTTCTTTGCACTGATAAGGATACCCTATATTAGTTCTTTTCTAGCACTAATAAAATCCTTTTCCTTTTAAGAATTCTGAGGTTTTCAGTGCTTTTATAGCATTAATAAATTCTTATTCTAGCATTGTTAAATGTGTTTTTTATATTTATGATTCATGTTTCTTCATTATCTTATGCCTTCTATTTTCAAATTTCTAATGTTGGGATATTATTTTCCATTTCCCTATTACTTTCCATTTGATGTAAAAATAATGAGATACCCCTTTCACTCTCACAAACCATTTTTATAAAGTTTTAAATAACTTTGTTGTGCTACTAAAATTTCACCATGATTTTCCATGACAAAATAATTGTGTATTGAATACCATACTCATTATTCTATCAAGTGTATTCACCTTTATGCACATATACTTATTGATTGGGGACTTACATGTATGTAATACACATTTATTTATCTTGGAATAAATTATTATGATGAATGAATCCATGTCATATTATCTATATGGCACACTTAAGAATGATAATGAAATGATTATGATGGGTGCTCCCAAATAGCACTCCAATACAATGGGTAATTTTTAGTATCATGATATTTCATGTTGGGACAGGGGTGTACATGATTCATTTATGGGAATTTTTCAACCATGAAGTCTTGGTAGTTTATCCTTGACCTATGTTCGTGGTTCTTTGTTTTAAGTTGTTTCCACATTTCCCATGTCATGATTATCATGTTATATCATGCCTTATTATTCATGTTCCACTTATTCCTCATTGATATTTATATTTTCTAATATTTATTATCTTCTTCATGTTATGCCTTTTTTCTTCCCTTATTGGCCTTTATAGCTTACCCATTTCTTATTTATATACCTAGGTTATCCCATGAAGTTTTAAGTTTGAAAGAGTATTTTGAGCATGTTAAGTATTTGTACGATGTGGGTTTTCAATAAAGATGTTTTATAGTGTCAAAAAATTTCTTATCGAGTCCATGTTAAAATTGTGAGGGCACAATTTATTAAAGAGGGGAAGGATGTAATGCCATAAGTTTTTTCTAAAATAGAAAAGTATGTTTGATAGCATATGTGTTATGCAACACCGAAACCAAACAAAAAATGATTATTTAAATGTGATTTTTTTAACATTTCTATTAAATTTTAGAATATGAGTATGATTAACTAATTTATGAAATATATATATATATATATCCTAAATATTTTGATAAATTCTTAGTAAATAATCAATCAAATTTTAATAATGTATATTGTTCTTAAAAATATTTTTTCTTCATAAATGATTTTTACTTATTTTTATGATAAAATAATAAAATTATTTTATAGGAAATTTGGAATATTTATTTGATAAAATGAACTCCATTTTTAGTATCATCATATTAAAATTAACTCAGGGTGAAATTTTGGGATTTTTCTAAAAATATAGATTTTTTAGTTAATAGTAAGAAATAGTGTTTTTATATAAAATTGTTATTTCATTTGAAAAATGAATTAATTTAAAAGTAGAATTATTATTTTAATTTTATTTAAAGGTAACATAATTATTATTTTTATATATTTAATTCAATTAATCATATTTATACTCAAATTTAATATAAGTTTTTTTAGGATTAAATAACGCATTTTTCTGAGAAATGTTTTAAAATGCATAATGTTTCTCCACTATAATTAACTAAAATAGACCCTAATGAGAAATTATTTAAATTAAATGTTTATATTTAATATATAATTCAATGAATTTAAATTCGTATAATTTATACTACTAGTTATATAGTTAAAGTAAAATCATTTTTCCCTTAAAAATACATTTTTTTGGAAAAATGATTTCTATCATGTTTATCGGCTTTATATTAAATAAAATTATTCCACCTCTATGAATTTATTTTGAAAAAAAATATTCCATATTTAGAATCATCATAACTAATATTTTTTAATAATTTCAACTTAATTTTTGTATAATATGAATAGTAAATGTAGAAAATATTAATTACCACGAGAAAATGAAAATAGATTAATTAAGTGTAAAAAATAATTTAACAAAGACTACAAATAATGTAACCCTAATAGTATGAATCTTTATTTTTCCTTTTTAGTGAAATTAATATTATATTTATTCCCTATTGTTTTTACTTTATAAATGATTAAGTAATCAGTTTGAAAAAAAATTATATTTTGATAAGATAAAACACAAATTTTATTTTTATATAATATGAAATTTCAATTAAGACATTCCTTTTGATGAATTAATGTAATTTTTTTAATAAATATTATTTCAATAAAATATTATTATTAAATAATTTTTATTAAATGTAAATGATCATATGATTTTTATGAAGTGAAATGTAATTTTTATAAGGGTTTGAGAACTCTTGCTGTGAAAAAACCCAACATTTTCAAAAAATAACAGTTATTATTTTTAAAACACTGAATCATAAACATAGGTCAAGGATAAAATGACCAATAAAAAATGGTGGAAAATTCCATAAAGAAATCAGGTTCACTCCATGTACCAACATGATGTATCATGATACTAAACATTTCCCAATGCATTAGAACGCTATCTATGTAGATCCATTATATTGATCTCATTATCATACTTATGTGTGCCACATAAATCATACAACATGGATTAATTAATCATAATAATTTACCACATGATCAAGTAATTCATAATAAATACATTTAAGTCCAAAATAAATAACTATATGTGAATAAAGTTGAATACCTTTGATAGAAAAATGGGTATGGTATTCACTACACAATAGTTTTAGGATTGAAAATCATGGTGAAATTTTGGAAACATAATGGAATTAATTAAAAATTCATAAAAATGGTTGATGATACATAAATAGGTCTCTCATTATTTTAACATCAAATGTTTAGTAATAAGGTCATGGAAAATCATATCCAAACATTAGAAAATTTGAAAATAAAAGGAAAAAGGTAATGAAGAAACATGAATTGAGAAAAGAATCCTTACAAAATTTTAGCATGGTAATGGGTGTACATAAAAGATCATGAGAGGATTAATGAGAGTTAAATTAATCTATCATAATTTATACATAAAATTTACAATAATAGGAATATGTAATATAATATCCCATTATAATCAAATGAAAAGTAACAGACATAAAATAAAAAGAGTGTGTGATAAAAGAGAAGATTGTAAGATCCATTACTTGAGTGTGTGACCCCAAAGTCTTGGGAGGGGCTTCATGAAATATTAATGCACCTTGGGAGAACTATAGGTAGTGGAGGGAATATTTTTTTAAAGCTCAAAGGAGTTTTAGTGTAGAGAAATGGGAGATTGGGTGGATTTATATAGGAAAAGAAGGAGATTTATTTATTATTTTTGTTTTTGGATTCTACATAATAAAATATCAAAAATCAAAAACCATCCCATGGTTTTTGAAAAATGGGATTAGTTTTTATTATTTTGTAATTCTGTGTTCAACACTTATTAAAATATTACCCTTAGTGATGTGGAGGAGAGTCACACTCTTAAAGAAATGATTTTAAAATCTTAAAATATATTATAAGTCTTGTAGGTTTCCTAATGGATTTACAAAATAAATCAAATAAAATTATTTTAATAAAATATTCATCAATTTTTAATAGATATAAATGATCATATAATTTTTATGAAGTCAAATGTAATTTTTATAAGAGTTTGAAAACTGTTATTTTCAAAAAAAACTCGTTATCTTCAATAAATGTTGGTTATTATTTTAAAAGTTAAAATTCACATATTTATAAAATTATTTAGATTAAATGAATATTATTTCTATAATTATATCATCAAAATTATCCAATGGTTAATTTTTCATAATTTTCTAAGATAGTCGAATTTTTAGGTAAAAATTAAATACTCTATAAATATACTTTGTGTTTTATGACATTATAATAACCCAAATATGATGTAATAAGTAATATAAATGGGATAAATGACCAAATATATATTTTTCCTTTAAAATAATTTTATTTTAAGTTTATTTGATTTATTTTATAAATCCTTTGTGAATCCTCCAAAACTTATGATATATTTTAAGGTTTTAAAATCATTTTTTAAGAGTGTGACTCACCTCTGCATCACCAATGGTAATATTTTAATAATTTCAGCCCTTGTAATTGTAAAATAATTTAATCCACTCACATTTTTCAGAAACCATGGGGAAAAACCATGGAATTGTTTGTGGGTTGGAATATTTTATTATGTGGAGTCCATAACCTAAATAATAAATAAATCCACCATCATTCCAATATAAACCAACCCAATATCCCATTTCTATTCACTAAAAATCCTTTTATCGTGTCTATAATCTTCCCCCCACTCTCTATAGTCCTCCTAAGGCTCCCCCAAGCTCTCAATAAGTCTTTTATATTCCTTTTGAGTCACACATTCAAGTAATGGATTCTAACCTTCCTCTCCTCCCTTCAATTCAAGAAAATTCTATGAAATTTGTCTTCTTATTTTAAATTTGTTACATTATCATTAATTTAAAATCATTACCTTACTGTAAAATTTATGTTATATGAATGATATATCATTTATACTATCTCATTTTGATCATTACCTAAGTCATTACTATGTCAAAATTTCGCAATGGGTCTTCCACTCTCCTCTTTTATCAAGCACTCCTTTTATGTTATGTCTTTTACTTTTAATTTTTTATGATAGGATATGATATTAAATATTCCACTTACTTCCTATTTTATATATAAATTGTGATAGATTTATTTCACTCTCATTAATCCTCCCATGACCCTTTATGTACACTTTTTACCATGCTAAAATTTTATAAGAATTATTTTCTCTATTCATGTTTCTTCATTACTTTATTCCTTCTATTTCCAAATTTATAATGTTGGGATATTCTTTTCCATTTCCCTATTACTAACCATTTTATTTCCAAATAAATAGAGAACCCTTTATCTCTCATCAACCATTTTTATTTTATTTTTAAGTAATGTTGTTATACTGTTGAAATATCACTACGATTTTCCATGCCAAAATAATTGTGTAGTGAATACCATACCCATTATTCTATCAATGATATTCACCTTTATAAACATATAATTATTTATTATGGAATTACATGTATGTAATCCATATTCCTTGATCATTGAATAAATTATGATGATGAATGAATCTAGGTAATGTGATATATGTGGCACACTTAAGCATTAGAATGAAATGATTATGATGGGTGTGCCCATATAGCGCTCTAATGCATTGGGTAATGTTTAGTATCATAATACATCATGTTGGGATAGGGGTGTACCTAATTCCTTTATGGGACTTTTTCCACCATAAAGTCTTAGATTTTTAGACTTGACATATATTTATGATTCATTGTTTTATGTTTTTTTCATATTCCCCATGTTTACTTTATGATTTCCATTCTATATCATGTCTCATTTTTATTTGTATGATTCCTTATCTTTTTATTTCCCATTTATATGCCTATTTTTTAACATGAATCATCTTCTTCATGTTATTCTACACTTATCCCCTTAATTGAATTTATAGATCGTCCCTTTCTTATGTTTTTTCCAAGGTTATCCCATTCAATTTTGTGTAAGATGAACTATTTTGATCATGTTAAAGAAGTTTTCAATAAATATGTTGTATTCCTTATTTTATATTGTTATCCAATGTACCTAATTCCCAAAGTCACTAGACTTCTCCATCTTTTGGGTTGTATTAAGTGTAATTTTATATAGATATAAGTAAGATTAAATAATTTATGGAATATATATATATATATATATGTTCTAAAGATATTGATATATTCTTAGTAAATAATCAATCAATTTTGTTAATGTCTTTTTATTCTTCAAAATATGATTTCTTCAAAAAAAAATTTATTTTTATAAAAATAATATTTTAATTATTTTCTACAAAATTTATTAAATTAATTTGATAAAATTACCCCTATTTTTTATATCATCATATCAAAATTATAATATATTGAAATTTTGGGATTTTGGAAAATATAGATTTTCCAGTGAATAGTGAAAAATACTGTTTTATGTAAAATTGTCATTTCTTTGATAATAAAATTAAATTATTATTATTATTATTATTTTAATTTGATTAAAAGGTAGAATAAATATTAATTAATTATTTTTATTTAAATTAATTACATTTAAATCATCATTATAATAGATTTTTGTATAAGTTTATTTTTTTGGATTGAAAACTCATTTTTATGAAAATTGTTTTAAAATGAATAATGTTATAATTATTTAAAATAAAACCTAATTAGAAATGTTATAAATAAATTTTTATATTATATATCAATCTTTATGAATTGAAATTCATATAATAAATATTTTTAGTTATAAAGTTAAAGTAAAATCATTTTTTCTTAAAAATGTATTTTTTTGGAAAACCTCTTTGCATCATGCTTGAGGGTATTATATTAAATTAAATTCTTCTACCTATGAAATTTTATTATGATAAAATAGATTACATATTTGGAATCATTATAATTAATATTAGGTAATAATTTCTACTTAATTTTTGAGCAATATGAATAGTAATTGTAGTAAATATTTATTTCCACGGTGAAAGGAAAATATGTTGATTAAGGCTAAAAATAATTTAACAAAGACTAGAAACTAAGTGACCATAATATTATTAATATTTATATTTAATTTTCATTGAAATAATTATTATATTTACTCTTTATTAATTTTAATTTATAAATGATTAAGTAATCAGTTTGATAAAAATTATATTCTGATATAATAAAACACAAAAAGTATTTTTTGTTAATATTAGAATCCAATTATGAAATTTATTTTGAAGAATTTAATGAATATTTTAATTAAATAATATTTTATTAAAATATTTTTATTAAATATTTTTTATCAAATAAAAATTATCATATAATTTTTATGAAGCCAAATTTAATTTTTATAAGGGTTTGAAAAATATTATTGTTAAAAAACACCAAGCATTTCTTAATAAATATAAATTTTATTTTAAAATTGAAAATTAAATTATTTAGAAAATTATTTACATAAAATTGATATTATTTTTGTAATCATAACATCAAAATTATCCAATGGTGAATTTTTCATAATTTTCTGAGACGGTCAAATTTTTTGGGTAAAAATTAAATATCGTATAAATATAATTTGTGTTTTATGACATCATAATGAACCAAAAGTGATGTAATAATTACTATAAATGGAATCCAAGAAAAAATAAATTTTTTCCATTTAAAATAATTTTATATTAAGTTTATTTGAAATATTTTATAAATCCCTTGTGAATCCTCCAAAACATATGATATATTTTAAGGTTTTAAAATCATTTATTTAAGAGTGTGACTCACCTCCCCATCGTCAATGCTAATATTTTAATAATTTTGGCCCTTGTAATTATAAAATAATGTAAAAAAATACTATTTTATAGAAACCATTTAAAAAATCCATGGTATGGTTTGTGGTTTTTTGATATTTTATTATGTAGAGTCCAAAACCTAAATAATAAAGAAATCCCCATATTTTCCTATATAAACCCACCCAATATCCTATTTATCATCAATAAAACTCATTTTATAACATATTTAATCTTCCATAAACTCCATATATTCTTCCCAAGGTTCCCCCAATCTTTCAAGAAGCCCCTACCAAGCCTTTGGGTTCACACACTCAAGTAAGGGATCTTCCACTCTCCTCTTTTATCAAGCACTCCTTTTATGTTATGTCTTTTAATTTTCATTTTATTATGATGTTATATTATATTAAATATTACCTTTACTATAATTTTTATTTATAAATTATGATATCTTCCTTTTACTCTCATTAAGCCTCTCATGATCCATTATGCACACTCGTTACCATGCCAAAATATAGTTATGATTCTTTTCTCTATTCAAGTTCCTTCATTACTTTATGCCTTATATTTCCAAATTTATAATGTTGGGATATGATTTTCCATTCCACTATTCCTTTCCATTTTACTTTTAAATTATTAGATACCCCTTTTCTCTCTCATCATCCATTTTTAGTAATTTTTATGTAACAACATCATGCTGCCGAAAGTTCACCACGATTTTCCATGCCAAAACAATTTTGTAGTGAATACCATACCAATTTTTCTATCAAGTTTATTCACCTTTACACACATATACTTATTTATTGGTTATTTACTTATATTTATTCAATATTCCTTAATCATGGAATAAATTATGATGATGAATGGACCCATGTTGTATAATTTATGTAAAATTATAAATTCTTTGGATTAATTAATTAATTTTTTTCTAGAATTTTATTTCAAGGTAACAAAATTATTATTTAGTTATATTTAATTAAATTAAGAATATTTTAATAATATTTAAATTTTATTTTAGTATAAGTGTATTTTTAGGATTAAAAATGCATTTTTTTTCTTAAAACTGTTTTAAAATGCATAATGCATATCCATTTTAATTAATTAAAATATCCCATAGTGAGAAATGATCTAAATTAAATTTTAAGATTATATATCTATATTTATGAATTTAAATTTATATAATTAATATTAAGAGTGAAATCATCTTTTCCTTAAAAATGTATATTTTGAAAAAAAAATTGGTTTCATCGTGCATGCAGGTTTTTGAATAAAATTAAATTATTAAAACTCTCTCAATTGATTTTAATAAAATGGATTCCATATTTGGAATCATCATAATTAATATTAGTTAATAATTTCAAATTTAATTTTTTTACAACATGAATAGTTAATGTAGTATATATTAATTACCACAGTAAAAGAAAAATAGGTTAATTAAGGGTACAAATAATTTAACAAAGACTAAAAAACAAAGTAACCCTAATATTATGAATATATATATTACTATTTAATTTAAATTATGATTATAATTATTCCTAATTCTTTAATAATTGGTAAAGTAATTAGTTTGATAAAAATTATATTTTGATATGATAAAACACAAATCGTTTTTAGTAGCATTCAAATTCAATTAAGAAATTTATTTTGATTAATTAATTTATTTTTGAAATAAATAATATTTTATTAAATTTTTATTATTAATTATTTTTTACTAAATATAAATTATTATTTAATTTTTTGAAGTAAAATGTAATTTTTATAAGGGTTTGAAAACTCTTATTGTAAAAAACCCGATATTTTTAATAAATGTTGATTGTTATTTTAAAAGTAAAAAATAACATATTTATAAAATTGTTTTGATAAAATTAATATTATTTTTTTAATTATAATTTCAAAATTTTCCAATGTTTAGCTTTTCATAATTTTCTGAGATATCTGAATTTTCGGGTAAAAATTAAATGCCATATAAATATAATTTGTGTATTATGACATCATAATGACCCAAAAGTGATGTAATAAATACTATAAATGCTATCCATGACCAAATATATGTTTTACCTTTAAAATAATGTTATTTTAAGTTTATTTGATTTATTTTATAAATCCATTATAATCCTCCAAATCATGTAATATATTTTAAGGTTTTAAAATCATTTCTTTAGGAGTATGACTCACCTCCACATACAAAAGGGAATTATTTTATTAATTTAAGGCATTAATATTATAAAATAATTTAAATTAATCCCATTTGGAAGAAACCATGTGCAAAAACATGGGATGGTTTTTGTTTTTGATTATTTTATTATGTAGGGTCTAAAACCTAAATAATGAATAAATCCCCTTCATTTCCTATATAAACTCACCCAAGCTCCAATTTCTATTCACTAAAACTACTTAGATAACATACATACTCTTCCCTAAAATGTCTAGAGTCCTCCAAAGGTTCCCCCAAACTCTCAAGAATCCCCTCCCAAGCTTTTGGAGTCACACGCTCAAGTAAGGTATCATCACCTTCCTCTCCTTCTTTCAATTCAAGCAGTTTTTCTGGAATTTTTCTTCTTAATTGAAATTTTTTATGATGCCATTTATTTATAAAAAACACCTAATTTCCAATTTATGTTATTTTAATGAGGTATAATTTATCATACCTCATTTTTACCTTCACCGAAGCCATTAATATACTGAAATTATGTAAGGGGTTTCTCTCTTCTCATTTTGATTCAAGCACTCCTTTTATGTTGTGTCTATTAAATTCCATTTTATTTTATTGGGATATGTTATTAAATATTACCATTACTATTAATTTAATTTATAAATTATTAGAGACCCATTTTCACTCTTATTAATCCTCCTATGATTCTTTATGTACACCCATTACCATGTTGAATTTCATAAGGGATCTTTTACTCTCCTCTTTTTAACAAGCACTTCTTCCTTTTTGTTATATCTCTAAATTATCTTTTACTTATGATGGGATATTTTTTTACATATTTACCTTAATTTCCATTTTAGTTATAAATAATTAGATCTTAATTTCACGCTCATTAATCCTTCTATGATCCTTTATGTACACACGTTACTATGCTGAAATTTCGTAAGGGATTTCTTACTTCTCATTTCCCTTCAAGCACTTATTTAATGTTATGTATATTAAATTCCATTTTATTATGTTTTAATATGTTATTACATATTCCCCTTAATTTTAATTTAATTTATAAATTATGATATCCCTTTTCCCTCTCATTAATCCTCCCATGATCTTTTATGTACACTAGTTACTTTGCCAAAATATATCATAAGTTTTGAAAGATTCACAAAGGATTTATAAAATAAATAAAATTAACTTAAAATCACATTATTTCAAATTAAAAACATGTATTTGTTCCTTAACCCCATTTATATTACTTATTAAATCACATTTTTATTATTATTATGTCATAAAACACAAAGTATATTTATATGGAATTTAATTTTTACCCGAAAATTCGATTGTTTTAGAAAATTATGAAAAATTAATCATTGGATAATTTAGATGTACTGATTCAAAAAATAATATTCATTTTATATAAATAATTTTCTAAATATATGAATTTTAACTTTTAAAATAATAACATATATTTATTGAAAATGATGGGTTTTTTTAAAATAACAGTTTTCAAACCCTTATAAAAAATACATTTGACTTAATAAAAAATATATGATCATTTATATTTATTAAAAATTACTTAATATTTTATTAAAATATTATTTAATTCAAAAATCCATTAATTCATCAAAATAAATTTCTTAATTGAATTTAAATATAACCCAAAAATACTATTAGTGATTTATTGTATCAAAATAAAAATCTTTTATAAAGTAACAATAATAGGACGAAAATATATTCATTATCCTATAAAAAATAATTTACATACTAATAATTATATGGTCTTGATACATATCCCATTAATACACCAGAAAACGCCCTAAGAGTAAGGTGTGTGATTGTTGGACTTTCGTGGGGTGGTTCGGTGAACATGGTTTGGGTTGTGATCTTGATGAGCTTGAACTTCTCCCATAAACAGTTTCACTCATGATTAATTTATTGGATCTTAGCTTAGACTTATTCAAGGGAGAATCCAAGAAATTCTATCTCCCCTAAAAGCTCTGATAAATGGGATTTATAGGGTATGATCCTACTAGTTGAGGCCATCACTTCCTTTTTCTATGTCAATTGGATTTGTTAAAACCCTATATTTATACTAATCATGTGATCACTATTCGAAGACTATAATATCAATGGTAAAGATACTTAATAGTAATTTAAATCCAATTGTATATAATAAAAAAAAGAAATGCATGTTTTTTCTATAACCATATTACTCAATAAGACATTTAATTAAATCAAAAGGGGGATTTTATTTATAAAATTTTGGGTCATTACACACCTCAAGAGATTATTAGAAAATCCAGTCATCCAATTATAAGTTCTATGAATTTCAATTGAATTTTTAATTTTCAATTTTCAGTTGTACATTTTAGATCAAATATGATGTCCTTACAGTAACTTGTACAAAAAATTAAACCAAATTTGAAAGATGGACATATAGATGCTTTGAGAGACACTACATTTTGGAATATGTTTAATAGTTTTATATCTAATAATGTCTCGGTATCAGATTGTAAAAAATATGATAGATCATTTGTTTTTGTTCTCAATAGGTATGATCCATCAACATATACATTCTAAATCAGTAATGTGGACACAATGTTTTATGAAGGTGATATTGAAATGATGTTTGGGGTTATGGAAGGGGAAACTAAAATCATCAACTTCCATTTATTAAAAACTACAAAGGAAACTTTATATATATGTATATTTTGAAATGGTTTAAGATTTCTCACAAAAAGGTAATAAAAATAGAAATTATAGAAGATATTATAGCGGATAAACTATAGGATCGTGTTGACACAACAACCATCCTTTGTTTATAAAGATTTGTAATTGTTTTTTCAACAACAGGTGCTTATTTAAGTTGTGTATTTATCATATTTGGGGATAGTTTATTAGATATGATAAATCTTAAGTGGTCTCATGAAATACACCAACTGATGAATTCTATCTAAGAATTCCACAAACACTGTTATAAGGTTTCAGGTTCCATTGTGTCATTGTTGGTATGGTCCGAAATTTAATTGATTTTATATCTATAATTTCTCCTAATACTTATTCTATCCTTGTAGTATTGGTATTTTTAAATTAGTTTCCTTATGAAAGAAAATGAAAAAAATGGAAGTCCTCCTTTTATAAAATGGAGCTTGATGGAGTTGGATGTGATCATTAAGAAGTAACTCAAGGGTCAACCACTTCAAGCTAGTGGGCTATGTCTTTAAATTTTAGTATTATTCTAATGATTCCCTTAAAAAACATGGATATGTAAAACAGTTACCCAAAGCTAGTAAAGATGAAGAGGGTACACAATAAACAAAATCCACCATGGGGTGTGGTGTAGTAATGGAAGAGGCTATGAAAAATGGAAATGACATATTATAGTTCCTTGAAGAATAAAATTAAATTCTGAAAAAAAAACTAGTGACGATATAAACCAATATGAGGAAAAAAGGATAAAAAATTAAAAAATGAAGAATTTTATAGCTGGAAACAACAACAAAGATGCAAGTATAAAGAACCCTATAAGGGAAGTGACTAGTGACTAAGAAGAAAACCATAGGATAAGAAATTTTAATGGATGAAAAACATATAAGGGTATATAAATGTAAAATATAAAACTATAAAGAGAGACTTAGATCTGTAGTGTAATTCGATCCAGCCAACCATAAAAATGAAGAAGTAGCAAAAAATAAGGAAGAAGCTAAAGAAAAATGTACACATCCTATATCCAGCAGCACAACTTAAATTCCTAGACCATAAAGTCTCCAAACTATATCACTTATTATAAATGTAAAATCAAGAATAATAAAATAAAAAAAATTGGGCTCATAATTTGTTTATGAAACTATAGGAAGAATAACAAAAAATTAGAAGAAAAGTCAAAATCAATAGATGATCCAGTTGAGATGCAAAAAAAAAACCCATTAAGATACCTAGTTATTCAAAGAAACCTGAACATATAAGGGGTGTTATAGGTCTGGTTGTCTTACCAAAATGGGTTAGGAAAAGTTAGAGACTCCAAAAAAATAATATGATTTCCTTGAGATGATTCTCGATTTAGATACCACCTAGTATGTTGTTAAGACCAAATGGAATAATGATCCAAAATTTAAATTTTTCTATTAAACTCCCCATAATAGTATATGATTTCTTATAAATAACTATTATTTTGGTGTAGTGCACATGTATGGAAATATGAAAACAAGTTTTATTTAGTAGTGATGGAAGATATTTTCTCTCTTTTCAATAAATAAATGATGAGTAACAAGGTGAGTATTTAAGTTAAATAATTTTATTGTGAAATAATTTTCTATTAGTGTAAAATCATCTACTCATTTTCAATGATATTAGTTAATATATGCATATGGTCAAATAATAAAAAGAAAGTTTCAAATGGGGAAGATAGCTATAATTTTCCTAGATAAATCAAAAATTATTACCAGTGCTTCCATGGTGAGTATATTATTCTCTACATTCTTTAAGTTGAAAATATTATGGTTTATAGTTGGTATAACTTTATTAATATTTATAGGGAATAATATTAGGGAAATATTAAAAATTTATAGAGACTCTGATAGAAAAAACAGTTATAGATGAATTGCAATTAAATGGAAAAAAATCACATCAACACCACAGATGTACATTGGATACTGCTCTTTTTTAATGTGAAGAAAAAATATTTCATCCACTATAACTTGATTCATAGTATGTTGGGTGGTGGTGGATATGATATTTAGCATAAGGATGCATTAGTGATGGTACATTTTATCCTCTTCGACAAAAAAACCATTTTAAAATTAACCAACTGAAATAATTAAATGTATACCAATGTCTAAACATACAAAATAATTTTATGGAATAAATAATCAAGAAATGGAGCTCTGATTACTTGGAAGAGCCTCTTCCCGTGTTCATTGTGTAAGATACTCCTCGACAATGTGACACAATCTTAGAATTTGAAATAATAGTTTTCTATCTTATGGAGAATTTTTCACCAAATCAATCATATAAAAATAATAAATCCCAATAATAATTTTATGACCTATGGATTTATATGGCACATTTCTTCCTCACCTACCTTTCTAATAGATATTCAGAAACATCTTTTATAATTAAGATTTTCTTGTTGTATTTAGTGCCACCAAAATTCTGATAAACAATCAAAGAACTTTGTTTTATGGGTGTTTCATGGAAATGGAATAGAACGTGTTGTTTGGTTCTTGGAATTGTTCAATTTTTTGGTTTAGTATTAGTTTTGTTTGAACATAAAATGGAATGAAATAATTTTGTCAATATAAGTGGTCTAAAATACCAATATATCTTTATTATAATTAAAAATGGAACATTTTTTTCAATTTTTTCATGAGTTTTCAAACATCATTGGAACATGATTCCAATATAAATGGTCTCAAAAACAAATATGGGTTATTTAAAAATCAAAATAGTTTCAATATGTATAAAAATTCTCATATATCACTCAAAAATTCAAATAAAATTTTATTAAAATTATTTCTCAATCTAATACAATACAAAAAATCCTATAAATTCTCTATTGGATGCATTACAATTCAAAACAACATGTACATGGTGTGAAAGCATAACAATTCACCCCAAAAAACAACTTTCATCCAACATCTGCATTGCTCAGCCTCTCATCTAATTATATGGAAGTCTACCACCAAATTTAAAATTCAAAATTGGTTGAAAGGTATTCCTATAATATAGAAACAAAACATTTACAAAACTTATAGACAAGGATGATATTTCTCAAGAAATTACAGTTAAAGGTACTTTTGCAGCTAAAACAGTAAAATATAATCTTGCTTAATCTGAAATTCCATATATTCAAAGAAAAATTATATGAAATGCCACATTAACATTAGAAGAATTATATTAGAAATTAAATTCATCATAAAATTAAATCATACCATCATCATAACACTATAGTTATTCTTATTTTTATTCAATTCTGTCTGCTTTCAACCTCTAGTTTATAAAAATATTTTGATTCTATCACCCCCTTTCTTATTTTGTTTTCCTTTAAAAGAGGTATTTCTTACAATTATGTTAGAACTATCATGGAAAAAAACTATATCTATTTATATATATACAATAGTCAACTCTTTTGAAAAATTACTAAAATTAGAGAAGGTAATGTCACAACCCGCATCTGTCTCACAAGAAACGGTGATCAACTTCATCCTCATTCTTGCTAATTCTCTACAATATTTTTCTAAAATTGACTTTCTATCAACATTTAAATAAACAGAATCTACTTTGAACATTATAATATTTATAACTGATTGGGTTTACCTCCACAAAATATGTTTTTCAGATATAGATCTCACATCAAGCTGATCATAAAATTTTAAAACATGACAATATATATACCCAACCAACTCAATTTTTTGACAATAATATTGATCAAATTCATTGGAATCTTCATATGATACACAAAATTAATCTTCACACCCAACCATTTGAATAAAATAAATAAATTTAACTCTAATTTTGATACGTGATATCAGAAATCAAGCACCAATCATTTGATATTCATGTTGAAATAAATAAAATAAATTAAGAGTATATCTAGTAGAAACCTGGAACATCAATGCGTGGTAAGGATAAAGATTATGATTTATTTTCTCCCATATCTAAAATTCATCCTTTGTTTCTCGATATCATTTTTTTCAATAATCTCTCAAACTGGTTAAATAAATTGAAAACACTTAACTTGTGATGAACATAATCTTATAAAAGTCCATTAAAACATTCACTTAATTGATTGTTATGAATAGGCAATGTTATATAATATGTCAAAAATAAATTATCCCACATTTATCACAACATGAATACATCATCTGACCACTAGGATTTTTCATCCCTATATCCTGCTCTAAGGGAAACCCGCTACTAATCAAATTAATGTGCATCATGGTATTGGAACATAAAATTATTAAATCTAGTTATAAAACTAGATTCATATTTTATCCAATTAAATAAATGTTTAATGATAGTTTACATCAAATTCCATGTACAAAGGAAATGTTGAGTTCCAAATGAAACTTCCTAAATGGTTTTTCCCATTGTCGTGTCTAGATCAATAAATATAGTTTGACGATAATTCATGTGATACTCCTATAATTTTTTTTGAAACAATTAATAAAAGGAACCCATGGTTTCATCATATAACAATTCTACCCCAAAAATGAAAATATCCGGATAATGATTGAAGCCCAATAAGACACCTAAGGGCATGTAATCTTTATTTGAGTTGAAAGTTGTTTCAAAAATAACATCTACAAATAACTCATAATCTCTTTTCATTTTTTGATCAGCCCATAAAATATTAATAATTTGGCTAGTCAATTCAATTTTCATAGTATAGAAAAATGATGCATTTTCCTTAATTTATCTTACTAGGTACTCTAACATGCATCATACATCCCTATGAACCAATTAACTTTACCTTTTAGACCTTAAAAATTCAACTGATTTACATGCGTGCACCTAATAATATCTCAACCCCCTGTAATAGTTGTTGTCAATGAGAAGGAATCATTTGGTTTAATACCCACTGAAGCATTCACAACTAACTTAGATTATTGTGCTTCTATTATTTTTCTTCGGTACCTCATCATATGAATTGATTCAATATTGTTGAAGGGACGATTATTCCCTTCAACTAATATAATACATGAATATTTCCCTCAAGACAAAAAACTAACCCCATTCGAGTAAGGAAACCTATACTTGTCTCAACCTGAGGAAATTTCACCATGTGATTACATTTTTCAACCTCCGTATGAACTTCTTTTAAACATGTATAAAGGCATGATGTGATGATTGTTTTATCCTTTCTTCTTTTATTCAAGTATTTTTAGCATACACTGAAGCCATTTACTCTTCTAAACATAACATAGAAACATTGTTCATCCTCAAGTGATTTGAACATCATCCCTACAACTAGTTTAATAGATGATGAGGAAACATCAACATCATCAGCATTGGAATAACCTACAACATAGAAACTTAAGTTCAAGTAAATCACATAAACACACATATAAAATATATTTAATATATTTATTAAAAAAATTAAATATCATGTATAAATCATTATGTGGGAATTTCACAGGAATATCCAATGAAAGTTCCACTGTAACTTCTAATAAATATTCTGAGAAATATATGGAAACATTTCTAGTGGAAGATCTAGTGGAAGTTCCACAATTCAAAAAAGAGTATATATTTATAGAACTATAGAATATATTCATAAAATTAAATTTTAATAAATATTTTTATATAAAATGAAATTATAAAAATATGTATTAAATTTATTACATTATTTTTTATAAAAATAATATAAATTACCATTTAAAAATGCATATAATATATGAATAAATATGTAAATAAAATTTAAATATTTTGGAAAATAAATATTTATGAATATATAAAATAGAAATATATTTATGAAATAAAAACTAAAACCAAATTTATAATAAATGAACTTATAAGATATATTGAATATATATTTTTATAAAATCTGCATAAATTATAATTATAAATCCATTTAGTGTTGTAATGGGATTCATGCCCACTCAGACTTCCAGACATATACTAAATAAATAATGCTTGATGGGTGGGTTATCCCTTAGGGGGATATGGCCCACTTTTTCATCTTGTGTGTGTGGCGTGTGTGTTTTTAATGTAATTGTACCCCCAATAAATAAAACTAAAAAATATATTAATAAAAATTAAATATTAATAAATATATTTTTATTAAATGAAATTATAAAAAAATATGGATTGTATTCACTATATAATTTTTATAATAATAATATAATTTTCCATATAAAAATGTATAAACTATATGAATAAAATGTAATTAAAATTTATATATTTAGAAAAATAAATATTCACAAATACATAAAATAGAAATTTATTTCTCAATTTATAAATAAAACTAAATTTATAATAAATCACTTATAATATATATTCAACATCTTTTTTACAAAATCTATATAAATAACAATTATAAATCCATTAAGTGCTTCAACAGAAGTTCAAGTCCATGTTTAACTCAAAGGAAAATCTGCTAGAACTTTCACTGGAACTTCCACTAATAATTTCTAAATATGAAAAAAATTATATATTAATAAAACTAAAAAATATATAAATAAACACTAAATTTAAATATATATATATATATACAATAAATTAAATTTTATAAAACTAATTTTATAATAAATACACTTATAAAATATATTTTTTATATTTTTTATATAATCATTATAAATATAAATACATATCCAGTGGAAGTTCCATAATACAACAAAATTATATATTTATAAAACTAAATAACATATTAATAAAAATTAAATTTTAAGAAATTTTTTTATAAAAAATGAAGTTATAGAAAATATGTATTACATATGTTACGTATGTTTTATAAAAATAAAATAATTTACCATTAAAAAAATTATATAGTATGTGAATAAGAATATAAATAAAATTTATATATTTGTGAAAATAAATATTTATGAATATATGAAATAGAAATATATGTATGAATTTATAAAGAAAACTAAATTTATAATAAATTTGCTTATAATATATATTGAATATATTTTTTACAAAATATATATAAATAATAATTATAAATCCATTAAATGAGTATAAATAATAATTATAAATGTAACACCCCAAACTTCCACGGTACACTTCTCTTTGAATAATACAGTAGCGTGTGTTGTACGCAACTTCGAGTTCTAACGCACCGCGACCAATCAAAATAGCCATTATGAATATTAATACCCACTTTTTGAAATTATATATATTTTATATTTCAAAATGGACTTCATTTTTGGATTTGGAATAATCAAAATTAGCATATGTTGAATTTTTGGTATTTTTCTGAGAACTTACATTTTTTTATGAATAGTGAAAAATACTTAAAAACAACTTTTTTAATCAAAATAATTTATAGTGATAAATTATAATATTGATTGGTTTTAAAGTATAATTAGAATATATTTTTACCATTTTACCCAATGGTGTTCATTAGAATTAATTTCACATTGAAATTGGACATAAACAATTGTCAATCTTTTGATATATATTGTTTCTTAAAAACACGCTATTTGTTGTGACAGCTGGAATTAATTATAAAATTAATTAATGAAACTTATATGTTTGTAATTTTGTAAAATAGACATCATTTTTGAATTAGGAATATCAAATATAGCTTAGGGTTAATTTTTGGCATTGTTCTGAAAAACTTCAATTTTTGATGAATAGTGAAACCACTAAGTGGTAGTTAAAAACTGATCTTTCGTTTAAATGAAACATTACCACTTCTGTGATTTGATTTTCAAAAATCCGACATACATGGTTGTAATTAGTAAGTAAAATGTGGTTCAATGGGATTAAAATAATTTTTTTGGTGAATAGTAACTTTTAAGTTTATTTAAACACGATTAAAGGTAATTAGTGAAATTTAAGGTAAAAATGATATTATAAAAATATGAAAATACCTTTACACTTGTCCTACCCTTATTTTATGAGTCATGGCCGACCAAGAAAATCCATGGGTCAACTTGGGGACCCCATGGAGCCACTTGGGTAAGAAAATGACATTAATAACTTTTTATTTAAAGTAAAAATAAAATTGTCACAAACATGTGTTGTTTTACTAAAAAAATTATTACATGGGGTTATATAAGTTAAAATTTTGACTATAAATATTAATTGGAAAGCTAAAACGATTTCCTACATCATGGTAATTTTTTATAATTTTTAGACATTAAATAAATTAAATTTTTATGATACCATGATGATGCAGTGATTACCTCATTAATTAACGATTTAAATAAAATGAAAAGATAATGTAAAATATAAGACTTACACATGTCAAAAACCTATTGTATGAGTATATTTCAAACCCTTATCACCTTAGCCTCGAAATATTTTATTGTGGGACCTTTGAAATCTGAAAAGCACTTCATAATAATGTAACATTTTATGACCTTCCAAGAGTGTCCCTCCTCTCCTCTTATAAAAGGCCCCCACCACTACCACCTTATTCACACCTTCCAATCCATTTGGCTCGTCCAACCTCTACCCAAATACTCTCTAAACTTCAATATCTTACTCCTAGAAGCCTCACCTTGGGCAGAAGTCTTCCCAAGGAAGCCTTTGGCTCAAATCAAAAAGAGTTACCCGATTTTAAGGTAATGTCTTCTCTTATGTTGTTTTGTTTTATTTTGCTTCTCCAACCCCCTAAACTCTTTTTATTATTTTCTTTTGTAACAACACCAGTATATTAAATATACTAGTATGTTGTTATGAGAAGTATTTTATTTACACTTACACACACCTTCGTCAAATGGTTAAAGAACATATTGTTTCTGTGGGTGGCGAATTACTGCCTCACGAAACGATGATTGTTCAATCTTTTTTTAACACCTCTCATGGTGTCCATTATGATGACACTATTTTTTATATATGATATATATTGTGTTTATGTTTTCCTTATGCTTATTTATTTTTCATTTATGGCATACCTTAATGATTTCCATTATGCGTAAACGCGATAATTTCATTTTAGGAAGTGCGGACTACCGCCCCCTCAAAGTGATTTGAATCGTTAAAGCCATATGTGGGATGTATAAAGGATAGGGTAAATGATATTATATATTATATTATACTAGAATTATAATATACCTTTATATATAATTATAATTTCATTCCAATAAATACGAAATAGAAATGAAAGTAGCGTTCATGCGTACGTACGGCTTACTGTCTCCATGAACGGTGCATTTCATTTCTTACCTCTAAATGTTATGTAATATTATAAATGCATGTATATACTGGATATATATGATATATATGATATCTAAATCATTAATATAATTCTGGATATAATGGATATTTCACCACATGAACAACTTTTAATTATAAGAAGTTTATTTTTGACTCAAGTACCAAAGATCGACAAAATGACCGTTATTAACTTAAATAGTCACATAATGTTCATAACATGGTAATAAGTGATATAAAAGGAATAATGAACATGAAAAATGTTATTAAGCAAATAGAAATTAACTGTAGTTTATTATTCATGAGATTAAAGAACGATCGAGTCAAGTCGGACACGAGGTAAGGGAACTTCTTAACCCAGTTTTTGTTCTTTGGGTTAATATCTTACTTTCAAATTATGTTATGATATTATTATGTCCTATCTTGTATTTGTAATTTCTTTATGTGTACTTATATTTAATATACTTAATATATCTATTTTATTTAAAAAAATGATCATGTTAAGGACTTCGTCTGAATATCCTTTCATTGAGGCATATTTTATTTTATACACAACTTTCTTTTATACGGTGTATAAACCCCTTTGACTTTTAAGTTTATTCAAAAGGAATCTTTTTTATACGAAGTGTTTTACTAAACGACAAAAGGGAATGTTTTTTTTTGTACATATGCGGTGACAACGACTTCTCCTCCGCCGTGACCATTATTTGAGTTTCGGCTTCCTCTACAAGCCATAACTTTTTTTTAAATGAAAAATAAATACAAAGTTTTAATTTTCTTTTATTTTGGTATTGAAAATGGTTTTGAAAGTGTTTTTATTTTATCAATGTGTTGTATTGATATATTGTGATTGAAATGTAGAAATTTTATATTTCCTTTATGTATGTTTTATGTGATACGATTATGTTATGGTTTATGATATGTTTAAACCTATTTATATGAGGAATGCATAGGACTTAATAAGTGACGGGTGGAGCCTATTATAGCTCCTCGATGCATCGGCAGGTCTCATGAGACAAACTAGTGTCTTGGCATGAGGCCTTGACAAAATCTTATTTGTAGTCTTGGCACGAGGCCTTGGATACGTGGTTATGATAATCTAGCATTATGCATTCCATAATTATAAAAGTGGTTATTTATATTGCATATGATTATTTGACCAGTAGAATATCCATGTGAATAAGTAAATGGAATTATTTCATTTTACTTTTTCCATATTATGCTGAAGTTCAAGTTTAAAAGGCTTTTGTTTTAGTTATACATTGCCTTAAATGTTTATGTTTATTTATGAAATCTTCCGCTAAATTGTTATCCTTACTGAGCATCTGAGCTCACCCCTTTCAATGTTTTATTTTCTCAGGATGTGAAGAAATATTTTATGATTGACCTATAGGGATAGTCTGAAGGGGATATGGGTGTGGACTATGGAGACTATGTTATTGTAGTTTTTCACTTTATGATGTAATGTAACATTTATGAATGTATCTAGTGTTTCCAAGGCTACTAAACTAATCGTTCTTTCGAGACTTGATCTTTTGTGATCATGCCAATGTTACGCAATAATGCACCGACTCTAGGTAACTGGGGTCGGGGCATTACAGTTGGTATTAGAGGCAGTTTAGTACTAACCTTGGAAGCTAGATTTAGAAAAACTCTGATTAGAGCACATAGACCAAAGATAGACTTTGAGGATTAGTATAGAAGAAATTCCTAGAATTTTGGTATTATAGAGATTTTGTGAGTTTTCCAAGCAATACATCCCTGTATGGATACGAGCAGATAGAGGCGGCTCTGGCACAGATGTACCTAGGGGTAAAACCCAAAAACACTGCTTTGAGCTAGACTCGAACGGGAACTGGTGCACGACAACGGGCCTTGTTGCACTCTTGGTTACGACACTCATGGGGGATATTCTTAGGATTATTCTCATTTTCTTTACAAACCACTATGAAGGGTTATAAGTATATACTTCCTCAAAGAAAAAAATTTTATGATTATGGATTATATCCATAAATAGTTCAATTTATGTTAAGTTTTTTAAAAGTATGTAATTATGTATTTTGATTCATAAACTGATCTAGTTTATGCCATTGTTTAGAAATGGCACCTAGTGGAAGGAATGGAAACTGTATCAATGCATGCACTCCGTGTAGGGATTGCCCTCATACTCAAGATAATTATAGTAGAGCTGGTGATACAACTGGTGCTGATCAACTTATCACCATACTGGGACAACTCACCCAGGTTATGAATAATAACCTTACTCATATGGAGCACCCTGATCCGCAACATGGAGGATAAATGTTAGATTGTTTCATGAGGCAACAATCGTCAACATTTAATGGGGGTACAAATCCATTAGTAACTGAGCAATGGATAAACTCCTTAGAGAAAATATTCCATGCCTTGGGGAGTAGCGAAAGGGAGAAAGTTGTTATGGCAGTTTACCACCTCACTGAAGATGCCGATCAATGGTGGCCGCTGATTCAAAACACAAAGGAGGATGAAGAAGTATCAAGTATGGAATTGAGGGAGTTTAAGGAAATTTTCTTAGAAAAATACTTTCCACGTGACCATCGAGCAGATATGGAAATTCAATTTCTGAGTCTGAGACAAAAGGAGGATGAGAATGTCGCAAAGTATGAGTCTAACTTTACACGGTTATAGCAAGGCATGCTGAAAATTATATACATAACCCAAGAAATAAGATCGATCATTTCTTTGATGGTTTAAAATCATTTCTCCGTCGAGAATTAGTCTCAAAAACCTTCTCGTCATAGGGAGATATTGTCTCGTGTGCTATCAAGACAGAAAAGGAATTCTCTAAGTCTTATGACAACAAAGTAAATCAAGAGAAGAAGAGAACGGTGGAACAAGAGACAGATAAAGGGAAAAAGAGAAAGAAATATTTGCCATTATGCGATAATTGTGGGAAGAATCACCCTGGTACATTCCTAAAAGGAATGGGAGTTTGTTATAAATGTGGAGAAAAAGGTCACCAGGCTCGTGATTGCAAGGGAAAGAAAGAAGTTATCAATGTTGAATCCTACAATTGTAGGGAAATGGGGCATTATGCAAATGAATTTTCTAAGCGTCAGGGAAAATTACCTCAGAAAAGTCAAAGGGATCAAGGACAATCTTATGTTGTTACTACAGTTGAAGTGGAATAATTAATGTATTGGTGCTTTTGGACTCAAGGATTATATTCTGGTTATAAGAATAATGTGATATATATAAGGATTGTACTACAGTACTTGTTGTTTTCATTAAGGTTTTAATATTATGAAGGTAATCATATTTTTAGTATGTGACAATAAGAGAAACTTTACTTTGTTTGGGGAATCTGATGTTACAATTGATTTTGGAATTTAGAGACCTTTTAGTGAAAGTCTGGATAGAGGTATTTTGGATAACTATAAAGGTTGGAATGGATTAAGTTGAACTTTGGATAGTATGGATTAAGGTTAAAACATTTCTTAAGATTATTTATGTAATATTATAATACTATAGTTTTAGAAAAAGGACAACCTGCAGGTCGGGGGTTAACCCGCCGCGTCGGACAAAGCTGTAGGAATTGAACACACAACCATAGTGTGACAGGCATTTATTACCTACCACTAGCCTACAGGAAGCCCTTGGTTATTACAAAATAGTTTTCCTAATCTAAATGGTATGTGTTAATATTTGGAACCTTGTAAGATTAGGATAAATATAATATTTTTGAGTTCTCTTATATTTTTGAGTGAAAGATGGGTTTGTGGTAAATATTTATTAAAGAATGAAAGTCTACATGACAAGTATGTATATTCCATTGCGTTCTTAGTAAATCTCCCAAATAAATTCCTCAACTTTATAACAGGTAACTTAAAACAAAAACATTGTCGGTTAACTTTTCCAACTGGGGATTCATTGACCGTTTAACCAATCACAAGTTTGTGATTTTCTTGTGGTTAACTTTCTCCTAATCTTGTTTTCTACAACTCTCCATCAGACCTTGATGGTTTGTTTTTCCTCCATATCCATATTTTCATAGAATCCTAGTATGGGCTATCTCGGGTGACCTTTGTACTTCTCTTTCTTTCTTTTAAAGTTACATTTTTATTAACCTTATTTTCGATGTGGGTTTTCCACAAAGGTATTTTCTATTTTCAACCTTTTATATTCAAAGAAAAATTTCAAATTGAGAGGACGCAATTTATTGAAGGAGGGGAGAATGTAGAACCCCAAGCTTCCACGGTACACTTCTCTTTGAATAATACAGTAGCGTGTGTTATACACAACTTCGAGTTCTAACACACCGCGACCAATCAAAATAGCCATTATGAATAGTAATACCCACTTTTTGAAATTATATATATATTATATTTCAAAATGGACTTCATTTTTGGATTCAGAATAATCGAAATTAGCCTATGTTGAATTTTTGGTATTTTTCTGAGAACTTCCATTTTTTTATGAATAGTGAAAAATACTTAAAAACAAATATTTTAATCAAAATAATTTATAGTGATAAATTATAATATTGAGTGGTTTTAAAGTATAATTAGAATATATTTTTACCATTTTATCCAATGGTGTTCATTAGAATTAATTTGACTTTGAAATTGGACATAAACAATTGTCAATCTTTTGATATATATTGTTTCTTAAAAACACGCTATTTGTTGTGACAGCAGGAATTAATTATATAATTAATTAATGCAACTTATATGTTTGGAATTTTTTAAAATAGAAATCATTTTTGAATTATGAATATAAAATATAGCTTAGGGTTAATTTTTGGCATTGTTCTGAAAAACTTCAATTTTTGATAAATAGTGAAACCACTAAGTGGTAGTAAAAAACTGATTTTTGGTTTAAATGAAACATTACCACTTCTGTGATTTGATTTTCAAAAATCCGACATACATGGTTTTCATTAGGAATTAAAATGTGGTTCAATGGGATTAAAATAATTTTTTGGTGAATAGTAACTTTTAAGTTTAATTAATCATGATTAAAGGTAATTAGTGAAATTTAAGGTAAAAATGATATTATAAAAATATGAAAATACCTTTACACTTGTCCTAACCTTATTATATGAGTAATGGATGATCAAGACAATCCATGGGTCAATTTGGGGACCCCATGGAGCCACTTGGGTAAGAAAATGACATTAATAACTTTTTATTTAAAGTAAAAATAAAATTGTCACAAACATGTGTTGTTTTACTAAAACAATTATTACATGGGGTTATATAACTTAACTTTTTGACTATAAATATTCATTGTAAAGATAAAAAGATTTCCTACATCATTGTAATTTTTTTTATAATTTTTAGACATTAAATAAATTAAACCTTTTATGACACCATGATGATGTAGCGATTACCTCATTAATTAAAGATTTAAATAAAATGAAAAGATAATGTAAAATATAAGACTTCCACATGTCAAAAACCTATTGGATGAGTATATTTAGAACCCTTATCACCTTATCCTAGAAATATATCATTGTGGGGCCTTTGAAATCCTAAAATCACTTCATAATAATGTAACATTTTATGACCTTCCAAGAGTGCCCCTCCTCTCCTCTTATAAAAGGCCCCCACCACTACCAACTTATTCACACCTTCCAAGCCATTTGGCTCGGCAAACCTCTGCCGAAATACTCTCTCAACTTCCCTCTCTTACTCCTAGAAGCCTCACTTTGGGTAGAAGTCTTCCCAAGGAATCCTTTGGCTCAAATCAAAAAGAGTTACTCGATTTTAAGGTAATGTCTTCTCTTATGTTGTTTTGTTTTATTTTTCTTCTCCAACCCCCTAAACTCTTTTTATTATTTTCTTTTGTAACAACACCAGTATATTCAATATACTAGGATTTTGTTATGATAAGTATTTTATTTACACTTATACACACCTTCGTCAAATGGTTAAAGAACATACTGTTTATGTGGGTGGCGAATTACTGCCTCACGAAACGATGATTGTTCAATCTTCTTTTAACACCTCTCATGGTGTCCATTATGATGAAACTATTTTTTATATATGATATATATTGTGTTTATATTTTCTTTATGATTATGTATTTTACATTTATGGTATACCTTTATGATTTCCATTATGGGTAAACGCGATAATTTCATTTTAGGAAGTGCGGACTACCGCCCCCTCAAAGTGATTTGAATCGTTAAGGCCATATGTGGGATGTATAAAGGATGGGGTAAATGATATTATCTATGATATTATACTGGAATTATAATATAACTTTATATATAATTATAATTTCATTCCATTAAATATGAAATAGAAATGAAAGTAGCGTGCATGCGTACGTACGGCTTACCGTCTCCATAAACGGTGTATTTCATTTCTTACCTATAAATGTTATGTAATATTATAAATGCATGTATATACTAGATATATATGATATCTAAATCATGAATATAATTCTGGATATAATGGATATTTCACCACATGAACAACTTTTAATTATAAGAAGTTTATTTTTGACTCAAGTACCAAATATCGACAAAATGACTGTTATTAACTTAAATAGTCACATAGTGTTCATACCCTGGTAATAAGTGATATAAAAGGAATAATGAACATGAAAAAGGTTCTTAAGCAAATAGAAATTAACTCTAGTTTATTATTTAGGAGATTAAAGAACGATCGAGTCAAGTCAGACACGAGGTAAGGGAACTTCTTAACCCAATTTTCGTTCTTTGGGTTAATCTCCTACTTTCAAATTATGTTATGATATTATTATGTCTTATCTTGTATTTGTACTTTATTTATGTGTACTTATATTGAATACACATAATAGATCTATTTTATTTAAAAAAATGATCTTGGTAAGGACTTCGTCTCAATCTCCTTTCATTGAGGCATATTTTATTTTATACACAACTTTCGTTTATACGGTGTATAAACCCCTTTGACTTTTATGTTTATTCAAAACGAATCTTTTTTATACGAAGCATTTTACTAAACGACAAAAGGGAATGTTTTTTTTTCGTATATATGCAGCAACAACGACTTATCTGCCACCGTGACCATTATTTGAGTTTCGGCTTCCTCTACAAGCCATAACTTTTTTGTAAATGAAAAATAAATACAAAGTTTTAATTTTCTTTTATTTTGGTATTGAAAATGGTTTTGAAAGTGTTTTTATTATATAAATGTGTTGTAGTGATATATTGTGATTGAAATGTGGAAATGTTATGATTCCTTTATGCATGTTTTATGTGATATGATTATGTTATGGTTTATGATATGTTTAAAACTATTCATATGAGGAATTCATTGGACTTAATAAGTGATGGGTGGAGCCCGTTATAGCTCCTCGATGCATCGGCAGGTCTCATCAAACAAACTAGTGTCTTGGCACGAGGCATTGAAAAAATCTTATTTGTAGTCTTGGCATGAGGCCTTGGATACATGGTTATGATAGTCTAGCATTATGCATTCCATCATTATGAAAGTGGTTATTGATATTGCATGTGATTATTTGACCAGTAGAATATACATGTGAATAAGTAAATGGAATTATTTCATTTTAATTTTTCCATATTATGTTGAAGTTCAAGTTTAAAAGGCTTTTGTTTTAGTTATACATTACCTTAAATGTTTATTTTAGTTATAAATTTCCTTAAATGTTTATGTTTATTTATGAAAGCTTCCGCTAAATTATTATCCTTACTGAGCATCTGAGCTCACCCCTTTCAATGTTTTATTTTCTCAGGATGTGAAGAAATATTTTATGACTGACCTGCAGGGATAGTCTGAAGGGGATATGGGTGTGGACTATGGAGACTATGTTATTGTAGTTTTTCACTTTATGATGTAATGTAACATTTATGAATGTATCTAGTGTTTCCAAGGCTACTAAACTAATCGGTCTTTCGAGACTTGATCTTTTGTGATCATGCCAATGTTACGCAATAATGCACCGACTCTAGGAAATTGGGGTCGGGGCGTTACAATAAATCCATGAAGTGTTCAAGGGGAAAGTTCCAGTGGAATATACACAATAAAACAAAAATATATATTTATAAAACTACATAATATATTAATAAAAATTAAATTTTAATAAATATATTTTATTAAATTCAATTATAAAATATATTTATTACATTTGTTACATAATTGTTATAAAAATATTCTAATTTAACATTTAAAAATGTATAAACTATATGAATAAAAATTTAAATAAAATCTATATATTTAGGAAAAAAATATTTACAAATATATAAAATAAAAATATATTTATTAATTTGTAAACAAAACTAAATTTATAATAAAATCACTTATAAAATTTATTTTATATATTTTTTACATAATATTTATAAATATAATTACATTTCAATGAAATTTCAATGACACTTTCCGTGAAAGTTTTAGTTTCAAATAATGTTTCAGTGTAAGATTCACTGAAATTTTTAGAGTAAACTTCAACATCAGTTTCATTTATTTATTTTAGTAAAATTTTTAAAGAAATATTTAACATTAGTTTCATATATTTATTTTCATAAAACATCAATAGAAATTCATTGCTTTAGTAAATTTCAGTATATGGTATCAGATAGAAAATAATTTAAGTTTAACCACAAATATAACATATACAAACTTCAAATATAATTTGAAATACCTTCATCCATGACCATTATAAGAAGAATAAAAAAACTCTAAAATTCAGTATACTTCCATCTACTTCCCCCCACAACAATGAAACCCAATGAAAATGACATGCACAATTGAAACGTCCCTCCAATGACTCCAGTGAAACTGGCCTTCAATGACTCGGATGATTCACACTTTACAAAACCGAGTGAAAATTATATCCAAAAATATCATCAAACAATCCCTGGTTTCAATTATCATGATAAGAATATTACCTCTAGAAAACCACTACATCCAGATCCTTCCATGTGTAAAAATGATGTGTCAACGTCCCATCATGTCAATAGAATATCCTGTAAAATAGGGAACATAAGATGATAAAAAGTGATATTTTGGGGATGACTAGGTACTATCAAAATTTTATTAAGGATTATAGAAAAATTGAGATACTATTCATAGACTTGCAATAGTTAAAAATAAACATTTTCATGTAGGTTTTTTTATTTTTACATTGGTTGGTACGTAACATTGTTGAAGGTGACATTGTAAAAAAGTTTTCATCATCGGTTAATAAAAATGGACATTATAAATTCATTTTGGGGGATGTTTTCACATCAATTATGAAATAACTAATCTAAAAAGGGCTTTCCATGTTTTTTATTCTAGAAAATGAAGTGGTAAATTTTGTTTTTAATTTTTCACATTGGTTAAAAACTAACTGATGTGAAAAATAATGTTTTTAAAATAAAATTCAAATATTTATTACACTCCTAATAGTAAATCAGTAGATAAAACAACAGAATAGTATAAAATCATCCATATAAACTAAGCAGTAATACAAACATTTACAATTTCAATTTTTAAGTTTACAATGTATATTGAAAATAAACTAAAATCCAATTAAATCAGTGAAATGATTTTACCATTCAATTTTTAAGTGTCTCGTCTATTTTTAATTATAAGTATGAGGGTTATCAAAAAGTTACAAATTAAAAAGAAATCATTTAACATGTATTTTGAATAAAATTAATGAAAAAATAAAGTAAATTTTACAAAAAAAATCTAATCTTCTGGAAATTAATAACTATCATGAAATTATTTCATAAATAAATCTTAAAACATATTATCCACACTCCTTTACTTCTTCTTTCTTATTAAACTATTTCTTAAAATAATTTTTCAATTCAAAATAACATTTCTCTATACTACATAAAAAATTTAATAATTTTAAATGAAATTCCACCTTTTCTTTTACATATCTGATCTTAGCGCTCTTCTTTATTATTTTCTATGTAAAGGAATATCATTACCGATTTGAAAATAATATGAATAAAATAAATTTAAATGTCATTATAATATAAAAAAATATTAAAATATTCGAACTTATGTGTTTAATACAATCCTAAAATTTTATCACACTTCACCATGGATAGAGCATAGCCAGTATAGTCTTTTCTCCCTTGGAAGAAAAACACCCAACATCCAAAGGAGACTGATATATAAAAAAATTTAAAGTGGTTTATTATTATATAAAGAGATATATAACACTATGTAGATATATGTTTCATACTCTTGAAGATAATGAAGCATCGAGCAATGAATAATTTCATTATTCTGAAATCTTTCAACAATATAAATTGTTCTTTCTACATCATTCATTGTCTACACTATAGGTGAAATAAATTGTGCTTCCATAAATCTATATACTTCCATCATGTCATTCTATGTAAAAAAATTTATAAATACACCAAATATAAAACAAACATAAGTATAAATTTTCAATAAATTAAAATAATGGAAAGATTTGTGTTAATTGACTTACATGGAAAAACATGCATCGTGTTGATTCCCAAATCATCTCTAATTACAAGATCTATGATATCTTTTTTTAAAACATTACAGTCATTTCACACCCACAAATTCCATCTTCCATGAGAACCTCATAAACATCTAACAACAAATTTGAATATGTTGAAAATATATCAATACAAGTATAAGTTGTATCTAAAGTCATAACACTTTGTATTTTTTATTGTCTATACAGAATTTGTTACCTTTAAAGTATTTTTGAAAAAAATCAATAAATATATAAATGTTAAATTTTTAAAACAAATTTAATAGAAAAATAAAATAAAGGATATAAAATACACATACCTATATTATAAAAACCCAGGTACTTATAAAATAATTTTTTTTCATTCTAGAATTAAATAGTTAAATTCATTATAAATTTATAATGAAATAAGTGATATTTATAGAAATTAAGGAATTTATACTAATAGAATAGAAACCTCACCTATAAAATTATAAATAAAATTTAGATATCTTATAAATTAAAATATGATATATTTATATCATGGTATAAGTAAATAAATGTTTTAAAAATGATAAATTAAGTGTTGGTATTTTTATAAGTCATAAATATTTGATTACAATTTTATAATTAATATAAAGATTTAAAATAAAATATATTTTTATAAAATAGATTCATATATTATTATTATTTTTTCTTATAATTATAAAATTATATTATGAGACCTTGATAAATTTTTCAAAGCATTATAAAATCAGTTATAGTTTTAAAATTTATATTTTTTGAATAAATTATGATTTTAATTAAAAATTAAAATTCTCATATTTAGAAAATTATTTTCATAAAATGGAGTTCATTTTTTAATTATATATACTGAAAATGGTTAGGGTAAATTTTTTGGATTTTTCTAAAATGGTTGAATTTTTTGTGAATAGTGAAATACGGTAATTTACAGTATTTAAATAATAATCTAAATACATGAATAAAAAACATAATGCATGATTTAAGAATCATAATTTCTAACCACCATTCATTATTTTAATGTATTTAGTGATAATTCTCAAACTATTCATAGTCTTGTGCTAAAATAATAAACTAATGAATAAAATAATCAAAAAACACTCCTCTCCTCCACTATAAATACTACCCCTCACCACCTCTTCTCCTCACACCCCAAAGCCTTATAGCATATTTAATTTCTACCTATTTCCCTTCCCAAGACTCTTAACAATGTCTGAGACTTTATGGTTTCACCAAAATACCAAAACCAAGGGCCTTAAAGAGGTTCTCAATGGGAAGAATTCAATAGGTAAAATCCTCTTTCATTTTCTTTTATTTTCCTTTTAATTTATTTTTTCTTATTCTATCTTCACCTCCCCTTATAAAAGTGGCATGAAAAATCCAGTATCTTATATATACTTTAATTTTATCATGTTGATAGAAAAATTCATCATCAAAATCCTTTTCCTCTTCATTTTATTCTAAAAATGAGAACATCATCTTTGATGTGTAGATTTACCACCATCATAGACGATACACTTTCATTTTCAATTACCACCTTCAATAATTTTCATAAACCATTATTATAGTTAAATAAGATTTTATTATACATATTATAATTTATATAATGTTATTTAACCAATATATAAACATGATATTAAATAAAATTATATAGGTTCTTGATGGTTGTAAAAAACACACCAAAATAAATTAAATCATTTTCATTAATGTTTTATCTAATGGTTCATCCTCATATCATAAAAAAATGATATACGATATAATTTAAAATTATAGAAACATAATAATTACATTTCGTTCCACTTTTGGATTTTTTCTTTTTGTATACAAGAAAATATATAATGAACCAACCATGAAAACCATGAAAAGAATGCACCTGAAACAATGGAAATAACAAAATATTATTATTAAATGGGGGGAAATTTGTTATAATATGGTCATATAAGATAGTATAAACATGATTATAGTTCTTTAATAAATTAATAACATTGTTTAACCCATTATACATTAGGTTTTAACACATTTGAAATAAGACGAACCCGAGGTAAAAAACTTTTCTTTTAAAATCCTATTTTAATTTTTTTTTTACAAAATTCAAAAGGAAAGCTTTTATGATGAAAGTATTCTTAATTTATTATTATTTTATGGTTACTGGAAATTTTTTATGATGAATTTTGGGACCTATATCTCCCTTCAATGCATTGGTTATATTTATGTTGGAAGTTGACCGTAAGGGTTATTCTAAGTGTAACTTTGATGGTTACATTGTAAGGTAGCTATGAGGATTTCAAATCATATGGTATCCATAAGGGTTACAATCTTATGTAATTAATTTCCTAATTTACCAATATGGTTTTATTTTTTTCTATATTTTATAGAAATCTCATGTTTTTACAAAGTAATTATATGATATTTTAAGGGTGAAAAGTATATCTTGTGAAAATGATTTCATATGTTTATAAGTATTCATGGACTAACTGTTCCTTTCTCTTTTATGTACCTTACTTGTATTTTTCTACTCATCCCAAGTTTTAAAATGTTTTTCATGGGATTTCAGGATGGTTAAGAGAAAATAATAATTCAAGATGAATATTGTGAATATTTTTCATGAAATGAATTCATGTATTGTTAAAAACATTTGTATTATGGTATAAATGGGTATTGTTTTAGTAGTATCCACTTTGTATGATTTTGGGTTGTTGTGTATGTTTTATGACCTAATTATCTAAAACTCGAAACTAAAAATATATTTTGGAATGTATGAAAGTTAATTCAAGTTGAATTAACTAGGTTATGTAATGTTTAAGTTTGGGTCCTTATAGTTGGTATTAGAGCATGGTTTAAATAACTTTAGGGGTTATTTTGTTGTTAATAGAATACTATAAATTATTTTTACTCTATGGTTGATTTAAAATGACATAGAATTTGAATATACCCATGTTGATTCATCTAAGATATGTCTTTTTAAAATGGTTTTCCATAGAAGAAATAGGGAAGCTGGAGTAGGAAGGCACTGAGAGGATGATATCTTTCCAAATCCACAACCCAAAATGGTGGGAATTGGAACTGAGTAGTTTTTAAAAGTGATTTATCAGTTGAATTAGGCTATAAATGGCAGTGACATCCATGAAAGTTAACTTCTAGAACTACCACAAAGGAGCATGATGATAGGTGGAACATTTTATGAGGAAATACCCACCTACTTTCAGTGGATATTTTGACCTAGTGGTAGATAAAGGGTGGATTAAAGACATTGAAAAGATATTTGATGTCATGGGTTGTTCGGATGATAAAAATTTTAGTCTTGTTATTTACCATTTTTAAGGTGAATTCAACCACTTTTGGTCAATGGTCAATAATATCAAAGATAGTGAGTATATTAATGCCTTGGAATGGGATTAATTTAATAATATTTTCATTGAAAAATATTTTCCTAAGGTGGTTCGACTTAGGATGGAAAAAATTAATTTAATTGAAACAAAAGGAAGAATATTCAATGGCTGAGTATGAAGAAAACTTCCCTGATTAGAAATGTATGCTCTAAATCTTATTTTAGATCTTTATAGTAAAATCAATAGTTTTTTACTCATGATTAAATCCATGATACTAAAGGGATTTGGCCTCCTGTTAATTCAAAAGTTATGAGAAACTTGTTCAATGTGCTGAGAGGTTAGAAGTCGAGTTTTTTTATGATCACGTGTACTTTGAAAATAATCAGAAGAAGGGGTCTAGAGGGTAAGAAATGGGTAACAGTCAATAAAAGAAATTTGAAGGTAAGAAAATTCAGTTCCTAGTTTTTGGAAAGTGTAGTAAAAAGCATCCTGGGGAATTCCTTAACAAATATGGGAAGTGTTTCTAATGTGGTAAGTTTGGACATATATCCCAAGATTGCAATGAAAAATATATTAGTGATGGTATGTTTAATTCTGATAAGAAAACTGTAAAGTGTTTTAAATGTGGTGAGATGGGTCATTATGAACATATTTTCCCAAAAAAAATTGAATGATAGGAAGAAGACAGATTATAAGAAAAAGGTGTAGTGAAATCCTTTGTGACTACTTCGGTAGATGTTGTGCCATCCAATGAAGTGGTATCAAGTACTATGTTTGTTTACTCATATTTTGTGAATGTATTTTTTGATATGGGTTCTACAAATTCCTTTATTTATGAGAAATTTTCTGGTAAATTGGAAATTTCACCTCAAAAAATGAAATAAGAGCTTATTGTTAAAACACTAGGGGAGAATATTAAAGAAAAAACAACATTATAATAATTTTCTTATTGTTTTCTATGGAAAGACATTACCTTAAAACATTTTTGTTCTTCCCTTAGTAGAGTTTGATGTTATTATGGGTATAGAATGGATTTCTTTTTATCATGCTAATATTGATTGTAGAGCTAAAGAATTTTTTTTTCAGAAATATTTTTTTTATATGCAAGAATAAACCCATACCATTGATAACATATTAGGAAGATGAGAAGCTATTAAAATATGGAAATGAAATTTATCTTGCACATATTATTGAAAATAAGTGAACTATTTAGATTAATGATGTTCCAGTGTTAAATGAATACCTATATGTTTTTTCTAATGAGTTTCCCAATGTTAAACCTAATCAGGAAGTTGAATTTACTATTTACTTAGTTCTTGATGCTGACTAATTTCAAAAACCCTTATTGAATGGTTTAACTGGAACTTTTAGAATTGAAAAATAAATTGGAGGAGTTTCTTGATAAAGGTTTCATTCGACCTATAATTTCACCATGGGGTTCTCCTATTTTGTTCTTTAAAAAGAAATATGGTTCCACGATACTTTACGATGATAATAGAGCTTTGAATAACATTACTCTTAAGAATAATTTTTCATTGCCTCATATCGATGACTTATTTGATCACTTCCATGGAGCTCAATATTTTTCCAAGATTGACTTGAGATCCGAGTACCATCAGTTGAAGGTGAAGGAGGATGATATTCCAAAAATAGCATTTTGAACAAGATATGGGCATTATGAGTTTTTTATACCCTTTGGTTTGACAAATTCCCCTATAGTATTTATAGATATTATGAATAGAATCTTCCATGAATATTTGGAAAAGTTTATTATTGCTTTTTTTTATGATATTTTTTTGTTTTTCAAAAGTTATGAAGATCATGAAAAACATTTAAGTATTTTCCTATAAACTCTCAAAGAAAAGAAGTTATATGGGAAATTTAGAAAATGCAATTTTTAGTTGCAATATATTTCTTTTCTTGGGAACATTGTAAATAAGGGTGGAATAACAGTTAATCTCTCTAAAGAAAAATTGGTTAGTGAATGACCTAAACCTACAAATGTTATTGATATCCATAGTGTTCTTGGATTAGCAAGCTATTCCTAATGGTTTTTAAACAAAACAAGGTTATCTAGCCCACTAACTAAGTTAACATGAATGTGGGTTAAATTTATTTAGACAGAATAATGTGTTGTTTATGTTCAGGAACTAAAGAGGAGATTTTTGAATGCTCTGATTTTGTCCCTACCTTATATAAATGGTGATTTTTTCATCTATAATGATTCTTTGTTGAAGGGACTTTGTTTTTTTTCTAATGCGGATTGATCGTGTAATTGATTATTCTTCAAGATAACTAAAACCTCGTGAGTTAAATTATCCCACACATGATTTGGAATTAACAATTTTGGTTTTAAATTTAAAATTTTAGAGGCATTGTCTATGTGGATCCAAATGTGAAATATATACTGACCATACAAACTTGAAGTATATATTTACTCAGAATGAATTGAATATGAGGAAAAGAAGATGGCTGAAACTGATAAAGGATTATGATTTCATGCTCAATTACCATCCTACAAAAGAAAACAAAGTGGTTGATTTATTGAGTTTATATATCATGCTATATTAACCATGTTATGTTTGGAACATGACCCCTTGATTAAGGATTCCAGGAATTTGGACTTTGAAGTTTTTGGTGTAGGAAATTCCTCTGTTTTGTTTCAAGTTTAAGTGCAGTTGTCTCTATCACACAAAATTAAGAAAGTGTAGAAGGAATACTGTGAGTTACATAAAAAGGTATAATTGGTTAAAAATGGTAAGTTTCCAAATTTTAATATTGATAAAGATTGTATTTTTAGATTTGGAAAGAGATTATGTGTCCCTTTTGATTCCCAAAAAAAAATATTAAGTGAAACTCATATTTCTCTATTTTCAATTCATCATGGTAGCACTAAGATGTATAGATACCTTCGAGATTATTACTAGTGGGATGGAATGAAAAGAGATATTGTTGATTTTGCTATGAAATGTTGGAATTTTAGACAGGTTAAAGCAGAGTGAAAACTATCAAAGGGGATGCTTCAGCCTTTTCCAATTCCATAGTGGAAATGGGATAATATATCCATGGAATTCATGGTGGGACTACCCAAGACTTCCCAAGTTAACAATGCGATTTGTGTTATTATTAACCGACTAGATAAATCTGTACATTTTCTTCCCATTCGAGATACTATTTATCTAGATCAGCTTTCTTGACTATACCTAAAATATATTTTTAGGTTACATTGAGTTCCTCTCACCATTTCATTAGGCTGTGATCCTAGTTTCACCTCTAACTTTTGGAAATGCCTTCATATATCGTTCAAAATTGAATTAAATTTCAGCACATCCTTTCATCCTCAATCATATGGATATTCCAAATGAAAAATTCATACATTGGAGGATATGCTTTGAGCTTGTTCAATGGATTACTAGGGAATTTAAGATTGGCATACTTCTTTATTTTAATTTTCTTATAATAAAAATTTTCATTCCAGTATATAGATGGCACCTTTTGAGGTGTTATATGGGAAGTGGTGTCGAACTCAATAATTTTGGGATAAATCCAGGGAAAGGAAGTTGATGGGACCTGAATTAGTATAGTAGGTGGAAGAGAAAGTGAATATGATCCAACAACATATAAGGATAGATCAAAGCAGGCAGAAAAGTTATGCAGATAACAAGAGGAAAGACCTTTTTTGAGGTAGGTGATCTTGTTTTTCTTAAAATCACTCCTTGGAAAAGTTTTATGCATTTTGGTAAGAAATGAAATCTAATTCCACGGTTCATTAGACCTTTTGAAATCCTAGAGAAAATTGGACCAGTTTTCCATCGAGTAGCTTTTCCTCTGATTTTATCTCAAGTACAAAATGTTTTTCATGTTTTTATGTTGAGAAAGTATGTTCCAGATTCATCTCACATTTTGATCCCATAAGTAGTTCATCTAGAAGAGAAAATTTCTTATTAAGAGAACCCAATTCAAATTCTTGATTGTAGAGATCAAGTATTGTGGAATAAGGTAATCCACTAGGTTAAGGTTTTATAGAGAAACCACATAGTTAGAGAAGCAACATGGGAATCTAAAAATTCTATAAGGTAAAGTTATCATCACATGTTTTATAAGTGAATAAAAATTGAAAGGACACACTTTCTAGAAGGGGGAAGAATGTAACAACCCAGGTACTTATAAAATAATTTGTTTTCATTCTATAATTAAATAGTTAAATTCATTATAAATTTATATTGAAATAAGTGGCATTTATAGAAATTAAGGAATCTATACTAATAGAATAGTAACCTCACCTATGAAATTATAAATAAAATTTAGGTATCTTATCAATTAAAATATGATATGTTTATATCATGTTATAAGTAAATAAATGTTTTAAAAATGATAAATTAAGTGTTGGTTTTTTTGTAAGTAATAAATATTTAGTTACAGTTTTATAATTAATATAATTATTTAAAATAATAAATATTTTTATAAAATAGATTAATAAATTATTATCTTGTTGTCTTATGATTATAATATAATTTTATGAGACCTTAATTAATTTTTCAAAGTGTTATAAAATCCGTTATAGTTTTAAAATTGGTATTTTTTGAATAAATTGTGATTTTAATTTAAAATTAAATTTTTCAAAATTAGAAAATTATTTTTATAAAATGGAGTTTATTTTTGAATTATACACATCGAAAAATGGTTAGGTTGTATTTTTTGTATTTTTCTAAAATAGTTGATTTTTTGGTGAATAGTGAAATACAGTAATTTATGATATTTAAATAATAATCCAAATACATGAATTAAAAAAATCATGCATGATGTAAGAACCATAATATCAAAATACTATTCATTATTTTAATATATTTATTGATAATTCTCAAAATATTCATAGTCTTGAGCTAAAATAATAAAATAATGAATAAAATTATCAAAAAACACACATCTCCTCCACAATAAATACTACCCCTCGCCACCTCTTCTCCTCAAACCCCAAAGCCTTATATCTTGTTTAATTTCTTCCCAATTTCCTTAACAAGGCTCTTCCCCATGTTCAAGACTTGCTAGTATCACCAAAATTCCAAAACCAAGGGTCTTAAGGTGGTTCTCAATGAGAAGATTTCAAGAGGTAAAATCCTCTTTCATTTTCTTTTATTTTCCTTTTAATTTATTCTATTTTCTTATTATATATTCACCTCCCCTTATCCAAGTGGAATGAAAACTAAATTTTATTATATATATTTTAATTTTATCATGTTGATGTAAAAATCATCATGAAACTCCTTCTCTTCTCTATTTTATTCTAAAAATGAGAACACTATCTGTGATGTGTCGATTTACTGTCATCGTGGACGATACACTTTCATTTTCTATTACAGCCTTCAATACTGGTCATAAAACCATTATTATAGTTAAATAATATTTTATTATACATATTGTAAGTTATATAATGTTATGTAATGAATATATAAACATGATATTAAATAAAATGATATAAGTTTATGATGGTCATAAAAAAACCAACAAAATAAATTAAATAATTTTCATTAATGTTTTACCTAATAATTCATCCTCATATTAGGAAAAAATGATATATGGTATAATTTAAAATTATATAAACATGATAATTAATTTTCTTTCCACTTTTTTATTTGTTTCTTCTATTCGACAAGAAAATTCATAAAGAACCGACCATGGAAACCATGAAAAAAATGCACCTAAAATGATGAAAATAACAAAATATTATTAATAAATGGGGGGGGAAGTTGTTATAATATGGTCATATAAGGTAATATAAACATTATTATAGTTTTATAATAAATTAATAACACTCTTTAAACCATTATACAATAGGTTTGAACACATTTTAAGTAAGACGAACCCAAGGTAAGGAACTTTTCATTTAAAATCCTCTTTTAAATTTCTATTTTTAAAAAATTCAAAAGGAATATTTTTATGATGTAATTATTCTTATTTTATAATTATTTTATGGTTATTGGGAATTTTTATTATTAAATTTGGGACTTATATATCCCTCTAATTCATTGGGTATGTTTATGTTGGAAGTTAACCCTAAGGGTTATTCCAAGTGTAACTATGATGGTTAGATCATAAGATAGTTGTAAGGGTTACATTATAAGGTAGTTGTGAGGGTTAAAAATCATATGTTATCCATGATTATTACAATATTAAGTAATTAATTCCCTAATTTACCTATATGGTTTTATTTATGTTTTATATGTTTTATAGTAATCTCATTTTTTCACAAAGTATATGATATTTTAAGGGTGAAAAGTATATCTTGTGAAAATGATTTCATATGTTTATAAGTATTTATGGAATAATTTTTCCTTTATATTTTATATCCCTTATTGATATTTTTGTGCTCATCCCAAGTTTTAAAAAAATCACAAGGCTTAAGGATGGTTAAGAGAAAATAAGAATCCAAGATAAATATTGTGAAGATTTTTCATGAAATGAATTCATGTATTATTAAAATCTTTTGTATTATGTTATAAATGGATGTTGTTTTAGTAGAATCCACTTTTTATGCTTTTGGGTTCTCATGTATTCTTTATTACCTAATTCTCTAAAACTTTAAACTGAAAATCTCTTTGGGAATGTACGAAAGTGAATTCTAGTTGAATTAACTAGATTATGTAATGTTTAAGGTTGGGTCCTTATATCTATAGTAATATGTTGAACAACTCTAGATGGAAAAACTAAAAAATGGATAATACTTTGTCTAAATGTACTGACCTCATCTATAGGAAATGGTATTCTTGCTGATGTATCTATAATATCCTGTACAGTGATCCTATAATTCTCTCTCTATATGTTGATGATGAATGGTATCACCAATATAATATATCATCCCATATGAAACAATATGATATTATGGATCATAAAAATGTAACTTGCAATAAATGGGAAGTTGTGTAGGAGGGTGTGTAGGAGTAGGATAAGTAGGAGGAGTGAGGTCTACAGGTGAAGGTGGAGTAGGATAAGTGGTAGGAGTGGGATCTTAAGGTGGAGGTGGAGTAGGATCAGTAGACTGAAATTGTTTTTTTATATATAAAAACATCAACTTTACTGAATCTCTAATCATTCCCTCCATCATCTCATGAATATCATAAACTATAGCTTCCAAAGATTCTATTTTTTTATAAACATCCTCTATTGAAAAATCTTTAGAACATGGAAACACTTTTTTTACCAATACACCTTTCAGGTATCCTCATACACGACTTGGGTGTTCGGGATTTCCCAATGTTGTACCTAAAATATCCTTCCTATGCTCAGCTATGAATACCCCCTGTGTTCTCTTCTTCTTAAGAGATTCCTGCATATAATAATTGAAAAAATACATAGTGAATAAAAATATATAATGAATTTATTTAACTTAAATAAATAAATAAAGTATCTTAAAATCCTCTCAGCTATAACCCTTTACTATTTCATAATATATTTTCATTTTTCTCATCTGAACCATATTCCATTTTTCATAGCTAGTGGGGGGTTAACCACTATATATCCTGAAGACTCGACTCTCAGTTTTTGAAAATTTTCAAATATCATTTTTTATTACAATAACGCAAACCCTCTTCGAGATAAAGTATGAGGGTATATGTTTCTAGATTGGATCTCCAGATGAGATCTCCTTTATTTTTGTAAATTAAGAATAAATAAATATTTAATATAAAAGAACTTCTAAAAGGTATCATTTAACTTACCAAAAACGTTTCTCATCGTCTACTTTCAACAAATTGATTATATATATCTTCATCTACAAATGGATATATATCAGATGGATTATGATTTTGTTTACACCCAAAAATGAAATATGATGTGAGAGTTGATTTAAAATCCCTCCATCTCCTAGCATCCAATGATAAAAATTTCCTCCCAACTCCTCCAATATCAGGTATATCATATTTCATCTGATAAGAAGGAGAAAATTTATATTACTATAATCATTTCATGATAATTAAAATAATAACAAATGAGCTTACCAAAATAGTCTCTCATTAGTGAGATATTTTCATTCTGTCACCACTTCACCAATCATCAATAAAAATACTAAATTTTATTTTAGTCTTCACTATAATAAAATTCTTTAATTATTTTGAACTTGGACCTCTTGTAATATCATTATCATTAAATTTTACTGGTATCCTCTGGTCCTGGCTATGGGAAACTGATAATTTTAGTAAACATGTGCGGCCACGTTTACCAATCCTCTAACTCTTTTTTTCCCAAGGAAGTAGATGTCTCTTATAAAGAAGGATGAAGAGGCTCATAAATAGGAGCATGTGTACGTTCCTCCCCAGATGTATGTGTATGATTGCAACAACCCGTGAATTTTTTTAAATGATATTTGTTTCCTGAATAAATTTGTGTTATATATAATGTTATACATGTACAAAACATAGAGAAACCAACAAAACCTTACCTCATTAATAAATATCATTACATTTGTCAACTATGAAACCAATAAAAATGTAAAACATTACAATTGGAAAAAAAACATAAAATAGAAAAGCTAAAATGGGAAAATATAAATCGCCCCAATCTGCTAGAATCATTACCTCCACATAAAATGCTATAGAAATAAAAAATATATTATTAAACCAATCATTTTTTTAAGAAAATGAAAATATAACCTTAAGTGGAATTGTAGGGAATTTTGATTAAAATAATGCTTTTGTATTTATAGGGTATAAAGGGAAATGTAACCATTGGGATTTGACCATTATATGATCGTTGGTCAAATATGATTGTTGGTCAATATAACTTTTGGTCAATATAACCATTGGTCAAATTGACCATTGGGAACTATACCCATTGGTGAAAATTTTACCAATATAATTAGTGTTTATAATTAGTAATGTCAAAGGATGACTTATATAGAAAGGATAAATAATGGCCTCAACTAGTAGATTCATTCCACTTAAAGACCATTTCTCAGAACTAAGAGGGAAGTATCATCACTAGGGTTTTCCCTTGACCAAGACTAATCTGAGCTACAGAAATTGAAGCTTGAATGAAATCATCTATGGTAAAAGTCAAATTTAGTGGAGATTTCCACTCGGTCAATTCTAGTCGAGCCACCCCATGAAACCACCACCATTACAGACCTTACCCTTAGGGCATACACAGGTGTAATGATAGGTTACATGTCGTGAAAATGAATTCTATGAATATATAGTGTAGAGTGCTATGAAGGTTGAGTTAGATTTTTTAGAGATGAAATGGTCACATATGTCGAATTAAAAGAAGAGATAAATGGATCCAAACTCATGGAATAACTTTTATCACAGGAGAGGATGAAAGAAAGTGGCACTTCCTAGGTGCAACAAATGTGGGAAGAATCATTTGGGGAACTACTTTCTTGGAAGATTAAAGTGCTACAAATGTAAGAGATATAAGAATATAGATCGTAACTTTCATGGTGAGGTGAAGTCTCAACTTCTCAATGCTAATGATAAAAGGAAGATGGTGTATGACCAGTCAAAAGTCTAATGATTCAAGTGTGGATAGCTTGAGCACATTTTCAATCAATGCCCAAATTAGAATATAATGGAGGGAAACCACTATCTACCTTGTCATAGGCCAAGGGAGAAAATTATGGCATTTGATATAATGATGGTAGAAGAGGAGGCTCCAAATGATGTGGTGGAAAGTACACTCATTGTGCTCTCAAATATATAAAGTACTTTTTTTTATTCTGGTTCTACACATTCCTTTATTTCATCCAAGTTTGCAATGAATATAGAATCAATCCCTGATCTGTTAGAAGTATATTTATCAATCAAGACTCCTGGAGGGGGTATCCTAGAATCAATAGTGCATAGAAACTCTAGTATTAACTTTGGTGAGTACAATCTCATCAAAAATATAGTAATCAATCCCATGGTGAAATTTGACACTATATTAGGGATGGATTAGATCTCAAAGTATAATTCTAAGATCAACTACAGAATCAAGTAAATTTCAGTAGTCTTTAAGGATAACCTGCAATCATTTTCAGAGAGATTTCTTAGACTGAGATTTTTCTAGAATCACCTCCCATATCCATATTTATGGATATGATCAGTGAAGAAGGAGAAGGAAATTAAAGTATAAAGATAGATAATTTCCCCATCATTCAATAATACATAGACTTATTTTTTGAAGAGATACTTGGACCTCCCCTGAAAAGAGAGGTAGAGTTATCCATTGAAATAATACCTGGATCCAATCTAATATTAAAGACCTTACATAGAATATAAAATATAGAGTTATAGGAATTAAAGAAACAACTTCATGATATTTTGGGGTAGGGATTTATCCAAACAAGTGTGTCTCATTAGGGAGCACTTGTTCTATTTGTAAAGAAGAAGGATATATCAATGTGACTATGCATTGATTATAGAGAACTTAATAGGATAACGGTGAAGAACAAGTACCCTCTCCCAAGGATTGATGGTTTATTTGACCAACTTTGTGGGGCTCAATTCTTCTCCAAGATTGACCTCTGATCTGGGTATCATCAATTGGGGGTGAAGAAAGAAGATATTACAAATAATTCCTTCCAAAAAATATATGAACATTATGAGTTTTCTATTATTCACTTCACCTTGACTAATTCTCACACTATATTTATAGATTTAATGAATAGAGTCTTTAATGACTACCTTGAAAAATCCTTGGTAGTTTTTATTAATGATATTATGATGTATTTCAAAATTCATGAGGAGCATGAGAATAATATAAGGGTTATATTGAAAACTCTAAAGGAGAAACTATTTGAAAAATTCGGAAAATGTAAATTTTGGTTATAATAAGTTTCATTCTTGATAAACATTGTAACCAATGAAGTAATCTCAGTTGACCCCTTCAAAAAAAGGTTGTATAGGAGTGGCCTCTTCCTACAATAGTAACTTAGATTTATAGTTTCCTTGGTTTAACAGGATATTACAGAAGTTTTGTGAAAAAAAATCATGAATTTTTAATCCACTAACTATGTTAACTCAAAAAGTAGATAAGTTCATTTTTACAAAAGATTGTGAAGAAAGTTTCTAATAAATGAAGAGTAGATTGGTTACTACACCTATGTTAACCCTACCCTCTATTGAAGAAGGTTTTGTTATCTATAGTGATGCATCTCTGAGAGGGATTGGGTGAATCCTCATGAAAAATGACAAGTTTATCACTTATGAATCTCAACAGTTAAATCCTCATGAGAATAATTATCCTATAAATGACCTAAAGTTGGAATTAGTTATTTTTTCTTTGAAGATATGGAGGAACTATATTTATGGGTAGAAATTTGATATATACAAAGACCAAAAAAATTAATTATATATTCACAAAAAAGGAATTGAACATGAGACAAAGGAGATGGTTGGAACTTTCTTAATGACTATGGCTATTCAATTCATTATCACCCTGGAAGAGAAAACAAAGTCACTGATGCATTTAGTAGGAAAGACCCTATTATGCTAGCAATGATTAGGATTCAAGGAGATCCATTGATCAATGACCTAATAAGGTTATAAATGTGAATAATAAGGGAAGGTAAATCATCAATCCTATCCCAAATTATTTCTCAACCATAATTACTATAGAATATCAATAGATCTCAAAGATAAGATCCTTTGATACATAAGAAAATAGTGGATATGAAAAAATGGGAAGTTTCCAGAGTTCAATATTGATCAATAAGGAGTACTAAAATTTCCTACAAGGCTATGTGTCACATCTATCTCGAAGATAAATAAAGAGTTGATGGATAAAGCTCATATCTCTACATTCTCTATACATCCTAGAAGGACTAAAATGTATAGGGACTTTTGTAATCCTTATTGGTGAGAGAATATGAAATGGGAAATTGCTGAATACACTAAAATGTGCTTTGAGTGTCAACAAGTGAAGGCGGAGTAGAAACTTCCCAAAGGGGTATTGTAAGCACTATCCATACCAGCATGGAAGTGGGACAATATCATTATGGACTTCACCACTAGTCTCCCAAGAACATCCAAAGGAAACAGTGTGATATGGTTTATAGTGGATCGAATCACCAAGATGACCCATTTCATCTCTATTAGGGAAGATTTATTTCTTGACCAACATTCTAAGATGTACATACAGAAAGTGGTGAGGTCACATGGGGTTCCACTTTCTATCATCTTTGATCATGATCCAAGGTTCACATCAAAATTCTATAGAAGTCTTCAACATGATCTAAATACTGAATTGTATTTTAGTATGGACTATCACCCCCAAACTAATGTCCAATATGAAAGGGATATTCATACACTTGAGGACATGATAAGAACATTCTTAATAGAATTTAAAGGTGGTTGGGATCAAAACCTCCCTTTAGTTGAGTTCTCATTCAAAAACAGTTTTCACTCGAGTATTCAATTGGAACCATATGAATATATATATGGAAATAGATGTATAACTCCTAATTATTTGTATGAATTTAATGAGAAGAAGATAATTGGTCCTGATCTTGTACAAGAGATAACAGAAAAGTTTCTTTCCATCTAAAAACTTATAAAGGCTATTCAAAGTCAGCGGAAGAGCTATGCTGAAAATCATTAAAGGGACTTGTAGTTTGATGTTGGTGACAAAGTTTTCCTTTAGATATAACCATAGAAGAGAGTCATTTGATTTTAAAAGAAAGAGAATATTATCCATAGGCTCATTGTCCCATTTGAAATCCTTGATATCATAGGAGAAGTGTCTTATCGGTTAACACTTCCACCAAATCTGGTTCAAGTTCATGATATATTCTTTGTATCTCTCTTGAGTAAGTACATACCTGATCCCTCACATGTACTGAATCTAAAAGTAGTATAATTGGAACATGACCTCTCTTATAAGGAGCATCTAATGGAGATCTTGGATTATAGAGACAAAGTTCTACACAATAAGACTACCCACCTTATCAAAGTGTTGTAGAGGAACCATAAATATGAAGAATCTACGTGGGAAGCAAAGGAGATAATGATACAGAAGTACCCTTGACTTTTTGAAATCAATATAATGAGATGAAATTTCTGGGATAAAATTTATTAAGGGGGGAAGAATGTAACAACCCAGGATTTTTTAATGATATTTGTTTCCAAAATAAATTTGTGTTATATATAATGTTATGCACATACAAAACATAGAGGAACCAACAAAAACTTATATCATTAATAAATATCATTACATTATTTAGTTATAAAACCAATTAAAATGTCAAACATTACAATTGGATAAAAAATATAAAATAGAAAAGAAAAAATGGGGAAATATAGATTTCCCAAATATACTAGAATCATTTCCCCCATAGCAAATGCTATAGAAATAAAACAAAATGTTAGTAAACCAATCAACATTTTAAGAAAATAAAAAAATAACCGTAAGTGTAATTGTAGTGAATTTTTAGTGAAATAATGAAGTGGTATTTATAGGGTTTAAAGGGAAATGTGACCATTTGGATTTGACTGTTATATAATTGTTGGTCAAATATGACCGTTGGTCGATATAATCATTAGTAAATATAATTGTTACTAAAATTGGCCATTCGGAACTATACCCATTGGTGATAATTTTACTTTTATAATTAGTGTTTATAAATAGTAATGTCAAAGGATAACCGATGTTGAAAGGAGAAATGGTGTCCTCAATCAGTAGATCCATGTTGTTTGAATCCCATTTTTCAGAACTTGGGAGATACATATCATCACTAGGGTTATCCCTTGACCAAGCCCAATCTAAGTTTCAACAAGTGAATCTTGAACAAAATTACCTACAGGAGAAGTTCAAGTTAGTGTAGATTACTACACAGTAAATGCTAGTTGAGCCACCCCATGAAATTACCACTATCGCACACCTTACCCTTAGGGAATATGTGGGTGTAATAAGGGGTTACATGTCTAGGACTTAGTTTCTTAAAATTTTATTTTATTTTTATAAATAAAATTTTATTCCATCAATTACATTTTAAGAATAGTTTTCTTAATAAAATATATTTTTTATTGAGATGAACTTGATAAATAGATTTCTAGACATAAATAAAACATAATTTTATTTTTTTAGAAATGATATACATTTTTCTTAAAACTAATGTATTCTAAATAATATTTGATTTTTATGAAATAGTATTTTAAAACATACTTATTTAAATATTAATTATAAAATAATTTTATAATGTCCTGGGAAATTTTTAAAAGTTTCATAAATTTGACTGTCTTAAAAACTACTATTTGTTAATGAATAAGAATTTTTATATTTAAAAGTTAAAATTCTCATATTTATAGAATTATTATGATAAAATAATCATTATATTTAAAATTATAATGTTTAAATTAGTTTAGGATTATTTTTTTATAATTTTCAAAAATACTTTAATTTTTTGGTGAAAAGTAAAAATACACTTTTAGGTTTTCAGTATATTTTATGACTTCATATTTATGTAATAATGAGGTAATAATTAATTAAACACAATACATGACCTAAAATTTTTTATTTTATTAATATTAATTATTTTAATATATTTTAATCAATTTCCAAACCTATAAGCAACTTTCCAAAGTATAAAATGGAAACTTTGATTTTAAAAGCGTTATTTTTGTGGAAAATTTAACTTTCCTTATCCAAAGGAGTATTAAAAAATGATGTTTGGTTCTAGTGGATTAAAATGTCATAAAATTTGAATCAAATTTCCAAAACCATGAGCAAAAACCATGTTTAATCCAATTGTTTTTCATTTTACACAACCTAGATTTGCAAGACCTATATTTGGAAATTATTAAACAATTTATCCACTTTTCTTATAAATACCCACCCATTTCACCATTCCCCTTTTCTACCAAACCATAATCTACAAAGTTCTGGTGATTTTTCCTCCCAAGGAGTCCTCTAATGTTTCCTAAATCCCCCAAGGTTCTAATCCTCGAGATTTAGGAGTAACTCTTCAAGGTATGGGAAATCTCTACTTCTCTTTTCCCTTCAAGTTCCCTTTTGTGGTATGTCTTTTAATTACCAAAATAAGTTCTTTATGTCCACTTTCTATTATCCCAAGTCTATAATAATATTATTTTATCAATGGGGGACCTTCATTCTCCCTCATTTTACCTTTTTATAAAACCACATTTTATACTCGTCATGCAGTCGAATTTACTTCTCAAATTTCTCTCTTTTTCTTGAGAAATTCTCATTAATTTTCTTTTTGTGAATACCCAAGCCTATTCCTTTCCATGGGTATTCACCTAGTTGAATAATGTTTTTTTATTCATAGATTTATATATATTAAACCCATATTTCCTTTTTGTTGGTTAGAAATGTCGTAATGATCATGTCTTCAATCACTTTTATATGTCATAATTTTGATAAGAAACTCGTTTTGTATTCCCCATTAGTTATTAATGAAATGATTTATTATGATCTGTGTGTCTCACATTAATTAATAAATATGAAGGGTGTACCATGATAGTTCTCCAATGTATTGGGTGAAAAATTTAATTTCTAGAGATGACATGTTTTACGATACCTTGATGAATAATCTTGGTAATTTTCATTTATGATGCCTTAGTGATATGCTTAAGAATATCTCATTTAAATGTTTTAGCCACATTTTCATGTTATCATTAATTTAATTATTATTATGATATGCCTATTGTGCATGCCTTATTTTTATTTCTTATGGTCTTATTGATATGTCTCGTGATCACATTCTATTTGTCTCCCTTATGTATTCCCTTACTAGGCTTCATGCTCACCCCTTTCCTTTGTTTTATGTCCCCAGGATATGAAATATAGTAAAATTAACCTAGGGTGAACCCGTGAATATTTCATTCAATAGGATTATAAGAATGTTTTATGTTTTCATGTATTATGTACCTAATTTCCAAGAAACTAAAATTTAAAAGATCTTGTGTTTTATTCCATGTAATGAAAAGTTTATGTAATAAAAAGGTGGGATGTCATAACAATCCTCTCCAAAAGTGTGTAGTGGATCATATTTTTGATCTTTCATTATCCTAAAAATCAAAGCAACAAATAATTAGTACACAAATATAAAAATTTAACTATTACATACAAATGTAATTAAAAAATGAAAAATTATCAAACAAAAAAGTAAACTAAACTAAACACATTTTTATTCATATTTGTTATAGTTAACTAAAATTATAACAGCATTAATGAGATATGAAATGACATAAACAATTGAAAACAAATCCAAAAAATGGAATGTGAATAGTAAAACTCCTCCAATGTATAACACCATTTTTTACATTGAAAATAATATTCTTTGAATATATGAAAAATGATCCAATAAAAAAGTAAACTAAAAATACTACATTTTTATTCATATTTGTTAGAGTAGTTAATTAAAATGCTAACAATGTCAATGGGAGATGAAAAGACATAAAAGAATGAAAAAAATCAAAAAAAAATGGTGCGTGAATAGTAAAAATGATCCAAACTAATAAATCATTTTTATATGAAAAATAATATTTTTTAAATATACTCTTTTATATAATTGTTTCTGATGAAAAATCATACACCTGATGATTGATTGCAAGGGGTAGAATTTTGTACAATCGTTCACATCGGGTTGACCATTATTGTTTCATCCCTGAAATGCAGTGTGGGTTAGAATGGCATTTTGGGGTGTTGGTGGGACAACCTTCACGTCATAAATGTATACCCACATCCATTTCGGGTAGCTACCAACGGGGATTATTCATGGAACTGAAAACACACAATGGTTCTCATATCTGTGATGACTCATGGACCTTCTTTACAAAGGTAGGTTCTCATTGGGGAACATATCCAATGATACTTAAGAACTCACATTGGCTGAGAGGATGGAATTTTGGGCTCATCACACCCTTTTGGGGATAATTTTTTCCAACTCTAGTACTCTCTTAAAGATTTAAGACATGTTTTTGAATCCTTCATTAACTCCCAATTATGATGGGGGTCAACCTTGAATTAACAATCAATTATTAGTATGTATGGAATTTAGAATATGGATGTATCTAAGGTTCTTAATCAATGGAGAAATTTGTATGTATCTGAGGTTATCCATCAACGGTAACCTTTTATGAATGGATTATATTTTTTGTTCATTTATTATTGCAATCCTGGTTTTGAGCCACACAATGGGGTGCTCTGGAGTTTATCATCGTCTAAAGAGATGGGATTTATTTGGATGTCGAGATTGGACCCATAAGATATGATTCCTACATATCCTTGTCAAAGGAATTATAACCCATGTAGTTCGGTGCCTCTTAATAGGACACATCATACCTTTTAAGGTTGTGTGATAAGGACCAAACTGTGCAGTTTCACGTCATATGGTAAAAACATATAGGCGGAAGGTTTCTAGTTAAAGTTTGGTGTTGGACTTGTACCAAAGTGGCCCAAAGAACCTGTAAGGGATGTGGGCTCCTAGTTTGGTTAATACCCTACATGGAATGTGGCCCATAGAGAATTAGGGTCGAATTGGGGTGTGGGGTTTGGACCTCATGGAGTCTTCCTATAACAACTCTTCTCTTTATTACACATTCATACTTTATTTATTACATAAAATTACACTTAATACAACCCAAATTATAGATAAGTCAAGTTTCCTTGGGAATTAGGTGCATAACATAACATCTTGAACATGGGATACAACAACATTATTAAAAACATCTTTAACATTATTTATTGAAAACTTCTTTAACATGCTCAAAATACTCCTTTGAACTTAAAACTGCATGGAATAACCTGGGGATATATATAAGAAAGGGGTGAGCTATAAATCCCAATAATTGAATAAACATGGAATAAATTATACATTTTATACAATAGGCATATCAATAAGGAATAAAGGGAACATGAATAATAAGGCATGATAGAGCATGACAATCATAACATGGGAAATGTGGAAACAACATGAAACAGTGAATCATTAACATAGGTCAAGGATAACCCGCCAAGACTTCATGGTAGACAAATCCCCATAAAGTAATTAGGTATACCCCTATCCCAACATGACGTATAATGATAATAAACATTACCCAATGCATTCGAGTGCTATCTAGGCGCACCCAACATAATCATTTCATTGTCATGCTTAAGTGTGCCACATAGATCATACAACATGGATTCATTCCTCATCATAATTTATTTCATGATCAAGGAATGTGGATTGAATACATAAGTACCCAATAAATAGGTATATATGCATAAAGGTGAATACCCATGATAGAATAATGGGTATGGTATTCACTACACAATTTTTTTGGCATGGAAAATCACGGTGAAATTTCAGCAGCATAAAAATGTTACTTAAAAATTCATAAAAATGTTTGATGAGAGTTAAAGGTGTATATAATTATTTATAAATAAAATGGGAATTAATAGGGACATGAAAAATTATATCCTAACTTTATAAATTTTGAAATATAAGTCATAAGGTAATGAAGAAACATGAATAGAGAAAAGAACTCTTACAAAATTTCAGCATAGTAAAAGATGTACATAAAGGATCATGGAAGTATTAATGAGAGTGAAAGGATGATATCATAATTTATACATAAAATGGATAGTAAGGGGAATATAGAATATCATATCCCATCATAAGTAAATAAAAAGTAAAATACATAACATAAAATGAGTGTTCGGTAAAAGAGGATAGTAGAAGATCCATTACTAAAGTGTGTGACTCCAAAGGCTAGGGAGGAGCTTATTGAAAGCTTATGGAACCTTAGAAGGAATATAGGGAGTGGAGGGAAGAGTAAGGACATGATCCAAGGAGTTTGAGTGAAGAGAAATTGTAGCTTGGGTGGGTTTATATAGGAAAAGATGAAGATTTCATTATTATTTTGGTTTTGGCTTCAACATAATAAAATATCCAAAACCAAAAACCATTCCATGGTTTTTCCCATGGTTTTTTCCAAAGGGGAGTGGTTTTTATTATTTTAAAATTCCAAGGGATGAACTTATTAAAATATTACCCTTGGTGATTTGGAGGTGAGTCACACTCTTAAATAAATGATTTTAAAATATTAAAATATATTATAAGTCTTGGAGGATTCATAATAGCTTTACAAAATAAATAAAATAAACTGAAAATCATGTTATTTTAAAGGTAAAACATATATTTGGTCGTGTATCCTATTTATATTACTTATTACATCAATTTTAGGTCATTGTGATGTCATAAAACACAAAGTATATTTATACGGTATTTAATTTTTACCCAAAAAATTGACTCCTTTTGAAAATTGTGAAAAATTCACTATTGAATAATTTCAATGTACAAATTCCAAAAATAATATTCAATTTATCTAAATAATTTTCTAAATATGTGAATTTTTACTTTTAAAATGAAAACTGATATTTATTGAAAATGATGGGTTTTTTGATAATAACATTTTTAACCCTTATAAAAAATACATTTAACTTCATAAAAATTATATGATCATTTATATTTAAAAAAATATTTAATAATAATACTTTTTAAAATAATATTTATTTCAAAGATCCATTAATTCATAAAAATATATGTCTTAATTGAATTTGAATATTAACCAAAAATACTATTTGTGTTTTATTGAAATCAAAATAAAAATCATTTATAAAGTAATAATAATAGGATGAAAATATATTCATTATTCTATATAAAATAATATACATACTCATATTTTTAGGTTCTTGTTACATATCATTTTAATACACCAGTAAATGCCTTAAGGGTAAGGTGCGCGATGGTGGGACTTTTATGGGGTTATTTGGTGAACATGGTTTGGGTGTGATCTCGATCAACTTGAACTTCTCCCATAAACGGTTTCAATCATTCTTAAGTTGTAGGATATAATCTTAGGTTTGATTAAGGAAAAATCCCAAAAATATTATCTTCCTCAGAAGCACTGATAAATGGGATTCATAAGGTACAATTCTACTGGTTGAGGTCATCACTTCCTTTATCTGTGATGATTGGATTTGTTAAAACCCTATATTTATACTAATCATGTGATCATTATTCAACAACTATATTATCAATGGTAATGATACATAATGGTCTTTTAAATCCAATCAAAATAATAATACAAATTAAGTGCATGTGTTTTCTATAACCATATTATATAATAATACATTTAATAAAAATCAAGGGTGATTTTATTTATAATAGTTCGAGTCGTTACAATATTCCCCCCTTAAAAAATTTCACCCTCAAAATTTTATCTTCCCACACTAAAACAGATGAGTTAAACTCTGCTTCATCACTTCCTCTGGTTCCCATGTTGCTTCTTTAAACTTGTGGTTTCTCCGCAACACTTTGACTAGGGGCATTGTCTTATTTCATAGAACTTTTTCTCTATGATCTAAGATCTTCATCGGCTACTCCTCAAAGGAAAGGTCATTCTCCAATGGTACCACCTCTGGATTGAGTACATGTGAGGGTTATGGTATGTACTTTCTCAAGAGGGATTCATGGAATACATCATGTGCTTGAGATAGGTTCGATGGGAGTGTTAGTTGATAGGTCGCCGCTATAATGCGATCAAGGATCTCAAAAGGGCCGATATACCTTGGACTAAGCTTTCCCTTATTCTCAAATCTCATCACCTTCTTCTATGGAGATATAAATAGGAATACCATGTCTCCAACATCAGACTCTAGGTCTTGTCAAGGATTTTCATCATAGTTCTTATGTCAACACGGAGCAACTTAATATGTTGCTGAATGGTTTTAAAATTCTCCACCATTTCCTTAAACATTTCAAGACCAAGTATTTTTTGTTCCCAAACTTCATCCCAACATGTAGGTGTTATGAACCTCTTGCAATAAAGGGCTTTATAGGGAGCCATTTGGATTCTTGAGTGGAAACTATTGTTGTAAGAGAACTCAACCAGAGGAAGATGTTGGTCCCATCCTCCTCTGAATTCAATTGAGAATTATCTCAACATTACCTCAAGTATTTGGATAGTCCTATGAGATTTTCCATTAGTTTGAGGGTGATAAGATGTACTGAAGTTCAACTCAGTGTTGAGAGCATGCTGGAGACTTTTCCAAAACTTAGAGGTGAATCTTGGATCTCTATTGGACACAATTCAAAGTGATACTACATGCAGTCTCACCACTTATCTTATGTACATCTATGCAAGTTGATCCAATGAGAAATCATCTCAAATCACAATGAATTGTGCAGTCTTTTTAAGACTATCCACAACAACCAAGATAGAATTGTTTCCTTTGGATGTCTTCAGAAGTCCGATAAAAAATTACATGGTGATGTTTTCTCATTTCCATGTTGGTATGGGTAATGGCTATATCATCCCCTTAGACTTCTGCCTTTCATCCTTCACTTACTGACATATCAGGCACTTTGATGTATATTCAGTTATCTCCTTCTTCATGTTGTCCCACCAATAGTGCTCTCAGAGATCTCGATACATCTTTGTGTTTTCTGAGTGAATGGAGAAAGTCAAGCTATGTGCATCATCTCATAGTTCTTTATTTAACTTAGGATTTGATGGAACACATATTCTTGACCTAAATCTCCCAATTCCTTCTTCATTAACATTGAACTCTGGGGATTTCCCTTTATAGTTTCCACTTTCTTCTAAATTCTCACATCATCATTTTTAGCATCCTTTAACCTTTCAAGAAGAGATGGTTGAGAAAAAATTTGTGAAAGGATTGATGATCTTCCTTCCTTTATGATTCTCATTGTTGTACCTCTCGAACCCCTCAAGGTTTTATTTTCATGATCACAATCACCCTCATATTTGTCTAATATTGTTTGAAGTGTTTTTGTATGATAGGCACAAGGTTGCCAAGAAAATGGCCGAAGAAAGAATCATCAAGTGGACTGAAATTCAGTCCACCGGCCAACCGGTGTGATAGCACCGGCCAGCCGGTGGACCTGGCAGAGGCATTGCCCACTGCCAGGCTCCACCGGTCAGCCGGTGGCTCTGTCACCGGCCAGCCGGTGGCACCCAGACTCAAGGGGTAGCTACTGCCTTCCCACCGGCCAACCGGTGGCCTCAGCACCGGCCAGCCGGTGGCTCCCAGCCCCAACAGTGATGGCTACTGTCTGCCCACCGGCCAGCCGGTGGCTCTGGCACCGGTCGGCCGGTGCTTCCTAGGCAGAAGGACTTCTCAACATCCAAGGCACCGGCCAGCCGGTGGAGCTGTACCGGCCAGCCGGTAGCCCAGTCAAACTAGCCGTTGGGTTTGACCAGTCAACCTTCTTTTGGCCTCCAACGGCTCCGAGGCCTTTTCCAACGGCTCCGAGGCCTTTTCCAACGGCTCCAAAGCCCTCCAACGGATACTTGAAGGTTCCTAGCCTATAAATAAAGGCCAAGGAAGCCCCGGAACTTCACCCAAGTGCCCGGACATATTGTTGCACATTTGGTGAACCTCTGGCGCTCCACCTTCAAGGATCCTCAAGTGCTCCAATCCAATTTCCAATCCAAGGAGCACCTCAAGAATCTTGGGAGAGCACGCTACATCAACTCCATCATCCAATTGGCGCCCAAGTCTTCCTCCATTACGGTTTTTATTGCATTATTTATTTTAAGCTTAAAATTGGGTTTGTGCCTACAAACCCCAACTCCTTTTCTATTCCTCTCTCTTTTGGGTTTCACATCACCACTAAGGTGTGAAGAGGTTTCTTCAAGCCTTTCCTTTTAAAAGGCTTGTGTTTCGGTGAGCTAGCCTTCACCCGTTAAAAAGGCTAGTGGGTTCTTGCTATTCCATTGAAATCAAGTGGGTTCTTGCTTAACCACCAAAAGCAAGCTGTAATAGGTCCTAGTGCTACCTCAAAGCCTAGTGTGTTTCTTGCTAAAACCATTGAAAAGCAAGCGGTAGGAATCTCTCAACGGTTGAGTTGGGAGCGGAGACGTAGGCCGGGTTTTTGGCCGAACTCCGTTATCAATTTCTTGTGTGATTGCCTCTTTATTTCCGCTGCATTCTTTACTTTGATTTTAATTTGTTAATCATTTTTTAAAAGGAAATTCACCCCCCCCCCCTCTTTCCATCACTCCTTTTTTCTCCGCCTTACAATTGGTATCAGAGGGTAATTTGAGTAATACCTTAAACGGTTTCAAATTAAAGATCCTTTTTTTGATGGCATCTACCTCTTTCGCCCCCGAGGGCTACTCATTGGGTCGGGCTCCATTTTTTGATGGGACCGACTATAATTATTAGAAAACCCGCATGACCACTTTTTTAAGAAGCATAGGATATCCCATTTACAAAATAGTCATGCAAGGTTACACTTTGTCTACCCCCGACGAATCCAAATGGACCCAAGCCGACATTAGAAATTTTGAGCTTGATGGCAAAGCCATGAATGCTCTTCATTGCGGCCTTGACCGAAATGAGTTCAATCGAGTTTCCACATGCACCTCCTCACATGAAATCTGGAAACTATTGGAGGTTACCCATGAGGGGACCACCAAAGTAAAGGATACTCGATTGGACATGTACCGTCAAGATTTTGAATCTTTTTCAATGCATCCAAATGAATCTATTTCTGAAATGTTTACACGATTTACTGACGTGTGCAATGGGAGAAAGTCCCTTGGTGATGATGTTTCAGCCGAGACGATGGTCAAGAAGATCTTATGGGTCCTTCCGAGCTCATGGGCACCAAAGGTGACGGCGATCCAAGAAGCTAAGGACGTCAAAAATATGCCGGTAGAAGAGCTCATCGGATCTCTCATGACTTATGAGATCACAATGAGGAGGCAAGCTCAAAAGGAGGGCACACCAATCAAGACACAAAAGAACATTGCCCTCAAGGTACAAAAAGAAGTAAGCTCCTCCTCATCATCCTCATCTTCCTCATCTACTTCATCTTCAAGCGGCGACTCGGAAATGGAGAATCTCGCCCGCCAAATGCACAAATTTATGAAGAAACACAAGAAGAAGAAGAAATCTCACAAGGCGCGAAAGCAAGAACCCACCAAAAGATCCGAGCCCAAGGTAAAATGCTACGGGTGCGGCGAAAAGGGCCATTACAAGCCCGATTGCCCACTCAACAAAAAACGGGCTAAGGAAAAAGGAAAGAAAAAGGTCCTCAAGGCGACATGGAGTGACACCTCCTCTTCATCATCCTCCTCCTCCTCCTCGAGCGACCAAGGTACAAAATGCCTAATGGCATTTCATGAGGTAACATCTTCCGACTCCTCCTCTTGTTCTTAAAATTCCAATTCTTTAAATCATCTATCTTATGAAGAACTCTCACACGCTAGAGACCAACTAGAAAATGGTTTTCATGAACTTTCTTCAAAATTTGTTGCATTAAAAAAGTCTTTCAAAAAACTTTCCTCCGAAAAAGACCAACTTCTCAAAGAGAAGGAGGAACTCACCCTTAAAATCCAAAATTTTCCAAATGTTGATTCTATGGAATCAACCATCAAAGACCTAAGGGAGACCCTAGCTAAGTTCACCCAAGGGGAACAAAATTTGAACAATCTCCTAGGTTCTCAACGAATTTCAAGAACCACCCAAGGGCTAGGATACACCAACCAAGCTTCCTCCTCTCATGCACCCACTGTTTTTGTAAGGGGGAGCTCTAGTTATAAATTTTGCAATTATTGTAAAAAACCCGGGCACCTTATTTATGAATGTAATTGTAAAAACGCCCGGTATGGTCAACCCAAAAGTTTTTTCTTTTCGGACGAATTCTATAGGAGAAGACCCGCCATGAGACAAGTATGGATTGAGAAATCCCTTCTAGCGAGTCTCTCCGGGCCTAAAATTGTCTCTTTTCAAAATCCCTCTCCCCGGTGATTAGTTATTTTTATTTAGGGGGAGTTGGGTTTGTTTAAGAATTTTCAAACTTTCAATTTCAACACTTGGTATCAAATTTTTTCATTTCAAAATTTTCAATTCAAAATTTTCAATTCAAAATTTTCATTTCAATTTTTTGATTCAAAACTTTCAATTCAAATTTCAAATTTCATTTGGTTTAAAATTCTCATATCTAGTTTTTCAAACCGTTCCCTCAATCAAGTTTTATGCCCCACGCTATTTTGATAATCACAAAGGGGGAGAAATTTCTTGATTGATTGGGGGAGAATCCTTTTCATCATGCTTAGAATTTCCTTTCAATTTCAGTATTTTACTTTGATTGTTTTTGTGATTGTGATCATCAAAATAGGGAGAGATTGTTGTACCTCTCGAACCCCTCAAGGTTTTATTTTCATGATCACAATCACCCTCATATTTGTCTAATATTGTTTGAAGTGTTTTTGTATGATAGGCACAAGGTTGCCAAGAAAATGGCCGAAGAAAGAATCATCAAGTGGACTGAAATTCAGTCCACCGGCCAACCGGTGTGATAGCACCGGCCAGCCGGTGGACCTGGCAGAGGCATTGCCCACTGCCAGGCTCCACCGGTCAGCCGGTGGCTCTGTCACCGGCCAGCCGGTGGCACCCAGACTCAAGGGGTAGCTACTGCCTTCCCACCGGCCAACCGGTGGCCTCAGCACCGGCCAGCCGGTGGCTCCCAGCCCCAACAGTGATGGCTACTGTCTGCCCACCGGCCAGCCGGTGGCTCTGGCACCGGTCGGCCGGTGCTGCCTGGGCAGAAGGACTTCTCAACATCCAAGGCACCGGCCAGCCGGTGGAGCTGTACCGGCCAGCCGGTAGCCCAGTCAAACTAGCCGTTGGGTTTGACCAGTCAACCTTCTTTTGGCCTCCAACGGCTCCGAGGCCTTTTCCAACGGCTCCAAAGCCCTCCAACGGATACTTGAAGGTTCCTAGCCTATAAATAAAGGCCAAGGAAGCCCCGGAACTTCACCCAAGCGCCCGGACATATTGTTGCACATTTGGCGAACCTCCGGCGCTCCACCTTCAAGGATCCTCAAGTGCTCCAATCCAATTTCCAATCCAAGGAGCACCTCAAGAAGCTTGGGAGAGCACGCTACATCAACTCCAACATCCAATTGGCGCCCAAGTCTTCCTCCATTACGGTTTTTATTGCATTATTTATTTTAAGCTTAAAATTGGGTTTGTGCCTACAAACCCCAACTCCTTTTCTATTCCTCTCTCTTTTGGGTTTCACATCACCACTAAGGTGTGAAGAGGTTTCTTCAAGCCTTTCCTTTTAAAAGGCTTGTGTTTCGGTGAGCTAGCCTTCACCCGTTAAAAAGGCTAGTGGGTTCTTGCTATTCCATTGAAAGCAAGTGGGTTCTTGCTTAACCACCAAAAGCAAGCTGTAATAGGTCCTAGTGCTACCTCAAAGCCTAGTGGGTTTCTTGCTAAAACCATTGAAAAGCAAGCGGTAGGAATCTCTCAACGGTTGAGTTGGGAGCGGAGACGTAGGCCGGGTTTTTGGCCGAACTCCGTTATCAATTTCTTGTGTGATTGCCTCTTTATTTCCGCTGCATTCTTTACTTTGATTTTAATTTGTTAATCATTTTTTAAAAGGAAATTCACCCCCCCTCTTGCCATCACTCCTTTTTTTCTCCGCCTTACACTCATGTCTATCCTCTTCAATTCTAAGAATATTGAATCCTTCTCAATTCTCATCAATGATAAAATTATTGGATCCTTTCTACTTAGATCATCCTCCACTTTATTCGCTTAACTAGGATAGTAGTGAATTGAGAAGTCATAGTTCTTGATCATCTCTAACCATATTTGTTAGTGCATATTCAACTCTTTCTATGTGAATATATATTTGAGACTTTTGTTATCTGTATAAATTTCACACCTCTCCCCAAAGAGATAATACTGCCATATTTTCAAAGATAAGATCATCGCATCCAACTCTAGATCATGTGTGAGATAGTTTTTATCATGAACTTTAAATTGCCTTGAGGTGTAAGCAATGAATTTTTCATTCTTCATTAACATACAACTCAATACATTCTTCTAAGAATCGCTAAATACTATGAAAAGTTCTCCACTTGTGATTAGTGTGAGAATATAGGTGGTGATAAGCCGTGTGTTTAACTCTTTGAAGCTTTCATCACATTCATCATTCCAAGAAAACTTAACTCCCTTCCAAGTTAGCATGGTAAGTGGGTTCAACAATTGTGATAAATTTCTCAAAAATCAGTGATAATACCCAGCTAACCTAAGGAAACTACAAATATTTGTCATAGATGTTGGCCTCATCCATCCTTGGATTGCTTTTATATTTGAAGGATCCATAGATATCTCATTTCTTGCGATGATATTCCCCAAGAATGATAATTCCTTCAAATAGAAATCACACCTGTTACACTTGGAATAATGTTTCTCCTTTCGTAAAGTCTTTATCATAGTGTTCAAATGATCCTCATGCTCCTCTTTACTTTTTTAGTTAATTAGGATATCATGTATAAAGACTAACATAAATTTATCGAGGTAATCTCTAAATACTTTATTCATCAAATCCATGAATATTACTATAGCATTAATGAGTCTAAATGGAATCACTATGAACTCATAGTGCCCGTACCTTGTACAAAAAGCGGTCTTGGGGATATCTTCCTTCTTCACCCTTACTTGATAATATCTTGGCCGAAGATCCACCTTGGAGAAATATTTTTTCTCCATGTAGTTGATTGAACAAGTCATCAATCCATGGAAGAGGATACTTTTTCTTTAGAGTGATCTTGTTGATCTCACGATAATCAATGTAAAGGTGCATTGACACATCCTTCTTGATGAAGAGGACCGGTGCACCCTATAGTGAAGCACTTGGGCGTATAAACCCTTTTATCTAGATTCTCTTGTAGTTGTTTCTCTAACTCCTCAAGTTCCACAACAGCCATCCTATATAAAATATTGGATATTGGAAACGCCCTAGGTATAAGCTCGACTAAAAATTCAACATCCCTACTAGGAGGAAGTTTAGGAAATTTCTTGAGAAACACATTAGCGTTTTCCTTCACAATAGGTATGTCTTAAAGGATGACCCTTTCCTTAGGCTCAATCATTTGAGCTAGATATGATTTCCCGTAGACAAATAATATTCATTCTTGAGATGATGGTGTTAAAGAAGATTCATCCTCCTTGCACCTGTATAAAATCATGGGTTTTATTCTCTATACGAAGATTGATTTCCTTCTCGCAACAATTTATGATTGCTCTATATAAGGAAATTCAATCCATGCTGAGAATTACATCAAATTCTACCAAAGGAAGCATGACAAGGTTCGTTGGGAAGTCCAGCCCACAGATTTTGACATGGGAGGAGTTATATACATGGGATGCAATAATTTCCCCATTTTTCATTTTCACCGACATCTCTACTTCCATGCTTTATGGTGTGCTTGAATAGTTATACTAAATTATCATGATATGAAGGAATATGTAGAACTATAGATGATAAACCTACCTTTCACTTTTTGATTCTGGTTCTACTTTATTCAATATAGACTAAGGGATGAGTACTTTTAAACTATTAAACACATAAATGGGAATCCAATAACATTAATGGGATAACTTATAAATTATATTTATCTCCTCAACTTATGATTTTCTAGGCTTCAACCTATATTATCCATGGTCTATTTCCTAACATATATTCTTGTGATTTATTTATTCACTTGATAATGGTTCGTAATGAGCTTATGAATTTACCAAAGCATATCCCCTGAGAGTGTCAAACCAGGTGCACAGTAAGGCATGTTGTCATGTACCAAGTTACCCCGAGTCAAGCTGGAACACCTTGTCGAAGTTGTTACTCCTAGGTAACTATGTTCCATAACCATATTCACTTGTAGTATCTAGACAAGGATGTATTTTCTTTATAAACCACTTACTCTATACTTACCAAAATTTAGGGATGTTTTCTTATACTTAGTCGTATCTTTAAGGATTTCTCTAGAGTTCTCTAATCCTAATCCCAAAAATAACTAAACTTTTATTCTGATAACAACTATAACAACTCTACTCTTTATTACACATTAATACTTGATTTGTTACATAAAATTACACTTAATACAACCCAAAAGATCAATAAGTCTAGTGTCTTTAGGAATTAGGTACATAACATAACATCTTAAACATGGGATACAACAGAATTATTAAAAAATTCACTAAAATTATTTATTGAAAACTTCTTTAACATGCTCAAAATACTCCTTTAAACTTAAAACCGCATGGGATAACCTGAGTACATACATAAGAAAGGGGTGAGCTATAAATCCCGATAAGGGAATAAACATGGAATAAGTGATACATATTAGACAATAAGCGTATCAATGAGGAAAAAAAGGAACATGAATAATAAGGCATGATATAGCATGATAATCATAACATGGGAAATATAGAAAAAACTTAAAACACTGAATCATGAACATAGATCAAGGCTAAACCGCCAAGACGTCATAGTGGAAAAAGTCCCATAAAGGAATCAGTTACACCCCTATTCCAAAATCATCATCATAATTTATTCCAAGATCAAGGAATATGGATTAAATACATTTAAGTCCTCAATCAATGAGTATATGTGTATAAATTTTAATACCCTTGATAGAATAATGGGTATGGTATTCACTACACAATTGTTTTGGCATGGAAAATCATGGTGAAATTCTAACAGCATAACGACGTTACTTAAAAATTAATAAAAATGTTTTATGAGATCGAAAGGGGTCTATCATTATTTGGACATAAAATGGGTAGTAATAGGTACATGGAAAATCATATCCCAACATTATAAATTTTGAAATAGAAGGCATAAGGTAATGAAGAAACATGAATAGAGAAAATAATCCTTACAAAATTTTGACATAGTAACAAGTGTACATTAAAGATCATGGGAGGATTAATGAGACTGAAATAAATATCTCATAATTTATACATAAAATGGATAGTAAGGAGAATATGTAATATCATATCCCATCATAAAATATATGACATAAAAGGAATGTTTGATAAAAGATTGGAAGATCCCTTACCTGAGTGTGTGACTCCAAAGGATATGGATGGGTTTCTTGAAAGCTTGGGGGTTCCTTGAAAGGAATATAAGGAGTGTAGGGAAGAGTAAGGAAGTGCTCCAATGAGTTTGAGTGAAGAGAAATGGTACATTGGGTGGATTTATATAGGAAAAGAGGGAGATTTCTTCATTATTTTGGTTTTGACTTCTACATAATAAAATATCCAAAACCAAAAACCATACCATGGTTTTTGCACATGGTTTCTACCAAAGGGGAATGTGTTTTATTATTTTATAAGTTCAATGGCTGAACTTATTAAAATATTACCCTTGGTGATGTGGAGGTGAGTCATGCTCTAAAAAAATGGCTTTCAAATATTAAAATATATTACAAGTCTTGGAGGATTCATAACTACTTTACAAAATAAATCAAATAAACTTAAAATCACATTATTTTAAAGGTAAAACATATATTTGATCATTGATCCTATTTATATTACTTATTAAATCACTTTTGGGTCATTATGATGTCATAAAACACAAAGTTTATTTATACAGTATTTTTACCCGAAAATTCGAATGTCTTAAAAAATTATGAAAAATTCACCATTGGATAATTTCAATGTTCTAATTCCAAAAATAATATTCATTTCACCCAAATAATTTTCTAAATATATGAATTTTCACTTTTAAAATAAAAACTGACATTTATTGAAAATGATGGGTTTTTTAATAATAACATTTTTTGAACCCTTATAAAAATTATATTTGACTTCATAAAAATTATGTCATTTATATTTAATATAATTTATTTAATAATAATATTTTATTAAAATATTATTTATTTCAAAGATCCACTAATTCATCAAAATAGATTTTCTAATTTAATTTGAATATTAAACAAAAATACTATTTATGTTTTATTGAATCAAAATAAAAATCATTTATAAAGTAACAATAATAGGATGGAAATATATTCATTATTCTATACAAAATAATATATATAATCATATTTCTAAGGTCTTGTTACATATCCCTTTAATACACTAGAAAACACCCTAAGGGTAAGGTGTGTGATGGTGGGACTTTCATGGGGTTATTCGGCGAACATGGTTTGGCCTGTAATTTCGATGAGCTTGAACTTCTCCCATAAAAAGTTTTGATCATGCTTAAGTTGTTGGATCTCAACTTGGGATTAGTCAAGGGAAAATCCCAGAAATGTTATCTCCCTTAAAAGATCTGATAAATGAGCTTCAAAGGGTATGATCCTACTGGTTGAGGTCATCACTTCCTTTTTCTGTGACAATTGGATTTGTTAAAATCCAATATTTATACTAATCATATGATCACTATTAAACAGCTATATTATCAACGGTAATGACACATAACTATGTTTTAAATCCAATGTGCATAACAAGACAAAAGAAGTGCATGTGTTTTTTATAACCATGTTATATAATAAGAAATTTAATAAAAATAAAAGGGGAATTTTATTTATAATAGTTTAGTTCATTACACTTCCTATGTATCCCATTTGGACAGCAATCAAAGCCCATATAGTTTGGTTGGTGTGTTAGACTTAGACCTCATGAAGGCTTCCTATGTATCCCATTTGGATGGGAATCAAATCCCACATAGTTTGGTTGTGAGGAATTGTGCCTATGGAGGCCCTCTAAATGTTTGTCTCATGGGGAATGTGCCCCTTTGAGAGGATTAAGGAATGATTTTAGGGCTTACACCATATAAGAGGATGCCCTGATGGTTGGGTCTATGAGTAATGTCTCGACTCATGGTGATTTGGAGGTTTGGTTGGGGATTACACCTAAAGAGGATGCACATTTAAAGGTTGTATGGTGATATGGTTGGGGCTTATACCAGGTACGAAGTCTTGATGGTCAGCAATTACACTTAGAATGATTCCCAAAGCTTTAGGACCATGCGGATATTATAAAAACTACCAACCTCTAAGCCCACGTGAGTCATTCTCAGTGTGAGAAACAAGAAGAAGCGATATATCTGGGAAACAACACAATCTACTTTGTCTGTGGGTGGATGTGGGAGGGGCTATGGAAGAAGTAGAATGGTGTTTTATGTGACCATCTCCTCTCGTCATTTTTCCCTAGATAGTCACATCTGACTACCTATCAGGATACAGCCCAGGGGTATGGAGGAGGAAGGAATGAAGCGGGAGAGGTCCTGTAAAAGGGATTAGTGGCTTACTCCTATAGGGATTCTCGAGAATTGGTTCATGGGGAAGAGAGGAGGATAAGTCATTATCACTCAAATGGAAAAGAAAAAAGAAAGTGTGGTCATCACCCTCCCTACTAAAAACTATAGGTCCCTAGTTTTATAGAAGATAAGGGAAGGACATGGTCATAGCCCCCATATCTGAGATTGGGAGGTCCCTGACACCACCCCCAGGGTTGAGGTCCTCGTGACTGAGGGAATGCATATCTTCATAAACCCCGAGGAATCTACCCATCAGGTAGGACAAGTGTGGGACACCTCTGATCGATGGAATGCATATATGAATGGGAGACATGTTGATATGTCTCTTACCATGGGTTTTCAAGTTCTAAGTCTTTTTTGGAGGTTTCAATTTGGCCCCCCTAAAATGAGGGATCCAAAGAAAGAGAATCCCTGCCATTGGTGGCTGGAAAGAGGGCTTGGAAGGTCTCACGTAGGTTAAGGCTTGGTGAGAAGGAGGTGCTTCGCGTAGGACTTGGGAGGAGCTAGAAGTTCTTGTCATATAGAGTAGGCATGTGCGAGTTGGAGGTGCCTTGGGTGATGGTTCACTTGGGAAACAATACTTGGGTGAGGCCTTTCTCTAGGTACTAAGGGTCCCCTCAGGCGTCCCTAAAAGGTTCACACACAGGTCCTGGTTTATGGAAGGGACATTCATGCTAGTGGTTGTCAACGAGGGGGGAAAGGGGTCCTTGCACAGGTGTCTTATGTCTCAGACCATGTAGGGACTTATTGCCACTACCCCCCCCCCCTAATTCCCTCTTCTCTTGGATTTTGGAGAGCTAAATTAGGGTTTTTTAAGGACCTGGGTGAAGGGGATGCGCGACCAAATCTTAGAGGCTTCTTCTAATTTTCTTGTCTTGTAGATGAGGATCCCCAAGGTCCTATTTATAGGTAAACATGGGACTATGGATGAAGTAGTTTCCCCACACAGGTAACCAGCATAGGTGATTGGTGTTGGTATCCCGCACAGGGGTGGTCGGTCCTTCAGTTCCTCACAAGAGGGGATGCGTAAGCCTTCTAGTGTGCAAGATGGGTGTGCTCGAGGCACTTTTAAGATATTTCCCTTGATCCTTATGTTGCGGAAACTCCAGGAGTTGCGGTGACAAAACGTGTATGCGGATGAAGAAAAGTCAAAAACAAAAGAAGAGGAAGAACACGAACATAGATATTTTCATGGTTCGGGGAATGATCCCTGTGTCCATGGAGAGGCAAAAATATCACTATAAAATCGAGGAGCATAATTATAGGGAGTATCTTAGAGTTTCTAACGCAAAAAAAAAAACCTATCCTGAAATGGACTAATAAAGAAGATGAATCACTATTCAACCAACCGCATAGAAATTCTGTTGTGTTACAGAAAAAGTTAGCTGGAATTCTGCATCGCTACAGAGTCGCGGCCACCCAAGTCCATGGTGTTATAGTGGCCGATGGTTGGAAGTCCATGGAACTATAGTACTATTGTCCCAATAGTTGAGTGTCTTTCCCCCCACACATGTTCGGCTTAAGAAACTCTCAATGGTGGCTTAATGATTCTGGATCCTGATGGTTATGGAGGTGTCCCAAATTTCAATTAAACTACCACTATTAGGTGAATCAATCGAACTGGAGGTAGGTATGTTAGTTCTTGGAATTATTCATACCCTCAAGGGGTATTAACGAGAGGCATCCCTTGAGTCAAAGCAACGAAAACTAATGGTTTTGGCAAGCATAGAATGAAGGTCCAAACCGAAGGTGAAGATGCTGAAGCTCTAAAGCCATCAAGGCGATCTCAGGAAAAGGCCACTGAGTAGGCCAGGGTTGAGAAAACCACATCTTTCGGACTAAGGTGGTCCAGTCATCATTGGCAAGAGGAGACTCAGGTTTCGGTCACCCAATCCTCTATGAGAGCAAAGAGACCTAAAAAGGCTTAAAAATCAAAGGACATCGGTTCTTCCTCACTACTGACCACATTAATACCAAATTATATGTGACCCCTAGCAATCCAAGCTTGGGAGGGTATATCTTGCTATATTATGGAAATGTGGGTATTCCTCTAGGTTGGTGTGCACATCCAGGAATTGGGAGATATCCTATCACCCCCTATATCCACCTTGATAGTGATTTGACTGAGGTAGGGCATTGTATTCGGGAGTTGGAAATGTCAATATACACAACTGATGATCTATGTCCACCACAAAGTGAGTGTCTAGTATGTTGGATCAAGGAAAAGTTGAGGGGGTAGTTGTTCACACTGAAGAGGAATGGGATGACTACATCAATCCTGATGATATATCTCTCCTTTCTCTCTTTTTTTACTCTTTCAACCACCATAGTTAATATGGAGAGAATTTATCTCACGTTTTAGAGAAGAATAAGTATTAGAGAAGGCACTAGAGTCGCTGATATATGGGCCTACAAGAACCCCCATCGGGGTAGTGGATGAGTCTTCTGGATCCCCAGAACCATCCCTAGGTTAGAGAATAATGGTGGAGGAGATGGAAGAAAGGTATTCTCGACCACCACCTCAAGTATATGTTACTGAGAAGACTAATATGGTCCCTTCATCGTCTCGAGAGAGGTAGCGGAAGAGGGCGGTAAAGTTGGCATGACTTATGCACCACAGTAAGTCTTTATGCTATCATCTGATCTCATTACTTTCTCAACATACTATTTTGATCATTATTTCCTTTTATAGAATATCTATCACTTTCCTTCCTTAAGGGATCTTGCACTGGTCCTTCAAGGATAGAGGGGGACACCCTGGAGGACGCACAGACCTGTGTTGATGAATCCATCCCCTTGATGAAAGAAGCATCAAGAGATATAGTTGTGTTTTCCCCTGTTAATGTAGAGGGGGTATAGGTTCATGGTAATGTCAGATATTCATCATAAGGTGTCATATGTTGGTCACTAACTATATTCTTTACGATATTTTAGATTTTCCACATACACTGGAGGACCCTACAACAACCACCACTGGACCTATCTCCACTTCAGAAGGGGTAGACAGGGAGCCAAGATGGTCCAATGAAGGTGTCGATGTTCACCCTGACCCTGTGGGGTTTGAAGATGTTGGGCCTTCTAAGAAGTTGGCATAAAGAATTTACGGTGGAGACAATTTGGGTCATGAGCCCCGCGTCTCGGATACACCTACTAGTGAGGATACTGCAATATGTGAGGTCTTATATAATTAAATAACGGATGAACTAATGGACTTTGAGGATAGGCTAAAAATAATTAATATTTCAACATCTATGGAGGATTTGGGGGGGTTAATAGGTTATTGGATGGACGTGATTTCTCTCTTTCTTTCATTTTTTTCAAATACTGATGGAAACTTTTCATTTGATGTCTCACATCAAAGCTCAATATGTACAACTTCGTCTGTAGAGAACGTTGCCAAGCCAATTCACGATTGAGGCCTCCAAGTCCATCCTGCTCCCGATACTGAGGAAGTGACAGATGATAATTCTAAAGTGGGTGATTTCTGAGAACCCTTGATCCCAGTTACTGAGAAAACCCATGAGGATGATCCTTATCAGAAGTTCCTTGATCTGAGAACTGAGGTCAGGAGTACTAGGGAGTCATCAATCCCAATAGTTGACCAAACAACAAGTGAGTGTTAATAACCATTTTGGTTACCTTCACTTCCTTTATTGTCTGTTAACCTCATGATGTTGACGAGGGGTGTCACCTGCTATTTAGTTTCATCGACTTCAATGGATGAGCATGAAGTGGGGGCTTCTATGCCAGTTCAGTCAACACTGGTATGTGAAACTGAGATTGTCATAGAGGGAGAGTAACAATATGACTCGTTAAGCATACTAATACCAGAATACATATCTCCCTATGAGAGAATCTCATAGTCTGACTTGGAGATACAGGATGCTCTTCGTACTACACATCGCATCATTTGGTGAGACATCTGGAAGATAGTTGCGGAGACGCCTCTTGAAGATCTATCATCGTGACTTTACTAACTTACAACCATGTTTTCCTTTCTATGGTATATTAGGTTGGATTACCACATGATCCACCATGCTATAAAGTCAATCTTCCAAAAAAGGGAAGAGAATCAAAGGTCGTAGCGGGTTGAGGCACGGTCAGTAGGCCAATCTAATGATATCAGGGATGTTTTGTCCCAAGCAGAGCGAAATCATGCCAAGTAGATAGAGGAGAATCAGCGTCATCTAGATGATAAATCTCTCCAAATGGTACATCTTCAAGAAGAACTAAATGTCATACGAGAAGAGATTGTCCAAATCCACCATTCCTTGAAGAGGGTCCTGGAATAAGGTGAAGATTTTGTGGTTGTGGAGAAAGAGAGGCTTTGTCACGCTGAAGAGGCCATTGCCACACAACTAACCAGGTTATAGCAAGATGAAAAAAATGTTTGAGCCATAGTTCAACATATCAAAGCCTATATTGAGTAACACTTGTAAATTTTGGAAGAGGCTCCAAGATGTGGAAGTTTCTATGAATTATAGAACGTAAATGGAAAGGTTTTTTTATTTATAATCACTTGTTCATGTATTCCTATCCTTGTCACAATTGTAATATAACAATAAAAATGAATCATTTGATTGAACTCCATCGCGTTATAATTACAATGATAAAGGTGAGGGAGCACTCTAATTTTTGCCTAATCTATGGGGCCTAGTGAGTGTAGTTTGAATGTTGCTAGGATCATATGGAAAACCCTACAAACTTTGTGTATTTTTTTATCATAGCCCTAATTTTTTCCAAAGTACAATATGAAGAAGACTTAGCGAGCAAGACATGGATTTTTCTTAGGATTCCATTTGTGGGTTTTTGACCTAACTACTTTTGTGCCTTTTACTTTATATTTCTTGATTTTTTCTTAAACCGTGTGGAGTGCAGGTCTAATGAGATGAGACTCAACTTTTTCTCAGGGTTCCCTTTGTGGGTTTTCAACTTGACAAGTATTATTTCTTTTTTGTGGGCAGTTTGAAGTCTTGCAACTCGGACCAATGTGACTGGTGTTTTAGGTCAAATAGGTCTAACCATGAGTTTTTTAATGATGATCCAAACAAGTATTGTTGGTCAAGAATACTCCGAAATTTCTCCAAATACCCGAAGAGAAATTTTGAGTCATGATTTTTTAGTTTTCGAATCTAAAACATGATATGAGAAAAGTATGTGAGGGATAGCCATAGTCCAAGTTTGAGAAGCAGTTTCTAGCAAAATATTGTCAAGGACTAAGGGAATATAGGAGGTCTCTATTAAGGATGAATGTGCAACTAGTTGACAAACCCATCTTGTGGGGCGACTTTATGAAAAGCCAACTAGGTCGTGTTACTACATAGTCAAACAGCGGCATCCTCTGGCTGACAAACCCCTTTGGTGGGAAACTTTATGCAAAGCTAACTGGGGTGTGTAACTTCATATTTGGACAAAGGATATCTCAAAAATTCTGACATTCTATTACCAATAGTTGGGAAATTTGTGAATATCTGAATTTCTCAAGACCATGAAGAGTGGTTTTCCAAGTAAAGGTGTTTGATAATGAAGAGTGCATCTATATTGGCATTGGACATGAATGGAAAACTGCTCCTACATGAATTTGGATCATGTGAAGGAGGGAACATTCTGTTGAAAGACCCATTCCATAGGGGAAGGCCCCACTCTGACAAGGGTAAATATATCATGTAGTTTAATGTTGTGTGACTAGGACATAGATTGTGGAGTTTAAGGTCTTACGGTGAGGACTACAGTTTAATGTCTCATGACTAGGAAGTTAGGTTATGCAGTTTAATGTCATATATAAAGGACATTGGGGGATATAATTTAAGAACTTTTATATTTGACTAAAAGGTTAATGATTCTCCCTTTCATGATAATCTATTGGGGAATGTGCCATCATGTTCAGATATGGAGGGGGAAAGTTGTAAGATGTAATCTGAGGGCTTCCAGATCTGAAGAGTGATATGGAGGAAAGAGCTCATGGAAATAGAAGAGGTATCTCCTAGGGATGAATGTACCTCTGGTTGAAACCCCATTTTTTGTGGGTGACATTATGCAAAGCCAATGGGGACGTGTTACTACATAGTCAAATAGTAGAATCTTTTGGTTGATAGTCCATTTATGTGGGAGAATTATACAAAGCCAACTGGGGCATGTTATTACACAGTCAGACAAGGGAGTTCTCAAGAATTTTGATATTCTATTGCCGATGGTCGAAGGAATTTTATGGAGATTCAAATTTCCCTAGACGCAAATTTTGATTTGTGGAAGGAAAGTGTTTGAATATGGAAGGAGCATTTCAAGTCAAAATTACCCAAGAATGGGAGAAAAAGTTTCCTACATAGTTCTGACCCGATCGCGGGAAAAGAGGGGGTTTCTCTTTTTTTTGATACTGGTCCCAAAGCACAAGGTCCAGGCATCGCTACATCACTCATGTGGATGAGAATCAAGTCATACGTAGTTCGGGAAAACAATGTAGTTTAAGGTCTTGTTGTCAGGACCTATTGTGTGTTTTAATGTCATGCAATGAGGACGTTATGGTGTTTGTAGTTTTAGGTCATATGACTAGCACCATGGTATTTTGGAAACAATGAGTAATATGAGGCCTACCTAACCAAGGATGTTCCGACATACATCGTACATGAGGGAGGAACTTGTAAACCCTAATCTTGGGGGTTCTCAGATCAAGAAAAGTGACATGGGACAAGCATGTGAGGGATTACAGCAGACTGTGGTCGAATAGAGGGTTCCATCAAGATGGATTCAGGGCTTACGAAGATAGAAGAGGCTTCTATCTAGGATGAATATACTTCTGGTTGATAGGCCCTTTATGTGGGTGACTTATGCAAAGCCAACTAGGGAATGTTACTACATAGTCAAACAGTGGCATCCTCTGGCTGACAGGCCCTTTATGTGGGTGACTTATCCAAAGTTGATTGGGGAATGTTACTTGATAAAACACTATTTTGTTGAATATTTTATTGATAATAAATGATATAATTTCCTCACATTGTGTTAAATATGTTTATTTATAAAATATTTGGGATTTGATCATTCATTTGAAAATTTGGTGAAAATTCAAGTTTTACCATTTATAGTGCACTGTAGTATTTAGAAGATAAATATTTTTATATTTATTATTTGAAATTTAAATTTTGTAACAGTGTTCCTAACGTAATTTTCTACAACTTTTATTCAGGACACTAGAGCTAAAGAGTGCATTTGGTTGTTGAAAATGGGCCATGAAGTCAAAGTTGGGCTGGACTCGAAAGAATGGACATGGGTTCTGTATTTGGGTCATATCTTCTCCATCCGGGCTTAGATTAAGACCAAATTTTGAGGAAATCTCTGGGACATTATTTGGCAAAAATCATCCTTATAAAAGTCCAGACAATCTATGAATTTTGGAGGCCAAATGGGCAGTGAAATTTGCATTAAAATATTTGGCTGAGATTTTCCATTCAGACTTTAAACCTCTTTAAACCTAGCCTCCCCTCCACTCTATAAATTAGTTTTTTTCTCATTTGGAGGGGTTGGGACGTGCATTAGGAGATTGGAGGAAGATGAGAATTTGTTTCACCCGAATTCTCCAACCATTTTAAGAGGGGTAGCTCTTGAAGCAAGGATCCCCTCATCGAAGCCTCCTCTTCTTCATTTTGTAATGTTTTCATTTATGTAATAAACTTCTTTGATCTTCTTTTATTCCTCATATTTTCTTCTGTTTTTTTTAAATTTCTTCTTCTGTTAATCTTCCTAATTGGGTTGGAATTCTTGAGTAGAAGAGTTATTGGGTTATACCCATTATAAACCTTTGCACATGCAAAACGCTTCTACGATGATTACGCCACCCATAGAAGAGTAGTCTTTTAGTAATCGATCTATCTTCTACCATATTCATTTAATTATTTTGAATCATTGAGATACTGTAATTCACTTAATATGATCCATGAATTTTGTTTTTAAATTGTAAGAAACTAAGCATGCAATTAAACAATTAACACAAAAACAGGCGAGGTCGGGATTTTGTGTAAATTGTGAGAGCGTGATCTTAATCGGTAATATAAGACCATACGGGATAAATTTTTAGAGTTCAAATGTAATCCCTAAACACAATTCATCCTCATTTCCAGAATGGATATCTGCCTTAATTTACCACTGACCATAAATTATCCTTAGAACATCAATCAAAGTAGGATGTTGCGATTACATGTTCTGAAGATAACCTAGGGTTTAATTAACTTCATCTTTCTGGTAAGGTTAATTCTCGTAGGGTTCGGGGGTTAACAAGTTAAGGGGTCATAATTAATTGGATGTTAATGTAAATGATAATGATAAATAATTTATTGAAGAGGTAGAGTTAGATCGATTACGCCTTTTAAAATATTTTCTAAAAAAAATCTTCTTGTTGTGTCTTTTTAATCAAACTTCATTTCAAAATTAAAAACAAAAAAAAGGCAATCTTTTTCTAGAAAACTTCTTCAAGTTTTATAAACTATAAACAAAGACCCCCCATCCTTTCAAGTAGTGTTTTTATTCTCCTTTATTTTATTTTTATAATGCCTCTAAAAAGTTGATTTAATTCACCTCCTCCTTTGAGAGACAACCTTGGTCAGTCACTCTGCTGCACCTAAGTACCCCAAAATCACACTAATCATTTGAGGGCGCCCACGACAGTGCTCTTACAAATTGGAACCATTTCCGGGGAGGCATGTAATTATTTAAACCAATTAGAGGTATTTATTTTAGATTTTATTCTCTTCCTCTCTTCTTTCTTCCTTCTTTACCCAATCTGATTTTTTTTCTTCTTCTTTTATTTTCTTCTACTTATTTTTGGGCCATCAACTCAAACTTCTAATTTTTATTTTACTATGGTCCACTTTTTTCCTTTTCATATTTCATTGATTTATGACACGAACTAATCTCAAAGATCTCTTAGATCTTGACCCTGAGATTGAACGCAGCCTTAGGGCACGAATCAGACATTCTCAGTCTACAGAAAGTTTCAATATTCAATCAGTTGGTGAATTCCTCTCTTCTGGAAACATTGACATTGGAAGCAATTCAAATTCAAACATAAAAAAAGAACCAATGGATAGAAATAATAACAATGAGCTAAATAGAACCATTCGAGAATTGGCTGCACCTGATATTAACTATCAACCAAATTTTATTGCATACCCAAATCTTGAATCGGACTTTAAACTAAAATATGGGTTAATTCACTTAATTCCAAAGTTTCATGGCCTCTCTGGTGATGATCCTAATAAACATTTGAAAGAATTTAATGTGGTTTTCTCAACCCTAAAACCTAGAAATGTCTCTGAAGATCAAATCAAATTAAGAGCATTCCCATTTTCACTTGATGGAGCTACAAAGGATTGGATGTACTATTTACAACCTGAAGATGTAACATGTTGGAACGATTTGAAACATTTTTTCTTGCAGAGATTTTTTCCAGCATTGAGGACCACTTCTATTCATAAGGAGATCTCAAGGATCAAGAAAGCACAAGGGGAGTCAATGTATGAGTACTGGGAGCGATTCAAGAAGTTTTGTGCAAGCTTTCCACATCACCAAATCAGTGAGCAACTCCTCATTCAGTACTTCTATGAAGGACTCACACCTATGGAGAGGAGCATGGTGGATGCCGGAGCAGGAGGGGCATTGGTGGACAAGACACCAGTAGTTTCACATGCATTGATCGACAAGATGGCCCAAAACTCCCAACAATTTGGCGATAGAGGTACACCATATGTCAGGGGAGTACATCAGGTAAGTCCTTTTTCTCTTGAAAGTCATTTGATTGATACAAAGTTGGAAGAATTGACCACTATGGTGAGGCAGATTGCCTTGGATCAAAAGACATCCCAACCCCCTCCTTCAAGGCCTTGTGGTATTTGTACTAAGACAAGCCACCCAACTAACTGTTGCCCACAACTCCAAGAAACAGAAGATTGTACAGCAGTGTTCCTTGGGAGACCATATCAGCAACAACAACCATATCCCCAAAAGAAGTTTGATCCAACATACAACCAAGGGTGGAAGGATCAATCAGACATGAGGTATGGCTCTGGGCAACAACAAAGGCCCCCTTTTCAACCAAACTTCCAGCAGCCTCCACCTTACCAACAGGGTTTCCAACAACCCCAAAAGAGATTTGAAGCTCAAACATCAACAAGTCAGCAACAAGGGAATCTCAAACACAAGGTAGACTCTAACACTGATGATCTTTTGAAAAAAATTGTTCTTAATCAACAGAATGAGTTGAAGAGTCAAGGTTCAGAGTTGAGGGATTTGAAGACTCAAATGAGCCAGATTGTCACCGCCCTCCATGAACTTGTGAGTAATAATTCTGGAAATATACCTTCCCAGCCCACTCCAAATCCAAAAGGGAATGTCAGTTCCATCACATTGAGAAGTGGGAAGCAAATGAACGATACATCTATACCTACCATTCCACTGGGATTCACATCAACTCCAGAGAATCCGCATTCCATACCAACTGATAAGCAATCCAAGGATAAAGATAAAGGTAAGAAAAAAATTGATGATGTTCCTCCTAGACCCCTTCCTTTTCTAAACAGGGTTGTTCAAACCAAGAAGATGGCTGAAGAAGCAATGAAAAAGGAGGTTTTGGACACATTCAAGCATGTGGAGATCAACATTCCTCTACTTGAAGCCATTAAACAAATCCCAAGGTATGAAAAATTCTTAAAAGAACTCTGCACCAATCGAAGAGGGATTAAGAGAAATGAGAGGATCAACCTTGGAAGGAATGTCTCCGCACTCATTACACCAACTCTAGCAATTCCAACAAAGTGCAAGGATCCTGGGACATTCACCATCCCATGTACCATAGGGGAGTTGCACTTCTCTGATTCTCTTTGTGATTTAGGAGCTTCAATAAATGTGATGCCTCATTCTGTATTCTCTTCTTTACAGGTTGGTGAGTTGAAACCGATGAGAGTAGTGGTACAGTTGGCAAATAGAGCTACGGCATATCCAGCGAGAGTTCTTGAGGATGTACTTGTTCAGTTAAGAGACATGATCTTTCCAGCAGATTTCTATGTGCTTAACATAGAGGATGATCAGGTAAGTTCTCATGCCCCCATTATTTTAGGTAGGCCCTTCCTTAAAACTGCAAAAACTATCATAAATGTCAATGAGAGTAAACTTTCCATGGAATTTGGGGATGAAGTTGTGATATTTAATGTTATGGATTCCATGAAGTACCCCTCAAAGGATCATTCTGCATTTTTTATCTCCCATTTTGAACCACCAAGTAAAAACACCATGGAATTGTATTTTCCTATGCTTAGGGAGATTATGAGTATTGGTTCTAGTTTGATATCTAAGAGTACTTCCAAACCCGTTTCAAAGGAACAAGACTCTCTAAGATTTGATTTTGAAATGGAATTATATTCTAATTTTGATCATGTGAACTCTAATTATGACATGGTTGTTGAGTATGCTGATGGATTTGATGCTTTATTCTCTGATTGTGATGATTTCTATTCTGATATTGATGCTCTTTGTGCACATATTTCAGTTCCTTCTATGTTTCCATCCATACACCACCCCCTACACTGAAACTCAAGCCATTGCCACCAAATATCAAATACTCATACTTGTTAAGTGGTGAAAAATTACCTGTTATCATTGCTAACAATCTCCCTTTTGAACATCAAGAAAAACTTTTGAATCTTTTGAGGGAGAACATCAGGGCAATCGGGTGGACCTTGGCTGACATATCAGGTATTAGCCCCTCCATTTTCATGCATAGGATTCTTTTGGAGGATGGGGCTAAACCGGTGAGGCAACCACAAAGGAGACTCAATCCAACCCTTCTGGAGGTTGTTAAAAAAGAGGTTGAAAAATTGCTTGAGGCAGGTATAATTTACCCTATTTCTGACTCACAATGGGTTAGCCCTGTCCAGGTTGTACCAAAGAAAATTGGTTTCACTGTTATAAAAAATGAAAATGATGAGTTAGTTTCTATGAGAGTGCAAAATAGTTGGCGAGTGTGTATTGATTATAGGAAACTAAATCAATCCACTCGTAAGGACCATTTCCCACTTCCATTCATTGAATAGATGCTTGAGAGACTTGCAGGTAGGACACATTACTGATTCTTGGATGGTTTCTCTGGCTATTTTATGGTTCCCATTGCAGTAGAGGACCAGGAGAAGACGACATTCACCTACCATTAGGTACCTTTTCTTACTGAAGGATGCCATTTGGACTTTACAATGCCCCAGGTACCTTCCAAAGATGCATGGTGAGTATTTTCTCAGATTTCATTGAGACCTGCATGGAGGTATTTATGGATGATTTTACAGTTTATGGATCCTCATTTGATGAATGTCTCTCTAGTTTGGGTGATGTGTTGCATCGTTTTATTGAGAAGAATCTGGTCTTAAATTTTGAAAAATGTCATTTCATGGTCGAAAAGGGAATTGTCTTAGGTCATATAGTCTCACAACATGGCATTGAAGTTGATAAATCTAAGGTAGACATTATTTCATCCTTTCTATATCTTATATGTGTGCATGATGTTCGATCATTCCTTGGACATGATAGATTTTATCAACGCTTCATCAGAGATTTTAGTAAGATCGCTCTACCCTTATCTCAATTGCTTCAAAAAGATATTGACTTCAATTTTGATGATTCATGTAGGGTATCATATGATGAGCTAAATAAGTGTCTGACCACTCCACCGATTGTACAGCCCCTGCGGTGGGACCTTCCATTTGAACTTATGTGTGATACATCCAACTTCGCGGTTGGAGTTGTCTTATCTCAGAGGGCGGAGGGACGTTCACATGTGATTTCGTATGCGTCGAGGACATTGGATTCTACCCAATCAAACTACACCACAACAGAAAAGGATTTTCTTGCTATTATATTTGATTTAGATAAATTTCGTTCATATTTATTGGGATCTAAAGTAGTTGTTTTTTCCGACCATGCAGCTTTGAGGTACCTCCTAAAGAATCCATATGCAAAGCCACGACTTATCCGTTGGATACTCCTTCTTCAAGAGTTTGACATCGAGATAACGGACAAGAAGGGGTCAGAGAATTTGGTGATAGACCACATGAGTAGGCTTACTCACACACCAGAGGGTGACACCTTGGACCAGGTACCACTTCGGGACACTTTCCCCGATGAGCATCTCCATACCATCTCAGGTACGCATCCTTGGTATGCTGATTTAGTTAATTACATTGTTTCCTCTAAAATCCCAGCAAATTTGAAGAAGCATCAACTCCAAAAATTAAAAAGTGAGTCTAGGTTTTATGTGTGGGATGATCCTTACCTCTGGCGCATGTGTAGTGACCAAGTCATTAGGAGGTGTGTTCCCGATCATGAGTTTGAGTCTGTTTTGCATTTCTATTATACACTTGCTTCTGGTGGACACTTAGTACCCCAACGGATAGCTATGAAGGTTTTGAATCTGGATTATATTGGCCTAGATTATTCCATGATTCCCATGTGTTTTGTAAGTCATGCTCTCGTTGCCAACACACTGGGAACATTTCTAGGAGAAATGAGATTCCCCAACAACCTATACTATTCTGTGAGATTTTTGATGTATGGGGAATTGATTTTATAGGTCCTTTTCCTAGTTCATTTGGATTTTTGTATATTTTGTTTGTTGTTGATTATGTGAGTAAATGGGTGGGGGCCAAGGCCACTAGGACTGATGATTCTCATGTTGTAGTGGATTTTTTCAAGGCTCAAATTTTCTGCAGGTTTGGAGTACCAAAGGCCATCATCAATGACCAAGGGACACACTTTTGCAATAGTAATTTTGCTTCCCTCCTTCGAAAGTATGGGGTGACACACAAAACATCAACACCATACCACCCCCAAACAAATGGTCAGGCTGAGGTTTCAAATCATGAGTTGAAACAAATTTTGGAGAAAACTGTGCATCCAAATAGGAAGGATTGGAGCAAGCGCTTGGATGATGCATTATGGGCTTATAGGACAGCATACAAGACACCCAATGGTATGTCCCCATTTCGGATTGTTTTTGGGAAAGAATGTCATCTCCTCGTGGAAGTAGAGAATCGGGCATATTGGGCTATAAAGAAATGAAACATGGATTTGGCCCAAGCTAGAATTCAAAGGAAGTTGCAAATTCAAGAGTTTGAGGAGATTTGACTGTCATCATATGAGAACTCAAGGCTCTACAAGGAAAGATAAAAAGCAGCTCATGACAAAATGATCCAACAAAGGGAGTTTCATGTTGGAGAGAAATTCATTCTCTATAGTTCACGACTGAAGCTGATTCCTGGTAAGTTGTGTTCCATATGGTTAGGTACTTATGTTGTGACTAATGTTTTTCCTTATGTTGCAGTAGAGATCACCTAAGAGGACAGAAGGAGCTTTACAATCAATGGGAAACGTTTGAAGAGATACATTGAGGGACTTCCTACTAATGCAGTGTATTTGGTCACACTGCATGACCCCATCATCACTTGAGCACACCAGGCTGTTCCTAACCCTTTCACTTTTATATTATTTGTCTTATTTAAAAATTCTTCATTTCATGTCCATATATCATCTCATGGGTTCACATTGAGGACAATGTAATATTTTAAGTGTGGGGGAGGGAACCTTTTAGTTTAGTAATTTTAATTGTTTTCCTGTTTTAAAAAAAACAAAAAATTGTGTGTTTTTTAAATTTTGTGTGTTTATTTTTCAATTTTCTTTGTGTTTTTGAAATTTTTGAGCTGAAATGATTGTCATCATAATTTTGAAATGCATATCAATGAGTGAAACAATTTGTCCCATGAAACTGAGCTTAAATGAATGCTGAAAATGTCTTTGTTTCAAGTTCAAATATTTAGCAATTTCATGAAAAGTACACAAAATTTTGAATCTAATGTCACATCTCACTGTCTTTATATTTGAAATCACATTCCTCTGAGGATTTTGAACCATTATTTTCATAGTCTTTACATTCACCTCACTTCTTGAGAGAACCAAACCATGCTTGATTTAACCAGAATTTGATCTATTCCTGACAAAACTTGAGGGTTTGAGGTACTTATGTTTAAATGATTGAGGCATTTGTTTGGTATTAAAGCCCCTATTTCAAAGAATCCTTTTTTTATAATGGCCTACCTTGAACATTTAATCCTTTTAGCCCTTATAATCCATGCATAGCCTGTTAGGTTAGCCACATTACAAGCCAATTTTTCCTATCCAACCAACTCTTGAAGTGAAATTGCATAATCTAGTTGATCTTAAGTGTGGGGGAAGCTATATTGTGTTGTTATACCACATTCTGTGATACTTTGGGTGGAAAATTAAATTTTGAAGAGATGTGTTTGCGGCTGATGAAAATCATTATATTGAAAGATGTGCCTTTTCTGGAGATTTCAAGACAAGTGAAGCTGTGCCTTTTCTAGAGCTTTCATGACAAGTGAAGCTGTGTCTTTTCTGGAGCTTCTAATTGAGGTGGAAATATATGCCAATCTCGAGCTTTCAAGGAAATCATGTTTGAGAATATTGAAATTTTTTATGCTGAAATGATGAATGGTGTAAACTTTCCATGACATTTCATGATGATGGAGCTGAATTGATACTTTGGGGATTAAGTAGAAGACCATATTTAAGTGAAAATTAGATTAATGCAATTTTGCTTCAAAAAGAGTCAAGCCCTCCTCATTCAGCCTCAGAGTTTTTCACATCTTAATCCTACCAACTGAAAACCACAGAACAACCCTAAAAAGTCCTCATGATAAACATATGTCCTTGACTCACATCAGGTAGTGATATAGGAATTTATCAAGCCTATGGTGACCCTTGTATGAGTATGGATGAGAAATACATTGCAAAAAAATTGACATTTGTGTGATAAGAGAAAATTCAAGCGAGGTAAGTGTTTTGTGCATGGGAGGATCAATAAAGTAGAAATATATTAAATGATATAAATGAAGAACTTAAAATAATGGTTTTTATGAGGCATGATATATTTTGTTTCTTGTTGTGTAATTTTTTGATCTCAAGGATATGTGTTTTTAAAATTGGTTTAGATTTGATATTGATGTTTACTTGACATGAGGTTTTGCCCAAGAGTGCAAAAGGGTAAGTGTGGGGGAGTTGATAAAACACTATTTTGTTGAATATTTTATTGATAATAAATGATATAATTTCCTCACATTGTGTTAAATATGTTTATTTATAAAATATTTGGGATTTGATCATTCATTTGAAAATTTGGTGAAAATTCCAGTTTTACCCTTTATAGTGCATTGTAGTATTTTGAAGATAAATATTTTTATATTTATTATTTGAAATTGAAATTTTTTGAAAGTGTTCCTAACTTAATTGTCTAAAACTTTTATTCATAACACTAGAACTAAAAAGTGCATTTGGTTGTTGAAAATGGGCCATGAAGTCAAATTTGGGTTGGACTCGGCAGAATGGACATGGGTTCTATATTTGGGCCATATCTTCTCCATACGAGCTTAGATTGAGTCCAAATTTTGAGAAAAGCTCGAGGACATGATTTTTCACAAATTATCCTTCTAGAAGGCCGGCCAATTCATGCGTTTTGGAGGCCAAATGGTCAGTGCAAGTTGCATTAAAATATTTGGCTGATATTTCCCATTCACGCTTTAAACCTCTTTAAACCTAGCCTCCCCTCCACTCTATAAATTAGTGTTTTTCTCATTTGAAGGGGTTGGGACGTGCATTAGGATATTTGAGGTAGAGGAGAATTTGTTTTACCCAAATTTTCCAACCATTGTAAGAGGGGTAGCTCTTGAAGCAAGGATCCCCCCATCGAAGCCTCCTTCTCTTCTTTATTTTGTAATGTTTTCATTTGTGTAATAAACTTCTTTGATCTTCTTTTATTCCTCATATTTTCTTCTGTTTTGTTTAAATTTATTCTTCTCTTAATCTTCCTAATTGGGTTGGAATTCTTGAGTAGAAGCGTTATTGGGTTATACCCATTATAAACCTTTGCACATGCAAAATGCTTCTACGATGATTACGCCACCCATGGAAGAGTAGTTTTTTAGTAATCGATCTATCTCCTACCCTCTTCATTTAATTATTTTGAATCATTGAGATACTGTAATTCAATTAATATGATCCATGAATTGTGATTTTAAATTGTAAGAAACTAAGAAAGCAATTGAACAATTAACACAAAAACACGCAAAGTCGGGATTTTGTGTAAATTGTGAGAGCGCAATCTTAATCGGTAATACAAGACCATACGGGATAAATTTGTAGATTTCAAATATAATCCCTAAACACAATTAATCCTCATTTCCAGAATGGATATGTGCCTTAATTTACCACTGACCATAAGCTATCCTTAGAACATCAATCAAAGTAGGATGCTGCGATTACATGTTCCGAAGATAACCTAGGGTTTAATTAACTTCATCTTTGTGGTCAGGTTAATTCTCATAGGGTTAGGGGGTTAAAAAGTTAATGGTTCATAATTAAGTGGATGTTAATTTAAATGATAATGATAAATAATTTATTGAAGAGGTAGAGTTAGATCGATTACGCCTTTTAAAATATTTTCTAAAAAAACATCTTCTTGTTGTGTCTTTTTAATCAAACTTCATTTCAAAATTAAAAATAAAAAAAATGCAATCTTCTTCCAACAAACTTCTTCAAGTTTTATAAACTATAAACAACCACCCCCCATCCTTTCAAGTAGTGTTTTTATTCTCTTTTATTTTATTTTTAGAATACCTCTAAAAAGTTGTTTTAATTCACCTCCTCCTTTGAGAGACAACCTTGGTCAGCCACTCTGCTGCACCTAAGTACCCCAAAATCACACTAATCATTTGAGGGTGCCCACGACAGCGGTCTTCCAAATTGGCGTCGTTATCGGGGAGTCAAGTAATTATTTCAACCAATTATAGGTATTTATTTTACATTTTATTCTCTTCCTCTCTTCTTTCTTCCTTCTTTACCCAATCTGATTTTTTTTTCTTCTTCTTTTATTTTCTTCTACTTATTTTTGGACCATCAACTCAAACTTCTAATTTTTATTTTACTATGGTCCACTTTCTTCCTTTTCATATTTCATTGATTTATGACATGAACTAATCCCAAAGATCTCTTGTATCTTGACCCTGAGATTGAACGTAGCCTTAGGGCATGAATCCGACATTCTTAGTCTATGGAAAGTTTCAATATTCAATCAGTTGGTGAATTCCTCTCTTCTGGAAACATTGACATTGGAAGAAATTCAAATTCAATAATAAAAAAAGAACCAATGGCTAGAAATAATAACAATGAGATAAATATAACCATTCGAGAATTGGCTGCACCTGATATTAACTATCAACCAAATTGTATTGCATACCCAAATCTAGAATCAGACTTTGAACTAAAATCTGGGTTAATTCACTTACTTCCAAAGTTTCATGGCCTCTCTGGTGAGGATCCCAGTAAACATTTGAAAGAATTTAATGTGGTTTTATCAACCCTAAAACCAAGAAATGTCTCTGAAGATCAAATAAAATTAAGAGCATTTTCATTTTCACTTGAAGGAGGTGCAAAGGATTGGATGTACTATTTACAACCTGAAGATGTAACATGTTGGAACGATTTGAAACGTCTTTTATTACAGAGATTTTTTCCAGCATCGAGGACCACTTCCATTCGTAAGGAGATCTCAGGGATCAAGAAAGCACAAGGGGAGTCAATGTATGAGTACTGGGAGCGATTCAAGAAGTTGTGTGCAAGCTGTCCACATCACCAAATCGGTGAACAACTCCTCATTCAGTACTTCTATGAAGGACTCACACCTATAGAGAGAAGCATGGTGGATGCCGCAGCAGGAGGGGCATTGGTGGAAAAGACATCAGTAGATGCATGTGCATTGATCGACAAGATGGCCCAAAACTCCCAACAATTTGGAGATAGAGGTACACCACATGTCAGGGGAGTACATCAGGTAATTCCTTCTTCTCTTGAAAGTCATTTGATTGATACAAAGTTCAAAGAATTGACCACTATGGTGAGGCAGATTTCTTTGGCTCAAAAGACATCCCAACCCCCTCCTTCAAGGCCTTGTGGTATTTGTACTGAGACAAGCCACCCAACTGATTGTTGCCCACAACTCCAAGAAACAGAAGATTGTGCAGTAGTGTTCCTTGGGAGACCATATCAGCAACAACAACAACAACCATATCTCCAAAAGAAGTTTGATCCAACATACAACCAAGGGTGGAAGGATCAATCAGAAATGAGGTATGGCTCTGGGCAACAACAAAGTCCCCCTTTTCAACCAAACTTCCAGCAGCCTCCACCTTACCAACAGGGTTTCCAACAACCCCAAAGGAGATTTGAAGCTCAAACATCAACAAGTCAGCAACAAGGGAATCTCCAACACAAGGTAGACTCTAACACTAATGATCTTTTGAAACAAATTGTTATTAATCAACAGAATGAGTTGAAGAGTCAAGGTTCAGAGTTGATGGAGTTGAAGACTCAAATGAGACAGATTTCCACCGCCCTCCATGAACTTGTGAGTAAGAATTCTGGAAATCTAGCTTCCCAACCCACTCCAAATCCAAAAGAGAATGTCAGTACCATCACATTGAGAAGTGGGAAGCAAATGAAAGATACATATGTACCTACCATTCCACCGGGATTCACCTTAACTCCAGAGAAGTCGCATTCCATACCAACTGATGAGAAATCCAAGGAGAAAGATGAAGGTAAGAAAAAAATTGATGATGTTCCTCCTAAACCCCTTCCTTTTCCAAACAGCATTGTTCAAACCAAGAAGATGGCTGAAGAAGAAATACAAAAGGAGGTTTTGGACACATTCAAGCATGTGGAGATCAACATTCCTCTACTTGAAGTCATTAAACAAATCCCAAGGTATGCCAAATTCTTAAAAGAACTCTGCACCCATTGAAGAGGGCTCAAGGGAAATGAGAGGATCAACCTTGGAAGGAATGTCTCCGCACTCATTACGCCAACTCTAGCAATGTCAACAAAGTGCAAGGATCCCGGGACATTCACCATCCCATGTACCATAGGGGAGTTGCACTTCTCTGATGCTCTTTGTGATTTAGGAGCTTCAATAAATGTGATGTCTCATTCTATATTCTCTTCTTTACAGGTTGGTGAGTTGAAGCCGACGAGAGTAGTGGTACAGTTGGCGAATAGAGCTACGGCATATCCAACAGGAGTTCTTGAGGATGTACTTGTCCGAGTAAGAGACATGATCCTTCCAGCGGATTTCTACTTGCTTAACATGGAGGATGATCAAGTAAGTTCTCATGCCCCCATTATTTTAGGTAGGCCCTTCCTCAAAACTGCAAAAACTATCATAAATGTCAATGAGGTTACAATTTCCATGGAATTTGGGGATGAAGTTGTGATATTTAATGTTATGGATTCCATGAAGTACCCCTCAGAGGATCATTCTGCATTTGTTATCTCCCATTTTGAACCACCAAGTAAAAACACCATGGAATTGGATTTTCCTATGCTTAGGGAGATTATGAGTATTGGTTCTAGTTTGATGTCTAAGAGTACTTTCACACCCGTTTCAAAGGAACAAGACTCTTTAAGATTTGATTTTTGAAATGGAATAATATTCTGATTTTGATCATGTGAACTCTAATTATGACATGGTTGTTGAGTATGCTGATGGATTTGATGCTTTATTCTCTGATTGTGATGATTTTTATTCTGACACTGGTGCTCTTTGTGCACATATTTCAGTTCCTTTTATGTTTCCATCCATACACCACCCCCCTACACTAGAACTCAAGCCATTGCCACCAAATCTCAAATACTCATACTTGTTAAGTGGTGAAAAATTACCTGTTATCATTGCTAACAATCTCCCTTTTGAACATGAAGAAAAACTTTTGAATCTTTTGAGGGAGAACATCAGGGCAATCGGGTGGACCTTGGCTGACATATCAGGTATTAGCCCCTCTATTTGCATGCATAGGATTCTTTTGGAGGATGGGGATAAACCGGTGAGGAAACCACAAAGGAGACTCAATCCAACCCTTCTGGAGGTTGTTAAAAAAGAGGTTGAAAATTTTCTCGAGGCAGGTATAATTTACCCTATTTCTGACTCACAATGGGTTAGCCCTGTCCAGGTTGTACCAAAGAAAACTGGTTTCACTGTTATAAAAAATGAAAATGTTGAGTTAGTTCCTGTGAGAGTACAAAATAGTTGGCCAGTGTGTATTGATTATAGGAAACTAAATCAATCCACTCGTAAAGACCATTTCCCACTTTCATTCATTGACCAGATGCTTGAGAGACTTGCAGGTAGGACACATTATTGCTTCTTGGATGGTTTCTCTGGCTATTTTCAGGTTCCCATTGCAGTAGAGGACCAGGAGAAGATGACATTCACCTGCCCATTCAGTACCTTTGCTTACCGAAGGATGCCATTTGGACTTTACAATGCCCCAGGTACCTTCCAGAGATGCATGGTGAGTATTTTATCAGATTTCATTGAGACCTTCATGGAGGTATTTATGGATGATTTTACAGTTTATGGATCCTCATTTGATGAATGTCTCTCTAGTTTGGGTGATGTGTTGCATCGTTGTATTGAGAAGAATCTGGTCTTAAATTTTGAAAAATGTCATTTCATGGTCGAAAAGGGAATTTTCTTAGGTCATATAGTCTCACAACATGGCATTGAAGTTGATAAATCTAAGGTAGACATTATTTCATCTGTGCCATATCCTACATGTGTGTGTGATGTTCGATCATTCCTTGGACATGCTGGATTTTATCGACGCTTCATCAGAGATCTTAGTAAGATCGCTCTACCCTTATCTCGATTGCTCCAAAAAGATATTGACTTCAATTTTGATGATTCATGTAGGGTATCATTTGATGAGCTAAAGAAGTGTCTGACCACTCCACCGATCATACATCCCCCGCGGTGTGACCTTCCATTTGAACTTATGTGTGATGCATCCAACTTCACGGTTGGAGCTGTCTTATCTCAGAGGGCGGAGGGATGTTCACATGTGATTTTGTATGCGTTGAGGACGTTGGATTATGCCCAATCAAACTACACCACAACAAAAAATGAGTTTCTTGCTGTTATATTTGCTTTAGATAAATTTCGTTCATATTTATTGGGATCTAAAGTAGTTGTTTTCTCTGACCATGCAGCTTTGAGGTACCTCCTAAAGAAGCCAGATGCAAAGCCACGACTTATCCATTGGATGCTCCTTCTTCAAGAGTTTTACATCGAGATAAAGGACAAGAAGGGGTTAGAGAATTTGGTGGCAGACCACATGAGTAGGCTTACTCACACACCAGAGGGTGACACCTTGGACCAGGTACTACTTCGGGACACTTTCCCCAATGAGCATCTCTATACCATATCAGGTACGCATCCTTGGTATGCTGATTTAGTTAATTAAATTGTTTCCTCTGAAATCCCAGCAAATTTGAAAAAGTATCAAGTCCAAAAAATTAAAAAGTGAGTCTAGGTTTTATGTGTGGGATGATCCTTACCTCTGGCACATGTGTAGTGACCAAGTCATTAGGAGGTGTGTTCCCGATCATGAGTTTGAGTCTGTTTTGCATTTCTGTCATACACTTGCTTGTGGTAGACACTTTGGACCCCAACGGACAGCTAGGAAGGTTTTGAACTCTGGATTATATTGGCCTAGCTTATTCCATGATGCACATGTGTTTTGTAAGTCATGCTCTCATTGCCAACACACTGGGAAAATTTCTAGGAGACATGAGATGCCCCAACAACCCATACTATTCTGTGAGATTTTTGATGTATGGGGCAATGATTTTATGGGTCCTTTTCCAAGTTCATTTCGATTTTTGTATATTTTGGTTGTTGATTATGTGAGTAAATGGGTGGAGGCCAAGGCCACCAGGACTGACGATTTTCATGTTGTAGTGGATTTTGTCAAGGCTCAAATTTTCTGCAGGTTTGGAGTACCAAAGGCCATCATCAGTGACCAAGGGACACACTTTTTCAATAGAAATTTTTCTTCCCTCCTTCGAAAGTATGGGGTGACACACAAAACATCAACACCATACCATCCCCAAAAAAATGGCCAGGCTGAGGTTTCAAATCGTGAGTTGAAAAAAAAAATGTAGAAAACTGTGCAGCCAAATAGGAAGGATTGGAGCAAGTGCTTGGATGATGCATTGTGGGCTTATAGGACAGCATACAAGACACTCATTGGTATGTCCCCATTTCGGATTGTTTTTGGGAAAGCATGTCATCTCCCAGTGGAAGTCGAGCATCGGGAATATTGGGCTATAAAGAAATGCAACATGGATTTGGCCCAAGCTGGAATTCAAAGGAAGTTGCAAATTCAAGAGCTTGAGGAGATTCGATTGTCATCATATGAGAACTCAAGGCTCTACAAGGAAAGATCAAAAGCATCTCATGTCAAAATGATCCAACAAAGGGAGTTTCATGTTGGAGAGAAAGTTCTTCTCTATAGTTCATGACTGAAGCTGATGCCTAGTAAGTTGCGTTCCAGATGGTTAGGTCCATATGTTGTGACTAATTTTTTCCTTATGGTGTAGTGGAGATTACACAAGAGGACAGAAGAAGGAGGTTTACAGTCAATGGGCAACGTTTGAAGAGATACATTGAGGGACTTCCTACTAATGCAGTGTATTTTATCACACTGCATGACCCCATCATCACTTGAGCACACCAGGATGTTCCTAACCCTTTCACTTTTATATTATTTGTCCTATTTAAAAATTTTGCATTTCATGTGCATATATCATCTCATGGGTTCACATTGAGAACAATGCAATATTTTAAGTGTGGGTTGAAAAGAGAGTCAAAGAGTGCTTGAAATTGCTGGGAGGGAAGCGAATGGGGGTTAACGATGCGCCTTGGTCGCATGTGGAATGGTTGTAAACCGGTCTGTCGGTCGGCTCGTGGCGCGGATCGAAGCGGGTCAGGGCGGCGATCAAATCGCGGGTTGGCGGAATGCTCGTGTTCACGTTGTTGCCTTGATCGTGGTTGGAAGCCCGCGTGAGGGAACCTTTTAGTTTAGTAATTTCAATTGTTTTCCTATTTAAAAAAACAAAACAAAAAATTGTGTATTTTTCAAATTTTGTGTGTTTATTTTTCAATTTTCTTTGTGTTTTTGAAATTTTTGAGCTGAAATGATTCTCATCATAATTTTGAAATGCATATCAATGAGTGAAACAATTTATCCCATGAAACTGAGCTTAAATGAATGTTGAAAATGACTGTTTCAAGTTCAAATATTTAGCAATTTCATGAAAAGTACACTAAATTTTGAATCCCATGCCACATCTCACTGTCTTTATATTTGAAATCACTTTCCTGTGAGGCTTTTGAACCATTATTTTCATATTCTTTACATTCACCTCACTTCTTGAGATAACCAAACCATGCTTGATTTAACCAGAATTTGATCTATTCCTATCAAAAATTGAGGGTTTGAGGTACTTATGTTTAAATGATTGAGGCATTTGTTTGGTATTAAAGCCCCTATTTCAAAGAATCCTTTTTTTATAATGGCCTACCTTGAACATTTAATCCTTGTAGCCCTTATAATCCATGCACAGCATGTTAGGTTAGCCACATTACAAGCCAATTTTCCCTATCCAACCAACTCTTGAAGTGAAATTGCATAATCTAGTTGATCTTAAGTGTGGGGGAAGCTAAGTTGTGTTGTTCTACCACATTCTGTGATACTTTGGGTGTAAAATTAAATTTTGAAGAGATGTGTTTGCGGATGATGAAAATAATTATATTGAAAGTTGTGCCTTTTCTAGAGCATTCATGACAAGTGAAGTTGTGCCTTTTCTGGAGATTCTAATTGAGGTGGAAATTTGTGCCCATCTAGAGCTTTCAATGAAATCATGTTTGAGAAGATTGACATTTTTTATGCTAAAATGATGAATGGTGTAAACTTTCTATGACTTTTCATGATGATGGAGCTGAATTGATACTATGGGGATTGAGGAGAAGACCATATTTAAGTGAAAATTAGATTAATGCAATTTTACTTCAAAATGAGTCAAGCCCTCCTTATTCAGCCTCAGAGTTTTTCAGATCTTAATCCTACCAACCGAAAGCCACAGAACAACCCTGAAAAGTCCTCATGATAAACATATGTCCTTGACTCACATCGGGTAGTGATATAGGAATTTATCAAGCCTATGGTGACCCTTGTATGAGTTTGGATGAGAAATACATTGCAAAAAAATTGACATTTGTGTGATAAGAGAAAATTCAAGCGAGGTAAGTGTTTTGTGCATGGGGGGATAAATAAAGTATAAATATATTGAATGATATAAATGAAGAACTTGAAATAATTGTTTTTTTATGAGGCATTATATCTTTTGTTTCTTGGTGTGTAATTTTTTGATCTCAAGGATATGTGTTTTAAAATTGGTTTAGATTAGATATTGATGTTTACTTGACATGAGGTTTTTCCCAGGAGTGCAAAAGGGTAAGTGTGGGGGAGTTGATAAAACACTATTTTTTTGAATATTTTATTGATAATAAATGATATAATTTCCTCACATTGTGTTAAATATGTTTATTTATAAAATATTTGGGATTTGATCATTCATTTGAAAATTTGGTGAAAATTCCAGTTTTACCCTTTATAGTGCACTGTAGTATTTCGAAGATAAATATTTTTATATTTATTATTTGAAATTGAAATTTTGTAACAATATTCCTAACGTAATTTTCTACAACTTTTATTCAGGAAACTAGAGCTAAATAGTGCATTTGGTTGTTTAAAATGGTCCATGAAGTCAAAGTTGGGCTGGACTCGGCAGAATGGACATGTGTTCTGTATTTGGGTCATATCTTCTCCATCCGGGATTGGATTGAGCCCAAATTTTGAGGAAAGCTCGGGGACATGATTTGGCACAAATCATCCTTCTAGAAGGCCGGCCAATTAACGCGTTTTGGAGGCCAAATGGGCGGTGAAATTTGCATTAAAATATTTGGCCGAGATTTCCCATTCACACTTTAAACCTCTTTAAACCTAGCCTCCCCTCCACTCTATAAATTAGTGTTTTTCTCATTTGGAGGGGTTGGGACGTGAATTAGGATATTGGAGGCAGAGGAGAATTTGTTTCACCCAAATTCTCCAACCATTGTAAGAGGCGTAGATCTTGAAGCAAGGATCCCCTCATCGAAGCCTCCTTCTCTTCTTCATTTTGTAATGTTTTTATTTGTGTAATAAACTTCTTTGATCTTCTTTTATTCCTCATCTTTTCTTCTGTTTTGTTTAAATTTCTTCTTCTATTAATCTTGATAATTGGGTTGGAATTGTTGAGTAGAAGTGTTATTGGGTTATACCCATTATAAACCTTTGCACATGCAAAACGCTTCTACGATGATTACGCCACCCATGGAAGAGTAGTCTTTTAGTAATCGATCTATCTTCTACCATCCTCATTTAATTATTTTGAATCATTGAGCTACTGTAATTCACTTAATATGATCCATGAATTTTGTTTTTAAATTTTAAGAAACTAAGCAAGCAATTGAACAATTAACACAAAAACACGCAAAGTCGGGATTTTGTGTAAATTGTGAGAGCGCGATCTTAATTGGTAATACAAGACCATACGAGATAAATTTGTAGAGTTCAAATATAATCCCTAAACACAATTTATCCTCATTTACAGAATGGATATGTGCCTTAATTTACCACTGGCCATAAGCTATCCTTAGAACATCAGTCAAAGTAAGATGTTGCGATTACATGTTCCGAAGATAACCTAGGGTTTAATTAACTTCATCTTTGTGGTAAGGTTAATTCTCGTAGGGTTTGGGGGTTAACAAGTTAAGGGGTCCTAATTAAGTGGATGTTAATTTAAATGATAATGATAAATAATTTATTAAAGAGGTAGAGTCAGATCGATTACACCTTTTAAAATATTTTCTAAAAAAACATCTTCTTGTTGTATCTTTTTAATCAAACTTCATTTAAAAATTAAATACAAAAAAATGCAATCTTCTTCCAGAAAACTTATTCAAGTTTTATAAACTATAAACAACCACCCCCCATCCTTTCAAGTAGTGTTTTTATTCTCTTTTATTTTATTTTTAGAATACCTCTAAAAATTTGTTTTAGTTCACCTCCTCCTTTGAGTGACGACCTTGGTCAGCCACTCTTCTACACCTAAGTACCCCAAAATCACACTAATCATTTGAGGGCACCCATGACAGCACTCTTTCATTACTACATAGCTAGAAAAAGGAGTCTTTAGGTATCAAACATTCTATTGTCGGTAATCGGAGAAAGATTTTGAAGACCCAAAATTGTCCAAGATTACGAGTTTGACATTTGGAAGGAATATGTTCAAGCATAAAGGAAGCATTTGGACCAAAATTAGTCATGAAGTATAAAGTCCCTTGCATAGATCTAACTCGTATATAGGAAGGGACATTTTTGTTTCCTTGATGAGTCCTTGAATGAGGGAACCCAAATTAAGATCTCCTGTATAAAAATTTGCATAGATCTTTGTATGTATGTGGAAAAGGGGGCATTTTTCTTTACCTCATAGTTGGGATGAGGACATGAAGTCTAGGTGTCACTAAATATCTCATTGGGATGAGAATCAAGCCATGCATAATTCTTAGAGAACCATGCAGTTTAAAGTTATGTGAGAAGGACATCATCCATGTAGTCTAACGTCATGCGGTAAGGAAGAAGGTGACTTGACATGAAAAAAGGAATTTTGTAGTTGGGCCAAGGTATAGGACCCGAGCATCACTACATATCAAGCTGGAACAAGAATCAAGACACACGTGGTTCTAAATTAGATTCCCCTTACTGATTGAATTCTTATGTGGGGGAGGGACCTTTTTTTAATATGACCTCACAGAAGGGGTGAGAACCAACATTGGATCCTCTCATGTGGATCTGACTCATACATAGGAGAATGGGGTCATTTCCTGTATTATGCAAAGACCAGGATGTAAGATCCAAGCGTCACTATGTATCTCGTCAGACAATAATCAAGTCATATGTAGTTCTTAAGGAACCATGCAGTTTAAATTCATGTGGTAAAGACATATGGTGTGCCTTTTGAGGTCTTTCAGCTAGGATCGTAGTAACCCTGATGTGAATTGGTATGCCCTACTTATGCAGAGAACTTTTTTTACCAAAAATCCTAATCCCATGTGAGCTATGGTCGATGTGAGAAACAAGGAGTGGAAAAGGTTTCTTCCACCACACATGATTGATACAAGTGAAGGATAAGGGAATTTTGATTTTTGGTTGGTTGGACCAGGATTTAAGATCTAGGCATCTCTACGTATCTCATCAGATTGAGAATCAAGTTGTACGTAGTTCTTGAAAGTCTCCCTATGCAGGTTTGACTCGTACACAGGGAAGGGGGTATTTTTTGTGTTGTGATTGGACCCAAGATTGGAGATCAGGGCATCACTATGTATCTCATTGGAATGAGAATCAATCCACACATAGTTCTTGAATAAAAGGTGTCGTGGGGTATCAGCATCGAGTATTATGATCTACTCAAACACAGATCGAAATGTTACACAGTTTTACGTCGTGCAACAAGGACATAAGCCATGAAATTTCATGTCATGCAGAAAATAGGTTTCCATACAATTTAATGTCTTGTGACTGGGATATTGGACTATGTAGTTTAAAGTCTTACAGGTCTGACTAAGATGTCTTGTGGTTTTAGGTCATACGACTAAGACCATATAGTGTGACTTTTAAGGTCATCTATATAGGACCATGATGTTATGTAGTTTAATGTCATACAGTAAGGATGTTGGTGTCATGTAGTGTATCATCTTGTGATGTGGACGACATGTCATTCTTTTTAAGGTCATGCAAAAAAGACTGACTATGCAGTTTAATGTCGTGCAGCTGAGATGTATTGCTCTTTTGTCACATGAAGTACTTTTTGAGAAACCTTGCATTGGTTGGGGTTGTAATGAGCTCTCCATCCATTGATATCAGGGAATAATCATTGTTAGAGTGGACCTTGTGTATGGAATAAGGTCCATACCACTTTAACTTAAGATTTGAAGGCTTCTTGCCTGATATCATTGGAGTCCTGAGGACCAGTACCAATTCTCTATGGAGGAATGAATAGAGGTGGGCCTTCTTATTAAAAGCCCATGTTATCTGATTTTGATGGACCTTCAAGTGATGCAAGGTATGCAATCTCTTCTCATCCAGTCACTCCAATTCATCCAATCATTTTTGTGATTGCTCATCTCTGGATAGCTGATCACAAATGGTAATGCAGAGTGACGACAATTGGACCTCGATGGGTAGAACTACTTTTATTCCGTATACTAGTAAATATGGGGTCACCCATGTGGTTGTATGGGTTGTAGTCTAGTAGGCCCACAAGGTGTGCAAGAGCTTTTCAGGCTAAGAATTTTTATCCTTATCCACCATCTTACAGAGTATGTTCGATAGGGTCTCATTGAAGGCCTCTATCTGTCCATTTTCCACTACGTGATAGCGGGGCGAGTGGTTGGATTGGATATTATACTCCTAGTACAACTTTTCCAAATCATCATAATATAAATTGGTGTTTTTGTTCATCAGTATTGTATGAGGGACACCAAATCTGGTAATGATGTTGGCTTTCACGAAGATGAAAATTCTTTTGGCCCCGACTTCTTTAAGGGGTATTGCCTCATCCCATTTGAAGAAGTCGGTAGTAGTTAGGATGTATTTGAATTTCTTGTCCGTGGTGGAAGAATATGGTCATATGTTGTCCATTCCCCATAAGGAAAATGGCCAGGAGTATTTGGATCTATATAGAAACTTTGGGGGTTGATGGATGAAGTTAGCATGCATTTGACAGGAATGATACTTTCTGGTAAAATTTGTACAATCATGTTTCATAGTGGGCCAGTAGTATCCAAGCCTCCGAATTTGATGGGAAAGCTTAGTCACTAACCGGTGGGCATTGCATGCTCTATTGTGCACTTCGTTCATGACAGCAACAGTCTCTTCACCGTTGATACATCTAAGAAGGACTCCATTAAAGCCTCATTTATAGAGGAATTTTTGGTGATTTGGGCCATCATAAAGAGTGTAGTTGTTTTCTAACCATTGGATTTTCTCTTTCCCAGCTTTTTCTGATGGGAGTAATGCACTTTGAAGGTATTTTATGATGGATATCATCCACCCAGTGGAAGAACCATATGGTTCGGCAGCAAGGGTAATTTCATTGATCTCTTTCGTGTTGACATGAGCAAAAGGTGAGACCATTCAGCGATGCGCAATGTTGATGACCATTGCGTCCTAGTTTGGATCTGAGAATATCATGATTGTATTCGACAATGCATATGCCTGGGCGTTCTGCGATCATGGGATGTGATTAAATGTTGGCTCTAAGAGGAATTCTGCCATTAACCCCTATACATAGTCAAACAAGGGGATTGACTCTTGTTTTCCGATGGCATAATCCTCATTGATCTATTTGATTACCAACTCTAAATCACCTCTCACCTTTAGGTGGCCCACTGGTATTTGGAGCGCCAATTCTGGGCCTAAAATGAGGGCCTGATATTCTGCCCCATTATTTGTATAGCCTTCTGAAAACTGAAAGGAGTAAGGCAAAACTGCTTTTGCTGGAGAGATGAGTACAACTCCCAACCCAACTTTGTTGAGCTTAGGATCTTCCATTATCTTCCTTTTTTGGCTCCTGTATTCACCATAAAAATACATTTCCCATATCTAGGGGTCGTCTTGAATAGAAAAGATCTCTTCATATGGAAATTCAGTATCTAAAGATGTTGTTTTTACAGATGGGTGCTCTATGAGAAAATCCTCTAAATTCTAGCCTTTCACTGCTTTCTGAGGAATGAACTGAATGTCAAACTACTGTAGAATAACTATCCATCATGACAAACATCCGGTCAACATGGGATGATTGAGGATATATTTGAGCGGATTATTGTGAGAGACCAAATGGACGTTGTGGTACTGCAAGTAGTGCCTCGGATTCTGAATCGTGAAGATTAACACCAGGCAGCTCTTCTCGATATCCAAATAATGATTCTCAGTATTGAGCATGGTTTGATTGAGATAATAAAGGCTTTTTTCATTCCCATCAATGTTCTATTGCATGAGGAAAGTACTCAGTGATCGCTCTAGGGTCGTCACATACAGAATGAATGGCTTTCCCTCAACATGTGGCATTAGCAATAGTGGGATCAATAGATAACTATTGAGGTTGTCAAATGCTTCTTGACAGTAACCGATCCGTTAATATGTGACCCCCTTCTTCATCAACTTGGTGAAGGGAAGACATTTTCCTGTAGGATTGGCTAAAAATCATCAAATGTAGGCCAAGTGTCCTTAAAGTCCTCTCAACTCTTTGATGTTTCGAGGAGGTGACATACTAAGGATAGTCTTTTTTTTTCTCAGGGTCGACTTCGATGTCGCGATGGTGTACGATGAAGATGAAAAAATTTCCAAAGGTTACCCAAAATTGCATTTCAAGGGGTTCATATTCAGACTATGTTGTCACAGCTTGTTGAATACAGTCTCAAGATCGGTCAGGTGGTTAGAATGTTGTCGGGACTTAACCACCAAATATTCAATGTATCATTCAAAAAACTTCCCCAAAAAGGGTTTGAAGATGCGATGCATGTCACGTTGGTATGTTGGATCAGCATTATTCAAGCCAAAGGGAATTACCCAATAGAGAAATACTCTCTAGGGATCCCTGAAAGTAGTGGATTTTTCATCTAATGGGGCCATTCAAATTTGGTTGTACCCTAAATAGACATCCATGAAGGAGAGGTCTTGATAACCAGTCGTTGCATCAATCAATAGTTTTGTGATTGGAACTGAGAAGTCATCTTTTAGAAGATACCGGTTGAGATCTATGAATTCAATGAAGACCCTGATTTTTTCATTCTTCTTCTTTACCGAGATGATGTTGGCCAACCATTTTGAATATTGTACTTCCCAGATAAATTCGATCTTGATAATCGTGTCCACTTTGACCTCAATTTTGCAGACATGGGTAGAGTGTGTCCTTCTGGCAGCCTTCTTGTATCCCCAGTGGTCTCCGTGAAAGCCTAAGTGATGAGTGTCCACCTCAGAATTAAGGCCTAGCATCTCTGTGTAATTCTAGGAAAACACATCCTGGTGTTGCTTTAGGAAGGATACATATACCTCTTGTTCTTTGGAATTCATGGTCACACTAATCAAAGTGGGTCGTGGATCTTCTTTTGTACCCATATTTATTTCTCTGAGTTTGTCAATGGTGGTAGACACTTTCCTCAAATGCTGGAGGGGCATCCCTGAGGTATTCATCCTCTTCCTCTTGCTCTCGCTCCTCCTCTTCCACCTCTTCCTGGGAAGTAGGCGATGAGGAAACTTTATCAAAGTTAGGGGAGGAGTTAGCATTTTGACTTTTGGAAGGAGAAGCAGCAACTTTTGACCCAACTGATAACACAGGGCCTCTCTGAAGCTCTGAAGATGGAATGAGGGTGTGTTCACCCAGGCATCTGTCACTTTCGGGAGAGTCAATGACTACTCCAGTGTTGTCGGGTTCAGTTGTCATGATTGACATCAGGGGGGTTTCTGAATATGTGCCTGAATTCAGACTCACCTCTTTGATTTGATTGATGGGCAAGACATACTCTTCGCTGAGCTGCTTGAAGGGATTAAACGAGGTCATTTCCAGACCATTCAGGGCATTGATTCGAGCAACACCGCCAATTATGGGTTGTTTCCCTTCCCTATGATAGAATCCTATATCAATATATTGTGATTCACCGGATTTAAATGGGGATTTATCACCATGTAATGTACCAATTTTACCATTAATGCAATACTTGAGGCATTGGTTGCATGATGAGGGAATAGTTGCATATTGATGTAACCAAGACCTTCCTGTAAGAACGTTGAAGGTCGTATCTTACCGAACAACCAGGAATTCTGAGTCAGATATGAGATCCCTAATATGAGTCCTAATCCTGATTTCACATAGAGGCTTTTTCTTGCTCTTTTCATAACCCTATAGTATTAGAGCAGAGGGGGGAAAGTGGGACTCATTGTAACCCAATTGGAGAAGTGTTTGGACCAGAATGAGGTTGACTCCTGAGTTGTTTCCAATTAAGGCTCATCGGATATCAACATCATTTATCCTTCTAGATACATACAAAGGCCTGATGTGCCCTTATATAATGGTATCTTTATCTTGGTCTGTAAAGGAGATGACTGTGTGACATTCTGCAGGATTGTTTTCTGCCTGATAGACTTCGACAGCAGTGACTTCAGCCTCAAATTCTTAACGGCTTGATAGAGCCTCTATGAGTGCTTCTCGGAGGTCTCTTGACAAACACAAAGCATCCAGGATATGCCACTTTTCTAGAACCATGGATAACTTCTTTAAAATTTCATACTTCTTGTCCAAATTTCTGCACTTCTCGATGTGGAGATGCTCTTTTATAGGCACTTTAGGAATTGAAGTACTTGTTGTAGGTAGTTCATCCCTTGGAATAGGAGTTGAAGGCACTTCTTCCCTTGGTGGATTAGGTTGATTGGGTCTGCCTACGTGATGAGGTTGATTAGGTGATGTTGTCCCCTCCAATCAATCTTCTTGAATGATCGAGTCAAGGAAAACTCTGGCCTATGTGGGGGAACATTCTTGATCTTGTTGAGCTTGCTGGAGAGCTCTCCCATGATTTTTGGCCATGTAGAGGCTTCAAGCAAAGGCGTGGCTAGAGTAATAACTCCTAGAATGACTATGTCTTCCCTTGTATCCTCAACTCTGGCAGCCTCTTCCCCTAATTCCCCAATCGAGTGTCGAGAATATGGGTTCATAGTTGCACTCGTCATCTGAGAAGGGATCCATTAAGTGAATAAAATTAATGGAACCAAAGATCAAATCCTCATCCGATGAGGACTCCGTCTGGTGGGTCAACTCTTATTGTACCGTTTTGTGGGTTGGTGCACGTGCTTCCAAAATTGTATCCATGAAGTTTGGTAGAGTCAAGGTTCACTTCATCCTTGGCACAAGATCATCTTCTTGTGTTTGCTTCTTTCCCTTCTAGCCATGTCATTTCTTGGAAGACTGGATTTCATAAGATTGTGGCATCGATGGAGTCAGTTGTTCCATAACAGAAGCAGTCGAGGGCACAGTTGGCTATTTCAACTGTACTCAGAGGATAGCATGAGTCTGGCTGATTGTCTTTCTGACCATCCAAACACTGAACTTCTACATACCCTTGTTTCTAACTTCTTCCCATCCATTCTCCTCCTCCAAATTGGCGGTAGAAACGCATGCTACCTGTGCAGTTAGCTTTCCCATCTTCACTAGCCTAGAGTCCACCATCTTCTGCAGGATGTATTTGAAAACAAAACATTCCCGGATGTTGTGCCCCAATGCTCGGTGGAAGGGGAAATAATTTGAGAGATCTTCATCACCAACCTGGTTGGGCCTCTTGGGCGTTGGCAACATGATCAAGTTTTTTTCCAATGCCGAGATGAAGTATCCAAGGATTTGGTCATTTTGGAAAGAATAAACTTTGTTATACAATTCCTCAAATTATTTTCACCTCTGCTCCCTTTTCCTATCTTGATGTTGTGGGCATTTTGCTAATGCTCAAGAGGGGGCGCACGATGTGGTGTAAGATTTGGAGATGAAGCAGATGTAGGGGTTATCTTAAGTGTAATAGAGGAATCCTCTAGTTTCCCTATTCTCTTTCCTTGAGTAGATGGGATTACTCAGGACTTAGCCTTGGTTCGTGTGATGGAATCTTCCATTATTTGATCAATTTTAGCAAGATCTCAGAATCCTCCTGTATATTTCATAGGAATAAGTGGTGTTCTCAACTCGTCGCAAAGATACTCTATACAGATGGACAATAAGTCTTCTTGAGGAAGTTGTAGGCTTTAGGAGTATGCCAACCCCTTCCACCAATCAATGAAGTCTGAGACCCTCTCATTTTCCCATTATTTGTAGTTTGAGAGGTCGAGTGTTGTTGTCTTTTGCAGCGTTGAGATGAATTGGAAGAGAAACTTCTGATGGAGATCTTTTCACCCTGTGGTTGATTGAGCCGAAAAACTAGTGTACCATACAAAGGTTGTACCCTACAATTTCTATATAAAGCACCTGAGTTTTACTACTTCATGTTGTGCAGGGGTCCCCATCATGGGATCACAGCATGACATGAAATGTGTCAAATACTGCATTGGGTCCCCTGAACCATTGAAAATTTGAAATGTAGGATTTCCAAAGTTCGGCGAGGGAAGAGTCGGATCGACCCATTTGAGGCAAGGCTTCTTTTTTTGCTATACCGACACATGTCATTCCTATGTAGCTTCCAATAGAGTTTTTAGTGACTAAATAGTATTGATGAGTCCTTGAGATGTAGAAGCTTGGACAGGGGTAGTAGCAGGTAGGGCCAACTGTGGTGGCCCTGTTAGTATCTTCCTTGGGTAGCTGATAGGGGCAGGTCTATAAGGATATGTCTGGCCTTATTCTGGTTGTGTACCCAATGGAAGAAACTCTCAATCTTCTTTTGTGGTGTCTAAGTATATTGGTTTTCGATACCCCATATTGATTGGATGTTTTTGTTCCCTTTCGGTTGTTGCGGAAAACCCTCTTTGTTGAGGTATGTCGGTTGGGAGTGCAAGTTGAGGCTATGTCTGCATAACGTGTCTAGGAGGAATGTTGCCTCGAAGTAGTTTTGTGTTGATTATTATCAATTTCTTCATCTCTTCCTCTTTTGGAGAAATACTTTCCTTAAGTGTGAGGGGTTCGACTTCTTTAGGAGGTGGGTGAAGTGTAACATTACCTTCACCCTTTTTCTTGGTAGATTCTCTTTGTTGAGGTAATGATGGAGTGGCTGGGGCAATGCCCAAATTTAGAGCAAGCCTCTGGTTATGGGTATGCACACCTCCTTCGATTATTTTGGTGTGTAACGTATTATGAACTAAAACATCCTCCTCCAAATCATCTGTATTGGACTCATGTTTTGTAGGGTCTACAGGGGTGGTGTTAATGACATTCACTGATGCGTACTGAATTGCAGACATTCCATCGGTGTCTTTACAATACCACCTTTGTTTGTGCCCTCTATGAGGCCTTTTCTTCTTTGTTGGTTCTCTCAGAGCTGTTTGACGGACGATAATCTGAAGGGAATCTACAGAAAAAAAATTATGTGTGTTCCCAATGAGGATAATAGATCATGGGATGGGATGGACTCAGAGGATTTATTCTATGGTGTCCCCCCTAATTGGGAGAAGACTGATAGGAAGAGGTTGTTGAGGTAAAAAAGCCCCCAACCCTGAGGGTTGGGGCTCTTCTTGCTCTACTTCCACAATCTTTCGATCCTGATTTGCTAACCTTGAAGATTGCATTAAAAAACCCAACCCTGCGGGTTGGGGTTTCTCCTGGATTACTGTGGCTACTACTACCACAACTACCATTTTTATTTTAAAGAGTCATGTTCGAACATGGGTTGGGTGCATCATTTGGTTTGAACCTGAACCACCTGCTTCTAAAGACAAATGTGCTATCTGCAACATTTGCACTGTCTAGAAATTGAATTCCCTTAAACGGAAGACATTATTGATATTTTCAAATGCTTGATGAAAGAGTCTTTTGATGGTTTTCTCCCTTATAGCCCAACATCGATAAAAATCATTCGGGACCCATTTCTGTTGATCATACCTTTGGTTGTGAATAGAGTCTGTTTGTTGAAGTCAGCCTGAAGTTATGACATTTCACGATGTCATCTTTGGAAGACTTTGCTGGTTGAGGAGGGCATTAAAATGAAATGATCCATGTTCACCTCATCCTCTAATATGAACACTGGATTGGAGATTTGTGATCAACTGATGCAATTCTTTTAACGCACTGAAACATGTGCATTGATCCATGTTCACTCTCATTGACTTTGATACTCATCATAAGGTAATACCCTTGCTCTTAAGTGGCGAAGAGTGTTCCGTATATTGAGGTGGATGGTGTGAACACAATCTTCTGATAAAACCTCTAGAATGTTGTATTGGGGAGTGGCTAGAGACCAGAACATGACTGGTATGTTATCTTTAACCAATTGTCTCCTCATATTTAACATGTCTTCTTCGTCTTTTGCCAGAGGTTCCTCAACCCAGTCTGACCAAAGTAGATGCTTCCCTGCTGCTTTATCATAAACAACAAGATTGGTAGGGACTTCCTCTGTCACTTTGGAAGGCAGACAATCCAAGGGTGGTTCGTAGATTGATCATCACCATGGGATGTCTTCTGAATGAGAAAGGATTTCACTTGTTAGTGAAAATGCATCAGACATGACTGGCCTCATTTTCCCAAGTGTCTCACAGTAAGAGGGCTTTCTCATCATTAAATCGCCAATGGGAGGACACTTTTGAGGAAGTAAAACACTACTGCGGAGAGAACTTTAACAGTGAATACCATTATGGGTAGGACTTCCATTATGGATTGAATTTCATTTGCAAGGATAATTCCTGCAACATATACCCTGGGGAGGTCCTTCAAGGTGTACAATAGTAATGGGAAGACCTTCTTTTTGTTTGATCTTCTGGCCACGCAGAGGGTTGTTGTGACTCTCATCAGGAGATGGGCTCTCAAGATCGATCAGAATATAGACATGAAGCAATACTTCATGGTGAAGTGTCTGGGGAGGAAATTCAGAATTACTTCTATTGTTCCCGTAATTTGGTAATGGGAGGGTAGGATCATGAGCTATCACAAATAAACATATGAGGGCTTTAAGAACTCTAGCATTGGGTAGAGCGGGATCGTAGATCGACTCTTCATTTTCCAGTCATCTCGGATGAGGCTTCTGTTTGGATTCTCTCTTGCAAGCAACTGGGACCACTTGCTAGGGAAAGCGTTTTTCAGGTACGGAGGCTTTTTTGACTAGCTCCTGTGTCACTGCCAGAATTTACCGACAGGATTCTTGAATTTTGATAGGGGTTTGTTCCTGTCTCGGAGTGGCCATCATAATAGGTTGATTACCTCTAGTTGGAACAGGGGTATGTGCTTGATCCAGTTGTCTATATATTGCGGGGGATTTTTCCCCATGACCCTCTTGGATGAGAGCATAGGGGTGTTTCTGCTCCAGAGTGATATGCTGATGAGTCACCCCATTTGTAGGGATGGAGTTGTGTATTCATACCTCTACCACTATTGTCTCCTTTAGGATATCCTATAAGGTATGTAGGATGTGGGTAGAAATTTGCATATAGCCTTTCACCATTGTCAGGATGTGCTTGGTGACTTCAACAACTATAACAGGGATATATGCCCATTTCATGGCTGAAGTAGGGGTGTGTGTCTACTCCTATCCTTTATTTCCTATCAGTGGATACTGACAGTACTAAAGTGTGGGGGTACGGATTTGGGTTTGTCCCCTATTTTTCACCGAGACTTTCCAGTTGACTTCTCCAGATGCCGTCAGACGAGACTGCTGGTAGGCTTGATAAGTGTGGGAAGGTGTGTGTGTTTGCTCTCTTTTTGTTGCTGAATTTGACTGATGAGCTTCCTTGGACACTTCCAGATGAGGCTGCTGGCAGACTTGATAGTTGTGGGCAGGTATTTATGCCAGCACACAAATTGCCGTTGAGTTTGACTGGTTGGCTTTCTGGGTGCGGGCAACTGTTTTTGTCTGCTCGCTGCTTGTCGCCATATTTTGTTTTTGGAATTCTCTGGATGCTGTCAGACAAGTCTGCTGGAAGGTTTGATTGGTGTGGGAAGGTTTTTGTGCCTGCTCGCTTTTTGCCACCAAATTTGATTGGTGGGCTTCTTCGAAGGGGACAGAAGTGTGGTGTTGTTCCCCATTGACCGATTACTGCCCTCGGCAGGCTATCTTACGTGCTCGAGTCGAGATGAGCTGGGTTGGGCTCCTAAGGGTAGCAACCTCATCTTACTAAGGGTTCACTGCTGTGCGGCGTTGGCAGCGATGATTACTGGAAGGAGCCCTTTGAAAGGACCCCTGTGTATTCTAGGTGAGGTCGTATGTGGCCTATTGATCTACCTCCCAAAGATAAGGGAGGAGTTGATTGTTGTGTTTCGAGAATAAGCTCCTAAAACGGTTGGAGATGAAGATTGTTTCCACCTACTTCTGGACCGCCAGTCATCGCAGAGTGGATGACTGGCGAGGATTTGCAAGCTAGAAGGCCTGTTGAGCAGCCTCTAGGGTCAGGATGGTACCATTTTGGCGATACTCTCGGACCAGCGCATTTGAGACCCAACATTGAAGACACTGGGTTGGCGATGGTGTCCTCTGCTTAGAAGAGGACCCATCATTAATGGTAGCTAAGGAATATGTATGTGAGAGTTGGTGTGATTCCATTTTGGATTGAAGTAAGATCTTGTCGAAAGTGCCTATAATATAGGTGACAAACAAAAACAAGAAAACTTTTTCAAAGCAGCATCTCATTAAATGAACAAATGCATAATTGATCATCTTGTTCGGCCCTCCTTTATTTTGAGAGTGAAAGGGGCCTGAAAAGTGGGTGAAACTGTCATCTTGATTAAGGATTCACATTGGGTTCACCATTTTTCTTTTCTATGAAAAATCATACATCCGATGATTGATTACATGGGGTTGAATTTTGTACAATCATTCACATCGGGTTCACCATTTTTGTTTCATCTCTGAAATGCATCATGGGGTTGGAATGGCATTGTATGGTGTTGGTGGGACAACCTTCACATCAGACACATATACCCACATCCCTTTCAGGTGGTTTCCAACGAGGTTTTTTCATGGAACCAGAAACACCCAACAATTCTCATATCTAGGATGACTCATGAACATGTTTTCCAAAGTCATGTGCTCATTGGGGAACTTGGCCAATGATACTTAAGAACTCCCATTGGTCAAGGGGATAGGAGTTCAGGAACATCACACCCTTTTGGGGGGAATTTTTTCCTACTCCGGGACTCTCTTAATGATTTAAGTCATATTCACGAATCCTTCATTAACTCTCAAGTATGACGGGGTCAACCTTGAATTAACAATCAATTATTTGTATGTATGGAATTTAAAATCTGGATGTATCTAGGGTTCTTCATCAATGGAGATATCTGTATATATCCAAGGTTCTCCATCAATGGTTCCCTTTTATGAATATATTAGAGATTCTTTTGTCATTCATTATTAAGAGGTTGGTTTTGAGCCATGCAGTGGGGTGCTCTAGAGTTTATCATCATCCGGGGAGAAGAGAGTTGTTTTGATGTCGGGATCAGACCCATAAGATGGTATTCCTAGGTATCCTTGTGAAATGAATCAGAACCCACGTAGTTCGGTGTCACTTAATGGGACACATCATACCTTTTAAGGTCATGTGATAAGGAACAAATCGTGTAGTTTAACGTCTTACGGTAAGGACGTCTAGGCGAAAGGTTCCTAGTCAAGTTTGGTGTGGAACTTATTCCAAAGTGGCCCAAAGAACCTGGAAGGGATGTGGGCTTCCAGGTAGGTTAATACCCTACTGGGAATGTTTCCCAATGAGAATTAGATTCAATTTGGGGTGTTGGTTTTGGACCTCATAGAGGCTTCATATGTATCCCATTTGGACGGGAATCAAATCTCATGTATTTCAATTGGGGTTTTCGGTTTAGACCTCATAAAGGCTTCCTATGTATCACATTTGGATGGGAATCAAAGTCTGCGTATTTCAGTTGTGAGGACCCACACCTATGGAGGCCCTCTGAAGGTTTGTATCACGGGGAATATGCCCCTTTGAGAGGATTAAGGAATGATTTTGGGGCTTACACCATATAGGAGGATGCCCTAATGGTTGGGGCCATGAGAAATGTATCGACACGTGGTGATTTGGAGGTTTAGTTGGGGATTGCACCTAAGGAGGATGCTCATTTGAAGGTTGTATGGTGACATGGTCGGGGATTATACCAGGTTGGAGGCTCTGATGGTTGGGGCTTACACTTGGAATGATGCCCAAAGGTTTGGGACCATGTAGATTTCATGACCACCGCCAACCTCTAAGCCCACGTGAGTCATGATCAGTGTGAGAAACAAGAGGAAGCGATAGATCTGGGAAACCACACAATCTGCTTTGTTTGCCGGTGGATGAGGGAGGGACTATGGAAGAAGGAGAAGGGATTTCGATGCGCCCATCTCCTCCCGTCATTGTACCCTGGATAGTTGCGTCTAATTACTCATTCGGATACAGTCTAGGGGCATAGAGAAGGATAGAAGAATAAAGCAAGAGAGGTCATACAATAGGGATTAGGGTCTTACTCCAGGAGGGATTCTCTAAAACTAGTTCCTGGGGAGGAGAGGGGGATAAGTCACTATCCCTCAAAGGGAAAAACAAGTGTGGTTCTCCCCCTCCCCACTGGGAACCGGAGGTCCCTGGTCTTAGAGACAACAAGGAAAGGACATGATCCTAGCCCTCATATCTGAGACTGGGAGGTCCTTGACATCACCCCCAGGATCAGGGTCCTCGTGACCAAGGGAATGCATATCTGCATGCACCTCGAGGAACCTACCCATTTGGCAGGATAAGTGTGGGACACCTCTGACTGATAGAATGCGTATCCAAATGGGAGACACACTGATATATCTCTTACCATGGTTTTGCAAGCCCTGTGGCTTTGGTGGTGGTTTCAATTTGGCCCCCCTTAAACAAGGGATCCAAAGAAAGAGGGGCTCTGTCATTAGTGTCATAAAAGAGGGTTTGGAAGGTCTCGCGTAGGTCAAGGCTTGGTGAGCAAGAGGTGCTTCACATAGGACATGGGAGGAGCTAGAAGTGCTTTGCACAGGGGGCAGGTATGCATGAGTTAGAGGTTCCCTAGGCGATGGTTCACTAGGGAGACAACACTTGGGAGAGGCCTTGCTCTAGGAAATAAGGGTCTCCTCAGGTGTCCCTAAAAGGGTCTCGCATAGGTCCCAGGTTAGGGAAGGGACCTTCACGCTAGTGGTTGTCAATGAGGGGGGAAAAGGGGTCCTCGTGCAGGTGTCTTGTGTCTCAGACCCTAGAGGGACTTATTGCCACTACCCCCCTTTAACTCCCTCTTCTCTTGGGTTTTGGAGAGCTAACTGGGGGGTTTTGGAGGACCTGGGTGAAGGGGTTGCGCGACCAGAGCTTGGAGGCTTCTTATGATTTTCATGTCTTGCAAATAAGGAGCCCTAGGGTCCTATTTATAGGCAAACATAGGACCATGGATGAAGGAGTTACCCCATGCAGGTAGCCAGCACAGGTGACCGGTGCAGGTATCCCGCGCAGGGGTGGCTGGTCCATTGGTTCTGCATGGGGGGGCTCTGTGAGCCTTTGGGTGCGCAAGCTCAGTGCACACAGACCACTTTTAGGAGAGTTCCCTTGGTCCTTCTTGGGACCCTTCATCGCTCTAATATTCATGATACTCTTTATAATATTTTCATCCCCTGTGATAAAAAAGAGTGTCAACAACAATATTTTTCTTTTTATTTAACACATTAGATTTTAAATAATTTTTTTTCAACAAAATCAATAAATAAGTAAGTTATGTAAGGGTAAACATGGTAAACTAAACAAAAAAACACTAATATAAACAAACAATTTAACTTATTAGTTATAATGCATGTTTTAATAAAGAAAATAAAACTAAAATATCTAACATTTTATGAAATTTAAAAAAGTAAACCAGAAATAAATATATGTTACCTGTAATATTATGAATGTACTAAAGGATTGTTTTCCCAAATTTTTTCATCATTATCGTTCTGTATGGCACAAACCATGTCAACAACGTGCTTGTCAATACTATTTGTTAATCTTTTCATGGAAGTGGGGATCTCACATAAATCAGTATCTTCATCAAGTTTATCATCACCAACATACTGTTATTTTTCCTTGTAAAAAATAGACCACTGCATATCAGATTGATTAAGAATATAGAAAAAAATCATGTGTTTCCATGATAAAAGGATCAGCTATGCATTCAGTCTATTCGGATTAACTAGTGTCATTCCAAATTCATCATGTCTGAAACTATTGTTACCAAAAAATCATTTTTAGTTAAACACTGGAATTTGAAATTTAATGTAATCAACCTCTCGTATTTCATCAAAGACTCTATAATATGCACTTGATACAAAGATTGGGTTTTTTTCTTTAGCACTCAAAAAATGCATTGCTTCTGCGAACACCAATACACTACTATTCTAAACAGCACTGTTGTTGTCCTGGTCTTTCGTATGAAAAGTATAGCCATTAATGTAATACCCATACCATGTTATCAAATTTAAACTTGGACCTTCCACTAACCATCTCAATGTTTATGATGCATTTGATCTACCGAGCACGATCTCTTTAAACCATGGGAAAAAGTTTTGTTGTTCTCATTCAAAATCCACATATATTTCTTCTTTGGATAACATTGTTTCAACACATTAATATTCAATGTTATATATGGATGAGCATCATCTATGTTTTTTAAGATATATAAATCTACCTTCTTTATTTGTTCGCATATCGATGATTTTACTTTCAAGCCACGGATCCCCTTTCCCCCATAGTTGACTTTTTTATTGAGAGATGTAGAAAAACCAATGTGTTCCACTGCAGACAAGTAGCTAGCACAAAACTCTACAACCTCCTCAAAAATATACTTCTCAACAATGGAGGCTTCAGGTCGATATGGATTCTTAACACACCCCTTCAATATTTTCATATATCTTTCAAAAGGATACATTCAACATAGATATACAAGTCCGTAAAGCTTTATTTCTAGCACCAAATGAACCAGTAAATACACTATGATGTCAAAAAAAGATGGAGGAAAATACATTTCCAATTAACAAAGTATAGAAACTGCATCATTCTTCATTTTGTTCAAATAATTCAGATCACTCGCCTTATTACAAATTAAACTGAAAAAATAACACACCTTCATGATAGTCATTCTGACACGGATGGACAATATTTCACGAAATGCAACTGGTAGGAGCGGTTGCATCATGATGTGATAATCATGAGATTTCATTCCTGTCAACTTCAAATCCTTTAAAAACACAAAAAAAAAATTACATTTGAAGAATAACCTTGCGGCACTTTGATATCATGAAGATACTGACAAAAGCTAATTTTCTCCCTTTTGGGGGGCAGGAATGTTCACCTTCTATCAGGAGTGGGAGCTAACTCCAAATGCATTCCCATTGAGTGTAAGTCAAATCTTTCATTCAACCCATCTTTAGTCTTTCCTTTAATATCTAACAATGTTCCAAACAAGTTGTCACATATATTCTTTTCCATGTGCATGACATCAATGTTATGTTTGATCTCATGATATCTCCAATATGGTAGCTCAAAAAATATTGACTGTTTCTTCCAAATATTTCTATCATTATCATATTTTTGTCTTTCTAAATGTCAAATCAATGTTTTTCACACTCTCAAAATATTGATCGGTAGACAAGGTTTTGGAGCAATATCGAATTCTTGTGAGTCGTTGAATCTTTTTTTAATCTTCGATAAGAGTGATCCATGGAAAAAAAACCTTCAATGACCCATGTATATTGTTTTTCTCTTATGTTTTAGTTGATAATATGAAGTCTGTTATTCACAAATTAGACAAGCTTTATACCCCTTAAAATTATATCTAGACAAATTTTCATATACTAGAAAGTCATTTATAGTGAACATAATCATTGCATGCAGTTGAAAATATTCAATTTTATAAGAATCATACACCCTAATACCTTCCTCCCATAAAAGTTTCAAATCATCAATTAATGATGACAAGAAAACATCAATATCATTTTTGGGTTGTTTTGGTCCAGAAATCATTACACTCAACATGACATATTTTCGCTTCATACAAAATTCAGGATATAAGTTGTAAATTATCAATAAAATATATCATGAACTATGTGTGCTACTAAGGCTTTGATATGGATTCATTTCATCCATACACGGTCCAAGTCTGAGATTTCTAATTTCATTTTCAAATGTAGGAAATTGTTAACCAAATTTCTTCAACTGTGGACAATCAGCTTAATGCTGTAATTTTCAATCACATATCTGCTCATCTGCATGTCATCTTAACATTTTTACATCATTTGAATTTTGCAAATAATTATTTCAAATGAGGAATTATAGAAAGATGTCAAAATGCCTTGGTAGGGGTCTTTGTAACTGCTAAATCAGCCTGTGATTTTTCTTTTAACTTATACTATGTCATCCCACATTTAGGACACCCTAACTGAAATTTGTATTCCTTCCTATATTGCACACAATCATTCGGCCAGACATGTATTTTCTTGTACCCCAATCATATCAGTCATAATATTTTCTTCTCTTTATAATGTGACTATAAAAGATCATTTTCTTTAAGAAGAATGGATTTCAACAATTGTAACAACTCTGTAAAACTCTCGCCACTCCATCCATTTTTCATCTTTAAGTTAATCAATCCTAACACCGTCAATAAAATCATAAATTTCATACAACCCAAATATAATGGTTTTTCAGCATCACCTTATAGACGCTCAATTTTCGATTCTTTTCAATTGTCTCTACTTCAATATCATGAATCATTTCTTCAATTTGATTAGACTTGTCATTTTGCAAAGCATCAACATCAATAGATTTGAAATTCTACCTAGTTTCACCAAGCCAAATCAAAGGGTTGTAACTCGGATTAAAACCAGAAAAATTAAATGATCTTTCAACTCTCTGCTTTTCAACTTCTTCATATTTAAACATTTCAGGCATGGATATAAAAACATGTCGTTTGGAACATTTTGTTTAGCAAATTCTAAAAAAGCATTGATGTCTTCCTCATATTCATCACTTATTCAAAGCACAGTAATCCAACTTTTGACTCGTTATTATCTATAAAAAATATCAAAAACAAATATCTTGTCAAAAGAATATAATAGTGATAAAAGTGAGTTAAGAGGGGCGAATAGTAGATTATTTCAATGATAATCAAGAATATGCACTTGTAGTTTTATTCATCAGTAAAATGTTGCAATGATTTTCAATGATAGTGAATATAATGTTAAAGAAGTTAATAACATTGGAGATGAAATTGAGTGTTAATTGGAATGATTATACAATCAAATAGAAAATAAAGGAAATAAATTTATATCACTAGAGTAAAAAAGAGACTTATTGGAAAAGAAAGAATAAATGAAAGTCGTATAAATGGACTAAATATCTAGAAATCTAATGTGAAGATTTCATTGAATTGAAAGTAAAAAAAATGAACAATAATATAGGATCATTAGTGACTAGAATGAAGTTGTTGAAGATAAGAGATTAAATATAGAAGTATTATAAGTAGTAGTAGTATCCAACAAAACAAGATGGAGGTAGAAGTTAAGACATTCACTGAGAAAAAAATTCTTACATTAACAGTAACTCTAATGAAATGTCAAATACAAATCTTAGTGAATAATCACAAATTTTGGAAGAAAATATTAACATTTAATTATTTAATTTCCTAGAAATAACACTCTTAGATTTGATTATTATATTCTTTAGCCAATGAAAATAAATATTTCATTGAACAAAGGGATCAATTTTGTAAAGTAATAGAAGGTAAAATTTTATAACCACATTAAAGAAAATAGGCTGTTAAATACCCTAATATATGTTTCATTGTGAAATTATTGGTTACCCTAAGTGAATTTGTATAGAATAAATGAAATTTGATATTCATGTTTCACCAAGGAGTGTTTTATATGAAAATTATTATACTTTCCCTTGATATTTCTTTGTGTATGTTGAATATGATTACAAGGAAGCCAAATGATGATGAATATAATAAGGGTAGATTATTTTGTAATGGATAATTATTCTACTAAGAGTCTAGTTAAAGAGTGGATATATCAACCCTGTGAAAATCCATAATTATGTAATTTTTTAAAGTAATAAATTGATTATTAAAATAAGGCTAGCCCAAGACTACGAAGTTGGGAGTCATATAGAACGAAAATTAAAGTAACGCTTAAAGCCACAAGACTGGATTCATACTTCGCTTCCTATAATATTTTGTGAATTGATATAACCTATGGTCGGATCTCATAAGACAGGTTTTTAGTTGTTTATGTATAGCAACTCATGGTTTTGAAATCTGCACCTGAAATAAGGGAAAGACCTTATTTCTTCCCCAAAGTGTGTGCTACCTACACCTAAAACAAATCAAAATTTATTAGTAGTTTTAAATCAAATATATGATTACATAAAAAACCAATTTATAGATAAAATAATGTTAATATATATATATAACAGAATACAATATACATTAAATAAATAATAACAAATAGCAGATTCAAATCATTAAAAAGGAAACTAAAACTAAATAGCAACCCAAAACAAAATTGGAAACATATCAGATTTAAAAAGGGAATGTATAATAAATTTGTATACAAAACATATTCACCTAAATAAAAAATCCAAATACATGATAAATCAAAAAGAGTTTACTTTGAATACTCAAGTGGGAAAGAAAAATTAATAAAATATGATATGAAATCCAAATATGAGATTTATCCTTGGAATGGCTAGGGCTTCCGATGGGGTGCTTCTTCAACAGAAGTCGTGAGGGTGGAAGGAAAGAAACTTGGTGTTTCACTAAATCAGGGGTTCCAATAACATGGAAAAAGGAATACAATCAAACTAAAACCCTAAAAATGTAAAAAAAAACATTCCAGATAATCAATTTTTCAAGGAATAATCCATGGGTTGGCCGGCTAAGAGATGATCGAGAATGTGTGAGGTTTACTTGAGAAACGAGCAGAGCTATCTTCGAACGTGCAAGGAGAAAAGCACTGAGGGGGTGGGTAGGATGCGGATCAATAATCGAACAATGAGGCCGATTGAGATATATACCGACCACTGGAGCCTAAAGCACATGCTTAGCCAAAGGCTGGTGTCAATTGACCAATAGTGATGGCAGGCTAAGTTATCAGGGTACAACTTCGAGGTTATTTACAAACCTTGTAAAATGAACAACGTTGTTGATGATCTTTCAAGGGTAACAGCAGGAGAAGACTGCATGAACTTAGCAATTTTTGAGCCAAGATGGGAAGATTTTCAGGTGCTTAAAGAAGAGATCAAACATGATGGCAGATTACAAGCTGTTATAGAAGCATTGCAACTGCGAACACCTACGAAACTTGGGTATGCCTTCTAGAATGGGTTATTATTTTACAAACACCGATTAGTTTTTCCAAGGAAATTGGTCCTAATTCTAAAACAATTACATCATTTTCATTCATCTCCAGTTGGAGGACACTTGGGGTATTTAAAGACTTATAAGCATTTGGTCGGTGGTGTTTTTTGGGCTGGAATGACACAGAGTGTGCGGCAATTTGTCTGTGAGTGTGAAATTTGTCAAAAAAATAAATATGAAGCACTGAATCCAACCAGATTAATTTAGCCCCTCCCAATACCGAGTTTGATATGGGAGGAGGTGTCCATGGATTTTATGTTCAGACTACCTAAATCCCAAGGATTTGAAGTGGTATTTGTGGTGGTTGGTCGACTTAGTAAATATGCACATTTTATTCCTCTCAAGCACCTTTATTCAGCCAAGATAGTGGAAGAAGTATTCTTGAAGGAGATTGTACGACTACATGGAATTCCTAATGCGATAGTAAGTGATAGGGATCCAATGTTCACAATCCCTTTTTGGCAAGAGCTATTCAAGTTATAGGGCACAGTGCTCAAGATGAGTTCATCTTATCATCCCCAGACTGATGGACAAATAGAGGGAGTGAAATGTTTCTTAGAGGTATACGTGAGGTGTTTTTCATCAAATCAAACCAAAAATTGGGTAATTTGGTTGGTCTGTGCAGAGTACAGTTACAACACATCTTACCATACTTCTATCAGATAAACACAATTTGAGGTTGTGTGGCGAATGCATTAGTGGAAAAAGATGAGGCACTACGACAACTCTGAGTTAATCTACACAGGGCACAATAACTTATGACCAAATATGCTAATAAGTGGCGTTGAAGGTGACATATGCAGTAGGGGATCTGGTGTGGGTTAAGCTGCGTCCGAATAAACCAGGAGAGGGAACCAAGATTAATCCAAAATTAGCTACCAAATTCTATGGGGATTTCAAAATTGATGGAAAAGTGGAGGTTGTTGCGTACAAGTTGAAACTTACAAAAGACAGTAGAGTTCGCATAGTACTCCATGTATCGCAACTAAAGGTTATCGTTGGTGAGCATAAAGAAGAAAGATCTATGTTAGGAGATTTGGTGAAGGAAGAGGTTTATCCAAAAGCTATTTTGACTGAAAGGACACAGGGAAGAACCTTGCTTTAACTGGTGAAGTGACATGGGCATGACAACGAAGAGGCCACCTAGGAAGATGTGGTAGTGATCAAGGCCCAGTTCCTTGGATACTACCCTGAGGACAAGGCGGTAATTCAAGGGGGGCATTGATAGGAACTCAAAGGAGCAACTAGAGGATCTTAGAGTTTGACCCAGGCCTCCTATGTATTTCACTTAACATAGAAGGAGAGGGCATAAGGGTTTTAGGGAGCTGCATAAGGGTCCTGGGGAATATGTGTAATGGTCCTTGGGAACCGCATAAGGGTCTTGAGGGAGTTGCGTAAGGGTCTTGGGGAATATGTGTAAGGGTCCTGGGGATCCACGTAAGGATCTTGGGGTATATATATATATATTTCCTTTATCTTTGAGAGTTCTAGAAAATTATGGGTGAAGAGAATTCCTTCAAATTTAATCCAAGATTTACAAAGTTGTGGAACTCTTGAGCACCCACAAATCAATTAATTGGTTCTTATGGTGTTTATCAAACACAAACGTTATAAGAAGCTTGGTAAGTGTTATTAGCCACTTCATTTTATCTAACAATTCCTCTCTGGACCGACCTTTGATTTAGATTTTTTTCACTTTTTTTAAGTATATAAGATGTCCACAAAATCCAATAGTGCAATTAGATAAGCCCGACGATGAAATTATTTGATCTAGAAATTTAAAAAAAAAGTATTGTATGGTATTATACAGGAAATCCATGTGCTACGATATGATGTGGATCAATATTACTAGATGAATTCATTAGTCCAATAGTATGATTGGTCTTATTGTATTGTACAATAAGTGGAAAATCTGGTGTTGCAAAAACGTCGGGAGAAACAATGACCGACGATCTCAAAAAATGAGAGGAAAATGGAGAAAAAGGATAAAAGAAAGATGAAAAACACGAGACACGGCGACTTACGTGGTTCGGAAATAATCTCTACAACTGCGAAAAGACGGAATCACTTCACTAAAATCGAGAGTAGAATTATAGGGCATTTTTTTGGAGCTCATAAAACCCTAACTCGAATAAGATCCTAAAGCAACTCGGTGAATCGTAACTTGCATTGCTACAGTAGGCGTACAATAAGTCCATTGTGCTACAGTGCCACAACCACCCAAATCCAAGTTGTTATAGTATCGATGGCGGGAAATTTGCAACGCTACAGTGACACTATCGCATGCCGCTATAGTGAGTCTGCACTGGTACAATGCCCTTTCGATATCATCGGTCAACTCTGCTACAATACGCAGGAGTTACGGCCAAGTGTGCAATATGGGTTGTTAATAGATAACTTCATCCAACATCTAGAATTGCATAAAACATATTCATATAAGGGGATTGAGTAATATTGCATGTTATAACACTTTGAAAAATAAGTTTTTAAAACATGTTGCATGCTAGAACACATGTCAGGCATATTTTACGAAGGTCATCAATAGCCAACAACTTGTGTAGGCAGGCCACTATGACTCAGGGTTGTTGTATCGTCATAGAAAATAATATCCATTACTCGTATTATGGGATCCACAGTCATAATGTATGACATCTTCCATTGTGATCCATTTATGATTGGGCTGGAGAATCTTAACATACGAATTGTGTAGATTATATTATTAGGACTCCGTGTAAAAAAAATATTTTTTAAAATTTATGAAATGTAATTTACCTTATGACTTTTTTACAAATTTTATATTTTGATAATATGAAATGTTCATATTGTATTTATATGATCATAAAAGTATGTGCCTCATATAATATGAAATGTTCATGATTCTAACATTTAAATATTTATGGGATATTTAATTAATAAATATGAATTATTTATATTTAGTCACAATCATATATGGCATCATCTATGTCAGCTCGTAGGGCTCACACCAAACATCCATGTAACCTTATAACATACTAAAATGATTTTGGAGAGAAAATTTAGGTTTAAAAGTGAAAATAATATATTAAATTTGATCATACGTTAATAAATGAAGTATTCATATTGTGATTTCTTAATTGTTTGTATATCATGAAAAAATTATGAATTCTTCATATTTATATCTTATTAATTGTCGAATTCTCAATCAAATTTTTCATATTAAATTGTTACACGTTAGATATTGCATTTGATTTAATGTAATTCAATCAAAATTGATGATTTGGCTTACTATAATTCCAAAGTAATGATTGATTGTATTTTTTTATATTCTAACATATTTGGATTTAAAATAATCAATTAAACCTCTTGAAAGCTATGTAGGTTCTAGATCAAGTTTTCCAATGGCCTTTATGAGGCTTTTTATGTAAAGTTATAAGTTGCCTAACTTCATCATTACACCTACTTACTAGTAGGTTTTTTGTTTTCTAGGATTTTAATCACTTGCATGAAATGAGCTTTTTGAAACATTTTCATGTCTTGTTTGGGTATGGAACCTAATCTTACAATTAAATCTTTTTATTGTGTATACATGAAAAAATAATAATTATATAATGGATTTATACTTAATGTCTATTAATCTGGTTTAATGTGTATAAGATACAAAAAATGAATGAATATAAGCATGCATGCATATATATATTTAAATGATGGGATCAATTAAATTCTCTCTGAAATGCAGTGTTAAATTCCTCCTGATTACCATACTTTTCAAGGTAACAATCAACCAAACAAACAATTCATACCAAAACTGGACACTCGTGATTTAACGTATGTCTCGTTTGACAAAAGTTTTATTATGAGAGATACTCTGTCTTGGTAAGTGACCCTAGTAGAATTAGATGCTGGGAGAAATGGGGTGAGGATGATTCATCAAATGAATTTGAGAAAGATGTTGTCCAAGTAACATGTTAACAAAAAAGTGTGAAAGATCACCCTAAGAGAAGAAGAATCAGGGTGAATACAAATTTTAAATCCCTTTCCTTAATTTACTTTTTGTTGGATCTTGTCCCTTAATTAAAATGAGCAATCATAATATGTTAATCTTCAATATAAATGCAACACCAATTAAAAAATAATAACATGGCCATAATAGATTTACTTTTCATCTTTCAATACGAATAGTCTAATCAAAGATAAGATTTCACTCACTCACTATTGAATGTGTTAGTCAACAGACTTGTATGGCTCCAAAATCTATGGTAGTTGTTTTTTAGACAACTTTTCAAAAAGATGAACATTTTGTTCATGCTTTAGAAGACTCGCACATTCAAGGTGGAGGGGTTGAATTTTTTGGACATAAATGAGCCCGCGACACATCCACTGTAGTGGAACAAAAATTTTCACATATTCAAGGTGATTATCAAGAAAACGATCCAAGGGAGGTCTCATAACATATTTTGACAGATATGCAGTAAAGCTAATGATGACATACCTATCATTTCAAATCTGTCTTTGGCAGAATTGCAGGGGGGTCATTCAAGCATTGCAATCTCTTGATGATCCAGTGGTAAAAATGGAGCGCCTGCTAGTGTAGAAGTGTCGGTGGAGTTTTATTGAAAAGAAATGAAGCAATCAATGAAAGTTTCAGAGGACAATGTACCTATTTTATTAGGTCATTTTCCCGGTTTTTAAAACCTAGTTACAAAGAATATTTCACAAGATTTGACTCAAAATTAAATGGTATATTTGATGTCAAATTGACATCATATTTCAATATCAGTAGTGGAGATGGACCGCTCATATTTAAGGAGTAAATCCCATATTGTGGTAGCCCAAATCCTGCCTAGGATGAATCCGAAAATTGATATAAAGCAATTAAGGATTCATGATTTCAGATATTCTATTAAAAATCAGTTAAAAAATTCTAGCAGTACCTCAATAGAAGTTGCGACTAAGAAAATTTGAAAATTGAAGTAAAATATTTCATTTCAGAGAAAATGAAGGAAAATGTGTTTTTAGTGTCTCGTGAAGGTGTTTTTCAAATAGAAACACGGAATTTGGTGTAGCAAATAGCTTTTAAAGCTGAGAAAGGAGTGGTTAGGCATCGCAACCATGTGTATGGAGTATTTATCAAACACTTTTTTTATTGGGAAAGAAAAATGGACTCTCGCAAAAATAATATTGTTGGAACCCATTTAAGTTTAATGGGTATTTCTGAGTCTCATATCGGACTTACCCTCCTTGTAATTATTTTTACTCATCTATAAAAGAATGTCTACACCTCACATTGAGGTAAGGAGAATTCACCAATAACATGGTATCAGAGGGAAATTAATCTCGAACCCTCCCTCCCCTGCAGATTCTCGGTTCTGTCTGACCCCACCTCTCTCCCCTCTGCCTTTGTCCTTCCCGGCGGGCCTCCCTCCTCTGCCCGCGGCTCCCCTCCCGGCGTCTCCTCCCGGCGGCCCGATCTCCCTCAGGCGGTGCCCCTCTCCTGCACGGCTCCCCTCCCCGTCGCGGCAGCCCCCCGGTGCGCCTTCCCTCCCGGAGCCCGCTCCTCCTGCGCACGATCCCTCCCGGCGCGGCTCCTCCTGCGCGCGCCCTTCCCGTGGCCGCTCCTCCCGAGCGCGACACTCCCGACACCCCGTTGCGGCTCCTCCCGACGGCGACCCTCCCTTCACCCCGTCGCACCTCCACCCGAGCGCGCCTCCGTCGCAGCTTCGTCTGGCTCCCGCAGCACTCCCGGCGGCCTCCTACGCGCACAATCCCCCCGGCGGCCTCCTCTGTGCACGGCTTCCGACCAGCCGCGACCCGATCCACGCGAACCAGCCCCGGCTGCTCCCTCCAGACGGACCGGCTCCGTCCAGGCAACCCGGGCTCCTCCCAGCTCTGCTCTGTCCCGGTCGATCGGCTCCCTCCCGGCGAACCGGTCCAGGCGGCTCCCTCCAACCAACGCCGGAGCTCCCTGACGTCCCAGCTCGAAGCCGCTCCGCCGAGTGCCCCTTAGGCCGGCTCTCTCCTTCGGTCGTACCAGCACCAGGCTTGCCCGCGGCCACCGGCAGCAGGTCCAGGCCGGCCGCTCACCTCGCGGCGCCTCCGGTCGTCCTCCCACCAGGCAACTGCGGCCCTTCAGTCCAGTGTTTCCTCCCGCAATCCAGGAATTTCCTGTTTTCTGGATCCAATGCGGTCATTCGGCCCCACCCTCCCGCGGCACTCCCGGCGACGTGTGGCTGGACAGTCTCCCGACGCTTCTCAGCTCCTGCATCCGATGCGGTCTTTCGGTCCGCCTCCAGCGGTTTCCCGACCCCGTCCTGAGCATCGGCCCTCTTATCCAGCCACCATTGCTCAGACTGATAGCTCCACCGCCTGCCTATCTCATCGACCGTCAGTCTGGATGCTCGACTCCGGTGCGTCTCAACATCTCACAGGGGATTTTAGTATGTTCACTACCTACCATCCATCAACTAGTGCTTCCTCAATCACTGTTGCTGATGGATCAACAATCCCCATTGCGGGCTTTGGCACATGTCGTTTGACCCCGTCTATTAGTCTACCTTCAGTTGCTCACGTTCCTCACAGCCAGTTTAATCTTCTCTCCATCAGCAAACTCACCAAAGATTTAAACCGTGCTGCTATTTTTACATCTTCTGGTGTTGTGTTTCAGGAGCGATCGACGAATCGGGAACTTGGTCGAGGTCATCTTCAGGCCGGGGTGTACATGCTCGATATCCCACACCCTCTTGTCTGCCCATCCACCTCAGCCCGTGCCCTTGACCTTCATTCTCGCCTTGGTCATCCGTCGGCTTCCGTCCTACATAAACTTTGCCCCCAATTTAGTCATAATCTTTCCTTCCATTGTGAACCCTGCAAGTTTGCAAAACATCATCGGGTGACATATGTCCCTCGATTGGACCCGCGTGCCGCGAATCCTTTCGACCTTGTTCATTCCGATGTATGGGGTCCTTGCATGGTTCCTAGCCAGCTCGGGTACACGTATTATATTACCTTTATTGATGACTACTCCCACATGACCTGGTTGTACCTTCTTCGTGATTGGCCTGAAGTGTGTTCTACCTTTCAGACCTTCTACAATGAAATTCACACTCAATTCTCAACCTCGCTGAAATGTCTCCGCTCCGACAATGGACGAGGATATTTATCTTCCACCCTTCAACAGTTTCTCAAGGATAAAGGCATTATTCACCAGACATCTTGCCCCGATACACCTCAGCAGAATGGAGTGGCCAAGTGGAAACACCGCCATATTCTGGAGACTGCTCGTGCCCTCCTCTTCCACATGAAGGTGTCTCTCAATTTTTGGTGTGATGCTATCCTGACTGCTACCTACCTCATTAACCGCCTCCCTTCTTCTATCCTTCAGGGGTAGACTCCGTTTCGGACTCTGTTCTCCTCTCTCCCTCCTCACTCCCTTCCCTTGCGTGTCTTTGGATGTCTCTGTTATGTCCGTGACACTCGACCTGGTCTCTCCAAACTCTCTCCTAAATCCATCCGCTGTATATTCCTCGGTTATTCCCGTACTCAGCGCGGATATCGCTGCTTCTCTCCGGACCTACGGCGGTATATCATCACTGTTGACGTATCATTTGTTGAGAGCTCTCATTTTTCATGTCTCTCTCCCCATCCAGACACTGACATTGATGATTGTCTTCCCCTCATCATCCACCTTCCACTAGTGTCTCCCCCTGCTGCTGTTGATCACCATTTTGGTGCGGTCTATTCTCGTCGCCCATTGCTTGTACCCCCTGTCCCGGCCGAGGACACCATCATCTCCGCTTCGTCCGATGCTCCTGCATCGGCACCAGACGACTTGCTCATTGCACTCCGGAAAGGTACTCATTCGTGCCAGAGTACACCTTTATTTGTATCTTCATACAGGGGTCTGTCAGCTCTGGAGACAGTATCGATTCCTCGAACCGTTGGTGATGCAAAATCTCACCCGGGGTGGCTAGCAGCAATGTAGGATGAATTGCAGGCTCTAGAAAACAATCATACTTGGGAACTTGTCCCCCTTCCAGCAGGCAAACAGGCGGTTGGCAGCAAATGGATTTACACTGTCCGGCTAAATCCCGATGGCACTCTCCATCGACTCAAAGCCCGCCTTGTGGCTAAGGGCTTTGCACAAACTTACGGGGTGGACTACTTTGATACATTCTCTCCAGTAGCCAAGATGACCTCCGTCTGATTATTCATTTCTCTGGCGGCACATCACCGTTGGCATCTTCATCAGCTGGATGTCAAGAATGCCTTCCTCCGTGGCTTTCTTGATGAAGAAGTTTATCTGCAACAGCCACCCGGCTTCTGTGCCTCCGGCACCGAGTCTCAAGTCTGTCGACTCCGCCGCTCTCTGTACGGCCTCAAGCAATCTCCTCGTGCTTGATTCGGCCGCTTCAGCACTATTGTCACTAATTTTGGTCTCTCTCGAAGTATGAAGGATCACACAGTTTTTTACAGAACGACTCATGCTGGTTGTATCCTCTTGGTGGTCTATATGGATGATATCATCATCACAGGGAGCGACTCCACAAGAATCGTCAACCACATGGCGCATCTTCACCACCACTTTCACACCAAAGATCTTGGTCCCCTCACCTACTTCTTTGATATCGAGGTCTCCCGTTCTGATGACATTATCTCTCTCTGCCAACGCAAGTATGCTCTTGATATCTTGCAGGATGCAGGTTTGAGCACAGCAACTGCAGTGGACACTCCTCTTGAGCCTGGGGAACGCTCTCTCCATACCGACTCGGAACCATTTCCTCATCCCGAGAGCTATCGACGTCTGGTGGGTAAACTTAACTACCTCACCATGACGCGACCAGACATTGCCTGCGCCGTTAGCAAAGTCAGCCAATTCATGGAGCATCCAACCAGATCTCAGTGGGATGTTGTCCTCCGCATTGCCAAATACATCAAGAAAGACCCTGCACGTGGCCTTCAGTACTCACATCATGCTCATTTGGATGTTGAGGCCTTCTGTGATGCGGACTATACAGGTTGTCTCGCTACCCGCAAGTCTACTTCGGGATTCGCCGTGTTCTTCGCCGGTAACCTCATCTCCTGGCACAGCAAGAAGCAGACTGTCGTCTCCAGATCGAGTGCAGAGGCCGAATACCGCGCCATGGCCACAGTCACCACTGAGATCATCTGGCTTCGTCATCTCCTCCATGAGCTCGGCTTCCCGGCACAAACCTCAGCTCATATCTGGTGTGACAATCAGGTAGCCACAAAGATTGGCTCGAATCCCGTCTTCCATGAACGGACGAAGCATATCGAGGTGGACTGTCACTTTCTTCGCCACCATCTGGACCAGAAACATATCAGCTTTGGTCATATTCCGATGGCAGATCAGCTTGCAGACATCTTCACCAAAGGCCTCCCAGGAGCTCGCCTTGACTCTCTCACTACCAAGCTGGGTATTCACAGCATCCATGGCCCAGTTTGAGGGGGAGTACGAGATGGTCTTTGTGTCTTGTCATCTTTTTTCTTTGTGGGACTCAATCCAATCTGGGCATGTCCAGCTTGAGGGGGAGTGTTGGAACCTATTTAAGTTTAATGGGTATTTCTGAGTCTCACATCGGACTTACCCTCCTTGTAATTATTTTTACTCATCTATAAAAGAATGCATGCACCTCAAATTGAGGTAAGAGGAATTCACCAATAACAAATATAAAGAAATTACTCATGCAATGACTTATCTAAGAAAGAGAGCATCACAAAGTATTTTCTAAGCCTTGTTAGGAATCTAAGGATGTCTCCTATTATAAGTTCCAAGGAAAAAGTGCAGAAAATTGAGGAATCATCTGCGTCCATTGAAATAGTTATACAATATGGCATTGAGCTGGAAAGGGAGATTGATGCTAATACAGAGGCCTGGCTAGTTTTAAAGGCTTCATTCAGTTCCTTATGATGCATCAAGGCAGAGGATCATTTGAACCTAACCCTTCACCACACCTAACCAAGTTTTTCCTTCTTCAAAAGTTCTTTACCAACCATTCTTTTCCTTTTCAAAACTTTTTTCCCCTTTGTGCCTTATACCAGTGTTGCTCAACCTGAAATTACTAATTTATTTTCACTTCAATTGGCCTTAAATGCTTTTGGACCCTACATGGATACAATTTTTCCCCTGTCAACCTGAAACCTGCAACTTAAGGATAACATAGTGTTAAAGGAAATTTATCCCAGGTGTATTAGTGATGTCAATGATAATGAATGGGAAGATTTGGTTTGGGATTTTTTTCTTGTAGTGTTGTGATTGTTTTTGTTTGTTCTTGTAGTCTATCAAGTAAAGTTTCTATGTATTTTTACTACTCTTTCTGGGCCATGTACCCATCTATGAAATAAAATATCTTTTCCTTTCCAATCTCTTATGCTAAATCTGTTTTTTGTTTCACAAAATTACTATCTACTCATTTCATTTTGCCTTTAATTTGTGAATATAGACACTTATTGCTTTGAATCAATTCGAGTTTATCACTTATGCCCTTGTATCTTCTTTTTTAATTTTTCTACTTTCAAACTCTTTTTAGCTTTGGTTTTTGTTTGTAACCCTTGTGATATGTTTTCAAATGTTTTTCCTTTTAAAGACAATAGGGGGGGATAAAATTTGACATATTTTATGTATTTCTGAATTAAGACTTATACTTTTCCTTGTAAATATTTGATATTTATCATGCTCAATGATCTGGTTCTTTTATAGTTTAAAACATTAGAATTTAAAATCCCTGATTTTAATTGTCCTAAAATTCTTTGAGCATTAAGTGGTGTTTTACATAGTAAAATAACTTAAATTCAATTTTTGATTTGGATCTGGCTTTACTTTGCTCAAGTTTGATATTATATTCTAATTTGAGCCATGAATTTTTATTTCACATGTTTTTTTATGATTTTATTAAGTTCATGATTTTTTATCATAAAAAAGGATAGAATGTTTGGTTCTCCATGTTTTGATTCTCACAAATCATTATTATTGTGAAATTAATATATTTTAAGAAAAAAAATTAAACACAAAACATAAATGTTTTATCAATTTTACTCAACAAAAAAACTGTTTTTTAGCAAAAAAAATGATTTAAAATAATTAAAATAAAGTTAGAAAAACTCTCCTGGAGTGAATCTGAATCTGAAACTGGAAGCACGCCGGCTAAAGAATACAACCCGCCTTCCTGGAAGATCAGCACACACATCTCCTATAGAAAAAAACCTGAAGATGAATCACCTGGATCTTGTTCTGCCAATATCAGAAGTCTCTCTCTTGAGTAGAATGTGCACTTGGACTCTGTTGATTCTGTAACACTGAACCACTGAAATTGAAAGTAATATTAAGTATCAAGCTGAACCTTACCTAAAACTCACTGAATAAGCCTGAAACATATGATCACCGCATGCCTGGATGCTAGCTCTCCAAAAGAAAGAAGACCCCTGGATCTGATGCCACAAGTCTCTCATAACAAAGCTGAAGGAAGCATCACTGAAATCCATCAGCTACTTGGTGATTGTGTTTAGGAATGGTTTGTTGGAGATTACGAGATTTTATATGGATTCACTATCGAGTCGAAGGGATACTAGCTCTTTTAACCTCTACTCACTAAAAGTTTCTAAGATGATCATAGGGAAGAGGAAGATGGGTAAATGATTCAGGAAAAGTATATGCTGGGTATAATAAAGTAACAAAGATGATCAAAGAGGAGGATGTTCAAGAGGCAACAGTAGACCCCGGAGTAGTAATTGAAGAAGAGGAAATCCCTTGTGAGAGACTGGTTCAAGCAACTCTAGAAGAGTTTTTTCGAGTTCTATCAAGAAGCCGTGTATACTGAACCTGCTGAACACCACAGTAAATATTATGTTGAGTGTGAATAAACTATCCTAAAAAATGATTTTTAACTAAAAAATGAATTTAAAAGAATTAAAATAAAGTTAGAAAACTCTCCTGAAGTGAATCTGAATCTGAAACTGGATTCACGCCGGCTAAAGCATACAGCCTGCCTTCCTGGAAGATCAGCACACACAGCTTCTATAGGAAAAAAACATGAAGATGAATCACCTGGATCTTGTTCTGCCAACATCAGAAGTCTCTCTCCTGACTAGAATGTCCACCTGGACTCTGTTGGTTATGTAACACTGAACCACCAAAATCTTAAGTAATATCAAGTAGCAGGATGAACCTCACCTAAAACTCCCAGAATAAGCCTGAACATATGATCACCACATGCCTGGATGCTAGCTCTCCAAAAGATAGAAGACCCCTGGTTCTGATGTCACATGTTTCTCATAACAAAGCTGAAGGAAGCATCACTGAAATCCATCAACAAGTTGGAAATTGTGTATAGGAATGGTATGTTGGTGATTACAAGATCTTATATGGAACCACTATTGAGTCGAAGGGATACTAGCTCTTCCTAACCTCTACTCACTAGAAATTTCTAAGATGATCACAGGGAAGAGGTGTAAGGGTTGGTGTCCTGAGAACCAACTGTTTTGTACTTTGATTACATGTTCACTTATTATATATTGTTCATTGTTCTGCATGACTATAATATAATAATATCCTGGAATATTTGTTGCATTGATAAGGTCATGGCAGATCCCCGCTATGATGAGAAACTTGAAATGCTATAACAATATTCTTAAATAAAGTTCTACGGTTGGATGACATACTATGATAGGACACATTGTATACAGACCGTCATATGTGTGTACTCGTAAGAAGACGAGACTCTCTCTCATGGAGTTCGCACTTGGCAATCTCCAAGATGGGAGATTATGAGAACAGACCCGCCAGTAGCAATTCCACATGTCTTGGTGTCATCGCCTGACACCTCCCACTGCTCTCGCGCCTCCCGCGCGCTCGCGCTGCTCTCGCCCAGCGGCTCCCCTTCCGCCGCCTTCACCCCAGCAGGCGCGGCTCCCCTCACACAGCAGTGTCCTCATCCCGCGGAGCCCTCGTCCCGGCGCCCTTGGCCTCGTCCCGGCGGACCCTCCCGGCAGCGCGCCCTCGTCCCGGCAGCGCGCCCTCGTTCCGGCGGCCCTTCCAACACGCGCACGTCCTGCGCACGATCATCCCTCCGGCCCGCTGCATCAGCTATTCGACGCTTCCATGGAAGACTCCTCGGGACGTGGTCGTGCTTCAAGTCGTCCACGTCCCTTCTGTCAACATTGTGGCAAGTTTGGCAACCTGATCGCCCGATGTTGGGTCCTGCATGGACGACCATCTCAGCACTCGCGGCAGGGACAGCCCGCGGTCCAGGACGCATCCTCAATTGTCGTCTCTCTTTCCCCGTCTCTGGCCCTTTCTATGGCCGACCTCAGGCGGCCTCATGATCCTCCGGCCTCTGTCTGCCCCGGTCCCTCCTCGGCTTCTCTAGCCCGTACTGTTCGTCCCACTGTCTTTGTCAGTCATTGCTCCCCTGCATGGCTGTTGGACTCAGGTGTCTCCGACCACCTCATCGGTGATGCTGGTATGCTGATGTCTTACTGCACATATCCCGGTTCTTCAGTCATCACCGTCGTTGATGGCTCCACTATCCCCATAGCGGGCTTCGGCGCATGCTCCCTGACTTCATCGATACACCTACCCTCTATGGCACATGTGCCCCGCAGTCCCTTTAATCTGCTTTCCATCAGTAAACTGACTAAGGATTATAACTGTGCGGCCATATTTACCTCTTCTGGTATTGTGTTTCAGAAGCAGACTACGAACCGGGAACTTGGTCGAGGGCGGCTTCGAGACGGGGTCTACATGTTCGAGGGACCATCACCCATTGCTTGCATGTCTACCTCTTCTCGGGCACTAGATCTTCATTCCCGATTAGGACACCCGCCTGCATCCACCATTCATCAAATGTTTCCAGACTTCAGTCGGACTCCTACTTTTCATTGTGAGTCCTATTCTTTTGCGAAACATCATCGCTCTTCCTACATTCCTCACACGGATACACGGGCCTCCCACCCCTTTGATCTGGTTCATTCAGATGTTTAGGGCCCGTGTACCATTCCGAGTCACTTGGGATATAAATACTATATATCTTTCATTGATGACTATTCGCGAATGACATAGCTTTACCTTCTTCGAGAACGCTCCGAAGTGTTTTCCACCTTCCAAACATTTTTCAATGAAATTTAGAACCGTTTTTCTATCTCTGTCAAATGTCTCCGCTCGGATAATGGGCGCGAGAATCTCTCCACTTCCTTTCGGCAGTTTCTCCAGACGAATGGCATCCTTCATCAGACCTCCTGTCCTGATACACCCCAGCAGAACGGCGTGGCCGAGCGGAAACATAGACATATTTTGGAGACTGCTTGTGCCCTCATCTTCCACCGACAGGTGCCTCTGCTCTTTTGGGGAGATGTCATTCTCACTGTTACCTACCTCATCAATCTTCTTCCTTCTTCTATCCTTAAGGGGGAGACTCCCTTTCGGGCTCTTTTCCCCACTCTCCCTCTTCATTCCCTCCCTCTTCGAGTGTTTGGCTGCTTGTGTTATGTTCGTGACACTCGCCCTGGCCGCACCAAACTCTCTCCCAAATCCCTCCGCTGCATATTCCTTGGTTATTCCCGCACTCAACGCGGATACCGATGTTTCTCCCCGGACCTTCGCCGGTATGTCATCTCAGCGGATGTCTCCTTTGTTGAGAGTTCTACATTCTCCTTTCCCTCTCCTCCTCCTGACTCTGCTATTGCTATTGATGATTGTCTTCTCCTCATCATCCATCCTCTTCCAGAGTTGCCTCCTCCTGCCTCTCCTCATCCTGACCCTTCCATCGATGATTGTCCTCCTCTCATCATCCATCCTCCACCGGCGTCAACCCCTGTTGACACCCATTTTGGTCAGGTCTACTCCCGCCGTCCTTCGACTGTATCCCCCGTTCCGGCCAGTGACACTGATGCTCCCGCTTCGTCCGCTGCTCCTGCTCCGCCACCCGAGGACTTGCCCATTGCCCTACGGAAAGGTACTCGCTCCTGCCAGAGTACTCCTCTATTATGTCCGCTCTGAAGACAGTTTCTATACCTCGCACGGTTGGTGAAGCCAAATCTCACCCCGGGTGGCTAGCAGCAATGCGGGATGAATTGCAGGCTCTGGAGGAAAACCATACTTGGGATCTTGTCCCCCTTCTAGCAGGCAAACAGGCAGTGGGCAGCAAATGAATTTATACGATCCGTCTCAATCCCGACGACTCTCTTTGCCGCCTCAAAGCCCGGCTGGTGGCGAAGGGGTTTGCTAAGACATATGGCATCGACTACTTTGAGACCTACTCTTCAGTCGCCAAGATGGCCTTTGTCCGCCTGTTCATCTCTCTGGCTACTAATCATCATTGGCCACTTCATCAGCTGGATGTCAAGAATGCCTTTCTCCATGGCGTTCTTGAGGAATAAGTCTACCTGAAGCAGCCCCCTGGTTTTTCTGCCTCCGGTGCCGACTCCCATGTTTGCCGCCTCCGTCGGTCCCTCTATGGCCTCAAGCAGTCTCCTCGAACTTGGTTTGGCCGCTTCAGCACTGTCGTCACGGCCTTTGGCCTCTCCCGCAGTCTGAAGGACCACACCGTCTTCTTCCGTACGACATCGCACGACTGTATCTTGCTCATGGTATATGTTGATGATATCATCATCACAGGAAGCGACTCCAGAGGGATCGCCCGCCTCAAGGCGCACCTTCACCAAAACTTTCATACCAAAGATCTTGGTCCCCTGACTTACTTCCTTGGCATCGAGGTCTCCCGTTCTGAGGACTCGATCTCTCTCTGCCAGCGTAGGTATGCTCTTGATATCTTGCAGGATGCCGGTCTGAGCACCGCCACTGCCGTGGACACCCCACTTGAGCCTGGTGAACGTTCTCTCCATTCCGACTCGGAACCATTTCCTCATCCCGAGCGCTATCGACGTCTGGTGGGTAAACTGAACTACCTCACCATGACGTGACCCGACATTGCTTGCGTCGTTGGCAAAGTCAGCCAGTTCATGGAGCATCCAACCCAATCTCAGTGGGATGTTGTCCTTCGCATTGCCAAATACATCAAGCGAGACCCTGCACGTGGCCTTCAGTATTCACGTCATGCTCACTTGGATGTTGGGGCCTTCTGTGATGCCGACTATGTAGGTTGCCTCGCGACCCGCAAGTCTACTTCAGGGTTCGCCGTGTTCTTCGTCGGTAACCTCATCTCTTGGCGCAGCAAGAAGCAGATTGTCGTCTCCAGATCGAGCGCCGAGGCTAAATACCGCGTCATGGTCACCGTCACCACTGAGATCCTCTGGCTTCGTCATCTCCTACATGAACTCGGCTTCCCGGCACACACCCCTGCTCATATCTGGTGTGATAATCAAGCCGCCACGAAGATTGCATCGAATCCCGTCTTCCATGAACGGACGAAGCATATCGAGGTGGACTGTCACTTCCTCCGCCACCATCTGGAGCAGCACCATATCAGCTTTGGTCATGTACCGACGGCAGATCAGTTTGTCGATCTCTTCACCAAAGGCCTCCCAGGGGCTCGCCTTGACTCTCTCACTACCAGGCTGGGTATTCACAACCTCCATAGCCCAACTTGAGGGGGAGTATGAGTTCGTCTGTCTTGTCTTCTATTTTTTCTTTGTGTGACTCAATCCAATCTGGGCATGTCCAGCTTGAGGGGGAGTGTTGGACCCCATTTCATTTAATTGGGTATTTCTGAGTCTCACATCGGACTTACCCTCTCTGTATTTAGTTTTACTCGTCTATAAAAGAACATCCTGACCTCACATTGAGGTAAGGGGAATTCTCCCACAACAGTTAGCATGGAACCCAATACCTTAGATGTCTCTCTAAAGGAGGTCTTGGTGTTTATTTATAATGAATAATTAAGATGACATAATACCTCAACTTCAATGTGGGGCACACATCCTCTAACACTCCCCCTCAAGCTAGGTGTATCTAGATGAGATACATAAGAAAACAAAAAGAAACACTCCCGCGCTCCAAATGCTCCCCCTCAAGCTGGACATGACCAGCTTGAATACATGAAAAGACTAAAAAGAATAACATCCCCGTATGCATTGCCCACTGGTTTTGCTCCACCAGTTGCGCTCCCGCCCATGGGTGCGAAAGAAAAGATGATCATCGTAGAACTCTCATGCTGAGTACGACCCTTGTTTGAAGATGTCGGATGAAACGGTGATCGACAAACGGCCTCAAAACAGCCGGGTAAAACGGCGTCCGACTAGCAGACCCAAATTGTTGAGGTGAAACAGCATCCGACTTTACGGACCCAAATTTCCAAGGTGAAACGGCGTCCGACTAGCGGACCCTAAAATGCCGAGGTGAAACGGCGTCCAACTTTACGAGCCCTTAATTGATTCTAGATGACAACAAAGGGCTTAGGAACAGCAGAGAGCAGCGGAGAACCTGATAGAGGCAAAGAATTCATTTTGCAGTAAATTGTGCGCAACCAAGGAACAGATCTGGAGAATCCGATCAGGGAGGGGTGACACATGGGTCGTGCACAACAGGATGAGGAAGGGGGCGCGCGTAGCAGGGAAGGGGGTGAAGGAGGCGATCAACATGAACGACGCGCACGGGGTGGTCGGGGAGGTTCGTCACCCAGGAAGGGGGCCACCGGCTGGAGGGGTGGCGCACAGGGGGGAGCCGCATCTGGAGGTGGTTGTCAGGAAAGGGGGTGGTTCGCAAGGGTGGGGGCCGTCGGGAAAGGAGGGTAAATTTTATAGGACTATTATTAGATCGGTTATTCTATATGGTTGCCAGTGTTGGCCTTTAACCGACATCTTGAACAAAAAATAATGATAGCAGAAATGAAAATGTTAAGATGCACATAGGAACATACTAAGATGGATAAGATTAGAAATGAATGTGTTCAAAATAAAATTGGAGTGGCTCCAATTGACGAAAATATGACTGAGACTACATTAAGATAGCTTGGACATGTTAGAAGAAGAAATAGGGATACATTTGTTAACAGGTTAAGCTTTATGAAAAAATCACTTCTTAAAAGAAGTGAAAGTAGACCTAAAAGGACCCCTAAACAAATCATTTAAGATGATCTTGTTTTAAATGATTTCAATGAAAATATGGTCTTCAATGAAAATATGGTATTCAATAAAACCAATTGGAAACGTTTGATCCGTGTAGCCGACCTCATTTAGTTAGATTTAAGACTTAATTGTTGTTATTCACTATTGATTATGGGGCACACTACATCTTTCTAACCACCACTCATTTCGAGGAACTCTTCTTTGTCCTCCAATTTACCTTTTTTTCTGTTTCATCTCCAAAGCATTGATACCTAAGTGCTTGTTTGGAAAGAGGAACAAAAGTTAAGTTCCCTTGAGAAGACAAGACTAGATATTTCTACTTGTATGAGAATGAAATTGAGTTGGACTACATAAATGAGAACATGGGTAAATGATCCAGGTAAAGGATACGCTGGGTATAATCCAGTAAATAAACCCACAATACCAGATCATGTGTTGGATCCCATGGTGGGTATGGTAGAAAAAAGTTATTTGAGACCAGATAATCAAAGGAAAGAGGAAGTTCAAGAGGCAATAACAGACCCCAGAGTAATATTTAAAGAAGAGGAAATCTCTTGTGGGAGACTGGTTCAAACAACTCAAGAAGAGTTTCCCCAAGTTTTTGTTCAATAAGGTGGTATTCAAGAAGCTGCATATACTGAACCTGCTACATGGTGTTGAGTTTGAATAAACTATCCTAGAAATAGGGGTAGAAGGGCCAGTTGGTCAAGAGGCTCATATGGCTCAAAAATCTATGGTGGTAGTTTTTGAGACGATTTTTCAAGAAGATGAACATTTTGTTCATGCTTTAGAAGACGCACACATTCAGGGTGGGGGTGGCGATTTCAATTTATTGGACATAAATGAGCCCGCGACATCCTTTCTAGAGGAAGACACATTCAGGTCTCATAACATATTTGGACAGAAATAAAGTAAAGCTAATGATGACATACCTATCGTTTCACATCTGTCTTTGGCAGAATTGCAGGGAGTCATTCAAGCATTGCAATATCATGATGATCCAGTGGTAAAATTGGAGTTCCTGCTAGTGTAGAAGTGTCGGTAGAATTTCATTCACGATATATGCAGCAATCAATGAAAGTTTCAGAGGACAACGTACTTATTTTATCAGCTCATTTGCCTGATTTTTAAAACCTAGTTACAAAAGAAGATTTCACAACCTTTGGCTCAAAATTAAGTGGTATATTTGATTTCAAATTGCCATCGTATTTCAATATCAGCAGTGGAGATGGAGCCTTCATATTAAGGAGTAAAACCCATGTTGTGGTAGCCCAAATCCTGCCAAGGATGAATCGGAAAATTGATATTAAACAATTAAGGATTCATGATTTCAAATCTTCTAATAAAAATCAGTTAAAAAATGTTGGCCTTAGCTTAGTAGAAGTTGCAACTAACTTAGAAAACTTGAAAATTGAAGTCAAGTATTTCATTTCAGAGAAAATGAAGGAAATTGTGTTTTTAGTGCCCTAAAGGTGTTTTTCAAACAGAAACGCTGAATTTGGTGTAACAAACAGCCTCTAAAACTGAGAAAGGAGTGATTAGGCATCTCAACCATGTGTCAGGAGCAATTATCAAACAATTTTTTGATTGGGAACGAAAAATGGACTCTCACAATAAGAATATTAAGAAATAACTCATGCAATGACTGATATAAGCAAGAGGTTATAGCCATAATGGCATCACAAAGTATTTTCTAAACCTTGCTAGGAACCTAAGGATGTCTCCTCTTACTTATAAGTTCAAGGAGAAAGTGTAGAAAATTGAGGAATCATCTACATCCATTGAAAAAACTATCCAATATGGCATTGAGCTGGAAAGGGAGATTGATGCTAATACAGAGGATCTGGCTAGTTTCAAAGGCTTCATGCAGTTTCTTATGATGCATCAAGGCGGAGGATCCTAAGAACCTAACCCTTTCACCACACCTGACAAAGTTTTGCCTTCTTCTAAAGTTCTTTACCAACCATTTTTTTCCTTTTCAAAACCTTTTTTCCCTTTGCACCTCATAGCAGTGTTACTCAACCAGAAATTACTAATTTACTTTCACTTCAATTGGCGTTGAATGCTTTTGGACCCTACATAGATACAATTTCCCCCCTGTCAACCTGAAACCTCTAACTTAAAGGAGAATATAGTGTTAAAGAAAATTGATCCCAAGGGTATTAGTGATGTCAATGATACTGAATAGGAAGATTTTGTTTGGGATTTTGTTTTCTTTTAGTGTTGTGGTTGTTTTTGTTGGTTCTTGTAGTCTATCAAGTCAAGTTTCCATGTATTTTTAGGTACCCATTTATGAAATAGAATATTGTCTTTCCTTTCAAATCTCTTGTGCTAAATCTGTTTTTGTTTCACACAATTACTACCTACACATTTCATTTTGCCTTAAGTTGTGAATATAGATACATATTGCTTTGAATCTATTCTAGTTTATCTCTTATACCCTTGTATCTTCTTTTTCCTTTTTTCTACTTTCAAACTCTTCTTTTAGCTTTGGTTTTTGTTCGTAACCCTTGTGATATGTTTTCAAATGCTCTTCTTTCTAACGAAAACAAGGGGGATAAAATTTGGCAAGTTTGATGTATTTCTGAATTATGATTTATACTTTTCCTTTTAAATATTAGATATTTTTTCTTGTTCAATGCTCTGGTTCTTTTAGTTTAAAACACTTGAATTTAAAAAGCTCTTCTTTTAATTGTCATAAAATTCTTTGAGAATTATGTGTTGTGTTGCTTAGAAAAATCTTTTAAATTCAATTTTTGATTTGGATGTGGCTTTACTTTGCTCAAGTTTCATATTATATTCTAATTGGAGCCATGAATTTTTATTCCACATGTTTTTTAGGGATTTTATTAATTTCATGATTTTTTATCATCAGAAGGAAAGAATGTTGGGTTCTCTAAGTTTTGATCCTCACAGGTCATTATTACTGTGAAATTAGTATATTTTATTATGATCTTGAAGGTTTATTAGTTTTTTGGTTGAAAAATCTAGGAATTATTTATCAAAATTCTAGTCTTGATGACCACTTTATAAAAGTATGTCGGTAGAATAATGAAGACATTTATCCATAGCTCTTTAAGAGTTCACCGACAGCTTGGTGGACTCCTATAAACGGCTCTTCACAACCCTGTGAAGAGCTTCTAACTTCAATAAAAAAAAGCTATGAAAAGTTCAAATGACAGAAAAGCTCATTTGTAATGGTTTGTTGACGGCTCTTCAGTACATGTTGACAACTCTTTGGAAATTTTCCAAAAATATTTGGAGTTCATTTTCATCTTAGTGCATGAGCTTCAACAGCTTCTAATTGTTTCTTAAATGATTCCAACATTCACTAAATAGTGTTAACTGAAAAGAATTAAATGGAATTTGATTCTTTATTTGACGATAGAGGAGCAGGTATCCCGGGCGGAAATAGAAGGCTTCTATGTAAAGGTCAATTCTTTTTGACGATATAGGAGCAGGTATCCCGGTTATTTTTTGCATATATCATGGGCTGGAGATAATATTTGATAACCTACAATGAAAATATAGCATAAATTACATGGCAAATGCAATTATGCAAACCCATACCTATAATGAATGATTAGTATCATCAAGTACACCAACACCTAGAAGATGATTCGGCCTAGCCTGAACATAATACCACGCAGATTTGTGAACATGAATGGAGCCTTTTCATTTGTGCCATGATACTATAACAGTAAAATAATGTATTTATACAGCGAACGGCGAGGTAAAACAGACGTCAGTCTTAAACAAGAACGACCACGCAGTTTACAGATTCCATGAACAAGTTTCCAGAAGCACCAAATGACCTGGAACTGTACACTGAGGAACTCAGTTCCTGGTGGGCATCCCCAAATACCCATAGACAGATGCTATTGACGCTCTGATCAGAGGGTCCTGCATCATCAACTGTTTCAGTGGTAAAAATTATAACAGCTGAAATAAACACACATCTTAAGGAGGACCAACAAGTGACAACGGAAGGGAGTAAAAAAAAAATAGAATCGGGATTTTCCCTTGTTCAAGATGAGGACTAGGACGTGTGGCCGCTCGTGAACCTACGGAAATTTATGTATGAAAAAAAATGTACCTGTCAAAAAAAAATTAGAGTCAGGATTTTCCTTGTTCAAGATGAGGACTAGGACGTCTGGCCGCTCGTGAACCTACGGAAATTTATGTATGAAAAAAAATGTACCTGTCAGAGAACCCTAAAGAACAGGAAAGTACGAACCTATAGAACAGATCCCGTTCAAGTAAAATCGTGAAGAGGAGGTTGACCCAAATCAATTATAAACTCCATCAATTTCATTCTCCAAATTTGATGTGGGTTAGATTAACAACATTTTTAAAAAAAATTGTGGACTTTATTGATAAATTCCAATTCCATGAATATAAATTACATTTAAATTGTATAATGATTTTTCCAATAATATTCAAATAAAATTTTAGGCAAATTATCTAGCAAAAAAACACGAGAAATCATAAAATTGTCGTCGTGTGATTTAATTAAAAACACATAGTGGGTGTCTTAAAGTTAAGCTCGTAGCTTGTGATTGTAAAAAACATAAATTAATTCATACATTTCATTATACTATCGGTGGGATCCTGTGTGCACACGCATGGACAAAATACCAGTTCACTTAAAAACACGTGGTTATTGTCGTGAATTTAACCTCCAAGTTCGTGATTATAAAAAACATAAATGAATTCGTATATTTAATCACATCAATTCAATTTATTAAATTTATATATCAATTAACTCTATTGATGATTATGTTTGAGATGCATTGGATTGAGGTAATTCTAAATTACTTCTCATAAAATCTCAAATATTTGATTTCATTAATTGTTAGATGAGTTTAAGTGTAGTTATATCTTGAAAATAAATACAAGCGTAGTTGTTTAAATGCGTGAAATGTATTTTTTTTCGGTGACCACATTAAATTTTAATTTTAAGAAAAAAATCTAAATTGTCGGGGAAGAACGTGATAATTGAATCTAAATGTGAATTTTACATGCAATCTTATAACATATATAGGGATGACAACCAACGAGTGGGGTACGCATGAAATTTGGGGTCCCTAAATCCCAATCAATTTAATTTTTCAAAACAATAACCTGTTTAATTTCTAAATGTATTACCCTAACCCCACCCTAAAACATTTTGAAATACCCATTTATGTGCCTCGACACATTTAAATACCCGTCTGTAGTTTGAAAATTTTAAAATTCATTTATAAATTTTAAAAAGGATTTCAAGTTAAATAAATATCTTTTTATAATTTTATAATCCTTTAAAGAAATATAGATAATGAACTAATAATAATTGATTTAATCGGATTTTGAATTCACTACTTCAACCCTATAAAAACCACAATCAACCACTAACCTAATCCTATTTAATCGGTTCAGGTGGTGTGAGATACCTATTGTTATCCTTAAACATATCTTACTGTCTATATACAAACTTATAATACGATGTTTAATTTTTCATATTATCTTACCATCTACGTACAAACATATAATATATTCTATTGAATTATAATAAAATTGATAACAACAATGGGTTTTTTTTTAAAAAAATGGGATTTCTAAAAAATATATTTAAATGGTTCGATGTTATCAATATTTATATAGAGAGAGAGTGAGAGAGAGCAAAATTTTAGAAAATATTTATTTTTTATTATATCTAATATTACTTTTCATTAAATTGATTCAAAAATACTATTTAAAATCTCACTAAAACCCTCATCTTATTAAGAAGTGGCCTTTGAAATCATTTAAAAAAATTCAATGTGAGATTCAAGTTCTCTTTTTTCAGCATTGGAATAATAACATGCTAATAATGATACATTTTTTAAAATATTATTTTATTAATAATGTAAATAATAATAATAAATGATGACGTTGTAATTAATAATAATTGATATTCTAAATAATAACTCGATTAATATAATATAATTAATAATAAGTAATAATTAATAATTAATAATACAATTTTTAATATTGAATTTAACAATAATTTAATAATGTAATTAACGATAAAAAATAATTAATAATACATTAAGTATTAATGTAATTAACAATAATTAATAATAATCAATGATGCAGTCAAAATTAAAAATGATAATAATGATATCATTATTAATTACATTACTGTCACTAATAAATAATAATCACATAGTAATTATTTTTTATTAATGATAGTTATATTATTAATTATCAATAACAATAATGTAAATAATAATAATAATATAATGATTATTTATCAATTAGTATTAATTAAATTATCAATTAATTATCAATCAAACTATCAGTTAATAATAATTAGACTGGTTCAAATACGAGTAGGGATGAGTTTCTGTGCTAATGTAGTAGTATTGTAGCACCATAGCACTGCGGGTACTGTAGTAGGTACTGTAGTGGGGTACTGTAATTGTAAAGACCCGGATTTCCCGTGTAATTTTTTTTAAATACATGAGAATTTTACGAGTCCGCAGTTTCTGACGGCGCTTGATTTCGGGGCCTGGGGAGCCCAGAATCAATTTCTGAAGTTTTGTTCGGACACGTTCAGTAAACGTACGTTCGGAATTTTATAACTTCTGAACCGGTGCTCGGAATCGAAATCTGAGGGCACTGTTAAACTCACAGCGTCGATAATTGCTTAGTGAGACCTTCACCGCAGTTGCGTTTTATCGAGAGTGGAAGATAGTTTTTGTAGTTCTTTAATAAAGTTAAATAAAAACAAGGCGATACCTTGTTTTTATTTCTTGGTGGTTATAAGCTCTAAGAGGAGGTTAGTGGTGTGGGCCACCACACCATAACCTCCCATGAGAGGTTATGGAGGTGGAGCCCACCCGCACATAACCTCCCTTGGGAGGATTATTAGGTGGGGCCCACACGAGCTTTAAACCTCCTCTAAACCCTCAATTAAATTGGTGAAACTATTCACCTCCCCCCTTCATTTAGTGAGCCAACTCCTCCAATTTAATTAAGTAAAGTAACTTAATTAATTTGGAATCATTTTGAATTCTTGAATTCATTATGCCAACATTATAATATGTGATGTATTATTATGGTGGGGGGTTGACATAATCCTTGTTGGGAGAATTAAGGAGAGGAAGAGCCTTTGGGAGAATTGAGAGGACTTCATCCTCTCAATGAAGAACAAGAAGAACGCCCGTCACCACCGAAGAACGACGAGCACCGTCTTCTCCCTCTTCAACCATAGCAAGTAGAGGAAACACCACCGCCCAAGAAGAACGCCGACGACGTCATCTCGACTCGTCTTCCCCGAATCCTTCCTCCTCGACTTCTTCATCTTCTACCTGACGTCAACGGAACGACGTCCGCTTCCCGCGACATAGTCAACGAGCGACAATCGAGGTAGGGGGTTTGATTTGTTTTGTACTCGTTCTTCGTCGTACAAATTTTCTAGAATGAGGACCGATTGATATCACCGTAACAAGGAGGGTTCAGACCGCACGAACACAGCCCAACACTCCCCTTTTGTTAGTTATTGTTTGATGACGACGGAGACGGTACACACAGCGACCGACAACGAGCCGGCCGGGAAGAAGCTTGCGGCGCAAGTGTAGAGACCCGAAGCTTGACGTACATGGACATTACATTACTTTTGCGGAATACTTAGTACATAACAAAAACGCACACACAAGGATCGTAATAGTTTAGTGTATTTGGAAACTCAGAATATAATCTTCTAATCGCGGTGAAAGATCTTCAACATCTCCCATAAAGATCTTCCTTTTTTTTACCTAAAACCTTTCTTTATATCCTGGGGAAAAGAAAACATAAAAGGGTGAGCTCAAATGCTCAGTAAGGGTAAACAAAAGAAATATCAATCACATCATTTTCATAAGAACATAACATTTTGGAAATCTTAACCTGCAAAAGAGAGAATAATTTCATAACATGGGATAAATCATAGTAGTGAAATGAAATCCCAATAATCATAACTTAAAACATGAAACTTTGTGGCATACACACATAATCATAGAGAATCATATCTTATTAGTCAAGACTCATTGTCAAGACTATCTTAGTGGACAAAGTCCATTTCTGAACCGAGTCACCCTCGTTTCAATCCTGTTTCACTGAACCGGTATAACCTACCGTTCCAGCCATGTCTATCTCATGAGATATAAAATCTTTACCCAATGCATTGGAGTGAGATATAGGTCCCACCCATCTCATAATGATACCATTCTTATGTGTGCCACAAAATATTAAATCATACATCATTGCATAACCCATGTAATAAAAATGAGAATCTTAAACATCGTGACATCATAAAACAATTCATATAAGATAGAGGAATTCATAAAAATAATTCCATCACAACATAATCAAATCAATGTAAAAATAGGGATAGAAACAGAACCCTTTATTATCTTAGATGGAAAATAATTTTGATAAAACGCTTGAACTCCATTCTTGAGAAAAATATCCTTTCTACTTCAAAAATATTTTCCTTTCTTAACATGTCATAAAATTTTAAACTAAAAGAAGTTGATTAAAAATAAACTTGAAAACTTGTAAAGGAAGCTTCTTGGAAATAATGTTTTAAAAATCCATTCATGCCGTATAAGTTAAAAAACACATTCTTCTCGTACTTTTGTCGGAAAAGTCAAAAAGTACCTTGTAGGGTAAATAAAAGAAATATTCCTTCCATACCATTGGGTAAAAGTCAAAATGGTTAAAAAGGACTTTATACATATATGAAAACACTTTTATAAAACATGGACATGATAGAAATATCCCCAGTAAATACTTACGAATAAGCAATCTTGGATAAAAATGAGATTTGAAAAATTATCCCTTACCTTTGGTCCGATATGCTTTGTACATGTCCGAACCTCCTGTATAATGATTTAAATAATGTTATTGACTTATTACAGAATCATACTTATTTTTATGATATCATATATGGTCATATTCTTAACTTATTATTAGTAATATTTCATTACTACTTGTTATTCAGGTGTTTATTACTTTTTGTTCTTATTCGTGTTTTGTCGAATAAATTTTTATTCTTCTCTTTAGGTTATAGATACCTCATTTCCAGAATGGTATTAGTGTAATATATATCATATTCATTCATTCAATTCATTTATATAATCATTATGAAATGAAGATCATGTAGAACGAGTCGCATCACATCGTGGAGACGGTATTCCGTACGTACGCACGAGTGATGATATCGTTCCTATGATCGTGAAATTTTATTGGAGTGTATGTATACTATTTCAGAATCAATATCACTTTATAATAGTCATATATAGTCATTATTTACACCATTATACCCATCCAAGTAAGGTGGTGGTGGAAAATAGATTACACCACGGCGTGGAGACGATATTCCGTACGTACGCACGCGCGGTGATTTCTTTTTACGTAGGATGGATAGATGGTTAAATAGAGTTATTTAATACTTATAATAACATATCAGTATATTATTGATACTGATTTTATTACTTCATAATGAAACAACTAAAGAAGAAGAAGTGGAAGAAGAAATAAAGATGAAAGAATCGATAACGGACATTACCTCTTCTTTGAAGTGCTTCTTTGAGACCTCCTTTTAGGGAACTAAAATAGGTCTTTGAAGAAGATCAGAACATCTAGGATGTTTCTAGGTAAGTTTAGAGAAGAAATTGGTAGGGTTTGGTCGAGCTTGAAGGCTCAAAGTGGTGTGAGGAAGAGGGGGAGGAGGTTCCCTTTTATAAGGGAGGAGAGGGGCACCTTTGGAATAACTAAAAATATTATTTTATTATAAAGTCAAGTTCGGTTTTAAATAGCTCCAAATTGATTTATTTATAAGATAAGGTGGGGATGGGTCGAAATCCTCTCATACAATAGAATTTAGACAAGTTTAGGTCATTATATTAACCTTATCTTTTAGTTTTAACTCTTAGTTAATTAGATTGACATTTACCATATCACTTTGTATTTTTATATTATATAGTTAATAAACTTACCATATACATCCAAGAGACCCCCAAGTTGTGTTTTATTAATATATATAACCTTATATAAGTCATTTGGCTGAACCTTAGATTTTTAGGAATAAAATAACAATTAATAATATAATATTTGTTTTAAAAACTATTTTATGTCAATTTTGACACTATTCAATAGTTGATTTTTTTGAAACTCATAACAAAATGATTACTTCAACCAAAGTTAATTAAATCAATCCTAACATGTCATATTAACCTAAAAAATTAGTTTAGTTCATAAAAATTCTCAAATTATATTTATTTGGGTATTTATAGCATCAATTATGTCAATATTTCATTAATAAGATAATTACTGCATCATCGTTGTGTCATAAATAAATTAAATTATTTAATGTCTAAAAATTACAAATAAAATACCATTATGTATGAAATCTTTTTAGCTTTCTAATGAATATTTATAGTCTAATTTATCTTATTTATAACCCCATATTAAAAATTATTTACTTATTAAACTTTGATTTTAACTATTTTAACCCTTCTTTAAATAAATTAATAATAAATGTCATCATCTAATCCAAGTGGGCCTAAATGGTCATATTTTATTCCTAAGGTTGTTTTTGGTTGAATTACACTTGTCCAATAGAATTAGGACATGTTTTAGGGTAATAATAATATCATTTTTACCCTTAATTACCCTATTTACTTTTAACCGTGGTAAAAAAAAGTAAAAAGTTACTATTCACCAAAAAATTATTTTCATCTCATTGAACCACATTTTACTTACTGACATCAACCGTGTCTCTCAGATTTTCGAAATTCCACTCACAGAAGCGGTAAAATTAAGTTTGATGAAAAATTCAGTTTTTTAACTACCACTTAGTGGTTTCAATATTCATAAAAAAATGAAAGTTTCCAGAAAAATACCAAAAATTAGATCTAAGATATATTTGATATTATAAATTCAAAAATGATGTCCATTTTATCAAATTCAAAACATATCAGTTGCATTAATTAATTTAAAAATTAATTCCCGTTGTCAAAACAAATAGCGTGTTCTTAAGAGATAATAACTATCAAAAGATTGACACTTGTTTATGACTGGTTTAAATGTGAAATTACATCCAATGACCAACATTGTATTAAATTGTAAAAATATATTCTAAATATACTTTAAAACCACTCAAATTAATAATTTATCACTATTAATTATTTTGATTAAAAAGTTGTTTTTAATTATAATTTGGTAATTTTCACTATTCATCAGATTATGAAAGTTATCCGAAAAGTACCAAAATTTCACCTTAGGCTAAATTCGATACTCCGAATCCAAAAATTAAGTCCATTTTGAGAGCTAAAATTTCTAAAATTTTAAAAGGTGGTTATTACTATTCATAACGGCTAGTTTTAATAATATTTTAATAGCATATCGTTGTTTAGTGAAACTCGGTATTGCGTACTACACACACTATCGAGGAAGGTCGTGATTACGTGTAATGCAAGGCAAGTCAAGGATGCATGTTGAGCAAGCTCCTTTTGGTGTAGCGTACAACACAAGACATTAATGAAATTAAAAAGAATATTTTTTTATAAAATCTCGGGCTGTTACATTATACCCCCCTTAAAATGAATTTCGCCCTCGAAATTCGTCGGGGTTATAACTGGTTTACTACTCGAAATCTTCTTTAATATAAACCCACATCATAAAAAGGAATACCAAAACTTGGATTTAAAAACTAAAGTATGAAATGTAACGATTACCCAAATAAACTAATCACTGGGTTTCCACATAGGTGAAAATATGGATATGGAAGAGAAATCTAACCATCATGTTTTGATGGAGAGTGGTAGAGAACATGGCTATGGAAAACCCAGCAATCACAAAGCCATAAATTTGTGACGATCTAAGGTACCATCTGATTCATCAGATATAAGAGCACTAGGACAACATTTTTGGTTTTCAAGATCATTTCCCTAAAGTTGATGAAATTAGAAGAAATACTTTCGTGATTTTGGTATAGTCTCACCGTTTGTCATTCTTTGGACAATTTCCACTTCATATCTTAAATAAATGAAGTTGAATTTGTCATTCGTGATGTGTTAGCAGATCATGAGATAGAATGATGGGTCATTCCATCTGTCTCAAACAAAAGGTTAGAAAAGTTATCAAAAAATACATAAGTCCATCTATAGTGAGATTAATCATATATAGTTCATAAAATAGACTTATACTTCATATATCATACTGCTTAATATAATAAAACTAGTTTCTACTAAGTAGGGACTTTGTGACGCCCCAGGTTTTATGAACTGGTTTATGTAAGAAGTGTTATGCCTTTAATAATGCCTCTTGTTTTATTTGTTTTGCTAATAAGGAATTAGAAATGAAATAAAACATAGAGAATAAGGTAAACTGACATTTATTAAAACATTACTTTACAATAAGACCCAACGAGTTGAGTGTACCATGCACAAGACCTAACACGGCCACCGCAAGACTACAAAGAACCATAACGCGGGCAATCGGATAGTCGTCATCTTCAGGGTCCATCAGCGTGAAAAGTATAATCGCTAGGGCCACGACACACATGCTCAACGCCAATGGTATGAGGAGATCCATCCTTCCTGTTCAAGTGTTCTGTTTTAAGAGGTACCCCACATCCCTGTATTTATATTAGTTCTTTGAGTTATGACCGTTATGTTTATATATCCGTTGGGTTTTCAAAACGACCGTTGAGTTCCCATTAATAAAATTTACTTTAAAAGAGAACTCGGTTTTATTCCCTCATAACCTTATTCTTAAAAACATTCTTTCATAAAAGATTCTTCGTTTTTATTCTTAAAAGTAAATTTCCTCATTTTTACAAAATCCTGATGAATACCTAGGTAGTTGGAAACTTGGTATTATTTTATATGTTTAGAGGGAATTCGTAATAATTATATCTTTTTATCTCTTAAATTATGAAAAATTTTGGGAAAACTTTTGGTCTTTAAAAGAACTTTATAAAAACAAATAGTAGAGTATTTTAAAAATACTAATGATTTTAATAGTATTGTACAGAAGGTATATATTTTAAAAATTTAGATCAAGAGCTAAAATATTTTATCTAAACTTGAAATTGGTTCTAACATTTTGAGTTAAAACTATTTGTTTTACTAAATTCTTACATTTCACTATATTTTGAGCTAAGTATATAATAAAACTATTTTTTTATAAAAAAATGGAGTGGGTCCCGGCCAGCCAAGGGAATCCTCAAGGGACAAGCCCTCAGGCCAAGGCCAAGACCCCATAGGGACCCAAGGTACCGCCATCGGGCTCCCCAGGTATGCGTGTGCGTTTCGAGAGCCAGCCAGGCTGGAGGCTCGGGCTGGGCCGTGCATAGGTTACCCAGGTCGCGTGCGGGCCCGTGTATAAGGCCGCGGCTCGCACTGCGTGAGGGTGGGCCAAGGCCCGCAGAGGTGGGGAGGGACCCGTGTATAAGGCCCCGTGTGCATGTGTGTTGTGCTATTGCACCGCTTCCCGCATGGCTTGTTATTTATACCAAGACTCAAAATCTTTCGGTTTCGATGTGGGACGCGCTCCGCGCGACCAGAGCCTTCCGATCGACTCCCGCGTCGATCTCATCCATCCAGCCCGTTTTTTTAAACGCGATACCTCCCCCACGTCTCCGCAGCCACCCGATCTCTCCCGAGATTCGATCTCGACCCTCAGATTCCTTTAAACCGATCATCACATCTCCACGCCCCAACCGTTCGATCGCACCAAGAACTAATCGGTGTCGTCCGTTTCTTTTCGCGCCAAGCCTACCACGTCGCCCCGTCGTCTTCTTCCCAGCATCGAGGTCCTGCAGCTGTAGGCCTGCACCAAGGACGCCAGGCCCCTCCCTCCCCCGCACTGCTCCTTAACTTCCGAGCACCCCCTCCTAGGTCCCTGTTCTCCCGTCTTCCCCACATCGGTCTACGCCTGGGTCGGGTCACCAACGAGGCACCGAGGCCATTTTAAACCCCCCCTACTTCATTGAAGCCCGAGGCAGCCCCTTCCTCTCATCCTCCTTCTTTTCCACGGACACCCAGCAGCCAGCTCCGAGCTTCCTCCTCAAGCACGGTAAGGGTTTTTCTTGCATTCTTTCCTTGTTTCGAAACAACCTACATTTTATATACTCACGGTGTATACATATATACAGTTTATACATATATATATATATATACTTAAACATCACCCTCTCGGGTTGCTTTGCCTTCAAAGATCTTTGCCTTCGTGATTTTAATGGGTTGTATATGTAAGGGTCCTTGTTTTATTTTTTCTTTAAACCTTCGGCATGTATAGGTATATACAACTTATATTAGTTTATATATATATATACTTAATATATGGACCCCTTGATTGTTTTCATCTTCAAAGGGTCTGTTTTCATGCACATATAAGAATGTTTACATGTTCTGTTTTCTTTTCTAAACTCACACCTTTATACTCTCGTAGTATATGTAAAAGTTTATATATGTATATATAATTTTGTATAATGAGATTCATCCGGTTTAAAACGGTTCTACTTAAGGTTTAATACCATGGTTACAAAAGAATTATCTTATTTCGTTTTAAACCAATCCAAAAAAATATATATATGTTTTGTATGTACATATATACGGGTTAACTATTTTATATATATATATATATATATATATATATATATATATATATAAACGCACGGGTGGTATATTTTTTTCAGATTAATCTATATTGAGCATGGAACCTAGATGCTAAGTTTGATTGTTTCTTTTGGTTATAGTTCATAAAACATTTATATATATAAAATATATATATACATACAGTTTTCTATTTGTATATACGAATATATATAACCAAAACTCTATCTATTTTTTTTGCCCAACATGTAATATTATGTACCATATGTTAATGTGGGTTGTTTGAAATTATCTTAAAATGAAGGGTGTAATTTGATTTGATTTAAGATGTATTAAAGGATTCAAGAATTGGTGGATCATGATATCATGTTGTATTTATGTATTATCCTAAGACATAATGAACCTACCTTGCTGAATGTGTTAACTAATCAAGTCATGATTTAAATTATTTACACGATCAAGGGCCTATTTGTCACCATAACTAATTTCAATTGTTTTTCCTTAAGCACTCCTTTTCCATGGATTTATGATTCACCATTTAGTATATCATTAATCATATGCTTTAGTGTAAATGATGTTTTACTAAGCCATGCATGCCTTTGATTAGTTAGTGAGATTTTTTTTTAAGATTAACCATCATACCTTGTAGTGGTTCATTCTTTCTATTTATTTATTTGTTGTACATAATGTATGCTTATGACATATCACTAAATGAACTAAGAAATTAAATCACCCAAAGTGGTATGGGACACCTTGGGTAAAAATGAAAATGAATGAGATATTCAAGGTGGTATGGGACATCTTGAATATATGAATGGTTTAAGTAAAGCATGAACGATATGGCTCACATGATAATAAAGGCAAATTTAAGGGTGCACCCTGATAGCACTCCAATGCATTGGGTAAAGGCTTAATCTCTAGAGATGACTTTTAGACTGATACCTCAGTGAATAACCTTGGTAATTTTTACGAAACCTTGGGGATGGACCTTGGTGAAACGAAATGATTGTCAATATTAAATGTTGATGCCACATAATTCAAGTCATATAACAGGTTCTTTCCAAGATAAAGTTCATTCATGACTGATGCCTTTAAAGTTTTTATAAAGTTCATAATTCCCTAGCTTTAAGCTTGAAGCATGCCTAGTGTTATCACTTAATAGAATAATAACCAGCATATGAACATTTAGTTGTTTCCTTGTGCACAACTCTGTTTATGCATTACTTTTAACTGTTTAAATTTATGCTCAAGTAAATCACATGTAGTACTTGTTTATAACAACCATTATCACCCCTTCAAGAATTGACGTATTCGTTTCATATTTTTCTTGAAAACTTTGATTAAAGCATTGTTATGTTTTGTGTGTTAAAATCCTTCTTAGTGGATGTCCAAATTCTTTTAAAAGAATGTTTTCAAATGTTACAATATTTTAAATTCTTTTTAAAACCCCCTTACTGAGTATTTCAATGCTCACCCTATGTTTTGATTTAAAATTTTCAGGTGTCAGCTTTTGAAAGATGAATTGTTTCAGAAGTTTCCGGTTCCCCAGAACCCGAACCGCACACAATCCTCTGTATGGGACATGATGTGTTGTTAACAAAGTGTATTTTATTTTAAGACAACACATCATGTTCAGAAGGCACTGACTCCTATGGTTTTCTAGGGTCTGGGTCTCTACAGTTGGTATCAGAGGTTCGGTTTGGATAACTCTGGAAAGCCAGAAACTGAAACAAAAATATATATGTATATGTATTTCAATTTTATTAAAAACTGGGTTTTCTTAATTTTCAGATGGAAAATGAAGGCACAAATCTCTTATCTCTCCCCACAGAGGCCCTAGAGACCATTGTGTCTTTAGCCAGCCATGAGGACTTTCTAAACTATGCCCATATCCGCATGACATGCAAATACCTTTACGATGTATCTAATTCACCACGGGTGCTTCAGATACACCAAGGGGTAGGAATAGATTACCTCCTTATGATAATAACCCAATTTCCCTCCTATGTACGTTGAGGAAGGTACTACGAGGGACTTTTCCGGATTTTCACGGCGGGTGAGAACTTCGGCACTATGCTTGATAACCCCTTTCAAGAAGCTGCTGCTGACGGAGACCTCCAAGCGGGCTACCTTTGTCAGATTTTAAACTATGGCTTCTGGGGTCAGTTGTTGGACTTCGGAAGGTTAGAAGACGAGTCCACCCGATTGTCTTACAGACGACAAGTGTATGAAGATGTCTCTCAACTTCACGCCCCCCACGCTAGACTCATAAGACGTCATAGGCGTCCTCATGAGTTTTTCCCTGAATGCTCGGCATGTGTTTGGTTCGAGGAGTTAGGGAGTTTTGCTTCTCTATGTGGAGTTCGTTTAGTCAATGAGTAAGGGAAACTCAAGCACTAATAATAATAATCGTGTGTTTATTGAAATATTGTCTTTCTACTTTCCTTGTCCTTACTTTGTTTTTTGAATGATTTTCAAGTAATGGAACTCCTGTCTTAAAACTTTCAGATAGAAGGACAAACCCACCTGTTATCTCTTCCCACCGAGATTTTAGAAATCATTGCGATCAAAACATGTGAGGACGAGTATGACCCCTTCGCAAATTTGCGAAGAACGTGCAAGCAATGGTTTGAGATAACAAACGGTCCGGAGATTCTCCGCACCTGCCAAGGGAATGCCTCCATCTATTACTGCATTGGCTCTGCTCAGCTAGCTGGACGTGAACGGCGAGGAAGTTACCACGAAGGGCTCTTTCTTTGTTTCACCCTAGGCCGAAACTTCACGGCCAGAGTGAAATTCCAGGAGGCTGCGTTGGAGGGAAATCTTTATGCGGCTTATATGCTCCAACTTCTCAGCTTTAGCCTATTTGACCATATCTATGGCTTCGATATCCTCGACCGAGACATAATTCGGCAAGTTCTTCGTACATTGGTCTGCAAAGACATTTCAGAACTTTGTACGGTTCGAGCTTCCCTTTGGAGGCCTGAAAGCCCGGAACATAAGTGCTACCCCTCCTGTCTTAGGTGTGTGTGGATTAGGGAGCTGGAAGAAGTGAGCTTCGCTACGGGGATCCCTCTAAATGCACCTGTTGACCCTATTCGTTGGTGGAGGTGGTAAGAACGTTTCTGAACCTTGTAGTGTCGTGAAATAAATTGCGAGGACGCAATTTTCTTAAGGGGGGGATATTGTGACGCCCCAGGTTTTATGAACTGGTTTATGTAAGAAGTGTTATGCGTTTAATAATGCCTCTTGTTTTATTTGTTTTGCTAATAAGGAATTAGAAATGAAATAAAACATAGAGAATAAGGTAAACTGACATTTATTAAAACATTACTTTACAACGAGACCCAACTAGTTGAGTGTACCATGCACAAGACCTAACACGGCCACCGCAAGACTACAAAGAACCACAACGCGGGTAATCGGATAGTCGTCATCTTTAGGGTCCATCAGCGTGAAAAGTATAATCGCCAGGGCCACGGCACACATGCTCAACACCAATGGTATGAGGAGAGCCATCCTTCCTGTTCAAGTGTTCTGTTTTAAGAGGTACCCCACATCCCTGTATTTATATTAGTTTTTTGAGTTATAACCGTTATGTTTATATATCCGTTGGGTTTTCAAAACGACCGTTGAGTTCCCATTAATAAAATTTACTTTAAAAGAGAACTCGGTTTTATTCCCTCATAACCTTATTCTTAAAAACATTCTTTCATAGAAGATTCTTCGTTTTTATTCTTAAAAGTAAATTTCCTCGTTTTTACAAAATCCTGATGAATACCTAGGTAGTTGGAAACTTGGTATTATTTTATATGTTTAGAGGGAATTCGTAATAATTATATCTTTTTATCTCTTAAATTATGAAAAATTTTGGGAAAACTTTTGGTCTTTAAAAGAACTTTATAAAAACAAATAGTAGAGTATTTTAAAAATACTAATGATTTTAATAGTATTTTACAGAAGGTATATCTTTTAAAAATTTAGATCAAGAGCTAAAATATTTTATCTAAACTTGAAATTGGTTCTAATATTTTGAGTTAAAACTATTTGTTTTACTAAATTCCTACATTTCACTATATTTTGAGCTAAGTATATAATAAAACTATTTTTTTATAAAAAAATGGAGTGGGTCCCGGCCAGCCAAGGGCATCCTCAAGGGACAAGCCCTCAGGCCAAGGCCGAGACCCCATAGGGACCCAAGGTACCGCCATCAGGCTCCCCAGGTATGCGTGTGCGTTTCGAGAGCCAGCCAGGCAGGAGGCTCGGGCTGGGCCGTGCATAGGTTACCCAGGTCGCGTGTGGGCCCGTGTATAAGGCCGCGGCTTGCGCTGCATGAGGGTGGGCCAAGGCCCGCGGAGGTGGGGAGGGACCCATGTATAAGGCCCCGTGTGCATGTGTGTTGTGCTATTGCACCGCTTCCCGCATGGCTTGTTATTTATACCAAGCCTCAAAATCTTTCGGTTTCGATGTGGGACGCGCTCCGCGCGACCAGAGCCGTCCGATCGACTCCCGCGTCGATTTCAGCCGTCCAGCCCGTTTTTTTAAACGCGATACCTCCCCCACGTCTCCGTAGCCGCCCGATCTCTCCCGAGATTCGATCTCGACCCTCAGATTCCTTTAAAACGATCATCACATCTCCACGCCCCAACCGTTCGATCGCACCAAGAACTAATCAGCGTCGTCCGTTTCTTTTCACGCCAAGCCTACCACGTCACCCCATCGTATTCTTCCCAGCATCGGGGTCCTGCACCTGTAGGCCTGCACCAAGGACGCCAGGCCCCTCCCTCCCCCGCACTGCTCCTTGACTTCTGAGCACCCCCCTCCTAGGTCCCTGTTCTCCCGTCTTCCCCACATCGGTCTACGCCTGGGTCGGGTCACCAACGAGGCACCGATGCCATTTTAAACCCCCCTGCTTCGTTGAAGCCCAAGGCAGCCCCTTCCTCTCATCCTCCTTCTTTTCCACGGACACCCAGCAGCCGGCTCCGAGCTTCCTCCTCAAGCACGGTAAGGGTTTTTCTTGCATTCTTGCCTTGTTTCGAAACAACCTACATTTTATATACTCACGGTGTATACATATATACAGTTTATACATATATATATATACTTAAACATCACCCTCTCGGGTTGCTTTGCCTTCAAAGATCTTTTCCTTCGTGATTTTAATGGGTTGTATATGTAAGGGTCCTTGTTTTCTTTTTTTTTTGAAACCTTCGGCATGTATAGGTATATACAGCTTATATTAGTTTATATATATATATACTTAATATATGGACCCCTTGATTGTTGTCATCTTCAAAGGGTCTGTTTTCATGCACATATAAGAATGTTTACATGTTCTATTTTCTTTTCTAAACTCACACCTTTATACTCTCGTAGTATATGTAAAAGTTTATATATGTATATATAATTTTGTATAATGAGATTCATCCGGTTTAAAACGGTTCTACTTAAGGTTTAATACCATGGTTACAAAAGAATTATCTTATTTCGTTTTAAACCAATCCAAAAAAAAAATATATGTTTTGTATGTACATATATACGGGTTACCTATTATATATATATATATAAACGCACGGGTGGTATATTTTTTTCAGATTAATCTATATTGAGCATGGAACCTAGATGCTAAGTTTGATTGTTTATTTTGGTTATAGTTCATAAAACATTTATAGATATAAAATATATATATACATACAGTTTTATATATGTATATACGAATATATATAACCAAAACTCTATCTATTTTTTTTGCCCAACATGTAATATTATGTACCATATGTTAATGTGGGTTGTTTGAAATTATCTTAAAATGAAGGGTGTAATTTGATTTGATTTAAGATGTATTAAAGGATTCAAGAATTGGTGGATCATGATATCATGTTGCATTCATGTATTATCCTAAGACATAATGAACCTACCTTACTGAATGTGTTAACTAATCAAGTCATGATTTAAATTATTTACACGATCAAGGGCCTATTTGTCACCATAACTAATTTCAAGTGTTTTTCATTAAGCACTCCTTTTCCATGGATTTATGATTCACCATTTAGTATATCATTAATCATATGCTTTAGTGTAAATGATGTTTTACTAAGCCATGCATGCCTTTGATTAGTTAGTGAGATTTTTTTTTAAGATTTACCATCATACCTTGTAGTGGTTCATTCTTTCTATTTATTTATTTATTGTACATAATGTATGCTTATGACATATCACTAAATGAACTAAGAAATTAAATCACCCAAAGTGGTATGGGACACCTTGGGTAAAAATGAAAATGAATGAGATATTCAAGGTGGTATGGGACATCTTGAATATATGAATGGTTTAAGTAAAGCATGAACGATGTGGCTCACATGATAATAAAGGAAAATTTAAGGGTGCGCCCTGATAGCGCTCCAATGTATTGGGTAAAGGCTTAATCTCTAGAGATGATTTTTAGACTGATACCTCGGTGAATAACCTTGGTAATTTTTACGACACCTTGGGGATGGACCTTGGTGAAACGAAACGATTGTCAATATTAAATGTTGATGCCACATAATTCAAGTCATATAACAGGTTCTTTCCAAGATAAAGTTCATTCACGACTGATGCCTTTAAAGTTTTTATAAAGTTCATAATTCCCTATCTTTAAGCTTGAAGCATGCCTAGTGTTATCACTTAATAGAATAATAACCAGTATATGAACATTTAGTTGTTTCCTTGTGCGCAACTCTGTTTATGCATTACTTTTAACTGTTTAAATTTATGCTCAAGTAAATCACATGTAGTACTTGTTTATAACAACCATTATCACCCCTTCAAGAATTGACGTATTCGTTTCATGTTTTTCTTGAAAACTTTGATTAAAGCATTGTTATGTTTTGTGTGTTAAAATCCTTCTTAGTGGATGTCCAAATTCTTTTAAAATAATGTTTTCAAATGTTACAGTATTTTAAATTCTTTTTAAAACCCCCTTACTGAGTATTTCAATGCTCACCCTATGTTTTGATTTAAAATTTTCAGGTGTCAGCTTTTGAAAGATGAATTGTTTCAGAAGTTTCCGGTTCCCCAGAATCCGAACTGCACACGATCCTCTGTATGGGACATGATGTGTTGTTAACAAAGTGTATTTTATTTTAAGATAACACATCATGTTCAGAAGGCACCGACTCCTATGGTTTTCTAGGGTCGGGGTCTCTACAGACTTCCTGTAGGCCAGTGGCAGGCGATAAAGGCCAGTCGCACTTCAGTTGTGGGTTCGATTCCCACAGCCTTGTCCGACGTGATGGGCTGTCGCCCGTCCTGCAGGTTGTCCTTTTTCTAAAACTACATTACTATAACATCACATAAATAATATCAAAAAAAGTTATATCCTTAAACAATACTAACTTATGGTTAACATAATCCATTCCAATCTTTAGGCTTATCTAAAATACTTCGGTCCAAGCTCATAGTATAAAGAAAACGATAACTTGAAATGTCGTCAACCAAGCATGTGAATACCATCATTTATACCCCATATATCTTGTTGGTCACATTCCAATCATGTGAATACCTTAATGATGTATTCTCTTGAAAAATGAATACCCATTAAACCTTAGTGAAAACATGAATGATGTCAAAAGTTAACTCTTTCCACATACCAAAATCCAAAAATTCTATATACTCAAACCATGATATAACCTTATCCTTATATCAGTCATGAGCTCATGAATACTATCAAACATTTAATTTTCTCCTTATCCCTTCATTATGCGCATATCATCTACATTCCAAAAATATCTGAATAACCTTTCATGGATACTGGTAACATTAATCATACACTTTCAAAACTCAAGGAAAGTCAACAGTGTAACAATCCTTAGATGTCTCTTTATTCCATAGTACCATGAGATTACTTATACAACATTACACATGATAAACATGTAATCATTCCACTACATTCTTAAACCATTGACCGAGCTTCAACAATTCTTTCATCTCACATATCATTTGTAGTCTCTTCATCATCATCCACATAAATACTACCCATACGACCATACTGATTCTATTCATGAGACTTTCCCTTAGGTCATTGGTTTGCATAATGCCCATACATTCCACATTTACAACATTTAACCATTGTTGATGTCGTAGCAATACCATTATCCTCATCCCTGGTGTTAACTGAACCTTTTCCTTTGCACTTACTGGCTTTGTGTCCTTCTTTTCCACACCCAAAGCATCTTCTAGTTCCTTTGAAACATTATCCTTGATTCCTCTTCCCACATGATTTCCATAGGGGAAATTGAACTTTCTTTCCTCTATGATCATCATGAAACTCCATCTTTCTCTTATTAGCCGAGCCATGAAACTTACCAAATTTTACTTTATTGATCATATTATGAGATTGCTGATTCGGCATAATAATGATGTTTGGACTTCCAAATCCCATTTCATTTGGTTTCTCATGAAGAATATCATTCCATTGTCCATCATATCCTCCATTATCGTGAATCATCTTGTTTCCATCCATTTTCTAAAACCCAAAAAGAATAGTGTGAGAGGCAAAAATCATAATAAAGGGGGAGTAACTTCAATATCTAACATCTTTGGTTTAATCTAATATCGTTACCATAGTTCTAGGACTATATCCTATACGTATACTTATCCTTAGGGACATCCCTAGACATACCTTAGAAATATCTCTAGGGATCTCACTAACGTTTTCGCATTCTTGTTTCCAAAGGTTGACTAAACTTTTCCTCTGATACCAACTGTAGAGACCCAAAGCTTGATGTACATGGACATTACATTACTTTTGCGGAATACTTAGTACATAACAAAAACACACACACAAGGATCATAATAGTTTAGTGTCTTTGGAAACTCGGAATATAATCTTCTAATCGTGGTGAAAGATCTTCAACATCTCCCATAGAGATCTTCCTTTTTTTTACCTAAAACCTTTCTTTATATCCTGGGGAAAAGAAAACATAAAAGGGTGATCTCAAATGATCAGTAAGGGTAAACAAAAGAATTATCAATCACATCATTTTCATAAGAACATAACATTTTGGAAATCTTAACCTGCAAAAGAGAGCATAATTTCATAACATGGGATAAATCATAGTAGTGAAATGAAATCCCAATAATCATAACTTAAAACGTGAAACTTTGTGGCATACACACATAATCATAGAGAATCATATCTTATTAGTCAAGACTCATTTCCAAGAATATCTTAGTGGAAAAAGTCCATTTCTGAACCGAGTCACCCTCATTTCAGTCCCGTTTCACTGAACCGGTATAACCTACCATTCCAGCCATGTCTATCTCATGAGATATAAAATCTTTACCCAATTCATTTGAGGGAGATATAGGTCCCACCCATCTCATAATGATACCATTCTTATGTGTTCCACAAAATATTAAATCATACATCATTGCATAACCCATGTAATAAAAATGGGAATCTTAAACATCGTGACATCATAAAACAATTCATATAAGATAGAGGAATTCATAAACATAATTCCATCACAACATAATCAAATCAATGTAAAAATAGGGATATAAATAGAACCCTTTATTATCTTAGATGGAAAATAATTTTGATAAAACACTTGAACTCCATTCTTGAGGAAAATATCCTTTCTACTTCAAAAACATTTTCCTTTCTTAACATGTCATACAATTTTAAACTAAAAGAAGTTGATTAAAAATAAACTTGAAAACTTGTAAAGGAAGCTTCTTGGAAATAATGTTTTAAAAATCCATTCATGCCGTATAAGTTAAAAAAACATTCTTCTCGTACCTTTGTCGGAAAAGTCAAAAAGTACCTTATAGGGTAAATAAAAGAAATATTCCTTCCATACCATTGGGTAAAAGTCAAAATGGGTAAAAAGGACTTTATACATACATGAAAACACTTTTATAAAATATGGAAATGATAGAAATATCCCTAGTAAATACTTACGAATAAGCAATCTCGGATAAAAATGAGATTTGAAAAATTATCCCTTACCTTTGGTCTGATATGATTTGTACGTGTCCGAACCTCCTGTATAATGATTTAAATAATGTTATTGACTTATTAAAGAATCATACTTATTTTGATGATATCATATATGGTCATATTCTTAGCTTATTATTAGTAATATTTCATTACTACTTGTTATTCGGGTGTTTATTACTTTTTGTTCTTATTCGTGTTTTGTCGAATAAATTCTTATTCTTCTCTTTAGGTTATAGATACCTCATTTCCAGAATGGTATTAGTGTAATATATATCATATTAATTCATTCAATTCATTTATATAATCATTATGAAATGAAGATCATGTAGAACGAGTCGCATCACATCGTGGAGACGGTATTTCGTACGTACGCACGAGTGATGATATCGTTCCTATGATCATGGAATTGTATTGGAGTGTATGTATACTATTTAAGAATCAATATCACTTTATAATAGTCATATATAGTCATTATTTACACCATTATACCCATCCAAGTAAGTTGGTGGTGGAAAATAGATTACACCACGGCATGGAGACGGTATTCCGTACGTACGCACGCGCAGTGATTTCTTTTTCCATAGGATGGATAGATGGTGAAATAGGGTTGTTTCATACTTATAATAACATATCAGTATATGAATGATACTGATGTTATTACTTCATAATAAAACAACTAAAGAAGAAGAAGTGGAAGAATAAATAAAGATGAAAGAATAGGTAACGAACATTACCTCTTCTTTGAAGTGCTTCTTTGAGACCTCCTTTTAGGGAACTAAAATAGGTCTTTGAATAAGACCATAACCTCTAGGATGTTTCTAGGGAAGTGGAAAGAAGAAATTGGTAGGGGTTGTCCGAGCTTGAAGGCTCAAAGTGGTGTGAGGAAGAGAGGGAGGAGGTTCTCTTTTATAAGGGAGGAGAGGGGCACCTTTGGAATAACTAAAAATATTATTTTATTATAAAGTCAAGTTCGGTTTTAAATAGCTCCAAATTGAGTTATTTAGAAGATAAGGTGGGTATGGGTCGAAATACTCTCATCCAATAGAATTTAGACAAGTTTAGGTCATTATATTAACCTTATCTTTTAGTTTTAACTCTTAGTTAATTAGATTGACATTTACCATGTCACTTTGTAGTTTTATATTATATAGTTAATAAACTTACCATATACATCCAAGAGACCCCAAGTTGTGTTTTATTAATATATATAACCTTATATAAGTCATTTGGATGAACCTTAGATTTTTAGGAATAAAATAACAATTAATAATATAATATTTGTTTTAAAAACTATTTTATGTCAATTTTGACACTATTCAATAGTTGATTTTTCTGAAACTCATAACAGAATGATTACTTCGAACAAAGTTAATTAAATCAATCCTAACATGTCATATTAACCTAGAAAATTAGTTTAGTTCATAAAAAGTCTCAAATTATATTTATTTGGGTATTTATAGAATCAATTATGTCAATATTTCATTAATAAGATAATTACTGCATCATCTTTGTGTCATAAATAAATTAAATTATTTGATGTCTAAAAATTACAAATAAAATACCATCATGTAGGAAATCGTTTTAGATTTCTAATGAATATTTACACTCGAATTTATCTTATGTATAACCCCATATTAAAAATGATTTACTTATTAAACTTTGATTTTAACTATTTTAACCCTTCTTTAAATAAATTAATAATAAATGTCCTAATCTAATCCAAGTGGGCCTAAATGGTCATATTTTATTCCTAAGGTTGTTTTTTGTCGAATTACATTTGTCCAATAGAATTAGGGCATGTGTTAGGGTAATAATAATATCATTTTTACCCTTAATTACCCTATTTACTTTTAACCGTGGTAAAAAAAAAGTAAAAAGTTACTATTCACCAAAAAATTATTTTCATCTCATTGAACCACATTTTACTTACTGACATCAACCGTGTCTCTCGGATTTTCAAAATTTCACTCATAGAAGCGGTAAAATTAAGTTTTATGAAAAATTCAGTTTTTTAACTACCACTTAGTGGTTTCAATATTCATCAAAAAATGAAAGTTTCCAGAAAAATACCAAAAATTAGATCTAAGCTATATTTGATATTATGAATTCAAAAATGATGTCCATTTTATCAAATTCAAAACATATCAGTTGCATTAATTAATTTAAACATTAATTTCCGTCATCAAAACAAATAGCGTGTTCTTAAGAGATAATAACTATTAAAAGATTGACACTTGTTTATGACTGGTTTAAATGTGAAATTACATCTAATGACCAACATTGTATTAAATTGTAAAAATATATTCTAAATATACTTTAAAACCACTCAAATTAATAATTTATCACTATTAATTATTTCGATTAAAAAGTTGTTTTTAATTATAATTTAGTAATTTTCCCTATTCATCAGAATATGAAAGTTATTCAAAAAGTACCAAAATTTCACCTTAGGCTAAATTCGATACTCCGAATCCTAAAATGAAGTCCATTTTGAGAGCTAAAATTTTAAAATTTTAAAATGTGGTTATTACTATTCATAATGGCTAGTTTTAATAATATTTTAATAGCATATCGTTGTTTAGTGAAACTCGGTATTGCGTACTACACACGCTATCGAGTAAGGTCGCGATTGCGTGTAATGCAAGGCAAGTCAAGGATGCGTGTTGAGGAAGCTCCTTTTGGTGTAGCGTACAACACAAGACATTAATGAAATTAAAAAGAATATTTTTTTATAAAATCTCGGGCTGTTACAGCAAGGCCGCCGGGTCGCCACAAGGGCGCGACAACGTCGTGCCATGCAAAGAGTCGAGCCGCGACCAGGCGGGCCGCGACAGTGCTAGAGGGGCGCGGTGCCGTCGCATCGCGCCGGAAAAAAGGGTCGCGGCCAGGAGGGCCGTGGCGGTCGGACGAGGAGCGTGGCGTCGTCGCGCCGCGCAGAGACCAGTAGGAGGCTGCGGCCAGGCCGGGCCGCGGCAGAGGGGGCGCGACGCCGTTGCACCACACTGTGGTGTGGAGCAGCTAGCCGCTCGGGCCATCCGGGAGGTGTGGGACCTCATCGGTTCCCGCGTGAGCTGGACCAGTGCCGGTTCGGTTCTACCAGAACGACTAAGCCGTTCGGGTGCCAGGGGGCGCGCGGTTCCCCCCTGGCCGTGGCTATGGAGGATCCCCGCCGGGCCGCCGGGGCGCCAAGCCGAATACACCTTTTTGCCCGGTCGTGAGCTGGACCGGCGCCAGGCCAACCGGGCCGCTAGGCCAACCGGGTCGTTGGGCCGCCTTCGGGTCAGTCCGCCTTCGGGTCGAGCCGCCTTCGGGTCGGGCCGCCTTTGGGTCGGGTCGCCTTTGGGTCGGGCCGCCTCGGGCCGGGCCACCTCAGGTAGGGCCGCCTCGGGCCCGGTCGCCCTCGGACCGGGCCGCGCCTTCGGGTCGGGCCGCCCCTTCGGGTCGGGCTGCCTCTTCGGATTGGGTCGGACTCACGGACTGGGTCGGACCCTGGTCCAGACCCGGGTCAGTTCGGGTTGGTCCGACTGGGTCGGACCAGACCCAGACCCATCAGACCCGAATACACCTTTTAGCCCGTATCATGGGCCACATGTATCTGATCAAAAAACCATCTACGACGATGGAAAGATTAGAGCGAAACGATTCCTTTGGAATATCCCACTTGAGTTTTGAACATAGTTGGAGTACGATCAGGGTGGTTTGAACCTAAAAACCAACCGGGCCCCTGGGACGGAAATATCAATAACTCACAAACCGAGCGTCCGATTGATGCACCGTCTATTGTGTTGAGACCCCTATGACGTGGCGGTCCTTTGAGATACTTCCACGTGAGACTTCGTGACACTTAGAGTATCGAACAATAGCTCGTGGAGTGGATCCTTCCGGAAACGAGCAGGCAGAGTGCAGAGACCTGGTAGCTGACAGACCTGACGACTGCTTGACCGATTCAACTCGGAGTGATTCGAATAGCCCAGTGGGGAGCGCCTGGTATTTGGCGGCAGACCCATGGCGGACGGAGCGCCTGGTAGTTGGCAGCAGACCCACGATACTCGACAGGAGGAGTACCTCTGTAGGCTATTAGGGGGAGCGCCTGATATTTGGCGGCAGACTCACAGTGGACGAAGCGCCTGGTAGTTGGCAGCAGACCCGCGATACTCGACAGGAGGAGTACCTCAGCAGTCCAAGGTTAGTAAGAAATGACTCGAAGTCGCGACATGCCCACTGTACTTGACAGAGGAGGAGTTCTCCAGCAGTCGTGGTTTCGATAATGAAAATACTGGTTTGAGCTAAGTCATTGACCTTTTGTTTTCCTCATGATTGAGATGTGTTACTTGATAACTTAGGTATATGTATGGGCATATACCTAAGTAATGGTTATCCACTGATTTCATACTTTGTAGTTTATCCTTGTTGGATTTTGTGAGACATTGAGGGTCTCGGGGTCCCTACTGAGTATTGTTATACTCACCCCTGCATGGGCTATGCCCACACCTCATTGTGTTGGATGCAGACGATGGACAACGCTGACCGAGGCAGAGTGTGCGAGGACTGGACGGTACCCAGAGGTGGACCTCATGAAGAGACGGTACCTGGAGGAGACGGACAAACGTGGAGCATTGAGGAGGCTATCTATACCTTCCCTTCAGTTAGGATCTATGGTGGACGATCCAGGAGCTGCTAGACACCTTCCAACTATTTGTCTTATAGTTGTACCTGTTTTGTCTTTTCCTTGTACTTTACTGTTGGACTTGTATTTTCGGCCCCTTTTACTTTCCAGCACATATTTTGTTATACAGTTTTTACTTAGTGTTTGCTTCCGCTTGTTCTCTGGTTGTGTGTGTTTACAATTTATAAAGGCAATGTCTTCCCGGTTTTAGGGAATTATGCCTTCGGTACTAGTTTCCAGCCCCTGGCCTATGGAAGGTGGGCTTAAGGTAGTCCTGATACGGGCCCCGGGGACGGGTCGTGACAAATTGGTATCATAGGAGTTGGTTCTATCGCAAAAGTTAGGACTCTTATATTTATTTTTTGTAAAGCAATAGTGTTAAGGGTATCGAGTGTGGTTTTCGGTTCAGGGAGTTCAATGTTGGTGCAGCAACCGACATATCCATACACCATGACCCTGACTACTGATTTCCAACTTAGTACACAAAAACACTGATTGCGTGTGTGTTTTCAAAAGTTTTCTTTAAGTCAGCTCAAACCAGCTCTGCTCACCAGGTATAGTCTTTTGACCGTATTGCATCTGTTCTTTCAGGATGCCTCCCCACGGAAGACCAGTTAGATCCCCGATAGTTGTACGTACTGACATCCTGCTGAGCGACAAGGCCTCAGTATAGGGCCCTCTTTCAGTTGAGGCACCAGCGGAGGTACCAGCGGTACTACTTTCCATTGGGCCACCGATGCCACCGGCCCAGCAGCAGAGAGTGCACGCCGCTTGAGCACGTTGCACAAGTTCTACCGCCAGAGGCCACCCAGGTTCCGAGGAGAGACAGACCCACAAGCGGCTGAGGATTGGATGGAGGTTATGGTGAGAGTCTTCAGATTGGTAGGAACACTAGCCGAATTCATGGTGATCCTTGCTGCCAGCCTTCTTCAGGCAGCAGCAGGCAGATGGTGGAGCCTGATTCTCCATATGCATGACGAGGCGACACTTCTATGGGCAGAATTCGAGAGCCTGTTTCGGGAGGAGTTTGTACCAACCACCCTTCGAGTGGTGCAGATACAGGAGCTACTTCATCTGCAGCAGGGCGGCATGAGTGTAGCTCAGTACTCAGCGAGGTTCACTGACCTCTTGCGCTACTCCACTGATATGGTACGAGACCCATTCTTCAGGGCTCGGACCTTCGAGCAGGGACTCAGGCAAGATATCAGAGCTTCAGTTATCTCCCACAACATCTCGACGCAGATGGGGGTGTTGGAGTGAGCCCTCCTAGTGGAGAGTTTCCTTGCTGAGCAGTCTCCAGCAGCGAGACCCACCACTAGTCAACTTACAACGGAGTATTCTACAGCTGGAAATAGACAAATGATGTAGAGGTCCAAGAGGACCAGACCCACAGGTGGTCAACTGCATGACTCAGGATCGGTTGTGCGGGGCACCCAGAGTGGAGACAGAGCCAGTCATGCCAGGAGCGAACATTGTTACTCCTGCGGCGGGCTTGGTCACATGGCTCGTGACTGTCCAACTCGCCATACTGATGATCAGCAGATAGTTGAGGGACCTCCCAGGCAGAGGCAGAGGTTCGATCGAGGCGTTTCGTAGGGTGCAGGCGGACGTGGCAGAGGAGATGGTCGTGCAGCTGGCGGTGGATGACATTACGAGGTGCTACTGCCACCACCACTAGGAGGTCCACCCCGACCATAGGGAGCAGGTGGACATGGCAGAGAACAACTTCAGGCAGTTGATGCCTACGATCATGACGCTCCAGAGATGATTCGAGGTACGATCTGTGTCTACTCCACCTTAGCTTCAGTTCTCATAGACACAAGTTTCATTCACTCTTTCATTGCCACTGCCCTCATTCAGAGCTTGGAGATTTCGACGGAGCCGTTAGCTCGATCCTTACGGCTAGAAACTACTACGGGAGCAGAATCGATGATTACACACTAATGCCAACAGTGTGATCTTACTCTAAGAGGCGAGAGCTTCAGCTGGGATCTCCTCGTAGCAGCATCGAGGCCTTACGACGTCATCTTGGGTATGGACTGGTTATCTACAGTCCATGCTCAGATTGACTGTATTAAGTGAAAAGTGTAGTGTATCCACACGGATGGGACCAGGTTCACCTTCACCGGCGAGAAGAGAACCTTTGCAGCACAGGACATACTTACTCAGAGGAGGGTGCAACCGATCACTCACCATTTGGCTTGCCTTACCCTCAGAGCAGTTGATGTGGAGAGTCCGACATATCCTGTAGTGGTGGACCAGTACTCGAATGTTTTCCCTGACGATGTTCAAGGACTACCTCCTCGTAGAGAGGTGTACTTCTACATTGACCTGTACCCCAGGACGATATCGATATCTATTCCAGCATATCGGATGGCTCCCACTGAGCTTCACGAGCTGAGGGTACAACTATAGGACTTGTAGGGGAAGGGATTCATCCAGCCTAGTGTTTCTCCCTGGGCAGCCCCGATTCTGTTCTCCAAGAAGGCAGATGGGAGCTTGCGGCTCTATGTTGACTACCGTCACCTGAACCAGGTGACTGTGAAGAACAAGTACCCATTCCCAAGGATTTATGATCTCTTTGATCAGCTTAAGGGAGCACAATGGTTCTCGAAGATAAACCTTAGATCAGGCTATCACCAACTGAGAGTTCGAGACAAGGATGTGCATAAGACAACCGTCAGGTGTCGGTACGACCACTACGTGTTCTTGGTTATACCCTTCGGTGTAACCAATGCTCCAACAATTTTCATGAGTCTTATGAACAGGATCTTCTAGCCATACCTTGATCGCTTTGTCGTAGTCTTCATTGACGACATACTGATTTACTCGACTACTGAGGAGGATCATGCCTACCATTTATAGGTAGTACTGGACACACTCCGAGAGTACCAGCTTTATGGAAATCTCTTGAAGTGCCAGTTCTGGATTCGAGAGGTTCACTTCTTCGACACGTCATCTCGGAGGCTGGAGTTGCAGTGGATCCAGTGAAGATCGAAGCGATACTTGCTTGGGAGCCACCCAGGAGTGTGACGGAGGTACGGAGTTTCCTGGGCTTGGCTGGGTACTACCGGAGATTCATTCCAGACTTCTCCAGAGTTTCAACACCACTTTCAGCCTTGAAAAATAAGGGGAAACCCTTTGTGTGGTCAGAGAGATGCCAGTAGATCTTTCAGGAGCTGAGGTAGAGGATGACTAGTGCCCCCCATCTTGAGGCTTCCAGAGGAAGGGGTAGGGTACGTAGTCTACTGCGATGCATTAGGGACCAGACCTGGGTGTGTCCTGATACAGGACCAAGCAGTGATCGCATATGGTTCTCAGCAGTTGAGACAACATGAGAAAAACTATGCTACCCATGACCTGGAGTTAGCAGCAGTGATCTTCGCCTTGAAGATGTGGTGGCACTATCTGATGGGTGAACGTTTTACCGTTTACTTTGATCACAAGAGTCTCAGGTTTATCTTCTCTCAGAAGGACCTGAACCTAAGACAATGACGATGACTTGAGTTTCTCCAGGACTATGACTTCGAGATAGTCTATACTCCTGGGACGGGGAATGTTGTTGCTGATGCGCTCAACAGGAGGACTAAAATTCAGCTGCTAGGAGAGGCGACAAAGCAGTTGGCTGCCTTACAGATATCCTTTGTGGATAGGGATGGAGCAACCTATCTTCAGTATCTTACAATCACTCCTCCACTTCTTCAGCGAGTTAGGGAGGCGCAACGTGGAGACGTTGACTGTGAGATGTGATGTGCTCAGATATCCACAGGGCAGACACCTGATGGATTTTCTGAAGGTGGGGAGCATGTCATTCTCTTCAAAGTACGTACCATGGTACCAGCTACACTTAAGGAGGAGGTGTTGAGGGAGTTCCACACTTCCCCTCTAGCGGTACATCCAGGTGTGGCTAAGATGTACTAGGACCTTCGACGACAGCATTGGTGGCCAGGTATGAAGAAGGCGGTAGCAGAGTTTGTCTCACGATTCCTCACTTGTCAGCAAGTGAAGGTAGAGCACCAGGTACCAGCAGACTTGGTACAACCCTTAGAGGTCCCATAGTGGAAGTGGGATGGTATATCCATGGACTTCGTGATGGGTCTTCCACGTACATCCAGGGGTCACGACTCGATTTGGGTGATTGTCGACCGACTCACCAAGTTAGTCCACTTCCTACCGATCAGAGAGCAGAGCTCAGTAGAGAGCTTGTGACGCCTCTATGTGCAGGAGATTGTGTGGTTACATGGAGTACCTTATTCTATTGTCTCTGACCGTGACGCACGGTTTACTTATTAGTTATGGAAGGGGTTGCAGGAAGCTTTATGGACACAACTTCACTTGAGTATCGCCTTCCATCCTCAGACGGATGGTCAGACCGAGAGGACCATCCAGACCCTCAAGGACATGCTCTGTGCATGCATCCTCGACTTCAGTCACATCTGGGAGGATCACTTGCCTTTGATGGAGTTTTCCTACAACAACAGCTATCACTCCACCATCGATATGACACATTTCGAGGTGTTGTATGGACAACCTTGTAGATCGCCACTGTGCTGGACAGACCTAGGGGAGTCAGCACTAGTGGGACCAGAGATGGTACGGGCTACCACGAAGAAGGTGCAGATCATCTAAGAGCAGATGAAGACTGCACAGAGTAGGCATAAGTCTTATGCTGACAGGAGACAGAGACCTATGGAGTTCGAGGATGGCAACCATGTCTTCCTATGGGTCTCACCTTGACGAGGTATACGGAGATTTGGCCGAGGTGGCAAGTTATCTTCGTGATTCATCGGACCATTCCAGGTCCTCAGCAGAGTAGGCGAGATGGCTTACCGCTGAGCTCTTCCACCTGAGTTGCACCATGTGCACGACGTCTTCTACGTATCTCAACTGAGGAGATACGTGCACGACCCATCCCACATCACCGACTATAGAGAGCTGGACATCAATGACATGGAGAATTTCACAGAGGTTCTAGTGGAGATTGAGGATCAACAGGAGCGGGGCCTATGTGGATGGTCGATACATCTGGTTCACATTCGCTAGCAGAACGAGAAACTCCAGGAGAGCACATGGGAGCAGGAGGCTCAAATGCGTGCTCAGTACCCCCATTTGTTCCCTTAGTTTGAGTTGTAGCTTACGGGGACGTAAAGCCCTAAGGTGGGGAGAATGTAAAGATCCATATTTCCCATGGATTGTTTTTAAATACATGGGAATTTTAAGAGTCCACAGTTTCTGAAGGTGCTTGATTCTGAGGCCCAGGGTGTCCGGAATCAATTTCTGAAGTTTTGTTCAGCCACATTCAGTAAACCTACATTCAGAATTTTATAACTTTTGAACTGGTGATCGGAATTGAAATCCGAGGGCTCCGTTGAACTCACAACGTCGACAATTGCTTAGTGAGACCTTCACCGCAATTGTGTTTTATCGAGAGTGGACGATAGTTTTTGGGGTTCTTTAATAAAGTTAAATAAAAATAAGGCGATAGCTTATTTTTATTTCTTGGTGGTTATAAGCTCCAAGAGGAGGTTAGTGGTGGGGTCCACCACACCATAAACTCCCATGAGAGGTTATGGAGGTGGGGACCACCTTCACATAACCTCCCTTGGGAGGATTATTAATTGGGGCCCACACGAGTTTTAAACCTCCTCTAAAACCCCAATTAAATTAGTTAAACTCTTCACCTTCCCCCTTTGTTTAATGAGCCAACTCCTCCAATTTAATTAAGTAAAGTAACTTAATTAATTTGGAATCATTTTGAATTCTTGAATTCATTATGCCAACATTATAATATGTGATGTATTATTATGGTGGGGGGTTGGCATAATCCTTGTTGGGAGAATTAAGGAGAGGAAGAGCCTTTGGGAGAATTGAGAGGACTTCATCCTCTCAGCGAAGAACGTGAAGAACGCCCATCACCACCAAAGAACGACAAGCACCATCTTCTCCCTCTTCAACCGGAGCAAGTAGCGAAAACACTGCCACCCAAGAAGAAATCCGACGACGTCATCTCGACTCGTCTTCCCCGAATCCTTCCTCCTCAACTTCTTCGTCTTCTACCCGACGTCAATGGAACGACGTCCGCTTCCTGTGACTTCGTTAATGAGTGACAATTGAGGTAGGGGTTTTGATTTGTTTTGTACTCGTTCTTCATCGTACAAATTTTCTGGAATGAGGACCGATTGATATCATCGTAACGAGGAGGGTTCGGACCGCACGAACATAGACCAACACTCCCCTTTTGTTAGTTCTTGTTTGATAACGAAAAAGGCGGTACACGCGGCGACCGACAACGAGCCGACTGCAAAGAATTCTGCGACGTAAGTCCGCCAAGTCACCACAAGGGCGCGGCACCACTGTGACACAACCAGGCGGGCCACGATGGTGCCAAAGGGACGCGGTGCCATCACACCGTGCCAGAAAGAAGGGTCATGACTAGAAGGGCCGCGATGGTCAGACGAGGAGCGTGGCGTTGTCGCACCACGCGAAGACTAGCAGGTGGATGTGGCCAGGCTGGGCCACGGTGGAGGGGGTGCGGTGCTGTGGTGTGGAGTGGCTGGCCGCTCGGGACACATGGGAGGTGCAGGACCCCGTCAGATCCCGCGTGAGCGGGATCAGCACCACCTGGCGCCGGTTCAGTTCTACCAGAACGACTAAGCCGTTTGGGTGCCAGGGGATGCGCGGTTCCCCCCTAGCCGCAGCTATGGCGGACCCCCACCGGGCCACTGGGTCGCTAGGCTGACCGAGCCGCTGGGCCACTTTCAGGCTGTGCCACCACAGGCCGGGCCTCCCTCGGGCCGAGCCGCGCCGTGCCTTCGGGCCGGGCCTCCCCTTCGGGTCGGGCTGCCTCTTCGGGCCGGGCCGCCTCTTCGGACTGGGTCAGACTCATGGATTGGGTCAGACTCTGGTCCAGACTCGGGTCAGGTTGGGTCGGTCCGACTGGGTCGGACCGGACCCAGACCCTTCAGACCCGAATACACCTTTTCGCCCATATCATGGGTCATGGGTGTCCGATCAACGAACCGTCTGCGGCGATAGAAATATTAGAGCGAGATGATTCCTTTGGAATATCCCACTTGAGTTTTGGACACAATTGGAGTATGGTTGGGTTGGTTTGAACCTAAAAAATAATCGGTCCCCTGGAACGGAAATGCCAATAACTCACAGAGACCCCTATAACGTGGCGGTCCTTTGAGATACTTCCACGCGAGACTTCGTGACACTTGGAGTATCGACCAGTAGCTCGTGGAGCGGATCCTCCCGTAAACGAGTAGGCAGAGTGTGGAGACCTAGTAGCTGATAGACCTGACGACTGCTTGACTGATTCGACTCGGAGTGATTTGACTAGCCCAGTGGGGAGCGCCCGATATTTGGAAGCAGACCCATGGCGGACATAGCGCTTGGTAGTTGGCAGCAGACCCATGGTACTTGATAGGAGGAGTACCTCTGTAGGCTATTAGGGGAAGTACCCGGTATTTGGCGGTAGACCCACAGCGAACGGCACACCTGGTAGTTGGTAGCAGACCTGTGGTACTCGACAGGAGGAGTACCTCAGCAGTCCAAGGTTAGTGAGAAACGCCTCAGAGTCACGATATGCCCACTGTACTTGACAGAGGAGGAGTTATCCAGCAGCCATGGTTTCGATAATGAAAATCCTAGTTTGAGCTGAGTCATTGACCTTTTGTTTTCCTCATGATTGAGATGAGTTACTTGATAATTTAGGTATATGTATGAGCATATACCTAAGTGATGGTTATCCATTGATTTCATACTTTGTGGTTTATCCTTGTTGGATTTTGTGAGACCTTGAGGGTATCAGGGTCCCTACTGAGTATCGTTATACTCACCCCTGCACGAGCTTTGCCTGCACCTCGTTGTGTTGGATGCAGACAACAGACAACGCTGACCGAGGCGGAGTGTGTGAGGACTGGACGGTACCCGAAGGTGGACCTCACGATGAGACAGTACCCGAAGGAGACAGACAAATGTGGAGCACTGAGGAGTCTATCTGTACCTACCCTTCAGGTAGGATCCGTGGTGGACGATCCAGGAGATTCTAGACACCTTCCAGCTGTTTGTCTTATAGTTGTACCTGTTTTGTCTTTTCCTTGTACTTTATTGTCGAGTTTGTATTTATGACCCCTTTTATTTTCTAGCACATCTTTTTTTATACAGTTTTTACTTAGTGTTTGCTTCTGCTTGTTCTATGGTTGTGTGTGTTTATGATTTATAAAGGCAATGTCTTCCCAATTTTTGGGAATTATGCCTTCGGTGCTAGTCGCTAGCCCCTGGCCTATGGAAGGCGGGCTTGGGGTAGTCACGATACAGGCCCCGGGGGACGAGTCGTGATAGTAATAACAGTACTATTCAGTAAAAATGGGTTTTTCAGCTATGTAATTGGGCCTTCGGGCCATAGGGTCTTTGGACTATCACACTCTAAACTATACTAGTAGAAAAATAACTTTTAACATAATTTTTTTAACCTTTAACGTCAGTTTTATATCCAACATCAATTCATTTGACATTGTAAGTTTTATTTTTAACATTGGATAAATAAACTAACATTAAAATAAGTAGTTTTTAGGCTTTTGACATCCGGTTTTTTGGATAACTGATGTCAAAAGTGAAGCTTTCAGACTTTTTATGTTGGTTTTGTGGATAACTGACATGGAAAGTGTATGATTTTATTTAATTTTTAGATATATATTACTTGTTTGGAAGAAAACACGAGACATATGAACTGAAAAGTGCATAAACCAAATGACAATAAGAAAAACAAACTTAAAGCTTCAACTTAATTTCATTACTTGTGGTAGTGTCCTTAAAATCTATATGTTATATGTTGATATTTCTCTTATTTTGAGGAAAGAACTTGTATCACATCCACAACATCAGTTGGTAATTTAAACTTTGGTTGGTAAATCTCATGTGGAAGATTCATCTTCTTAACTTGATCAGAGGAAGTCTTCTTCATCTTAAAAAAAATAAATCATCAAGAAGTTTATCAATGGAGAAAACCAATCACAATGAAACTAAATGATGAGTGCATATTGATAATACCATGTTGATATCACAAAATGAAGAAGTGATGAAATGTTGATGTGGATCAAATAAGACTAGACTAAAAATATTGAAAGAGAGATAATGAGAAGCTGTATAATGTGCCTGAAAATATGTTTGTCTGTGATGTAATACAATTTAGGGTGGGTTTTAAAAATTGAAATTGTGATGTGAAAAATTGAAATATAGATTTCATGCAATTGAAATTTTACTTTTAAATTCAGATATTGATGCACTTTTGTTGTGGTGAAAGGGAAGATAATTTTTTATTACCTAGTATAATATAGCAGTTAGCCTAGGTAGTCTCCTGAAGGGGAGTCCACACAAAACGGGTTTGTCACTTTTAGTTGAAATAAATTTTTTGTGACTTTAATTGACTTTTATAAATTGTGAGTTTTGGAAAATAGTTTAAATTGATTGATTATAAACAATTGATGAATGATGGTGACTGAAACGGGTTTGGCTAAACCTAGCAGTATGCTATCATTATTTCCAATTTTAACCAATTCTACTTCTACTGGATTATAAGGGAGAGATTCCTTTATTGATTTATCTCTTCCATTGGATAAATGTTGATGGTAAGGGAATTCCTAATCAAGTTTCAATCTGTCTACCCTCCTTCCTATGTGTGTGGCGTTATAATGGGTTCTTTTGATAAATTAAGGCAATTCCCAAATGGGAATTGTTATCCCCTAATTAAAAACAGTCCCCATCTCAATTCCTCACATGTGCTAGCAATCATCAAACACTCACCACCTAACCCTAATTTTTTCTATAGCAAACCGAGGAATTGGGTGGAGGGAGATATGAATCATTGACCAAAACAATTTAAATAAAAATAATCTAACCCTACCGTAAATGCAAAAACTGAATAAATAATTGAAACCAAGGCTTATTCCATTAAATGAAAAAACTCAAACATAGTAGTAGGCAAGCCTCCCCTTTTCCAAATCACTCACAGAAACTACCCATCCATGGATGGGGAATTCAAGTTGATTTAGGAGAGGAGAGACATCGAATAATGAAGAAAATAAAATAAAAGAAAAGAAGGGAAATAAAGCAGCAGCAGGCCGACGTCTAGAGCTTCTCCTTGCCACGCCATCCTCTTCAATCTCCCTTGGACTCTTATTTATAGGCATAAATCATGCCTAGGGTGCCATAAATGTAGAGGTGTTAATGGGGTAGGGTGGGTTGGACATGGTGTAGATCATGAGGGTTACAGATTTTATTGAGCAGTCAAGTCCTGTCCACAAAGAATGCGGGCTTAAAATAAAAGGCTCAATCCTATCCATGCGGGACTCATGGACTAATGAGCCGACCCATGGTCTTAAGAAAAATAATATATATAAATGTTTTTTCTTGGTGAACCATGATAAAGTGGAGCAGGAAAAAAGAAACTTTTGAGATTGGGTGAAAATAGTTAGTTTTCAATTAACAATGACCCTAAAAACATAAACCCTCAAAAAATTATATCTTTGATGTTTTATTTATGGTTGTATTAGATGAGTATAAACTTCAAATTTCTTCCCACACTCATGTTATTTTTTTGGCCTAAATTTTTTATTTGGGCTTTTTAAATATTTATTTAGTTTTATGGGATTATGATTTTAATATTTGGGAATCTGGGTTTCCCAGAGAATTGACTCAATGGTTGGCGTCAATTCACTCGACACTACTCATTTTTTTCCATTTTTTCATTATTTAGCCTTTAAAATGTTTTATTAATAATTTAAAAATGTGTTATAAAACGTTTTTAAAATAACATTTTCAAAAAAAATTGAAACATTTTATTTTTTAAAAGATTTTATAATTTTTAAAATTTAAAATTTTGTTTTTAAAATAACATTTTACTAAAAAAATTAATAATTGATAGCAAAAATAAAAATTATTTATTAATAATTAAAAAATTTATTATCGATTAATAATTTAAATATTAAAAAAAATAAAAATGTTTTTGTCTCTGTGATCTGGAACCTAGAAATTGACAAATATAATTAATCATATAATTAATATAAATTTTAAATAAATAACTACAAATTATTATATTGTAAATAATATTATAAATTATAAATTATTATTATCATATCTTTATTTATTATTTAAATTGTATTATAAATTATTAGTAATAGTAAATTATTAATAATATAAAATTATATTTAAAATTATGTAAATGATATATATTGTTATAAATTATATAAATTATATTATAAATTATTAATAATTATAAATAATAGGAATACATGCAATATAAATTATATAATAAATACTTATTGTATTATAAATAATTTAATCACTAGTTATTAATTTTTATTTTACATTTTTTAATTAATTTATTAATAATATGATTAACTATTAATTATTAATCGATAATTATTAAAATAAATTATTAATTAATATTTATTATTTAATATATCAATTATAATTATAATAATTAATAATATTGTTGATTATTAAATGTTAATTAATTAATTAATTTATTATTAATCATTTTTAATTATTAATAATACTATTAATAAATAATTATAATATTAATTATTTATCATATTAATTACATTAATAAATAATTTAGAGTTTTATTAATAAATAATTATACTATACATTAGTGATTAGTAATTATGATATTAGTTATATTAATAATACTACTACTTATTTATTGTCTATTTTTTAGTTATTAAATATTTATTATATTGGTAATTGTTGATAATAATATAAAATAATAATAATAATAATATTTAATATTGTTCATGTTAATTATTATTATATTATAAATTTTCAATTTTAAATTATTAATAAATAATTATATTATTAATTATTAATTTTTCATGACCCGACCCAAGCCGAAGCTCGAGCCACAACTACCCCAAACCTGCCTCCACATGCTAGGGGTGGTGACCATCGTCGAAGACATATCTAATATGGGGAAGTCTTTGCCTAAGTACCTATATGCACATACACATCCACCTTGATGCAGAAGTTCATAGGAAAAGAGTAAAAGATGTAACACATCTAGAAAATAAACCAAGTATGCATAACCTCTAGGGTGTACAAGAGTACGAAAGTGTGATAGGGGTTCCAATCTGGTTATCGAGGACCCGCATCCATGTTGATGGGGGATTTCACTTTGAAGGTAGCTATAAAGGACTCGTGCCCATGCTGATGGGGGGTTCCACTCTATAAGAAGCCTATGGTGATCCCGCATGATTAATGTTGTCATCAGGCATCACCTCATTAAGCACCGTACTTGGAACTTTTCACATCATCTCTTGAAAGCCAAAACTTAGGCCACCATCACATTCTATGCAGAAAAAACACTTAGGATAGGCTACTCTCAGGCCAAAATCTGAGTTCAAACGAAGGAGATACAAAACCTTGAAGTTTCCTAAAAAGGAACCAAGGGATACACAACATATGAGGGGACCCACATGACGTGTGGTCCCGCTCCACCACTTGGTCATGTCCCTGGAAAGTACACAAATCCCTATCCGTGTAATAGTACAGGCCGTGTAGGTGGACTACACGACATGTCCAAGATGCTCGGGATCAGGCTTTGTACATTATCCTGTGTTTGTGTACTTCAGTACACAACCATGTTCTTGGACGTGTACTCCTACATGGAGTCTTGTCCCTGTGACCCATCACATGACTCATCCACCTAAGGATGAGGTACACGACATGTAAGAGGAATGCACACCATGCCATCCTTATGATTTTCTAAAACCCTAGCTGCGACACTTAAGGGGCCACATGCCATGTGTTCATCCTTATACACGATGTGTAGTCGAGATTTTCACAGAACTTTAGATCTGATTTCTGAATCTCGATTCAAGCCTCTTCACTTCGAATCCAGGTTTGGTTTCATTCGTGAATAGTGGATCTAGACCAGATCTATCATTTATGGCCACCATTTTCCAGAAAAACAGATTCCGATGGTCCTTGGTGGTTCCATCATTTAACTCGTATACACTGCACGCCACCACACATTTATTCTACAACAATTTGTTCACCGATCATCAAAATGACCATCCTCATCTTTCAATAATCCCAGATCTATGCTTGATTTTCTAATCCATTCCTTGCACGCGATTCTATCATGGTTTCAGGGATCCAATCGGGTTCAGTACCACCCAGTAATGTCAAACTGGGACCGTGGGATCCTAATGACGATGAACGCGAATAAGGATTTGGGAGAAAAGAATAATAAAAAAGGTTTTAAGGATCGTTTCCAAGTGTTCTTGGAAAATAATAAGAAATAGAAATCCAGGGTTAGAAAACATTGAATAAATCAGTTTAAATCTGATATGTAGGAGCATGCTTAGGCCACAATTGGAAGATATCCAAGAACAGGGATCAATATGCTCAATCTATTTAATAAAAAGAGCATAAATCACCAATGGATGAGTTATACATGGAGATTGGATCATTTTTCATTGAAAGAATAGGCCATCTAACAATCAAAGGAAGTTGTTGCATTCACTGTATATTGACCTACTCTGATCCGGTGTTTTGTCGCCGTCCAAGGTGATTCTCTAATGAATGAGGAAGGAGGAGCTCCGAAATTCTCCCATTGTTTATGTGGACAACTCTAGAGAATTTTTCGTGGAAGTATTATTATCAAACATTTCAATGAATTAAAATGAAAAAATTAATTAATTAATTATTTATTTATTTCATTGAACGTACCACCAATGAGAGAGGAGTCCGATCACCCCACACCGACCCATTTTATGTCATGCAGGGTCCTCTCATGTCGATCATCGATCGATATCGGGTGCTCTACAAATGTGGCTCTATTCTCGATGTTCATCTCACCCTAATCAATGATGTGTGTAGGGTCATGCACATATCTCCTTAGCTGCAACACATGGAATACATCATGCACTCGCTCTAGCAGTGGGGGTAGGGCGAGGCGGTAAGTAACCTCTCCAACCCTCTTCATGATCTCGAATGACCCAATGAACCTCGGGGATAACTTTCCTCCCCTACTAAACCACTACAATTATCATCATGGGGGGGGGGACTCTTAGAAAGATGTGGTCTCCCTTCCCAAAATCCAAGGGCCTACAATGGTGATTTTCATAAGTTTTTTGTCTTCTATGGGCCATCCTTATCTTCTCATAGATGACCTGGACTTTCTCCATTATCACCCTCACCATCTCTAGCTCCATAAGAGATGTCTCAGTGATCTCTATCCAATACAAGGGTGGTCTACAGGGTCTCCTATATAGGTCCACAAAAGTTGTCATGATTATGATTGGGTGGTAATTTTTTTTTGTACGCAAACTCTACCAAAGTCATGTGATCGTCCTAGATCCAGCTAAAGTCTAACATGCAAAACATCAGCATATCCTCCAACACCTAGATAGTGTGCTCGGTCTGCCCATCAGTATTGGGGTGAAAGGTTGTACTATCCTTATTTGGGTTCTGAATACCTTATACATGCCTCTACACAATCATGATGTAAACTACACATCATGATCAGAGAAAATCATTGAGGGAACCCCATAAAGGTAAATGATCTCCCGTACATACAATTGCCCCAAACTCTCCACCAAACTCTGCTTTCTGATAGAAAGGAAGTGTTCCAACATTGTGAGTCAGTCAACTATCACCCATACAATATCATGAACTTTCTCTATGCATGGAAGCCCTATCACAAAGTCCATGAATATGTCATCCCACTTCCACTCTGGGATCTCAAGGGGCTGCAACAAACCCATGGAAACCTGGTTCCCAACCTTCACCTACTGATAGGTGAGGCATCGAGAGATGAACTCATCTATGATCCATATCACGATGGACCACAAAAATTTCCATTGGAGGTCTCTGTACATATTCCTCACACCGTGATGTTAAACTAGGGGAGAAGTGTGGAACTCTTGCATCACCTCCTCCTACATCATGATTGGGACCAACATCCGTCCCTGGAAAAGGTTGACACGATTCTCTCATTAAGAATATATATCTTGTGAGTTTCCTATGGATATTTGATCATGTAATACCTTATAGTCAATGTATCACAGCTGGGAATCCCTCACACACTTGAGAAGCGTATGAGTTAACACCATTGACTACAAAAAAGTTATACCCTCCTGCTCCACCAAGGTTAGCTGCAAGGAGACTAACTGCTTTGAATCCTCCTACACTGAGGGAGCCTGGGACTTCCTACTAAGGGAATCTTATAATAATTTTTCCTTCCCTAGATTATAGAATATCTCAAAGTCATAGTTCTATAGAGACTCCAACCATCGTCGCTATCTCAGGTTCAAGTCTCTCTGTGTGAAGACGTACTTGAGACTTTGATGATATGGGTAAACCAAAAAGCACTCTCCCAGAAGAAAGTGCCTCCATGTCCTTAGGGTGAAGACTATAACTATCATATATTGGTCATTATTTGTATATTTTTACTCATGGGGTCTCAATTGTCTCAACCCGTCTGTGATAACTACCCACCGCTGCCTGAACACACAACCAAGCCCAACTCCTGAGACATCACAATACACTACAAACTCCACGCCTTCCCTTGGTAGTCTCAACACTGGATCACTCATCAGCCTTAGACTCAACTCATCAAAGGACCTCTAGTATTGCTCAGACTAGGAAAAAAAATTCTCTTTCCACTTTAGGGTAGTCAAAGGGGCTGTAATTCTGGAGAATTCTTCCACAAAGCTCTTATAGTACCCCACAAAGACAAGAAATCTCCGCACCTCTAATGTGATCTTGGGTAGCTCCCAAGAAAGAACTAAATCAATATTCATTGGGTCCATGTCTAAACCATGCTCAGAAATGACATTCCCTAGAATGTGAACCTCATAAATCTATAACTCACACTTTGAGATATTTCCTTAAAGTCGGTGCTCTGGAAGAAAATCTAGAACCATCCTCAAGTTATCTATATGTTCCTCCTCTAATGTAGAGTAGATTAGTATTTTGTCGATGAAGATGACCACAAATTGGTCTAAGTACAACTAAAAAACCTGGTTCATCAAATCCCTAAACATGGAGAGGGAATTCGTCACACCAAAGGGTGTCACTAAGAACTCATAGTGTCCATAGTGACATTAGAATTCCAGATTTGGAATATAAGCCTCGAAAACCCTCAATTGGTGGTAGCCAAACCTGATATCGATCTCCAAGAACCTTCTAAAACCTCACAGCTGGTCAAAGATGTCATCCATCCTAAAAAATTGTTACTTATTCTTTATCGTGGCTTGGTTCAGGTGACAATAATCCACACAAAGTTGTAAGCTCCAGTTCACCTTTTTCACAGACAACACCGGAGCTGCCCAGGGGGACACACTGGGTCTAATGAAACCCTTCTATCGAAGGTCTTCCAACTACAATCGTAGCTCCCACAACTTGATAGGGGCCATCTGATATGTCACATAATATATCAAAGTAGTTCTAGTATGCAATTCAATGAAAAACTCCATCTCCCACCTCGGAGATAGTCCCAGAACGCCCTCAGAGAAGACGTCTATATAACCCACCACAACTGAAGGAATCTAGATGCCTGAAGAGCCTGCTACACCAAGGGATACACTCATCAACCGATGAGTGATGGGATAAAACATCTTGCTCACAAAATCCACTTGTTTTTCCTAGATATCTCTATCTCGAGGAAAGGATAATCTCATCCCATCAATGTGTAGGCATATGACTCATCTGCGGAGAAAGACAATATGGGATCAGACCATGGAGAGCCAATTCATACTAAAGATGACATCATAAGGTTCCATCGTGATGACCAAAAGGTCTCACATGAACTAATACTCCCCCAAGTGATAGCTTTCACTACTGACAGATGAAATATACATAAGAAGTGTTCCCTATAGGAACCTAGATATGAAGTTGTTGGGCTAGTAACTTAACAGGGAGCTCTATATTTTGCACCTGAAGTATAGAGATAAAGTAATGACTGAAAATTGTTTCTACTAATACTGAATTAAGAGTAGAATAAACACATATCATACCTCTGATCATCTCATGTGCTGCGGGGTCATAGGCCTCGAAAGCCTGAAACTATCCGAAACCTTGATCATTATCTCCCTAAGACAGATGTGGGCCGCTTGGTGGTGGTGGTGGAAGGACCTCATAGATATGTCCAACACACATAGCTCTTCATTCTCCTCCGCCAGCTCCGCCTCCCTAGGGACCACCATACCCTCTCTTGGGAGGTCCCTGATCACAGTGTTGCCCCTACTGGAACGATCTACTGCTCGACAGGTGTAGGTGCTACTACCTGTCCACCTGGAGAAAGTGGGTTGTGGGATAGACCCTTAAATAAGGCCTCATCACTCATCGTATCATTGTTATGGTCCGAATCTGGTATCACTGCAAAAAAAGACCATTTTATAGGTTTTTTTTACTTTAGAAGGGGTTATAACCCCTTCTAAATACATCAGTGATGGTTATGAGGAACCACCACTAATGTGCCTGCCTATTGTCAGTAGAGGTGGTTTTGAGAAAGCACTAGTAAATTCATGGTGACTTTAGCGGCAGTTACAGTAGAGGGGGTTTAAACCCCCTCTAATGTTGACCTAAATTTTCCAAAAATGATTTTATTAGAGGAGGTTATAACTGTAACCATGCCTAATGGAGATGTTTAGGGGTGGTTTGAACCTCCCTTAATGGTGATTACTTTAGGGGTGATTGTGAAAACTGTCCCTAAAGCTTCTTTTTTGTTTTATATATTTTTTAAATCAGTCCACCAGTTTCCCCCATCCCAATTGGCATTGTCCTGTCACCCCACCTAGCATCCCTTCAGTCCCCACTTGTCACTTCCGACTCCATCCTCCCTCTAGTATATCCCACATGTGCTCTCCACGGATATGCCCTCCCCCCCACACCCTTCCCGACAATTATCGCCTTTTCACCCGGCCTACCTCATGTTAGAGAACACCACACATGACTTTTAAAATGTATCTGGCAGGTATCAAACCTGCGACCTATGAAATACACTTGCATCACCTCTTCCACCAGGCTATCTCAATTTATATGTTTTATTTACACATTATTATATTAATAAATAAAAGAAATATAATTTAAATAAATATCATTTGAATAAATATTTAAATACGTATAAATATATAAGATATATATATTTATATAAATTAATATATACATTTTTATATTATGAATTTATGTATTTATATTATATTCAATTTATACATTTATATAAACTATATATTTTATATGTGTATTTACATACATTTTAGTAAATATATTTTATAATTCTATTTATGTTATGTATATACACACATATTTATATATTTATAAATATATTTATGCAAATTTTTTATATACTTAAATACATATTTATATAATATATATAAAGTATTTATTTAATATATTTATATAACATATTTAAATACACATGTTTATATAATGTATTTCAATACATATATTTATTATTATGTACATTAATATATATTTATCTGTATAAATTATATAATATTATGTATAAGTAATATTATATAAAATACATATATATGAAATGAAATTTATATAAATATCTATATTATATATAATTAATATTAAATAAAATAAAATTTAGACAAATATTATATATGAAATAAAATTTAAACAATATTTATATAATGTTATATGAAATAAAAATTATACAAATATTTATATAATGTATTTCAATATATATATTTATTATTATGTACATTAATATATAATTTTTTTAATAAATATAATTGTATAATATTATGTACATTAATATATATGTATTTAAATAAATATAAGTGTATAATATTGTGTACATTAATATATATTTATTTGTATAAATTGTATATCATATAATATTAATTATATATAATATAAAAGAATAAACATACTATTTAAAAATATATTCATTGTTATTAAAATATAAATTATAAAAACTACAAGCTTTGGGTTTTTATATGATATATTTTTTAAATAAATTATATTTATGCATATATTTATAAAACATGCTTATGATTTTATATTATATATAATTAATATTATATGAAATACAATTTATACAAATAAAAATATATATTAATGTACATATATAAAATTATGCAATTATATTTATGTATACATATAAGTACAATTAAATAAAATCATATAAATATTCTATATAATATGTTCATATAATATTTTTAAATACATTTATATATAGTGATTTAATTACATATATATATATTTATTATAGATTTTTTTTAAAATAGTGGGGGTTCACAACCCCCTCTAATTTAAGACATTAGAGGGGGTTTTGAACCCCCTCTAATTTAAGACATTAGAGGGGGGTTTCAAACCCCTCTAATTTAAGACATTAGAGGGGGTTTTGAACCTCCTATAATTTAAGATGTTAGAGAAGGTTTTGAACCCCCACTAATTTAAGATGTTAGAGGGGGTAGTGAACCACCAATATTCTCATTGATTAGCGGCAGTTATGAACCCCCTCTATTTTCTTAAATTAGAAGATTTTGAAACCCCCTGTAAAATTCCTTCTGATATTAAAAAAACAGTGTTAAAACATTTAGAGGGGGTTCAAAAACCCCACTAATATAAGAAATTAGAGGGGGTTCTTAACCCCCTCTAAATTTTAGGATTAGTAAGGGCTTCACATATTTCCCTCTAATTTATATAGAAAATGAATTTAGAGGGGGTTCATAACCCCCTCTAAATTCAATGATTATAGGGGGTTGTGCATAACCCCCTCTAATTATACATAAAATGAATTTAGAGGGGGTTGTTCATAACCCCCTCTAAAAAAACCTCTCTAATCACCTTTTTTTAGTGTATCCTGGTTTGATGTCTCTGCGGAGGCATCCTGAGATTTATCAAGATGTACTATGGTCAGATGAGAATATATGTATATAAAAATAACGGGGAGCTGACTTAAGAAGTATAGTAAAATAATTGACCCTATATGATGAATGTACCATTAATACCTACAACCAATATCTTGGTATGTCAAGTCAACAAGCAAGTAGTAAAAGTATTAGTGAATAGATACGTCGATTTCCTGCACCATCACTAAATTCTCTGGCCTGAGAGCCACACTCAAGACACTATGACACTATTTCCCTAAATCCCAACTAAATCCTCATAATGGTACTAGTCCAAAAAATTTCCCAAGGAATAAACTTTCTCTGATACCGATTTGTCATTACCCGACCCAAGCTGGGGCTCGAGCAACAACTACCCCAAGCCCGCATCCATAGTCCAAGGGGTGGTGACTAGCACTGAAAGAATATCTAAAATAGGGAGGCCTTTTCCTAAGTACCTATACGCACACACACACACACATCCATCTCGATGTGGAAGTACAGAGGGAAAACGTAAAAGATGCAACAAAGCTATAAAGTAAACCAAGCATGCATAACCTCTAGGGTGTACAAGAGTATGATAATGAAAACTGAAAATTAAAAGGAAAAAATACATGCCCAACCAAAAATATGTCCCAACTTGAAAAAACTGGAAAAGTAAACTGTTGAGAGAGCCTAGCTCCTGAATCCCAAGATGCAACCACCATACACAGTCCAAAGTACCAGGTATCCCTAAGCTCCTCTAAAGTCACTGCCAACCTATTCGTCATCTGTATAAGATATGACACGTATGGTAAAATCCCATGTAGTAGTGAGTATATACATATCGAGTAGGATGCTCTGAAATCTAAAGGGGGAAGTAAGAGATACAATAATATATAAAGATAGTGGATGTAAGATACAGTCAAAGAGAACATCTCAACCCAAACCAAGAGTAGAAGTAACCTCATCCAAGCACAAGGGGCTTGACATGGTGAGTAGATGAACTACATGTTGAGTATTTACCACCTATAAAAGGAGAGTAAACTCATCCAACCATGAGAAGCTAAACACAAAAATCATGTGACATACCCCACATGTCTTTGCCTCTCCTGGAAGGAGAGTAACCAAATAAAAGGGTATGGATACAAAATAATATATATATACTCAGTCAAAATAAACCCAAATGAGAAGGTAAGGGGATCTCTATCTCACATCTTATCCCAGGAAGAAGAGTAACCAACAATTCCAAAAGTCCATCAATAATGCCCAACATCCCATGCATCTTCCCATAAGTAATCGTCCAAGTCAAACCACGCCTTGTTGCTATAATTCATGGTCGAGGGGGCACAAACTCCAAGTAAAGGACCCACACTATAGTGCGTCAGGGGGGTTTAACTCTGATAGTTTCCATAGAGAATCCTCTCCCATGCCGATGGGGGGTTCCACTCTAATAGTATCTATAGAAAAATTTCACCCATGCCGATGAGTGTTCCACTCTGATAGTATCCATATAGGAATCACGACCATGCCAATGGGGGGTTCCACTGGTGTCACAAGGACCTACACCCTATGATGATAGGGGGTTCCACTCAGTAGGTAAATGACCCATGCTCACGTCGATGGGAGGTTCCACTCTATAAGTTGAGTACCCATGACCTAGTGTGATAGGGGGTTCACTATGGTCATTGATGACCCACAACCATGATTATGGGGGGTTCCACTCAAAAGGTGGTTGTATAGGACTCATGCCCATACTGACGAGGGGTTCCACTCTAGTGGTCATGAACCCATGCCCTGGTGTGACAAGGGGGTTCTAATTTTTTCATCGAGGACCCAGACCCATTCTGATAGGGGGTTCCACTCAGAAGGTAGCTGTAGAGGACCCGTGCCCATGCTAATGGGGGGTTCTACTCAGAAGGTAGTTGTAGAGGACTCACACCGATGTTGATGGGGGTTCCACACTATAAGAATCCTTTGGTGATCCCACCTGATCACTATCGTCATCGGGTGTCGCCTTAGTAAGCGTCGTACCCGAAAATTTTCACATCATATCTTAAAATCCAAAACCAAGGGAACCATCATGTTCTAAGTGAAAAAACACTCAGGATAGGTAACTCACGAGCCAAAATTTGAGTCCAAACTAAGGAGATATGAAACCTTGAAGTTTCCTAAAAAGGAACCAAAAGATACAAAACATGTGAGGGGACCCACACGACATGTGGTCCCACTCCACTGCCTAGCCCTGTCCCTGTCTAGTACACAACTCCCTATCCATGTAGTAGTACACACCATGAAGGTGGACTACATGGCATGTCCAAGCTACTAGGGATAGAGCCATGTACATGACCCCATGTCCGTGTACATGAACCTGTGTCTATGTACTTAGGTACATGACCATGTGCCTGACCGTGCAATCCTACATAGAGTCATGTTCGTGTGACCCATCACACGACTCATCCACCTGGGGATGAGGTACACAACATGTAGTTATGATTTCACGAAACCCTAGCTACCACACTTAAGGGGTTACATGCCGTGTGTTCATAGTTGTACACAATGCATAGTTAGGATTTTCATAGAACTTCAGATCCTATTTTCGTACCTCGATTCAAGCCTCAACGCTTCGAATCTAAATTTCGTTTTGCTCAATAATAGTGGATTTGGATTGAATCTATCATTTATATCCACCGTTCGCTGGAAAAATGGACTCTGGTGGTCCTCAATGGTTCCGTCATTCAACCTGTATGCACCGAACACCATCGTGCCTTAATTCTAAAATTATTTTCTCACTGATAATTAGAATAAACATCCTCGCCTCGCAACAATCCTAGACCCATTCTTGATTTTCTAATCTATTCCTTGCATGTGATTCTGTCACGGTTCCGGGGATCCGATTTGGCCCAGTACAACCCAACAATGTCGAACTGAGGTCGCGGGGTCTTACTGATGATGAACGTGAAGAAGGATTTGGGAGAAAAGCACAATAAAAAATCTTTTAAGGATTGTTTCCAACCGTTCTTGTCCAATGATCAAAAACAGGCATTCGAGGTTAGAAAGCATTGAATAAATCAATTTAAATCTGATATGTAGGCGCATGCTTAGGACACAATTGACACATATCCAAGAACATGGATTGATATGCTTAATATATTTAATTAAAAGGGAACAAATCACTAATTGATGAGTCCTACTTGGAGATTGGATCATTTTTCATCGAAGAACCTGCCCACCAATGATCGAAGGAATTCGTTGTGTTCGCTGCGTCCTGATCTGCTATGATTTAGCATTTCGTTATCATCTGAGGTGATTCGCCAATGAACGTTATATAGATAACCTTGGATAATTTTCCATGTAGTATTCTTATAGAATATTTTTCTATGTTAAAATGAAATAATTAATTAATTAAATAATCAATTATTTCATTGAACGCACCGCCAATGAGCGAGGAGTCCGAACGCCCCGTGCCGACCAATTTCATGTCCTACCTAGGGTAAACACCATGTTATGAACTCATCTATGGTCTCAAATTTATGATATGAGCTTCCATTTAATATTTATCCTATTTTTTTAAGAAGCTGCACATGCACAATATAAAATATATTTAATATTTTTATAAAATTAATTCTGGGCACACCGGGCCTCAGAATCGCATGTTTTCTCAACGCCTAGCTCTGGAAATATATATAGAAATATTTCAAAGTCTTATAAGATAAAAAATGGGTCTCCACATAATTATTGATTATCATATTAATTATATTAATAATATTGTTTATATTTAAATTATTATTAATAATTAAATTATTAATTACTAATAAATATTTATTAATTTTCATGTTAAGTGTTAATTTTTTTAGTAAAATGTTATTTGGAAAAAAAATAAAAAATTTAAAAAATTATAATAGCATTCTTAAAAAGTAAAACGTCTCAAAACATTTTTAAAAACATTTTTTATAAACATTTTATTAAACGTTTCTAAATTATAAATTATTAATTTTTATTACATCTTTAATTATTATATAAATAATATTAAAAATTATTAATAATTTTAAATTATATTTTGCTATAAATTATATTATAATTGATTAATAATTATAAATAATATCAATTACCTATTAAAAAATTAATATAGTATAATTAATTTAATTATTAGTTATTTATTTGTAATCGATAATATTATTCATTAATTAAATCCTAATTATTTTAGTTTTTTATTATTTATCATTTTTAATTATTAATAAATAATTATATTACTAATTATTTATCATATTAAGTACATCAATAAATTATTAAGAATATTATTAATTATTATTTTTCATGTTAATTGTTAATTATGCTAAAAATTATATTTAAATTATTAATAAATATTTATATTATTAATTAGTAATTATTAATTATCATATTAATTATATTAATAATATTGTTATTTTCTAATGAGCTTGTACCCGAGTGGTAAAGGCTCATTCTTGGCATCCAGGAGGTCCTGAGTTCAAGCCGTGTTGGGCACAGGTACTAATATAGTACGATGTATGCAGTGATATAGATGATGATGCAGGCAGGTAGTAGTGCAGACATGATGCAAGCTGGATGATGCAGACATGATACTGCACTGGGATTTCGGGCCATGTTATGGGATTCATGCCATGTGCTAAATAAATAAGGTTTGATGGATGGGCTATCCCCTGGGGGGGGGCTATGGCCTACCTTTTCAGCCTATGTGTATGGTGTGTGTGTGTTTGAATATAATTGTACCCCCAAGGGCCTAATATATTAAATATTATTATTTATTTATTCCTAGTTCTTTAGTTATTGGTTATTTATTATATTATTAATTATTGATAATAATATTAATGAATAATTATATTATTATTTATTATTTTTATGTTAATTATTATTATGTTTTCAGTTTTTAATATTCAAATTATTAAAAAATAAATATATTACTAATTATAAATAATTAATTACCATATTAATTATATTAATAATATTGTTAATAATAATTAAATTTTTATTTATTAATAAATATTAATTATTTTTCATGTTGATCATTACATTTTTAGTAAAAAATTATTTTAAAAATAAAATAAAAATAAAAAGAAAACAAAAGAAAATAAAAGAAAATAAAAATTAACATAACAAAACTTAAAAAAAGAAAGCCAAAACACAATAAAAAATAAAAATAAAAAAGGGATAACGTCAAAAAACAAAAAAGGGCTATTGATACCACCCACAAAGTCAATTATTTCGACTCTAGGTCAACCTAGAAACCAAAATAAAAAAAATAAAAAATCTAAAAAATTAAATAAAAAAATAATTTAACCCACATAAAAAATTTATTCTAATTTATTGCATTAAATTATTTTATTTTATTTTTCAAACGTAACTTTTTGGAACCCTACTTATAATTGTGGGTCAAACAGGACCCACAGACACTCGGTGGGCTAGTCCACACAGGCTGTAGGTTTCATAGGTTAGATCAAACGTGGTCTGAATTTTCACAGGCCTAAATATTCAAATCCCTAACCCACATAAATCCACAAGCTAACAGATCAGCCCACAATGTTGTAGATTTTTTGACAGGTATACATAAATGGCCCATTAAATCTTCATGGGTCATAAAAGAGAGGCGGAAGCATAAATTCTCATCAAAACTATTGTTTTTGGGTTTATTTGAAAGTCTCACATCGTGTAAGTGATATTCACGACATGTAATGTGTGGGACTGGCCCCCTGATTTCCAAAAGATTTCACATCATGAATAGTGGATTCACAACATGTAATGTGTGAGGATCGACTTTTCATGGCTTGTTTTCACATTGTGTAATTCTTCATATTACACATCATGAATGACTTACACGATGTGTAAAGTTGATTTCTAGTTGGCTTTGGTCTGAATCAGACTGATTCTTCATTTTCAAGTATTGGACTTTGTCCTTCACTTGTCCCTTCATCACAGATCGTTATATAGATCATCAAATCATTATCTTTTAGCTTAAAAAATCTAGTGTTGTATCATGAAGTGTTTTTAGCACACTATATTCATCTCTCCTTTTATTATTTTTGATAAAACTCTGTATCCTGCCACAAAAAATAAAAAAATTAGAATTTTCCATGTTTAATCAATTAATTTATACAAATGGTCCATTTTATATCCAAGAATACATGCCTAAAATGGTTTTTCTAGATATATATATAACCGAAGTTTAAAACCCTTCCCACATCAGGGTTTTCATGTTGGTTATTTATATAACCAACATCAAAACCTTGAAGTTAAAGTCTATTTTTTCTGCTAGTGATAATATTGTTGTGAAATTGGTAGAGTAACATCATGATGTGACATAGGATGGTGTAGGGTAATCAGCTGATAGCTCCGCAATGGTCAAAGATGGAAGGCATTGTTGGGGTGATGTCTCCTGAGTTGAAGGGAAATCTTGAGTGATTTAATATGTCCCCTCCCACTTAGATTCTCAATGTTTGATGGTGAGTGTACTGTTTGGATACATTGTTGAGTGGATGTCCCAACCATTATGGGGAGATCTATGACATTGGAAAGGTGCACTACAAGGAACTCCATGAGGAGCCTTTGTTGTAGGCATGGGGCTTGGTTCATCACTGGGTGCTCCATTGGGGAGCCCTAAGAGAGTCAATAGGTTGGCACATAGGGCACCACAAAATTTACATGGGTGAGGAGTCGCTCCATTGGGAGTTCTATAAATTGCTCCACAGTGTAGGCTATGCAGACTCGTAATGCACCATGGTGTGGTTTTGAGTATGGTGATGCCTTGAGGGACACCATGTCGTGGAGCCTCAGTTATATGAAATGAACCACAATGTGGCCGGGTTGGCTATGATTCATATGGGAATGATAATAGTTGGTAACTTTGATGAAATATACCACAGATCCTTTAGGTCATAATCTTTCTAGGCCTTCAAGGTTCATTAATATGTTGTAAAATAGGTCTAGTGGGTGTCTTTAAATCTTTGCATGGAGGCTTGACCCACAAAGGTGTCTGGGTGTGTGCGTGTTTGGTTGTTGTAATCCCTTCTATATAGTATAAATTATTAATAGTATTATTAAATATTTAAAAACATTATCAATCTTTGTATTAATTATATTATTAATCACATTTTTTGTTAATTAATAATAATAATGTATATTTGGTTGAGGGAATTACAATCCACAAACACACACACACCCGAACACCTTAGTGGGTCAAGACTCATATCTCTCCATAAGGAATGAAAAAAAATAACTAGACTTATTTTATTATATATAAGTGGTCTGAAGTCCCAATTTTTCAGTGGCCCACAAGACCCACTAAATATGGCCCTAAAGACCATTTTGAAGAAATGACCCGATGGCCCCAAGACTTTTCGCGTCGTGTCTTCTTCCATTGCACTGTCGCAAGACAACCCTCCATCCCAAATTGTAAATCCACATGGAATAAGGGAAGGTTGATAAGGTATTTATATAGAAAAAAGATAGGTAGAACATACCTCATTATTAAACAAGAACGACCATGAAGTTTATAGATTCCATGAACAAGTTTCCAAAAACACCAAATAATCTGGAACTGTACACTGAGGAATCCAGTTCCCATAAAAATATGTTATTGATGCTCAAATCAGAGGGCCCTACATCATCAAACATTTTAGTGGTAAAAATATGAACAAATGAAATAAAAACACATGGTAAGGAGGACTAATAAGTGACAACAAAAGGGAGTAAAAAATTGAGAATCTGAATTTTCTCCAATTCTAGGTGAGGATTAGGATGTTTGGATGTTCGTGAAGCTATCAACTATCCAATTACATCCAACAACTTGTGATATAACCCTATGAAAGTTTATTTATAAAAAGTATTCGACACCCATCAGAAAACCCTATAACCACCTTAGCCCATTCAGGAGAAGAGCTGAGAATGATCCTATGTGGATTGAAGGTCTTGAGGGAACTCATGCCAGTATTCATGATCTAATCATAGAGTCATCAATCATCACCTGGGTTTAGGAACTTGTCTCAATATTTATACCATATAGGAAAGTATGAACATATAAAACAAATCCTATTCATGTACGGTCGTGATAAAAAGCTTGACCCAAACCATTTATAAACCACAATAATTTCATTCTCCAAATTCGATGTGGGATTAGATTGAAAATATTTAAAAAATATTAATTTATGGATATTATTGATAAATTAAAATTCCATGAATATAAATTATATTTAAATTATATGATGATTTTTCCAATAATAATCAAATAAAATTTAGGAAAAATTATCCAGCAAGACATGAGAAATCATAAAATTATCATCATATGATTCACTTAAAAACACACAATTAATGCCTTAAAGTTAACCTCAGATCTTGTGATTATAAAAAACATAATTAATCCATATATTTAATCATTTCAATGAAATTTATTAAATTTATATATCAATAAAATAGGAGGCAATGATATCCGATCTCCATTGTATTATGACGTTGATATGAAGATAAAATTAAGATTAAAAAACTGATTGTCATAAACTTCTCTACAATATTATTCACAATTTTTTTCTTAAATTGTAATTATTAGATTTTGTTATGTAGTAATTTAATAAAAACTTACATTTCATTTTTTATTATAGTATTATATGTTATTGGAATTCATATACACAACTCTGTTTAAAATTAATGTTATGTTATTTCATTATACTATCTATGGGATTTTATGTGCGTACACATGGACAGAATATCGGTTCACTTAAAAACACATGGTTACTATCTTAAAGTTAACCTCCAACCCTGTGATTATAAAAAGCATAAATGAATCCATATATTTAATCACATCAATTCAATTTATTAAATTTATATATTAATGAACTCTATTGGTGATTATGTTATAGATGCATTGGATTGAGATAATTTTAAATTAATCATCATAAAATCTCAAATATTTTATTCCATTAATAGTTATATGAGTTAAAGTGTAGTTCTTTCTTGAAAATAAATATAATTGTAGCAGTTTAAAGGTATGGATTGTATTTTTTTCCAGTGAATATATTAAATTTTAATTTTAAGAAAAAATATAAATTGTTATGGAAGAATGTGATAATTGAATCTAAATGTGAATTTTACAAGCAATCTTATAAAATATATAGGGATGGAAACCAACAGGTGGGGTACACATGAAATTTGAGGTCCCTAAATCCTAATCCATTTATTTTTTCAAAACATGAACACATTTAATTTCTAAATGTATTACCCTTACCCCACCATAGAACATTTTGAAATACCCATTTAACTGCCTTAGCTCTTTTATATACCCGTTTGTAATTCTAAAATTATAAAATTCATTTATAAATTTAAAATAAATGGATTTAAATTTAAATAAATATATTTTTTATAATTTTATAATACTTTAAATATAGATAATGAACTAATAATGATTAATTTAATTGGATTTTTAATTGACTACTCTAACCCTATAAAAAACCTGATTAACCAATAACCTAATCCTATTTAATCAAATCCGGTAGTGTTAGATACCCATTTTTATCCCTAACCATATCTTACTGTCTATATACAAACTTATAATATGATATTTAATTTTTCATATTATCCTACCGTCTATGTACAAACTTATAATATTTTTTATTTAATTATAATAAAATCGATAACAACAATGGTTTTAAAAAAAATGAGATTTCTAAAAAAAATTATTTAAATGGTTCTATGTTATAAATATTTATATATAGAGAGAGTGAGAGAGCGCAAAATTTTAGAAAATATTTATTTTTATTATATCTGATATTACTTTTTATTAAATTGATTCAAAAATACTATTTAAAATCTCACTAAAACCCCCATTTTATTAAGAAGTGACCCTTGAAATCCTTTAAAAAAATTCAATGTGGGATTCAGGATCTCTTTTTTTAGCATTGGAATAATAATATGCTAATAATAATACATTTTTACAAATATTATTTTATTAATAATATAAATAATAATAATAAATAATAATGATTTAATTAATAATAATTTATATTCTAAATAATAAATCAATTAAAATAAAATAACTAATAACAGGTAATACATAATAAATAATAATACAAAATTTAATATTCATTTTAACAATAATTTAATAATGTGATTAATGGTAACCAATAATTAATAATACATTACGTATTAATGAAATTAATAATAATTAATAATGTAATTAATAATAATTAATAATTTAATCAATATTATTAATAATAATAATGATATCATTATTAATTACATTACCACCATTAATAAATAATAATCACATAATAATTATTTTTTGTTAATGATAGTTATATTATTAGTTAGCAGTGAAAATAATGTAAATAATAATAATAATAATATTTATCAGTTAATATTATTTAAATTATCAAACTATTAATAATAAAAAAACCAATTAATAATAATCATACTCTGGTTCAAATCTAGATAGGGATGAGTTTTTGTGGTACACTGCTACAACACCATAGTAGTGTGGGTACTGCAACAGGTACCGTCATGGGGTACTTTGATAAAGGTAATATTCATTAAAAATGGGATTTCATGCTATGTAATTGGGCCTTTGGGCCATAGGGCCTCTGGACCATCACACTCCAAAATATACCAGTAGAAAAATAATTTTTAACATCATTTTTTAACCTTTAATGTTGTTTTTATATTCAACACCAATCCATCTAACATTTTAAGTGTTATTTTTAACATTGGATAAATAAAATAACGTTAAAATAATTATTTTTAGGGCTTTTGAAATTAGTTTTTTGGATAACCAATGTAAAAAGTGAAATTTTAGACTTTTGATGTCGATTTTTTGGATAACTGACGTCAAAAGTCACTTTCCACATTGGTTATCAAAATAACCGATGTGATATTTTTATTTTTTTATATTTTTTATTATTTTATTCCATTAAATATAGAAACTCAAACATATCAGTTGGTATGAACCCCCATTTCCTAATCAGTCACAAGAACTATCCCTCCATGGATGGAGAAGTAGAGTCGATTCGGGAGAAGAGATACATCAATGAATGAAGAAAAGTAAAGAAAAGAAAAGTAGGGAAATAAAGTAACAGCAGACCCTCTCCAAGGATTCTTCCTACTATGAGATCCTCTTCAATCCACCTTGGCCTCTTATTTATAGGAATAGATCATTCTCTGGGTTCCATAAATGGACCACTAAATCTTCATGGGTCCTCCTGGTCATAAAGGAGAAGCGACAACATAAATTCTCATCAAAACTAATTTTTTTGTATGTCCAAAAGTTTCACATCATGTAAGTGATATTCACAATGTGTAATGTGTGGGACTTCCCCTTGATTTATAAAAGATTTCATTTCATGAAGAGTGGATTCATGATGTGTAATGTGCATGGACGAATGTTTCATGGCTTGTTTTCACGCCATGTAATTCTTCATATTACACATCGTGAATGACTTACATGACGTGTAAAGTTGATTTTCAGCCTGTTTTGCTTAGAATCAGACCATTTATTCATTTTAAATCTTTATACTTGTTCCTTAACCTATCCCTTCATCATGGTCCATCATATACATCATAAAATCATCATCTTTTAGCTTCAAAAATCTGGTTTTGTTCCACAAAGTGTTTTTGGCTCACTATATTCTTATCTTTTTGTTCATTTTTTTATAAAACTTCTTATCATGTCAGTAAACATAAAAACAATAAAAAATTTTCAAGTTTAATCAATTAATTTATAAAAATATCCAAAAATACATGCATAAAATGGTTCTGCAAGATATATATATATATATATATATATAACCAAAGTTTAAAACCTTCTCACACCATGGTTTTCACATGGGTTATTTATATAAACGAAGTCATAACCTTGGTGTTAAAAGATATTTTTATACTAGTGATAGTAGTGTTGTGTAAGTAGTAAAGTGAAAACATGATGGGAAAAAGGACAATGTAGGGATATCGGTGGGCAGCTGTGCGGCGGTTGGAGATGAAAGTCATTGGTGGGGTGATGTCTCAGGAGTTGGAGTGTAACATCCGAACCTGAATGCCACTAAACTGGTGCCCTGATCCGGTTCACCATAAGACCTCAAGAATGTCTCCTCATATTTCAGAGGCTTCAGACTAGCAGTGGGGGTTTAAGGTGGAAATTTGAGGATACTATACCCCCATATTAGGGTTCACAACCAAAAGTAAATAACCAAACATCATACACATTAGATAACATGGAAGAATAATAAATTTAAACTAATACATGCAATGATAAAATGAAATACAGTAAAGGCCCAAATAGACATTCCATACATATAACACCGACCACCCACTGGGCATATCACATATACAAAATAAACAATTGAAAAATAAATACATCAGGCCCTACTGCCAACTCTGTTCCATATCACATACCTAGTCTCCAGTATCCTATCAAGATGCTCTAACCAGACCAATCAACTCCATAAGAGAAACCCGCTCAATGATGAAATCTTGGGCCTTATCCCAATCCATCATGCATCCATTCTCAACATGAAAGTAAAGATAAGGTCTATACATACACTGAGGTGCACATATAGGGGGTGAAAAATAAATCTTAGTAAGCCACCCCCAATAGTGAACCTATAAACTACTACCATAAGTGCATGATCGTGCAATATGCTCAACCTAGCTGAAATATAACAGAAAATAAATATAATTAAAACAATTTTCAATCCTGAGGTCTAAGACCTCAATCGACCACCCCTATTTTGTCTAATGTCGACATGTCTCAGGGCTTGTATCCATGATTGTGAATCCCAAACAACATGCAATCTCTATATCCTTGGTAGTTGCAACCAAACCTAAAAATTCCAAGGACTTATCCTATGATAGTCCTATAATTCAGGATACTAGTCTAAGTCATCCCCTACTATATCCCATGACCCAAAAATTATCTCATCCTTGGAACCTCAACACATCTATCCCAGTTACCACACAAAATTACTACCAAGCCTAGACCATCATCCTGAACTCTATCTCATGTATCATAAAAAATAGTGCATGGATTATCCATCCAACAACTAAACCATATATCAAATAAATCATGTCTTGAGTATCAATTTGAAGCCTAAACCATATGTAAAATCATTCATGCCTGGATAATTAGTTTATCACCTAAACCATGGATGTAGAGCATTAGTCCACCATCCATCCCAGTTGGTATACTATCATTTCCTAGAGAATCAGTCTGGAACATAAATAATAAGTATACTATCATTATCTAGAGCCTCAGTCCGACACATAATCTATATAGTATACTATCACTTTCCAGAGCATCAATCCAACATCAAACTACTTATATGTGATGTCACATCCACTATACTAAACAATATAAAACATTATTCCCAAAACCTTAGTCCACCACTCAAACCATAAAAAACTACCAGTACTGATATAGAGAATCCTATCCAACAATATCAATTACAAATATTTGAAACCATACTTGTGGATAATTTTTCCAACTCTCTCATCCACTTAATCCCTTAATAGAAACATGGTTTCCAAAATGTGGCAAACCATTCATATCAAAACTGCCCTGTGAGTGTAATCCAAGTTTCAAAATCAATAAAAAAACATAATAAGGGATAACTAAATGCCCATTTTGGCCATCAAAATCTCATCCCCATCAACTCATACATCATCCTGAGTCCCAAGGGAACATCCAAAACCAATAATACTTAAGAAAACACATCCAATCAAGGTCATCCTATCAATCGAACCCATACTTAGCTCTTTGTTATCACACATAAATAGTGGCATCCCTCTTTGGATCCTCAAAACTAGCAATAAAGTGAAGGAATCCCCCTTCCAATCCCTAATAATAACCAAACTCTTGGTCCAACACCCATATCTTAGGTTAAAAAATCCCACAACCCAACCTCTAGAATCTCATAGCCTCACATGCCTCAATTTAGTAAAACCTCATAAGGGAGATGGCCTCAAGCCCAATATTTTTTCAAGTCACCCTAAGTTGGCTCGTACACCCAACCTATCCTCCACCTCGAATCACAACTCAGTCCCACTAAGCAAATAAAAACTCATCCCTATCATGAATCAAGGTATATAAAAAACTCATGCTACACCCTCCAATAATTCTCATGGTCCTCACCTAGGTCTCATCCCATGTATCACCCTTAGAAGATAGCTAAACTCACTTACTAGAGGAAAACATTTCTATCATGACATACTCACCCCAAAACATATCTCAGAAGTCCATAAATCTTCCTAAGGGTTCCACCATCATGGTCTATGTGTAAAAACACTCAAAATGGGCTCCTATTATGTCTTATTCTGACTCCTGGGTGCAAAACGACCCAAAACCCTCTAAAGGTAACTAAGGGGAAGTACATGGTGTATACCCGCAGTACACGATGTGTACCCCAAAACCTTTCATATGGCCATGTACTTCTACATGGCCTGGAACACTCAGGGTTTGTCTGTGTACTACTACATGTCCATAACCTACACAGGGTATGTTTGTGTACTTCCACACGACCATGACCCTCCACACAGGCACCTACCCATATACCTGACCACATGACCATGTCCCTTCACACGACATGTGCCTATCCTTAATGGAATGAACCTATATATGCTCAGTATTCCTAAATACCCAACCACATGCCAAGTGACACTACACACTATGTCCTCCAGACTAAACACCATGTAGTTTTCTTCTTATGTTCTTCCCAAAACAAGAATAACAAAAAATGTGTGTTCTTAAAACCACATGCTGTGTGGTTGGTTTTTCTGAACTAGGAACCCCTGCAAACCCCCTGAAAACCCCAGTTTTTCCTATATTAGGTACAAATTGACCCTAATGGGGTCCTTAATAGTAAAAAAGTCTCTAAAACTTGAAAAACTATATCTATAGGGATGGGGGAATAAAACTCAAAAACTGGCCTACCTCGTGGCGTAAACACTAATGCTTTGGGTCCAAATCCACTCCCAAAAGCTACTGTACCTCGATCCAATCCTGATCTACACCATAGACAGAGTCTGGTGACATCTTCTACCCCTTCCCTCTCAGTCTGATCATCACACATAGGGTGAATCTCATCCCCTTTCCTTTCATGCATGGGAAGCCCCAAATGGGGGGGGGGGTGTTTTACCTAATTAATTAATCAAATGGTCATTTAACACTTTTCCTGAGTCCTAGAACCCGAAGAGGTTTTATACCTCACCTAGGAAAAACCACCATTCAAGACTCAACCATAGAGTCAAAATCTCAATCCAATGCTTTGTTAAAAATATACAGCCACCCATACCCACATGAATAATTTAATATTTAATTAATTAAATATTAAATATTCTTCTTGACCTCAAACTACTTATAATTCCACAAAACTCCTATCCTAGGGTAATAAACCTATTTAGAGAACAAAGTAGTGGTCATAAAAATTATATAACATCATTTTATTGGTTAAAATGACCATTTTACCCCTCATGAGCACCTAAAAACAAAAATTCAAAAAAAAAAAAAAATTTCTCAAAATTTTAATCCTAGAAAAACACAGGTCTCTAAAACCTCCCCACCATAAACCTTATTGTCCTCAAGAATCCTCAACGGTCTTCCAACCACACATCCTTACCCACCTTGGTCATCAACACATGCTAAACTTGTTGAGTTCTACTTAGAGAATCCAACCAATTTTTTCTCCACAACTCCTAAGATATGGTGTGCAAGCCATAAAAGGCCAAGCCACCACTTTACACCATAAAAAACCTTAATGATAGTGCCTATATACACTTGTGTATCCTGATATGTCCCATACCCTTTTAAAAATTGTCATCAAACTCATAGTGCTCCCCATCATAGAACTCAAACCACACCTACTGATTCCTATCCACAATGCTTCCCATCGTTAGGGTCACCTTTTAAAATACATCCTTATTGATCCACCAACCCACTCGATGTGGTCCTCACTAAATCTTCAATATTACCCACACAAGGTTCAAATCACCACACTCTATATGGTATTCCATACAATAGGGGAATCCTTACTATTTCCTCACAACCAAACATCTTTTCCATGGACTATGCCCCAATCACAAAAAAAACTTAGACCTAGACATGGCCATATCTAGATCCCACAAGAGAAACAAAATGAAACATCTACTATCATTCATTCCCAGCATCTGAGAATAACAACCATGGTATTCATCAACATCTAATCCATTACAGGGACCTCACTCATAGACAGTCAATAGTGTGCTCCCCACCATATGACTTCACATACACCACTCTATGAGAGAAACCTCCTAGGAGGACTGTTATCAACCCAAGGAAACATATCTATATCATGGCATAAATCCAATTCTCTATTAGCATACTTAAGATGATTTCAAGATATTGGGCATGATCATCTCTAAACAGTGAATATACTAAGACGTCGTCGATGAATACCACCCCAAACTCATCTATTCTAGAACATCATATTTCTATCCCAAGGGCCTCGATTCACTATGAAAAAAAAGTCTCTCATCACTCCTACAATGATTCTCATCCCACTCATGGTGCCTTCCCAACTCAAGTACCTCAGACGTACAATCCCATAATGTTTGATTCACAAGCCAAGTAATACAGTGCATCACAAGTGCTCTCATCCCCAAGATTACTCTATCATGTATTCATTACACACTATTGTGTAACCCAAACACAAAAACCTACTTCGACTCCAATGAGTCACGTCTCATGAAAAATCAGATACTAAGGATTAACCATGAAACTCGATCACTTCCTGTGCTCCCGATCCAAATCGAAGACACCAGGATCAACTCTCCTGCACAACCATTTCATGAGCTAGACACCTGAATGAACCTTCCCCTCTATAAACTAACCATAAGATGTAAAACTAGCACATAGGTACTCCCTCTCAAAACCAAGGCATCCAACGATCCTAAATCTAAAACCTAGATGCACCCTTTGTAAACCATTGTTAAAAGTCCCAAATCATCCATCCGTGTCTCAAACATTGAAAAAAACACTCATAACTTGGCCAAACCCTCTGAAAGGTCACCCTTGAAAGTCAAATGGCTCTAACTCCCAAATCTGGAGTGACATAAAAAAGGCCACTAGGCTCTCCCACCTAGATCTACTGATCAAGTATCACATCAAGTCACTTGGTCCAACCACCTAGGGTCCATGCTAACTCATAAAAGGACACAAATAATGGATCATCAAACATGATACTATCTCATCATCAAATGGCATAAAAAAATAAAAAAAAATCCTCCTCTAGGGTCTGACACTATAAAGGTTTCATATACCAACCAACTACCCATAACTAGGTCGTTTTTCCTCTTTCGAGCATCTGCACATCAAACCAATCTCTGGAGTACTTGGACATGCAAGTGATCCCAAACAAAAACTGTCCACAAGAGGTCCAATAGTCCTACAATTATAGAATACCGACCCACCATGGTCACTACACCAACCGTACATAAGAACCACACTAGTGTCCTCGTCATCAAACTACTCACCATTGATCCACATAACCTGACATCATAAGTAAATCCATAAAATCACACACTATTATGCCTAGAACATGTGGATCCTACATACCTAATAAGATTCATGAGATGCCTCGTGACTCTATAGTAAAAGAGTCAAAACTAAGACATAATACCCTTTCCAATATGATAAGATCCTGAAATACATCATAAACTATCAAATCCAAACAACATGTGTGTCACCCGAAGCAAAAATAATATACAACCATAACATCGCAAATCCAAAACATCAATCCTAGCCCCTGGTAACATGGAATTCCTACCGAAATAGGTGTTCGTGATGCACCAACTTGGTATCCATCTCAAGAACCAACACATTCCTATGTCTCCAATCTAACAAACCCCAAATAGTAAAATAATAGGAACGTAAACACCTTTTAAACCAATTTGTAACATCCTGGTGAAAATTCCACTAAACTGGTTCCCCAAGTTGGTTCGCCATAAGACCTCAAGCATGTCTCCTAGTACAGTAGAGGCTACTGACTAGTAACAAGGGTCTAAGGTAGAACTGTGAGGAGACAATATCCCCACATCAGAGTGCATATCTATAATTAAATAACCAAACATTATACACATCATAAAATTCATAAGAATAATAAATTGAAACTGATACATGCTGTAATAAAATTAAATATAGTGAAGTCCTAAAAAACCATGCCATATTTACAACACTGACCACCCACTGGGATGATCTAATATAAAAAATAAACTAAAAAATAAATAAATTGGTATCTACTTCTAACTTTGGGCCATATAATACACTCAGTCTCAAGTATACTATCAAGATGTTTCAGCCCGAATAGTCAACTCCATATGAGATTCCTGCTCAACCATGAAATCCTGGGCCTCAACCTGATCCATCATGCATCTGTTCTCAACCTAAAAGTAGACATAAGGTGTACATACAAACTGAGGTGCACATACATGGGGTGAAAAATAAATATTAGTAGGCCGCCCCCAATGGTGAACCTATAAACTACTTCCATAAGTGCATGATCATGAAATATGATTAGCCTAGTAGAAACATAACTGAAAATAAATACAATTAAAACAACTATTGATCCTTATGTCCAAGACCTTGATTGAACATACCTACTTTGGACAATTTTAGAGTTTTTATGAGACTATCTCTATGATCGTGAATCCCAAATAAAATGTGGGCTCCATATCCATGGCAGCCACAACCAAACCTGACAATTACAATGACCCATCCTATGAGAGTCCTATCATCTGAGATACTAGTCTAAGTCATCCCCTACCATGTCCCATGACCCAAACATTATCTCATACTTGGAACCTCAACACATCTATCCTAATTATCACAAAACATTACTACCAAGCCTAAACCACCAGTTTGACCTCTATCTCATGTTTCATAAGAAATAGTGTATGGAGAATCAGTTCAACACCTAAACCATATATCAAACAATCATGTTTGGATCATCTTTCCATCACCTAAAGTATATGTCAAATCAGCCATGCCTAGTGCATTAGTCTAACACCTAAACCATGGACTCAGAGCATCAGTCCACCATCCATCCTAGCTGGTATACCATTATTTCCTAGAGCATCATTATGGAACATAAACAACAAGTATACTATCTATGTATAGATCCTTAGTTTGACACATAACCCATATAGTATACTATCACTGTCTGGAGCAGCATTCCAGCATCAAACCACATACATGTGACTTCACATTCACTATACTCAACAATATAGAACATCATGCCTAGAACCTTGGTCCATCACTTAAACAATAAACAAACTATTAGTACTGATACAAAGAATCATTTCTAACAATCTCAATTATGGATATTTGGAAACATACCTATGGATTGTCTATCCATCTCTTTTATCCATCACACCCCTTACTAGTAATCCAAGTTCCAAAACATCCCAAACCAACCATATCAAAACCTCCCCATGAGAATTATCCAAGTCTCAACCTCAATGAACAAAAAAATAATAAGGGCTGGATAAATGTCCATATTGGACATCAATATCTCAGCCCCATCAGTTTATATATCATCCTACATCCCAAGGGAACACCCACAACTAATACTACTTAAGCACACACACCTGGTTAGGTCCAACCTATCAATGGGGCCTAAACTTAGACCTCTAGGACCACACATAAATAGATAATCCCTATTTGTATCCTTAGAACCATCACTCAAGAAGAGGAACGCCCTTTGAATCCCTAATAACAACCAAAATCTCATGCCAACACCCATATATTAGGTTAACACATCCCGCAACCCAACCTCTAGCGTCTCACGAACTCACATTCCTTAATACAGTAAAACCTCATAAGGTAGATGGACTCAAGTCCAATACTTTTCCAATTTAACCTAGGTTAGACTATATTTCCAACCTATCCACTACATAAAGTCATAACTTAGTCCCACTTACCAAGGAAAAACTCATTCCCATCATGAATTTAGGTCTCCAACAAACTCATGCTATGTCCTCTAATCATTCTCATGACCCTCACCCAGGTATCATCCCATGTATCACCATCATGAGATAGATGAACTCACTCATTGGAAGAAAAAATATCTATCATAAAATACTCAGCCCAAAATGTATCTTAGACATCCTTAAATCACCCCAAGAGTTCCACCATCATGATCTACGTGAAAAAACACTCAAAATGGGATCCAATTATGTCCCATTTTGAATCTGGGGTGAAAAACCACCCCAAACTCTCCAAAGGTAACCAAGGGGAAGTACATGGCATATACCCTCAGTACAAGACATGTGCCCCAAAACCTTCCATCTGGCCATGTACTTCCATATGGCCTGGTACACTCAGGGTATGGATATGTACTACGACATGAACACAACCTACATGGGGTCTGGCTATGTAGTTACAAATAAACATGACCCTCTACACAGGAACCTACCCATGTACCTAACCACACAACCATTTCCCTTCACATAGAATGTGTCTATCCTACATGGTGTTCACCTCTGAATTCTCATCCTTCCCAAGTACTCGACCACATGCCAAAAAACACTACACAGTGTGTCCTATGAACTACACACAATGTAGTTGTCTTCTTTTCCTATTATCTGGATAGGAAGAACACAAGACATGTTTTATTAAAACCACATTCCATGTAGTCAAGTTTTTCGAACTGGAAACCCCTGTAAACCCCCCCTAAAATCCCCATTTTTCCTAGATTAGGTACAGATCAACCTCCATGGGGTCCTTAGCAGTCAAAAAAGATTCTAAAACTTGAAAACACTGAATCTGTGGGGATCAAGGCATAAAACTAAAAAAATATCCTACATCGTGGTATAAACACTGAAGCTTTGGGTCCAAATATGCTCTTATTAGCTGCTACACCACAATCCGGTCTTGATCTACACCATGGATGGAGTCTGGTGGAATCTCCCCCCTCTCCTCTTGGTTTGGCCTTTGTGCATAGGGAGAATCCCCTTCCCCTTTCCTACCATGTGTGGGAATCCCCAAATGGGGGAGGTGTGTTTTACTTTACTTAACTTAACTAACTAATTATTTAATTAAATTCTCATTTAACACCCATCTTGAGTCCCAAAACCCGATGTGGTTTTATACCCCACTTAGGCAAAACCCCTCATCCTAAACTCAACTGTGGAGTCAGAATCTCAATCCAATGCTTTGTTCAAAAGATATAGCTACCAAAATCTACACAAATAATTTAATATTTAATTAATTAAATATTAAATATTCTTCCAGAACTTGAACTGCTTGAAATTCCACTGAACTCCTATACTAGGGTAAACAACCTATTTTTGGGACCAACAGAGTGGTCAGAAAAAATATTTTACATCATCTTTTAGGTAAAAATGACCATTTTACTCCTCATGAGCACCCAAAAACAAAAATTCAAAAAAATATTCTCAAATTTAAAATCCTAGAAAAACTTGGGTCTCTATATAGAGGGAACTCTCGAGTGATTTAACCCATCACAACCTACTCAGATTCTCCTTGTGGGACGGTGAGTGTCCTGGTTGGATAAAACCCCGAATGGATGTCCCAACCATTATGGGGAGCTCTATGGAATAGGCAAGGTGCACCACAGGGCACTCCATGAGGAGCCTTCATTGTAGGTGTGAGGGTTGGTTCATCTCTGGGGGCTCCATTGGGGAGCCCTATGGGAGTCAATAGGTCGGAACATAGGGCATCACAATGTTTCCATGGGTGTGGTCCCACTCCATTGGTATTTCTACAAATTTCACCACTGTGTAGGCTATATAGACTCACAATTCACCATGGTGTGGTGTTGAGCTGGGAGATTCCATGAGGGACACTATGTTGTGGAGCCTCAGTTTTAGGAAACGAACCACGATGTAGTCATGTTATCCATGATTCATATGAAAATGATAATATCTAAGTGTTTTGATGAATTATACCATATTGCCTTTACGTCTCCAAATTCTTAGGCCTTCAAGGGTCATTAATATGATGTAAAATAGGTCTAGTGGTTGTCTGTCAATCCTTGAGGGGAGGTTTGACCCACTGAGGTGTTTGGGTGTCTGAGTGTTTGGTTATTGTAATCCCCTCTATATAGTATAAATTATTATTAATATTTTTAAATATAAAAAACATTATCAATAGTATTATTAATTATATTATTAATTATATTGTTATTGTTAATTAATAATAGTAATGTGTATTCAGTTGAGGGGATTACAAACCACACACACACACACATAGAGAACTTAGTAAGTAAAGCCTAATATATCTCCATAAGGAATAATAAAAACCAACTAGACTTATTTTATTACATATATATAGTCTGAAGGCCCATGTTTTCATTGGACCAAAGGACCAACTAATGATGGCCCCAAAGCACATTTTTAAGAAATGACCCGATGGCCCTGAGACTCATCACGCCATGTATTCTTCCATTGTTTTTTCATAGGAAAACACTCCAACCCACATTGGAAATCCTCATGGATGAAGGGTGGTTTGATAAGTTTCAACATGCCACCCTCTTTCGAGTGACTCTACCAGTGCCTCCACTGCTGCTATCATGGCGCACTGCTCATGTCAAGCCACATTGTCACCGTGAAGGTTCTGGGTATAGTGGAAGTACCTTGGTGTGTGAACGACCATAATGGTTTTTGTTGATTCAATGGATCATTAAAAACGTTTTACAAGACATAAAATTCATGAACAACAAATTTTTCCATCAAATATTTACATAAGAGAAATTGAAACCCATAGAGTATCTTTTCATGTTAAATTTATAATTAATATATATTATATCAGAAGAAATTTCACCTAATCTACATAAATTTATTCAATTATTGTGATGTTGATCATCTGAAAAACCCTTTTTAGATTACCTTTATTGTGATTATAGGATCCAAGTGTAGAATCCATCTAGTAGTGATCCACACGTTCTCCTTTAATCCCTGGATGACACTAATTGATTAATGGGTGCTAGCACGATGGATCAATTATCTTGTGTTTTTCGTATTGATCACTACAAGATTCTTCAGTATCTAAGGAGTTCTTATCATTCTTGATAGTAGGAGAGAATGGGGCATTTGAGAGAGAAGTCTGTTGTGGGAAATGATTCTCAACACTTGATTTTTTGATTAACCCTACACAATAGACATAACCATATATTTATAAATATAGGGTTTAGGTTAAACAATGATTTACTTATGTACCGAAACTTAAATAATATTATAATCCTTACCAAAACCCATGCTAAATAATAATAATAATAATATTATTTTATGGTGTTCAATAATTGGTATAATGATAAATATTATTTTACTAGTCTACAAATTAATATTTATCATCAAACATGATCGTGGTTCGTTCAGACTCCTCAACATTTATTTAATAAATAATTTATCCAAAAACCAATGAATAAATATTTATTAAATATTCAATAAATATTTTAAATCAATAAAACATGAATAAAATTATTCCTTTATCTTGAGAATAATATTTTTTCCATTCATTAAATTCCAATAGAACTTAATTAAGATAAATGGAAACACATAGTGTGTGATCCTCTAGGTTTTTTTTATCATTGGAATTAGGTGGGTTTTCCTTAAGTTAAATATTACTATATAGAAATGGGTCAAGGAACCCAAGAGAAATAATTTAATGTTACAATGTCGAAAACCACATATGAATGGTCACTGTGTAATATAATCCCTTTATCACAATATCTCATCAATCAGGTTGTCATTTGTGTCATAAAACTATATGTTTGATACATATTTCTTTGACTATCTAAAATAAACATGTGATTAAACCATGAACATGAAATTTAAAGAAACAGTTCCATTCCAATCAAAGGTACGAGATATCAACTTCCATAAATATGGAAGGTAAAAATCCTTCCTCTATTTATCCATTAATAACATGTCACTCATGACACACCTAACATATCCAACTACTCCATGAAATGTATCACCAAGGATTATGAAATACATATAAGTATGTTATTTTTAACATGAATTAATAATAATATTAAAGTATAAGGACCATTAAACATGCTCACATATAGGAATATTTGATGACACCAAAACATGTAGAATTCGTGCTGGTGAGTCTGTTCTCATAATCTCCCATCTCGAAGATCACCAAGTGATAACTTAATGAGAAGAAGTATCATATTATTAGGATTACTCATACCTAACTTTAAATATACTATATTTCCTATCATATTATGTTATCTGACCATAAAACTATATTTAAGAATACCATCATGGAACTTCAAGGTTCTCATCATAGTGGATAATTTCTATGACCCAATCATTGCAACAGACACCCTAGGATATTAGTATATGAATTTCATTTAGAATTATCAACAAAATGTAATAATATTTTTTATTAATATTAAAATATTCAAATATACATGAAATAAAAGTACAAACCATTGGTTTTATAACACAAACTCCAAAAAACTCTAACTTGTACTAGAGCCAACTGCCTATAACTTTCAGTCCACTAAACCTCACATGATGATCAAGTTTCTTCTAGGTTAAGGCTTTAATAAAGGGGTCCACCACATTTCCTTATATAGATATTCTACTCACTACAACTTCATATCTTTGAGAAAAATACCTCAAAATATGATACTTCTGAAGTATGTGCTCCGTTCACTGATGTTACATTGGTTCATTAGAAAGGGCCACCAATACACATTATCATAATAGAGTATGATAGGATACTTATTTCTAGGTACCACATCAAGAAATTGGATGAATTTTTGTATCCATACCAATTCTTTAGCTACCTTAGAAGATGCAATATACTCAGACTCTACCGTAGAATTTGTGAACATAGCTTACTTTGAGCTCTCCCTACCCAGAACACCTCCGTTGAGAGTAAAGATTTATCCCATCTGCAATTTCATATCATATTGATCTATGTGGAAACTATAACATGCATATCCTTTGATAACTAGTTCCTTTTCTCCTCCATAGACCATGGATATATCCTTATTATGCCTCAAATACTTAAGGATATTCTTGACTTCCATCCAATGACGGTCACCTGGGTCAGCTTGATGTCTTCCTACCATGCTTAAGGAATAAGTGATATCTATCCTAGTAAATATAATAACATACATGAATGACCCAATCATATATTCATATGGAATACTTTCTATCCCCTTTCTTTCTTTATTTGTTTAAGGATACATTTTCTTGGAAATATGAATTCCATGTGGCATTGGAAACAATCCCCTATTTAATTATTCCATACTGAATCTCTTTAGTATCTTGTCAACATATATACCTTGACTTAGGCTGAGAAAACTCTTGGATTTATTACAATGGATCTTGATCCCAAGAATATATACTATTTCACCCAAGTATTTCATGTAGAATAATTTATTCAAACAGGCTTTAACAAACTGTAATAATGGTATTTCATTTCCAATAAGCAATATGTCATCAAAATATACTATCAAGAAAATGACCGCATTACTGCTAAACCACTTATAGAAACAAGGCTCACATTCATTATTTATACAACCAAATTATATTATGGATTCCTGAAGATGAATGTTTCATGACTTAAATGCCTACTTTAATACATAAATTTTTCTTTGAAACTTTCATACCATGTGGAATCCTTTTGAGTCACAAGCCCTTTGGGTTGTGCTATATATAAATATTCCTAAAGGTTCTTGTTAAGGAATAATATTTTGAAATCCAATTTTTAAATCTCATAATCATGGTAAGATGCAATGGAAAGTATAATTATAATGGATTTCATCATTGTAACTGATGAAAAGGTTTATTCGTAGTCCATGCATTGTGTTGTTTGAACCCTTTTGGAATTAGTTGGGACTTATAAGTACTTACTTGTCCATCTATGTATAGATTATTCCTGAATACCCATTTACAACCAATGGGATTTATATCCATGGGGGGATTTTCCAAAATACATACTTGGTTTTGGTACATGGAATCCATTTTAGAATTTATAGATTCTTTCCACTTGGTAACATCTATTCCACTCATTACTTCCTTATAGGTTATAGGATCATTATTATCTACTAATAATGATTCATCATACTTGATGAATGGAAAATTATACCAATCTAGTTCTATAACCTCTCTTTTACTCATACATAGTACTTATGTCTCTAAAACTTCTTCTTTAATGGGGCTTTATGGAATCTATTCCTATGCCAACTCTTATGTATATTGATCATGGAATTCATTGAAGTCTATCTGAACCACACTATATCTTTTAGATATATGATCCTTCTGAAGGAATATGGTACATTTTTTCAACCATAACATTTTTTGAAGGGTTTTATAGGTAGTATTTCCTTTTTCCTTGAGTTATCCTATAAAGATACACTTTGTGCCTCTAGTTTCAAGTTTTTTACCTGAATATGCCCTAACAAACACTTCACATCCCTACACATGTAAGTATGACTACATAGATTTCTTTCCACTCCACAATTTCTATGGAATATCATATTCTACTTTAGTTGGAACTCTTTTTAGTATGTGTATTATTTTTTATAATAAATATCCCCAAAAAATAGAAGATAGAGATGTCTCATAATTGATATCACTATGTCCAACAGGGTGTGGGTCCTCCTTTCACTTACACTTTTCCACTAATGTGTATAATAATTAGTGAGTTGAGATAAAATCCCAAACTCCTATAAATAATAATTGAAGTAATGATTAAGATATTCTCCACCATGGTCTGAGTGGAGTTTCTTAATCTTATTACCAAGTTGGTTCTCAACTTCATTATCATATTCCTTGAATCTATCAAAGGAATTCAACTTATACCGCATCAAGTATAAATATCCATATACATTAAAATAATCATTAAAATTTATGAAGTATGAGTACCCACCCCTTTATTTAACTAGAAATGGACCAAAAAAATTGGTATAAACTAATTAAAGAAGCTATTTGGCCCTTTCACCTTTTCCACTTAATGGGGATTTGATAAATTTTCCTTGTAAACATGCATGATATAAACAAAGTGGTTTTAGTTTTTAGGAATGTAAATATCCATCTTAGTGAAATTTAGTCAAATGTTTTTCATTTACATGACCTATTTGGTGATTCCATAGTTGGGTTTGGTATGATTCTTGTGAAGTAATTATGTTATCGATTGTCATTACTTTTTTGTATAATACAACACATAAAGTCCATTATTTAAATGGGACCTACTATAAAAATGCTAATTTTATAAAAGAAGTTGTATTTATTCACAAATTTAAAAATAAAACCATTTGTGTCATGTATGGATACAAAAATAAGGTTTTTTAATAGATGGAACATAATAACACATTTTAAAAACCAACATCATTTGAGTTGGAAATGTGAGGTGGGATTCCTTGATCACCACACCAACAAGTTTGAATTCATTGGTTACTCATAGATCTACCTTCACTTGGTAAATATTTCCAAATTTACTTGGTTTCTATATTTCACTACATATGTGAGTTCCACTATATGTATCTAATACCATTTTTTTGAAATAAATTTCTATCAATAAAAAACACACCTAAATCTTCCCCATGCTTATTTTTTTGGGTGCAATTTTTCTTCTAGCGACCCTTATTTCCATATGTGAAATAGATATCATCCCACTCCCTTGATTTCCCTTAGATCTTTCTATTTTTTAAAGGGTATTATAAAGAATCCTTGAGCTAAGGGATCTTCATTTGGAATTTACATTTATTCACCATAAGGATGGAAGTATTTTTGCGCTTCATCTTTTAATCAACTCAGAGATGAAGAGTGAGAAGATTTGGGAGAGGCTTATAATTTTTATTCATATTGAAATTAATAACAATGCTATAGAAACTCTAAGGGAGTGATGAAATAATGTGATCGGTGTGCAATCCTTCAAGTACTTTAAACCCTATAACCTCTAGGTTCTCAATGTACCCAATGAGTTTTACTATATGAGGCCCATCTGGTGCACCCTCTCCATGCTTACTTTGAAATTTCACCTTGGACATCTCAAACAGTTCATGTATTTCTCTCTCCTATTAAATACCATGAATATTCTCAAGAATGATTTAAGTATCCATGTATTTATGAGACTTTATAACTTCACTAGACATAGATTAAATCATTAAACATTTAATTTCAATTCAGTTGTTTTTAATATAAAAATAACTCTTCATCACTTTCCACCTTTTTAGGTGGATTAGACAATGCATATTCTAGCACGTAAGATTTCCCTTCATGGAACAACACAACCCATAGGCATACGAACCATTCTTGGAAGTTAATGCCAGTGAGAATATTGTCTTTATACAATATTTATCATAGGGATAATGTGGATGATGAACTTTATATTATTCTAAAATTATAAAATATTAGATTTTTATTACTTTTCTTGATTAAAAATTATGTGAGAAATCATAATAATTAATTTTATTAATTATCTCACTATTTCATCAAGAATCAACGACCCTCACCATTGAAATCAAAATGTCCCATCACTCAAGACATTCTATTTTCAAGGATCCATATTTATTTTCTTATAATTCATACACAAGCCATTAAAATTATAAGAAAGTATTTACAGGAGGTATTTCCAATTGTGGGATTGAAACTCCTTAATCCATTGAGTGCACTCTACAATCCTGAAATCCCAACTGAAATTTTCTCATCACTCAACTCCAAATTTTTATTGGATAAATGCAGGCTATTAAACGTAATACAAATTTGGCTAAGTTAACCCAATATCTTAGTTAATACTTCATAATAATTAAAAGTGCCCCCGATGTAGGCTAAACCGACACTTTAACTATGGGTTCATCTTAATTATGAAATTGAAAGGATTAATGGATTATTATTAACTTGAGGGATTTATTTATTATTATGCATAAAGATATTTTTTTATCCTTTACACGTCTTTTTAATATCAAGTGGATTTTACTTAAGCGATTAACCATGTCAAGATAAAACATTTACACATAATCTATTTATTTAATTTTCGTCTTTGTATATTAGTCAAATTATTTATGTGTTCTTGGTATTTTATCCATATGATAAATAATTCATAATATAGAAATAAATAAATAAATAAATAAATAAAAACCTGATCATGAGTTTATCTAAGGGTACCTATGACTTAGGGGAAAAACTCATTACATCGGTCTTGGAATGAGTTGCAACATTTCACCTGTACACCCGTGTATCACTCGGGTTGGTATCATCTTGTTTCTTCCTTGAACTATCTCCACATACCTTAGGATACTACTTTTATTACATGTATTTATAATTCACATATAGGTGAGAGGAACCAAGTGACTAGTTAATGGAATTACATGAATCACCTTGGACACACAGATCCTAATAAATAAAGGAGTGGGGGATGACTCACAAACCACCATTTTAATTTAATAATTAATAATTTCAAAACCATGTAATAAATTAAATTAAATAAAACTAATGCCTACAAAGGTCATGGTCAAACTCATAAATAGTCATAAACATGAAACATATATACAAAAGTATACTGACTAACATTCATTTTTATTTGTTCTTTATTATTAAGATAGATACACTTACATTAATTAATTGATTAATTACCTTTTATCTTAATAACCATACAAATTCTATTTGAGAAACCCATCATACATGAATTCATGATAATTAAATGACATGAACAATAATCACAGATAATTATAATAAATCAATTGATCATTTTTAAAATTTTAAAACCTTTATTAAAATTTCAAACACATAATAAAACAATCAATATAATAACGCTTTAATATTGTAATTATTAATTTAATGTAATTTAATTCTATACATTATTGAGAGAATACATAGAATTTATATCAAGATACATTCCATGTACCACATTTTTTGTTTACCTGGGATAATCTTTTGGGGCTTCAACATATACCTCGACAGGACTGTATGATGAGTATTAGCTAGCTACACACTGTGTATCAAGATTTCCATGTGTTTGTGAAATACAATGAAGGACTCATAATTTTATTTAAATGAGGGACCACATGACATGTACTCTAGCTACACACCATATGTTTCACTAGTTGTGTGTCTGTATAACTCCCTTGCTATGTGCTTCCAAGGATCGGGGAAGCGAGTACAACACCCAAATATTCATAGCGATGTTGTGTTTCCCAATGCATGGGAGGCTTGGGGACTTCACAAGTATCTCACCACCCCTCAAGGAGTGTGTAAATATCTCATCACTAATGGGATATACCTCACTAGGTTGTTCCATACAAAGGAAATTTTCTATGCTCTTTATGTTGAGGAAATGCAATATATGGAAGATCTAGAGGATGTGGTCTACTCTTGGGGTACCACATGTACCTTAACTGATTGAGTAAGGACACTTCTGGGCACGTATTCCCCTCTAGTTTCCCCTACAAGTCTCATGACTACTGGTATGGATGAGGGATAAAAATTAGGAGATCCCTAGGGAAGTGATGCCAACTAGGTCACAGACAGAGATGAATATTCTATCACTGATTAGGTAAATACTTTGACCTCATGTTCTTTGGGTATCACTCAACCCTTAAACTTTTTACTCAATTCCTTTCCTCACTTGTGCATAATTATAGATCATTGAAGAGGGGGAATTCTATGATGAGATTCAGGGAGATGGTGAGGGAACCTCAACCCTAAAAGAGGTGAGAGTGGGGTAACTTCAAAATTTTGTAGTCACAGGCATCCAATCATTAATTGAAATGGTTCATGTGACCAAGTCAGCGGTCGTGGAAGAAACCTTGAAGGGGGACTTACTTGTTATCCTCCAAGAGATCCTTGTTAGGCTATAATAATAACATAATCCTATTCTTCCACCACACCTTTAGTTTCCCCTACTTTTACTTTCTATGTTTGGTTGATGCATTTTGAAATAGAATTTTGAACTAAACTTGGAACTCAGCCACCAAAATCCACATATAAGTCAGTATTTCCAGAGGCTGAGGCAGTGATAGTGGGTGCTATCATCTCTATGGAGATGGCCAGGGAGACCATGGAGGTTGGTCCAACCATGGAGGTTTCACTGGAGGGGATTGCTGAGACCGTGCCCTTAATGGAGGAGATTGATATGGTGTCTGTGGAAGGACTAGCTGAAGGAGTTGTAGTGGAAGAGATAATCATATCGGTACCATCTAAGGTGGATGTTGGAGCCAAAGTTACGATGGGGGAGGAAACAATTGTACTGTCCATTGAGGAGACTCAGGAAATGGTGTTGGACATTCCTACTCTGGAATTTCCACTGGTGGCTATTGCGGGGGTGGAAGATGAAGTTTCACCATCAACAAGAGAAGATAAGGAAGCTAGGATGGTTGCATCCACCTCATGTATTTTGTAGAGGTCAGGGGAATCCTCTACTGTAGGTGAAGGGGTTGATAAGGGTCTATTTCTAGGAATAGATTTCCATCCACTCATTCTTGAAGACCTACACCTGTACAATCTATCCGATGAATTATTTTTGATCTTCCCACTTTATGAGCTTACACCACCTAAATATTTGAAGATTATGACTTAAAGCCTTCTAAGGAGAATCATATCATGCATCACATGATGTGAAGGTTTGTGCAGAACATCATCACCTGAACACAGATAGCTGACCTTCCAAGCTGGATGGGATTTCTCTAGCACTGGCTCGTCAGCTTGGGGGTCAATGGGGTGAACTCTAGTAACCTTAACGCACTAGATCAAGGCTTCCTCATCGAGTGATAACATGTAGATTGGAAGATAATAAACATCACCTAGAAAAAACACAAGTCTGAGGGCTCTAAGGCACTTCAGAAAACTAAATAAGAGATTTACTTCCTAGAAAATATGGCTTAGGATCACATGGTGGTTGCTACTACTCAGGCTGAAGTCATTAATACTCTAAAGGCCCAATTGGAAGATTCTATGGCCAAGGTGACGGAGGAGACATCCCTAGTGGATGAGTTCTAGGTTAAAAAAAATCAATATCAGGTCAGGGCCAAGGAGGCTTATCCCAAAGCTTATGAAGAGAAAGAAAACCTGGTAGAGCGGTAGTGGACCTTGGATGCTGACTAAGCTTGAGTGCTCAATTGATGGGGTCAATCCTTGAGGGAAATTTTGTAAATGAGAGGCTCTAATATGTGGATGACCCTATGAACCCATGGTTTGTTTTTTGAAACTCCTACATGCTTGAACATATTTCTCTCTTACCACACTTTGATCATATTTATGAGATGATCAACAACTAAAACCTAAGCTCACATGAATCATTCTTGGTATGAGAAATAAGGGATGACTATATGATTGCTCATTCATATGAGAACATTAAGAAATATTTAAGCACTTGAGTTCTTCATTTGATTACTAACCACTAGGAATTTCTAGGCTGAGAGAGACTCAGGCTGGAAAATGAGGTCCTTTGAACAACCAAATTTCTTTCCCAATGTGCGCTAGTGCATGAATGGGGTAATGCTAGGGGAATTTAATTCTACCTAAACAAAGGGGTAATGAAGAGTGTGAATCATAATTTCTAAAATCCAGAACATAATGGGAGTGGCATGAAAATATATGATAACTATTTACTAGGTAAAAAACACAACATCTGTATCATTTTATCTAGGAATGGGGACAAACAATTGAGGGTTGACCACTGACTGGTTTGAAACATGATACCTGTCTTAGAATATCATCCAACGTTTTCCTAGGTGATGGCCCAAGATGGTAGGAATTCCATTTTAGCTAGGCACCATTCTATTAGGGGGTCCCATAAGATATATAGGAGGATGAGGATCCAAATAGGGGGTGTGCAAAGCATGTGAACTAAGTGATGGAAATTTTAAATGGATTCTAGCACTCCCATAATTATTCCCCCATGGCTTAGAGAACATTAGTACGAGTGTATTGGTTGGAAAAAAGGCAAAACCTATATTTTAGGGGGAGAATCATATTAGATGCTAAGTGATGGTCTAAGAACATGAATGATGCGGTAGGTGACCAACACCAAATAGAACAAGATTCTCGAGTAAGGGACAAACATGACTTGTAGTTTTACATCACGAAATTGATGATAGACATATAGTTTAGTTTCGTATAGTGAGGACACATCACATAGTTTAACTTCACGTGATCAAGAAAAATCACAGAGTTTAACATCATGTGATTAGGATGTATCACATAGTTTAACATCACATGATCAGGATGTAGTGAGATGACATGAAGAATACCCGCCTAATCTGTAGTGATAAAGGTAAAGGAGGTTAATACGTCAGGAGTGAGTTTCACATAGTTTAAGGCTACAATTATTAGACCAAAGGAAGATAGTTAATGGTCATAATGTTTGTACCATGGGGTGGAGTGTCTTGAAGAAATGTGCATGACATCAAAGGAAAGTTACTCAACATGAATTTGAGGGGACTAGGTGGCCACTTGATACTATGAAAAAACATACATGAGACAACCAACACATAGTTTATGTTGATGATGCTTGGACCAGGTAGAACCTAGAATGGATATGCACAGTGTGGTAAGTTTAGAACCCAATGTGAATGAGGTTAAAGGGGGACCAATTCCATACAATTCATTTCCTATATGAGCACCCTAAAGTGTTTGATGTGGCATGAAGAAGTAGTAACTTGATATGAATGAGGTCCAAGAGAGGACCACATGCCATATGAATCACAAGGAGGAGATTAAAAAATGTTTAAGGTTGTGATACTGGGACCACCACCATCATCATTATATAAATGTTTATTTAATGAAAATAGAAAAAATACACACAAAATAAGCACAAATCAGCCCCTACCCCTGCCCCCATGCCCCCCTACCCCCAAAGCCAAGAGTTAAGGAGGCCTAAAATATTTAAGACCTAGGGAATCCCCTATGATCAAGTTGACCCCCTCAGGTTTCAAGATTTATATAGCATGAAAACATAAATATTCTAAGCCAGAGATATCTTGTGAATCCAGGTTATCAACAACCTCGTTTCCCTCCCTCCAAGTGTGACCCACTTTGGTGTTTCTACTAAGTATATAAAGACTATGAATCTTAGTTTAAGGTCACAGATCTTAGAACTCAAGCGGGTACTCCTGGAGGACATGTGTAGAATAAAAGAGTGGAAACCTAGAATGAATGGAGGGTCAAAGAGGCCCAACTTTGTACAACACATTCCCAAGATAACAAAAATATAGTTTGAAGTCATGATAATTGGACTTGGGCTCTTAGTTTAAGGTCATGGAGTTTGGATTGTGAGGTGAGTATCCCAAGAAGATATATGTAGTGAAACAAAGTGAAAACCCAAAATTAATGAGGTCCATAGAGGCCCAACATCACATAACACATTCTTGGGGGAAACCAAACATAGTTTAAAGTCATGATGCTTGGACTTGGGGTGATATGTGGCTCAAACACATCGGTAAAATTCCTACCAAGATGCCTAATCCCACACGAGTCATGCTCAGTGTGTGAAATAAAGAGTAACAAGGGAATTTCCCTAACACATGTAAGTGCATAGTAGGGGAAAGGAGAATCCAGTTTGAGAATGTTTCAATGATATTGACTTGTTTACTTGATGCACACAGACGCACATAGGGGTAACACCAAGGGTGTTGGACTTCCACTAAGACACGATGAGGTGGAAAGGTGGTAAATATATACTTTTGGGACCTGGATAAGTGTGTTACTAATTCCAAGGATTTATTTTTGATCATGTTCAAAACATAGGATCCACAACTGTACCATTCTAGAATGGGGTGAGCAAATGAAGGATTGACTATTGAATGAGTTCAAAACATAGGATCTGCTATTTGTTGCAAGCGACCCATAAAAGAATTGGAACAATATGGGATGCGGGACTTCCTGTCTAGGAACCATTGCTGTCAAGGGGCCCATTTGGATTTGAAGGATGAGGGAGATCCGAACCTAGAAAGACTCTAAGTGTGAAGATAGATTGATGGAATTACCATGTGGGATTAAATATTTTTATTCTCATGACATAATAATTTTAAGCATGTCAGTGGGGGGAATATCAGGAAGCAGGATCCAAACATATTCTCAAGGATGGGGTTCCTTAGATGGCTTGAGGGATAATAGGGTAACCCACTCTAGTAAGGGTATAAAATCATCTCACTTTAAGAGGAATACCAATTTTATACAGGGTAATGTGTTCATATCATACTTGTCATATGAGGCATCCCAATTTTAGATAGGGTAAAAAAATATCTCATTAAGAGGCATGCCAAATGTACATGGGTTAAAATCATAGTTTAACAACACAAACTGAGAACATCAGGCTTAGTAGTTTAAAGTCATGCAAATCAGACTAGGCCTGCTACTAGTTTATAGTCATAGATCTTGGACCATAGTAATGGTTGCTGGTTTAAGGTCACATAACTTTGATTAGAACACAAAGGGTGAATTATACCATGTAATTGAAGAGATAATCTACATAGTTTTAGGTCATAGTGCTTGGATTATGGGTAAATAGTTTAAAGTCATAACGTTTGGACCATGGAAAATAGTTTAAAGTCATATTGTTTGGACCATGGGAAATCAATTTAAAGTTGTTATGCTTGGACTGCGATGGGGGATGTTTATCCCAAGGGTATATGGGTGGAATGAAAGCTGTTAAACCTGATGTGAATGGAGACAAGGGAGGCTCACACACCATACACGTATTGGGAAACAAACAACACATAGTTTAAGGTCGTAATGCTTGGATCATGGGAAAGGTAGTCAGGAAAATAGTTTAAAGTCGTGATGCTTGGAATGAAATGATATCGGTCTCAAGGGTATTTTTTTCCAAAAAATTTGTAAAAAATGATGTGAAAGGATCCAAGGAAGATCGTGTACCGCATGGATACCTTGAGATGAACAACATAGAGTTTAAGGTTGTGATGCTAAGACTAGACTGGGGCCTAGGGACTGAAGGGTTGGTAAATTTGTGACTAGGCTCAGAGGCTGAAATTCTATGCATTGATACAGATCCAATGAGTATGGGAATCAATCCATATATAGTTCTATAATACAGTGTGGTAGAGGAACAACAACGGTGGGGGAAATCCTCTCTGGTGAGGGAATTGAGACAACCCATGGATTTTATGGGAAATCCCATGTTCAGGGCATGGGGTAAGATTGATCATCCTATACTTATCCTACAAGGCATACCAATTTCAGAAAAGGTAAACATAATCTATTATTTAAGAGGAACCCCATTTTCATAAGGGATAAAAATAATCTCTTATTTAATAGGAATATTGGTTTCATATGGGGTAAGATCGTAAGTTAACATTGTACGTCAAGGACATCAAGATTTGTAGTTTAAAGTCATACAACTCAGACTATAGGGGATGGAAATAGTTTAAGGTTATAATGATTGAACCTATTATAAGAAGTTCAAGGTCATATTGTGTAGACCGTAAGGTAGATACTAGTTTAAGGTCTTAAAGCTCAGACTAAGGGCTCTTATTTTAAGGTCATAGAGTTTGGACCATGAGATCTTAGTTTAAGGTCATAGAGTTTAGACTGAGGGGAGGATATTCTCTTGTGGATATATATAGTGTTTCATAGTGAAAAACCTAACACGAATGAGGGACAAGGAGGCCCAATGCCACACAACATATTCTTGGGAAGAATCAAACACAATTTAAAGTTGTAATTCTTGGACTTGGACTCCTATTTTAAGGTTATAGAGTTCAGAAACTGCACACAGTTTAACATCATGTTCTTGGGAGGTGGTTATCTTCTCACATAAAGAAATGATTAAGAAACATGGTATTGGTGGGAGGTGTGATATGCTCCCCATTAATAGTGATCAAAGAATATGCACCATTGAAACAGACCTTATGAATAATATATATTCCTTACAACTTGGGATCAAACTTTGGAGGCTTTTTAGCGGGCATTAGTAGTATCCTAAAGGATAGTACCATGTCACTCTAAAGGAAGGAGATGAGGTGAACCTTCTTATCAAATACTCTTTCTAACTTGTTCTGGTTTCTCTCTAGATTATGCATGGCATGGATCTTGTTCTCTTCAAGGGATTACAGATCACCTAGATGGAATTATTCAATTTCTTATGGAATTTTATGATCATTAACATCTATTTAGAGTGATAGAAATCGAACCTCAATGGACATGACTACCTTTTTCCATACACCAAGGGATGTGGGGTCACTTGGGTGGAATTTTGAGTTGTCATTTTATAGGACATAGGTAATTGGGGATATTTTATTGATAAATTTTCTTATTATAGAATACCATCGTCTGTATAATGTTAGATTGGGTATTTTTGAACACCTTGATCTATCCATTTGTCTACACAAGATAGTGGGATGTATGGTTTTACCAGATGTTATACTTGGTGTACAACTTCTTTAGCTCAAAAACCTAGAAGTTTGTGCCATTTTCTATGAGAATAGCATGAGGAACTATGAATTTATTGATGATGTGGGTGCTCATGAAATCAATCATGTATTGGGACTTGAATTCATTGAGGGGAATCACTTCTGACCACTTAGAGAATAAGTTTGCCACAATCAGAATGAACCTGCACTGGTGAGATATTGTTGGATGGTATAACCCAACAACATCAAGTCCCCATACTACAAAGGGACAAGAATACTTGGTTGTGTGAGAAATCTCTGGTGGCCGATGCACAAAGTTGGAATGAATCTGACACGCATGACACCTCTTGGAGAACTTGATGTAGTCATATACCATGGTGAAATAGAAGTATCCCAATATCTAGATCTAGTGGGAGAGTTTCAATACCTCTTGATGGGAAACACAAGACCCAGTATGGATTTCTAGAATAACATAGGAAATCTCATCTCCCTGGATGCAGAAGAGGAGAATAGCATCAAACCCACATCTATAAAGATTTTGTTCGAGGTTGGGCCTACCTTGAAGGGTGAACTATGCTACACACTGATGAATTTTCTCACGTTCACTCTGGTCTGGTAGGATAATGCCACACTGAAGATATTCAATGAAATGATTTGTCCAATTGGGTGTTTCCTCTACTGTGGGGGAACCTAAGGGTCCTAAAGTAGAAGCACTAACAACCAACTAGTTTACCTATTTCATGTCATAATCATATGAAATGATGGGGTGATGACCCTTCAATGTTCCATGTGAATGAACAGGTCATCCTGGTTGGGATCTACAAGGGATGTGACTAAACTTTCCAAGGCATCAGCTCTATAATTCTATGTCCAAGGGATATGAGTCACTTCTATATGAGAAGGGAACTGGTCCATCAACTAATTAGTAAATTCCTATAAGGGTACAAGTTATGTCTTTCTGAATATATAGTCACCATTGATATGTTTGATGACTAATTTGGAGTCTCCCTTCACATACAGGTGGGGAACATCAATCTTGAGATCCAAATCGAGACTAGTAATTAGATCTTGATACTCTACCACATTTTTGGTGTAGTCTTATGATAGTAGGAATGAGTATGGAAAGATGGTATAAGCTGGAGTGATGAAGATGATCCCCATGACTACTCTGTTGATCTTGGGGTCATTGATCCTTTTACTAGTCAGGCTTTGGGAGCCACCTTCAAAATTTACCTTCTAAAATGAAATAGCCTGATCCACTAAGAAGATATCCTTTATATAAAAAATGAACATACAGGGGTGATTCTTCAGGGGCTAGATGGGTGGCCAAGAAATCTTCCAATTCCTGAACTTTGATGACTTCTTGTGAAACTAACTTGATGTCGAACTGCTATAGGATCACTACCTAGCATGCCAACCATCCCATCAACATAAGACAATTGAAAATATACTTTAGAATATACACATGAGACACCAACTATATTTTATGACACTATAGATAATGCCACAACTTTTTCACTATAAAAATCAATATGAGACATCTCTTCTCAATAGTAAAGTAATTGGTATACGTTTTGAGGAGCATGAGATTAAGATAGTATAAACTATTTTCTCTACCCTCATTTTTTTCTAGGTAATAAGTGAATCAAGGGACTATTCCAGGGTGGTCACATAGAGGACCATAGGCTTCCCTGAGATGGGTGGAATCAAAACTCAAGGCTATAGATGATACTTATTAATTTCCTCAAACATGGTATATAATTCCTTATCCCACAGGGATATGGTTCCTTTATACATGAGTCTTGAAAAGGTATTACACTTTTTGGCTAGATTTAAGATAAATTTGCGTATATAGGCTAATTGGACTTGGAGTCCTCATAGTTCCTGGAGATTTCTTGGGGGAGGCATTTAGATGTTAGAATTGATCTTCTTCAAGTTGATATCAATGCCTATGTATCTTACAATGAAGTCAAGAAACTTGCCAGAGGTAATCTTGAATTCACATTTCAAGGGGTTCATCTTCAAATGATGAGAGTGGAGGAAGCCAAACACTTTTCAATGTATCCGAGATGGTCCTAACATGATAGGGATTTGACCACCAATTCATCCGCATATCATTCCACCAATGTCTTAATAATCAGTTTGAAGATGTGGTGCATGGACCACTGGAACATGACTCTTACATTCTTCAGGCTGAAGGAATTAACTTGATAGAAGAAGGTACCTTGTGGCACCCCAAAGGTGGTGGAATCCTCATACTTGGGGGATATATAGATATGGTTGTACCTACAGTATCCATCCATGAAGGGGATGGATTGAAACTTGGCTATAACATCTTTTGGTCAGAGTAGAGTACTCAAGAGGGGGGGGGGGTGAATTGAGTATCTATAAAAATTTATGTTTAAAAAGTATTCTTAAAAAGGTTCACCAATAAATTTAAATACAACCTGGTTAATCAAAGTAATATGGTTATGAAAGTTTGACTATTTAAATAACTACTCAAAAGATTTATTAATTCTCAGTAATCTTAATATTAGTTATTAACATCACTTTTGAAGCTATTATAATATGGGAAAAAATTATAACTTCTTTCCAAGATTAATTATCAAAGTGAATCTAGTGATTTCTAAATTATACAGTAAAATAGTGAAAAAATAAATTAAGTAACACATCAGATATAAAACAAGTGGTTCAGTCTCAAGCTGAGACCTAATCCACTCCACTTGGTGATCACCTACCACCAAGAAGTTTATATTAATAAACTTGATTCACACCCTGGATCGAGGTTAACAATAGTACACATGACTATCTAGGTCACATGACCTCTTCCATAGTTCCTTGTGGGTATAAACTACCATGTCACACAGGTACCTCTTCCATACTTATCCGTGGGAATAAACAAGTGTAAAAAGATGTTTGAGAAATGATATCTTGTATCCTTCAGTTTAATGCAAGAGACAATGTGTGTTTTTATATAGATACACACACACTGCTCAAAATCTAATAACAATACACAATAGAGCATAAGTATTGAGATAAGGTTAGAAGTGCTCTGAGTGTTAGTCTATGCATCTCTGGACTGCTAGGATGAAGCAGATGTAGGAATAGAGTCCTCACGTGGAAAATAGAGTATCGCAAGTCAGCTAGATCTAGCTCATGTTCTTTGTGGATTTGATAGCATGGAAATGTTCTCGACTCTGGTATTCGAGTATGCTTCATGTGTTCTTTATTAGTGTCAAGTTTCATGTGTCAGTTCTCTTTTCAAGAATGCTCTAAGTGTTTTCTTCATTATCATGATCACCCCCATTCTCATTTTATTTCTGGGCCACACTTCTCTTTTATTCTTGGAGTGCATGTGTTGGAGCTGACAAGATGCACTTATTCTGCACCTCGTACCTCATAATTACAAAGAATCATTAATTATGTCAGTGCATTTAAAACTTCAAATATGACCGTTAGAGATTAAATTGAAAAACAAAAAAACAGATTAAGAAACGATGTCATAGTCTATCTGGAAACAGTGTCTCTATGAAACGGTGTCTTCTTGAAATGGTTTCTCCTTCTTTGCCTTTGATCAATGAGACAGTCAAGATAACATAATTATATAGGGATTAGGAACTGGTAGCACCTATGCGGTGTTTGATCACAATGTTTGGTTTCGGTGTCTGGATGGTCACAGTGTTTGAATAGTCATAGTGTCTGGATGGTCACAGTGTCTAGATGGCCTCAGTGTCTAGATGGTCATGGTGTTTGGATGGTCACGATGTCTGAATGGTCACGGTGTTTGATGGTCACGGTGTCTGGTCACAGTGTTTGGATGATCATGGTGTCTGATTCATGGTGTCTGGTCATGGTGTCTGGATGGTCACGATGTCTCAGACTTAGCCAAATATATGTATTCAGACTTAAATAGAAATATTCATAGAATGGATTATACTTAATAATTCATCAAATAAATCATTATAAAGTAAATTAAAGATAGTTTACAATAATCAAACATAATGTATAGAAACTAAGATCTTAGATAGGTTTATTTAAAGCATAAAGATATCAGTCATCTGTACACATGATTTGAGACAGATTACACAGGATTAAAAAGTTTTAGATAATTAATAGTATTTTTGATCATTAAAACATGATTAACACACGAGGAGTCCAACAATATCCCCCCTTTTGATGATCACAAATCATTTTAGTGAGAGATCTAATCTTAAGGAATGTGGATCTTTCTTAGTGTGTATTTAGAGTATATATTTCTCCCCCTTTTGGGATTATCAAAAAGAGTGAAAAATAAATAGACAATAAAAGTTCACAATACATTAGATAGATAAAAAATTTCATTACAAATAGGAAGTAACAAGAATACAAAAATCATCCCTATCAAAAGATAGTAGTCACTTTTCTTCAGCACCAGCTTGTCTTCTCTTTTCCCTCGGTAGTAGCATCAGAAGAAGAAGATATAGAAGCAGAGGTAGAAGTGGAAGAAGGGAGTGAAACAGTTAACAGAGAAGGTAAGGGGAGTCCTTCAAAAACAGAAGGGGCCAAGGTAGGTGTAGTGGAAGACCGAGGAAACTGTTGATCAAGGATAACCGGTCTGATCTGACTCAGAGCCTGAGAGACAAACATAGATGTAGAGGAAAGGGCAGAGGATGAGAAGATAGAAAAACTAGATCTCAAGGGTGCAGCTGCAGGAGCAACAATGGAATTACTCTGTACATGAAGATAAGGCCTCAAAAGCTTGATGAAGTTAGCAACGATCTCACCACCATACTGCATGGATTTTTCAAAGTCATCATTTTTCTCCATAAACTTATCAAGCTAGAGAGTTAAATATTTGAGCTTTTGGACTTGAGTTTTGAAATTTTGAGTGACAGGAGGGATCCTCAAATTCTCCACTAGGTACTTGAAGTGGTTGGTCATTTCATTCTTAGAGAATATCCGATTGAAGTAGAAATCCACCTTTTTAGAAATTTCTTACTGAGCATCATTTGAAATATTGGAATGGATTCTCACCAAATCAAGAACTCTGTCACTGTTCTTGATAACCTCAGATAGAGATTCTTTATCAAAGCCACTGAGCACAGCCTGAAGTTCTTCTTTGACAACTATTCTGAGTAGATCACTGTCTAAAGTAGGTTGAGATGGTTGTCCAGAGGTACTAGAAGCAGTGAAAACCAATGTAAGGGATTTTGGTTGATTTAGAACTTTTTGAAGATAGCCTTTATACTCATTAGTTACCTTGTTAAGACCAATAAAAAGCTCACACATCTCTTGAAAAATGTGCTTGTTTATTTCAGCCACCTTATTAGCTAAAGAAGTCAAGTTAGGTTGAATCAGGGAGGCTACTTCCTATGAAATCTGACTACCAATATCCTCAATAGGATGACAAGTAGGTTTTGGTCTCAATTTCAGCACTCTCTGTATATCTTCAATTATACCTCTTAGAGACTTCACTTCATCACTTAAATATTTATTCTCAATTCTGGTTTCTTGAATCTCAGGGAGCATCTTGGGCTAAATCTTATATATAATATTTTCCAATAATAGGACAACATCTCTTTCACTCAAATTTTTTATAGGAGTAGGTTAATTATTCATGATCTTTTCAACCCCAGCAATAGAGTAGCTCAAAATTCTTTCAGATCATCCTTATTCACCAAGTTTGAAGGTTCTTGTGAAGGTACAAGGATATAAGTTGAGACATGCTCAGGTTCTTTGGCAGAGATAAATTCCAGAGAAAATGACAGTTTCAAATGAAACATAGTAGATAGATCAATACCTTTGACTGAGACTTCCTGTGAACCATTCACATCAAAATAAATGGGGAATTTATACCATGTATCCACTGATCTTGGGTCAATAGGATTAGGCACTTCAATAGATTCCAGACTGGGGGGATGCTCCCCCTCAACAAGTGCATCTTTCTCAGGACTGAGAGATTTAGATACTTGATCTATTTCCACTATTTCATCCCTAATTTCCTCATCCATTTCCTTTCTAGACAACTGAAAGGATTTTTCCATTCTCTCTTCAGCAGTTGGGATAATTTTAGGAACAACTTGTTCCTCCACATGTTCCTTATAAGTATCTTCTTGCACAAGAGAAAGAGATTCTTCTATATGCTCTTCTACATCATCCTTTTCTCTTTCTATAACAACAAAATATTATTTTGAAGAAGGTTATTCTTCCAAATAAATAACCTTTTCAGGAACAAGTATTTCTTTCTCAGCTAAGTCTTGAAGAATAGGTTCACTATCCTCTTCATTCAAGACAGTTTCTATTGTAGGTACAACAACCTCTTCTTCTTCTTCTTCTTCTTCTTCAGAATACTCAAAAAATTCATCTGGTTCCAAACCATGATCAGAAATATCTTTAGGTCTTGAAGAGTTCTCTACTAGATTGAACTTTTCATAAATTCTGTCATTGTCTTCCACCCATGATTTTCTCCAAGGATTCCATTTCATTCTATTTACTATAACTTTTGAGAGAAAAAACTCATAATCCTTGATAACTTCTTCATTCTGTCCAACTAAACCTTTAGCACACAGAATAGCTGAAATTAATCTTGAGTAGAACAGGGAGGTTTACTTGGAGGTGGTATTTATCAACTCACACATATAGAGTATAACATATTTTCATAGATTGATATTATTTCCATTCTTTATAAGATGTATTAAAAATACATCTTGATAATTGATTATAGAAAAATCACCTTTTCTGGGGCTAATCAGATTCTAAAAAAATTTAAATAGAAGTCTGGTTTCACCATCTAAGTCAGCAACTATAGCTCTCCTCTTAGTTTCATTTCTAGTTAAGCTTCCCAATACTTATTCCAAACAAAAATCTCACTTGAAGGTGGAGGACCTCTCTGATAGTCCTCACAAATACCCTCATGAGGTATCCTAAGGAATGAAGCCCATAACCTTGAAGAAAACATGCATCTATGGCCATTTATCCAACTTCTCACAACATAGCCATCTTTCTTATCAAAAGAAAATTGAACATACTGATAAAATTGGGAAAATAATTTCGGGTAAATAGGCCAATCCTCCTTTGTAAACAAATCCATCTATCCTTTCTCTTATAATACTTTCAATACTAGAGACTTACTTGACATAAGACACTTGGGGAAAATCTCATTTTTAGGAACCACTATTCTATCTACCAGATTCAGATTCAGAGGATCTTCAGGTGCTATCTTCAGCACGATTTTAAACTTCTTCTTTGAACTGCGTTTCTCAAGAGTTGACGATGATGGGCATTTCATCTTAGGCATTCACCGAAGGTTCGAGAGAGAGAGAGAGATAGAAAGCCGAAGGGATGAGAGAAGGGTTACAGTTTGAGAGAAGAGATCTCGAGTGAAGAAAAAGTGAAACTTCTTTAGTTTTTATCATTTAGGGATACCAAGCATCACAAAAACAAAATAGAGGGAAATTAAAAGGGTAAAATAATTTATTATGTAAGAAACTATATCTTCTTTTCAGGTATGTTTTCCCTTTTCTTGTGTTTTTGAGGAAAAGAGGGGTTTTTGGAAATTTTTGAAGTACAAGCTGTGTACTTTATGAGTACACGTTGTGTACTTTATGAGTACACATCGTGTAACAGCCCTACACACGACCGTGTGTGGTGACCTGGAGACTGCCTAATGTGGGGGCTGGTAAAGGCAAGTACACGCAGTGTACTTCTAAAGTACACGCCGTGTACTTTATTTTTTTCATTAAACATACCAGGGTCATGTCTGATGGACATAACTGTCTCCTTCTAGGTATGGTTCATCCGAGAGAAATCGTACAACCGTGATCTTCTTTGAGCCCTTGATTGAGAATCCGTTATCAAATCAACCACCATCGATTGTGTTGGTATTGCCTTAGTAATCTCTTCCTTCTCCTAGAGCTTCGTTTCCTGATTTCTCCTCTTTCTCAAGTTATCTTCGGTTGAGCGCTTTTAGAATTTTTGTAGATCTACAATGTTCTTGGGAAATTAAAGGCTTGAGGTTCACGTATAACAATCCTACAACACCGAGGTAGGTGTTTTGTGCCTTTCTGTAGAAAGTCTTTGAGTTATATGTGCAAAATTGCCCAATACCCTTGAACGAGGTATTTTGTGTTTACTATTTTAGCCCTGTTAATTGCCTGCTATGCTTGTATGCTGGAATAGAGGTAAATTGAATGTGAATAGGGTAAATTTCTATACTTTGGAAGTGTTTTCCCATGCATGTTTTGTTTACAACTATTTGGTATTACTTAGCCTATTAGGATGCCTTGTTTGTTTCCCATGACTAGTATTATAGGATGGAGGGTTTATTATCTGGCATGCTATTGAACTGTATACTGGTTATCCAAGTAGTTATTGAGGTTTACTTTGGACGCTTCACATTTCTATGCTTTTTTGACTTACACAGGGCCATGAGAACCTAGTTTAGTGGACCATAGGGAGAATAGATGCAATGGATTCTCCAGAGTGTCTGTTATTATTGTTATGATGTGAGACCATAGGGGGAATTAATGTAAGTGATTTCTCAAAGTGTCTGTAGTTCCTTGACATGGTCCATAAGGGGAATGTGATGTAAGTTCTTCCCCAGAGCACCTTTTATTTACCGATACGAGACTATAGGGGGAATTGACGACGAGTGATTCCCTAGAGAGTCTAAAATAAAGCTGAACCAGAGGGGTTAGACTGTGTGTACTTCCCAGAGAGTTGATTGTGTTTTCTAGGTAGAACCATAGGGGATTAGGCTGTGAGTACATCCGAGAGGGTTACCTATTTGTAATTATCTGTTTACTTTCTATGTGAAACTGCATGCTTTGAAATTGCAGAATTGTTTAGTTTTGAGTACTTCCTTGTTTACTACTTCTTTTCTTGCTTATTGACTGCCATATGTATTCACTAACTATTAGGCACAAATATCGTGGTGGTTTCCTACTGGGATTTAGTATCATACCCTATTTGGGTCATGATTTTGGGCCCAAACAGATTATATTATTGTAGGTATAGATAAGGGTAAGTTCCCCTCTACTTTAGGTACTTGACTACTTTGGATATAGAGAGCATGGGACCAATATTTGGCTTGCGATGCTGTGGAGCTATTTACTGTTTTTCTTGTACTTTGGTTTAGTACTGTATTTTAGAATTGTGATGAGTTTTTCTAATTTCATAGACATATGTATTATGCATCATTATATATGTGCTCCAACTGCTTATTACTTTCAGTCTTCTGCTGTTTCTTTTTGTATGGTAATATTACTACTTCTGCCATTGGATATTTGTTTTACTTTCGCTGTGTTACTCTTCCAATGAGGGAATAGTTTCCCCACTATTACACCCAATGACCTCGCTGCTAGTTGGAAGCCTCTAGTGTTTAGGGAAATATGCTTGAGGCCATATGACCAACTAGTTATGGGGTACCTTTGGGCGGCTTCTGGAATCAAGATGTTACAAATTAGCACGATACGGGTTCTAATTTGTAAATGAAATAATAAATCTTCTTTACAGTGAGATAGTAACTGACTCTCACGTTCACCGGTGAGACAATAACTAACTCTCATGGTGAGCAGTTTACAATTTTCTTGTACTTTGGTTTAGTACTGTATTTTAGCATTGTGACGTGTCTGGATGCTTTCCTAGAAATATATATCATGCATCATTATATATGTGATTCATCTACTTATTACTTTCAGTCTTCTTCTATTTATTTTTGTATGGTAATATTATTGCTTTCACTATTGGATATTTGTTTTACTTTCGTAGTGTAACTCTGCCAATGAGGGAATAGTTTCCCCACTATCACACCCAAGGTACTTACTGCTAGTCAGAAGACTCTGGAGTTCGGGGAAATGTGCTTGAGGCCATGTGACAAACTGGTTACAGTGCGCCTTTTGGAGGCTTCCAGAATCGGGACGTTACAAAGTGGCATCAAAGGGGTTATTTTCTTCTTGACTTACTGTTTGGAGCATATAGTTAGGGATAGTATGGAAATAGGTACTTGGTAATAAGATGTGCTCGGGAGTAGCTAACCCCTGTACAGGGAAAAGCCAATTTACCTCGTTTATTAAAATTTTATGGTTTTGCAATTTTACAGTTGATTTTATTTCACTGTTGGGTGATTCACATGTTTTGTGCTGTTATTATTGATGTTATTGAGGTTCTATTTCTGTTGTAACCTAATGAGATGAGGGTATTCCATCTCATGCATCATATACGCACTTGCTAGAAATCACATGTCATGCATTCTTACCATGAAATTTAGGGTGCATTAGCAATTGAATGTTGTTGTAATAGATGTTGTGCTAGATATGCATGCTGTTGTGATAGATGCCTTGATAAAAATGCCTGTTGTTTGATAGGGTATTGTATTGTGTGAGGTTTTGTTTGAATGGATGCAAAACTTTGGTTCTTGAGGTGTTATGAGCCCTCATAGACCGGAATTTGGTGGATCATTGATCTATTATGCTTGTTTATAACATGTATAAGATGCCAAGATTTGATTCGTTGGGAGTATGGGCCCTCACAGATCAGAATTTGGCACTTAAATGACAATTTCAGTGTTTTTTTGGGCTCCAAAGTAGTTTCCGAGGCTTACTATCCAGAAAAACCCAGAATACATGCCATGTACTGATGAATACACGCCATGTGTTCTTCTGTTCAGGAAGAATTTTTTTTTCTTAAGTACACACCGTGTACTGTATGTACACGCCGTGCAGTCCTATTCAAGGAGGACCGTGTAACTTAGTCGTGTAGAAGGTCTCGGGTAGGGGAAGAGGATTCGAGTAAACACTGTGTGTTAGCACAACACGTTGTGTGTTTGGGGTGTTACACGATCAGTTTTGGTAGAAGTATATGCCCATGCGAAGGTATAAGGGGACACGCTGTGTAGTTAAGTATACATGCCGTGTATCCATGTTTTTGTAAAAATTGAATTATTTCTTTCTCTTGTTCCCTTATTAATCTTCTAATATTCATTCCTTGATAATATTTATCTAAGGTATGTGCTTGACCTTGCAGATTCATGCCACTGAGACATCCTCTAGTTGTTCGCCAGTTACAGGGCAGTGATCAAATGCTAAACATGGTTGATCAAGGACTTCCAGCAGATCCTCCAGTTGTGCCAGTCTTGGCACCATCCATCATTCCAGAGTACCTCATCCTGCCCCTTCTATGGTAGAGTTGACACGGGTCTTTCAATAGCAGCATTGTAACAACCTGAAATTTTGAATAAATCTTGTTTCCTAATTTTGTGTGTTATTTTATTTTTCATACTCAACAAAACTTTTTCATTTGATAACATGAGTATAATTAAAATGAGACTGTTGGGTTTTGACTATTATATGACCGTTAGTCAGTATGACTGTTGAAAACTGAATGTTGTGACTTTTGTCTCTAAATACAAGTGATCTTGGTTAATTAATATAGAAAGAAGATTCGATGGCCTCACCCAGTAGTCTTGGACTGATCGAAGCCCATCTAACAGAACTTGGGAAGGAGGTAGCACCACTGGGCTTTGCTCTGGACCAAACCCAAGCTGAAATTCATCGTGTGAAGCTAGAATGGAATCGACTTCACGAGAAGTTCAAACTGATAAAAATTACTACTCGTGCAATGTTGGCTGATCCGCCCTCATATTCTCTCACCTTAGCACACCTTACACTTAGGTCCTATGCTAGGGTTATAAGGGGATATGTAAGGAGACCGTAACCGCCTTGTGTAATCTTTTGTTTTAAATAAAAATTTTTATTTCTTCTTATGATGAAGTTTATGAATTTTCAAATGTCCGGATAAATATAGTATGTATATTTTTGGTGAATTTTAGAGAAAGGATGTTTTAAAAAATGTTTATGTAAATCTTAAATAATTAAAAATGTGTAATGATTTTCAAAAAATGGTCTTCTACAATTATGTTCAGTATGAAATTTAGAGTCTAATAAGATCAACTTAATTTTTGATTATGAATAGTGATTTTATGCTTATGATTAGTAATGTGACCAAATGGATTAGTAATATCACTTAAAGAAATTATTAATATAATCTAGGTACCTTGATTAACTAATGTGATTCAATAAAATAGGTAAATAACTATTTCATTAATTATTAGTCAAGTATTAGTTTTTTCAGGTTAATAGTGTTTTTTAATTAAAATTTAAATTAAAAATATTTAGAAAATTATTTTTATAAAATGGATTTCATTTTTGAACTCAAAGCATCGATATTATGTTAAGGTCATTTTTGGGGTTTTTTCTGAGAAAAATGAATTTTTAGTGAATAGTGTATTTATTTAAAAATTAAATTAAAAATATTTAGAAAATTATTTTTATAAAATGGATTTCATTTTTGAAATTAGAGCATCGATATTTGGTTAAGGTGAAATTTTGGTATTTTTCTGAGAAAGTTGAATTTTCGATGAATAGTGAAAATACAGTTTTAGGGTTTCGGTATGTTTAATGACATCATTGCTGTGTCATGATGATTCCATGAGATATTTTAAGGGTTGTCTGATCAAAGGTGATGAATTATTGTATGGGGGGACCCATGTGGCCAATACCATGGGCAAATACCATGGGCAGGCCCATGGTTTTGCCAAAACCACCAATGAGGTGTCCCTTGGCCATTAATGCCTTGTCCCCTCACTTTCCGTATAAATACCAAGCCATCCTCTCATCCATTCGACTCCCAACTCTCCCCCAACGAAGCTATGGTCTCATTACCTCCCAAGGAGTCCTTCCAAGGTTCCTCCAATCCCTCAAGGTCCCAACCTTTGAGTTTTAAGAGTTACGTTTTAAGGTAAGGGATCCAACCTCTCTCTTTCTTTTCAAATACTCTCTTTTAAGTCATTTCTTTTATGCTCCATGTTATTATGTTTGAGGATGTTATTTTATATTCCTCTTACTTCCCTTTTCATGTTCATATGATTATAGATCCTTTCTTACTCTCATCATTTCGTTTTATGAAATTTTAAGTGGCGCCGTTAGGTTGCCGAAATTTTTGTAACGAATTCTTTCACCCTTCTCATTTTGAAGTTCTATTTTATTGTCAAGTATTTCAAGTTACTTTTTATGTTGGGGTATGATCTATATATATATAATACTGATATTTTATGTTCATATTATGATAGACCCTATTTGATCTCTTCAATTGATTTTTTTGATGTTTAAGTGACGCCATTAGGCTGCTGAATTTTAAGGGGTTCTTTCACCCTTCTCGTTTTCAAGATCTATTTTCATGTCAAGTCTTTCAAGTTACTTTTTATTATGTTTGGGTATGATCTCTATATCTATCATAATGATATTTTATGTTCATATGATGAGAGACCCTATTTGATCTCGTCAATTCATTTTTTTGAAGTTTAAGTGACGCAGTTAGGCTGCCGAATTTTTAAGGGATTCGTTCACCCTTCTCATTTTCAAGTTCTATTTTATGGTCAAGTCTTTCAAGTTCCTTTTTATTATGTTGCGGTATGATCTCTATATCTATCATACTGATCATTTATTTTCATATTATGAGAGACCCTATTTGATCTCTTCAATCCATTTTTGGAAGTTTTAAGTGACGCCGTTAGGCTGCCGAATTCTCATAAGAGAAATCTTATTTTTTTGTCTTCCTTTCAAGTTCTTCATTTCATATGGTATATCATTCAAATTTAATTACCATGTTCTTAAATTATTTATATTCTGTCCCCCTACTTTTTTATGGATCATTTATGAGTGGGTGACCCATGTCCCCTCTCTTTTCAATGTTTTCTAAAACCTCGTAACATAGCCGTTATGCTGCAGATTTTTCATCTCAAAATGTCTTTCTCTTTCTCACAAATTATTTTATTTTATTAAGTGAATACTCAGAGATATTTATTTTACAGGGGTATTCACATATATACCAAAATTTTCTATTTTAAATTCTGGGATTTACATACATGAGACCCGCTTTCCCTTTCTGTGGGTTTAAAGTGACATAAAGATCATGTCTCTAAAGTAGTTTTTAAAACGATATAATTATGAAATGAAACCCATTTATTTTATGGTATATGGGTTGTTTATGAAATGATTTATGATGATATATGTGGCTCACATGATGATAAAGACAAATTTAAGGGTGCACCCTAATAGTGCTCCAATGCATTGGGTAAAGACTTAATCTCTAGCGATGACCATTTAGACTGATACCTTGGTGAATAACCTTGGTAATTTTTATTGACACCTTGGGGATGGACCTTGGTGAAACAAAAATTATTTTCTTTGTGAAATGTTTTATCCACATCTTCAATTTGTGAAATACGTTATTTTTATTATGATATGCCTCATGATTTCATTCTCATGCCTGAAAGTTCTTTTCATGACTTTATTGATGTATCTCAAGTTCTCATGTAAAATGTTTCCCTTGTTTCCCTTACTGGGCCTTTTTCTCACCCTTTCCTTTGATGTATTCTCCTAGGTTATGAGATTTCGTAATGAAATTAGGATGAATAAATGAAGAAGCCTTTCAAGTGTTTAAGAAGAATGTTTTTTTTCTCATGTAATAAGTTCCTGGTTTCCAAGACACTAAACCTTAAAGATCCTCACTTTTGTATTTTGTAATAAAAGTTAATGTTATAAAAAGGTGGGATGTTATAGTTGGTATCAAAGGATGGTTTAGTTATTTGTGGAAATTAGGATATGAAAACTTTAGGAAGAATCCTTTAGAAAAGTTTATATATAATAAATCTTCCTGGTATTTTGGTGAGTATTGAGTAAGGGGTTGCCAAGCAAATACATCCCTATCTGGATACGAGTAGGTAGAGGTGGCTCTAGCATATATGTACATAGGGATAAAACCTAAAAACACCGCTTTGAGATAGACTCAAACAGGAACTGGTACACGACAACAGGCCTTGCTGCACTCTTGGTTACGACACTCCCGGGGGATATGCTTTGGTAAATTCATAAGCTTAATATGAACCATTATTAAAGGAACAATGATAAAATAAAATAAAGATTCACATACGAATATATGATCATGGATAACCTAGATTGTAACCTAGGGGATCACAAGTTAGGGTATACTTTCCTTATACAAGTTTATCCTTCTATGCTTAAAGTTTCCTTTTAATGATTATTGGATAAGTATTCAAGCCCCTAATTGTACTTTCTTTTCTTAGTTAATGGCGGGAAATGGAAGAACATGTCCCAAAAACTAATGTGATAGCAAATGTGATGATTGCTGTATTAATATGACAGAGATGATTAGGGGATTAAAAGATGATTATTATTTTTGAAGACGTTCACTATTTTGGGGATCCTATATGATCGAGGTAAATATATTACTACAGTATTTTCTTTGAGGAGTAAAGGTTGACTTATATTTTGAAGAATTGATGAATTTAAGGTGGACTTATAGTAATCTAGGTTACTTATGGAAATGATTAACCTATATTGGGTAAAATATGTTTAGGTTAGCTACTTTTTTTATAACATGTTAGGAGTGGTTGATGTTTTTTGGAGATGAATGATGAAGTTTATTTTGGAAGACTATGTTATCAAATCCTTCTTGTATTTGGGTTTCAATATTAGTTTGGTTTATTTTGAGGAATTTTAAGGACAATTATTTATAGAATGGTCTATGATGAACTTTGGGTAGTACCGTGGATCTTTGAAGATTTAAAGTAGTTTCCCTTCCTCTAGGGTTCTTTCTTTTGTAAGAGTTGTTTTATCTTACCCTTTCTGTTTTTGGGATAATGTTTAAAGATATAAGAAATAGATAGTGAATCTTTGGTGGATTATGTTATTCTCTATAAGATGATTCTTGTGCTTTGATGAGACCAAGTAGTTTTGAATGCTCATCGTTTGGAGAAAAGATTAATTTTGGTAGAAACTTATTAAAGGATGAAACTTCACTTGAAGGTAGGTATATTTCCTTATGTTTTTATTCTATGTAGTAAATGAATTCCTCAAAATTATTAAAAGGAACGTAAAACAAAAAATTTGTTGGTTTAAGTTTCCTACTGGGTAATGAAAGACCGTTTACACACATCATAAGTTTGTGATTTTCTTGTGGTTAAATTTCTCCTAATAATGTTTTCTATCACTCTCCCTCAGAACTTGACCCTTTGTTTTTTCTTCCATATCCATGTTTTCCTACATGGAATCCTATTATGGGTTAACTCGGGTGGCCTTTGTACTTACTTTTCTTTCTTTTAAAGTAATAGTGTTACTGGATCTTTTTCTGATGTGGGGCTTTCAATGAAATTTCAAAACCCAATTTTAAAAAATTGCGAGGATGCAATTTATTAAGGGGGAAGATTGTAACGACCCAAAATTTTGAATAAATCTTGTTTCTTAATTTTGTGTGTTATTTTATTTTTCATACTCAACAAAACTATTTCATTTGATAACATGAGTATAATTAAAATGAGACTGTTGGGTTTTGACTATTATATGACCGTTAGTCAGTATGACCATTAAAAACTGAATGTTGTGACTTTTGTCTCTAAATACAAGCGATCTTTTCTAATTAATATAGAAAGAAGATTCGATGGCCTCACCCAGTAGTCTTGGACCGATCGAATCCCATCTAACAGAACTTGGGAAGGAGGTAGCACCACTGGGTTTTGCTCTAGACCAAACCCAAGCTGAACTTCATCGTGTGAAGCTAGAATGGAATCTTCTTCACGAGAAGTTCAAACTGATAGAAATTACTACTCGTGCAATGTTGGCTGAGCCGCCCTCATATTCTCTCACCTTAGCACACCTTACACTTAGGTCTTATGCTGGGGTTATAAGGGGCTATGTAAGGAGACCGTAACCGCCTTGTGTAATCCTTTGTTTTAAATAATTTTTTTTATTTCTTCTTATGATGAAGTTTATGAATTTTCAAATGTCCAGATAAATATAGTATGCATATTTTTGGTGAATTTTAGAGAAAGGATTTTTTTAAAAATGTTTATATAAACCTTAAATAATTAAAAATGTGTAATGATTTTCAAAAAATGGTCTTCTACAATTATGTTCAGTATGAAATTCAGAGTCTAATAAGATCAACTTAATTTTTGATTATGAATAGTGATTTTATGGTTAGGGTTAGTAATGTGACCAAATGGATTAGTAATATCACTTAAAGAAATTATTAATATAATCTAGGAACCTTGATTAAGTAATGTGATTCAATAAAATAGGTAAATAACAGTTTCATTAATTATTAGTCAAGTATTAGTTTTTTTGGGTGAATAGTGTTTTTTAGTTAAAAATTAAATTAAAAATATTTAGAAAATTATTTTTATAAAATGTATTTCATTTTTGAACTCAGAGCATCGATATTATGTTAAGGTCATTTTTGGGGTTTTTTCTGAGAAAAATGAATTTTCAGTGAAAAGTGTATTTATTTAAAAAATAAATTAAAAATATTTAAAAAATTATTTTTATAAAATTGAGTTCATTTTTGAAATCATAGAATCGATATTTGGTTAAGGTGAAATTTTGGGATTTTTCTGAGAAAGTTGAATTTTCGATGATTAGTGAAAATACAGTTTTAGGGTTTCAGTATGTTTAATGACATCATAGCTGTGTCATGATGATTACATGAGATATTTTAAGGGTTGGCCGACAAAAGGTGATTAATTATTGTATGGGGGGACCCATGTGGCTAATACCATGGGCAAATACCATGGACAAGCCCATGGTTTTTCCAAAACCACCAATGAGGTGTCCCTTGGCCATTAATGCCTTGTCCCCTCACTTTACCTATAAATACCAAGCTATCCTCTCATACATTCGACTCCCAACTCTCCCCCAACGAAGATCTGGTCTCATTACCTCCCAATTAGTCCTCACAAGGTGCCCCCAAGCCCTCAAGGTCCCAACCTTTGAGTTTTAAGAGTTACGTTTTAAGGTAAGGGATCCAAACTCTCTCTTTCTTTTCAAATACTCTCTTTTAAGTCATTTATTTTATGCTCCATGTTATTATGTTGGAGGATGTTATTTTATATTCCTCTTAATTCCCTTTTAATGTTCATATTATGAGAGATCCCATCTTACTCTCATCATTTCTTTTTATGAATGTTTAAGTGGCACCGTTAGGTTGCCGAAAGTTTTGTAAAGGATTCTTTCACCCTTCTCATTTTGAAGTTCTATTTTCTTGTCAAGTCTTTCAAGTTCCTTTTTTTATGTTGGGGTATGATATCTATATCTATCATACTGATATTTTATGTTCATATTATGAGATACCCTATTTTATCTCTTCAATTTATTTTTTTGACGTTTAAGTGACGCCGTTAGGCTGCCGAATTTTAAGGGGTTCTTTCACCCTTCTCGTTTTCAAGATCTATTTTCATGTCAAGTCTTTCAAGTTCCTTTTTATTATTTTGGGGTATTATATCTATATATATAATACTGATCTTTTATGTTCATATGATTATAGACCCTATTTGATCTCGTCAATTCATTTTTTTGAAGTTTAAGTGACGCCGTTAGGCTGCCGAATTTTTAAGGGATTCGTTCACCCTTCTCATTTTCAAGTTCTTTTTTCTGGTCAAGTCTTTCAAGTTCCTTTTTATTATGTTGGGGTATGATCTATATATATATAATACTGATCATTTATTTTTATATTATGAGATACCCTATTTGATCTCATCAATCCATTTTTGGAAGTTTTAAGTGACGCCGTTAGGCTACCGAATTCTCATAAGAGAAATCTTATTTTTTTGTCTTCCTTTCAAGTTCTTCATTTCATATGGTATATCATTCAAATTTCATTACCATGTTCTTAAATTCTTTATATTCTGTCCCCCTAATTTTTTATGGATCATTTATGATTAGGTGACCCATGTCCCCTCTCTTTTCAATGTTTTCTAGAACCTCGTAACATAGTCGTTATGCTGCAGAATTTTCGTCTCAAAATGTATTTCTATTTCTCACAAATTATTTTATTTTATTAAGTTAATACTCATAGATCTTTATTCTACATGGGTATTCACATATATACCAAAATGTTCTATTTTAAATTCTGGGATTTACATACATGAGACCCACTTTCCCTTTCTGTGGGTTTAAAGTGACATAAAGATCATGTCTTTAAAGCAGTTTTTAAAACGTTATAATTATGAAATGAAGCCCATTTCTTTTATGCTATATGGGTTGTTTATGAAATGATTGATGATTATATATGTGGCTCACATTATGATAAAGACAAATTTAAGGGTGCGCCCTGATAGCGCTCTAATGTATTGGGTAAAGACTTAATCTCTAGAGATGACCATTTAGACTGATACCTTGGTGAATAACTTTGGTAATTTTTATTGACACCTTGGGGATCGACCTTGGTGAAATGGAAATGATTGCCTTAGTTAAATGTTATAGCCACATATTCAAGTTGTGAAATACTTTATTTTTATTATGATATGCCTCATGATTTCATTCTCATGCCTTAAAGTTCTTTTCATGACTTTATTGATGTATCTCAAGTTCTCATGTAAAATGTTTCCCTTGTTTCCCTTACTGGGCCTTTTACTCACCCTTTCCTTTGATGTATGCTCCCAGGTTATGAGATGCAGTAATGAAATTAGGATGAACAAATGAAGATGCCTTTCAAGTGTTTAAGAAGAATGTTTTTTTCCTCATGTAATAAGTTCCTGGTTTCCAAGACACTAAACCTTAAACATCCTCAGTTTTGTATTTTTTAATAAAAGTTAATGTTATAAAAAGGCAGGATGTTATAGTTGGTATCGAAGGATGGTTTAGTTATTTGTGGAAATTAGGATATGAAAACTTTAGGAATAAGCCTATAGAAAATTTTATATATAGGAAATATTCCTGGTATTTTGGTGAGTATTGAGTAAGGGGTTGCCAAGAAAATACATCCCTGTCTGGATACGAGCATGTAGAGGTGGCTCTGGCACAGATGTACATAGGGGTAAAACCTGAAAACACTACTTTGAGATAGACTCAAACGGGAATTGGTACACAACAACGGGCCTTGCTGCACTCTTGGTTACGACACTCCCGGGGGATATGCTTTGGTAAATTCATAAGCTTAGTATGAACCATTATTAAAGGAACAATGATAAAATAAAATAAAGATTCACATAAGAATATATGATCATGGATAAACTAGATTGGAACCTAGGGGATCACACGTTATTGTATACTTTCCTTCTACAAGTTTATCCTTCTATGATTAAAGTTTCCTTTTAATGATTATTGGCTAAGTATTCAAGCCCCTAATTGTACTTTCTTTTCTTAGTTAATGGCAGGAAATGGAAGAACATGTCCCAAAAACCAATGTTATAGGAAATGTGACGATTTCCGTATTAATATGACAGAGATGATTAGGGGATTAAAAGATGATTATTATTTTGGAAGACTTTCACTATTTTGGGGACCCTATATGATCGAGGTAAATAGATTACTATGGTATTTTCTTTGAGGAGTAATGGTTGACTTATATTTTGAAGAATTGATGAATTTAAGGCGGACTTATAGTAATCTAGGTTACTTATGGAAATGATTAACCTATCTTGGGTAAAATATGTTTAGGTTAGCTACTTTTGTTATAAGATGTTAGGATTGGTTGATGTTGTTTGGAGATGAACGATGAAGTTTATTTTGGAAAACTATGTTATCAAATCCTTCTTGTATTTGGGTTTCAATCTTAGTTTGGTTTATTTTGAGGAATTTTAAGGACAGTTATTTATAAAATGGTCTATGATGAACTTTGGGTAGTACCATGGAACTTTGAAGATTTAAAGTAGTTTCCCTTCCTCTAGGGTTCTTTCTTTTGGAAGAGTTGTTTTATCTTACCCTTTCTGTTTTTGGGATAATGTTTAAAGATATAAGAAATAGATAGTGAATCTTTGGTGGATTATGTGATTCTCTATAAGATGATTCTTGTGCTTTGATGAGACCAAGTAGTTTTGAATGCTCATCATTTGGAGAAAAGATTAATTTTGGTAGAAACTTATTAAAGGATTAAACTCAACTTGAAGGTAGGTATATTTCCTTATGTTTTTATTCTATGTAGTAAACTAATTCCTCAAAATTATTAAAAGGAACGTAAAACAAAAATGTTGTTGGTTTAAGTTTCATACTGGGTAATGAAAGACCATTTACACACATCATAAGTTTGTGATTTTCTTGTGGTTAAATTTCTCCTAATCATGTTTTCTATCACTCTCCCTCAGAATTTGACCCTTTGTTTTTTTCTTCCATATCCATGTTTTCCTACATGGAATCCAATATGGGTTAACTCGGGTGGCCTTTGTAATTACTTTTCTTTATTTTAAAGTAATGGTGTTATGGACTCTTTTTCTGATGTGGGACTTTCAATGAAATTTCAAAACCCAATTTTAAAAAATTGCGAGGACGCAATTTCTTAAGGGGGGAAGATTGTAACGACCCGAAATTTTGAATAAATCTTGTTTCCTAATTTTGTGTGTTATTTTATTTTTCATACTCAACAAAACTATTTCATTTGATAACATGAGTATAATTAAAATGAGACTGTTGGGTTTTGACTATTATATGAACGTTAGTCAGTATGACCGTTGAAGACTGAATGTTGTGACTTTTGTCTCTAAATACAAGTGATCTTGGTTAATTAATATAGAAATAAGATTTGATGGCCTCACCCAGTAATCTTGGACCGATCGAAGCCCATTAAACAGAACTTGGGAAGGAGGTAGCACCACTGGGCTTTGCTCTGGGCCAAACCCAAGCTGAACTTCATCGTGTGAAGCTAGAACGGAATCGCCTTCTCGAGAAGTTCAAACTGATAGAAATTACTACTTGTACAATGTTGGCTGAGCTGCCCTCAGATTCTCTCACCTTAGAACACCTTACATTTAGGTCCTATGCTAGGGTTATAAGGGGATATGTAAGGAGACCATAACCGCCTTGTGTAATCCTTTGTTTTAAATAAAAATTTGATTTCTTCTTATGATGAAGTTTATGAATTTTCAAATGTCCAGATAAATATAGTATGCATATTTTTGGTGAATTTTAAAGAAAGGATATTTTAAAAAATATTTATGTAAACCTTAAATAATTAAAAATGTGTAATGATTTTCAAAAAATGGTCTTCTACAATCATGTTCAACACAAAATTTAGAGTCTAATAAGATCAACTTAATTTTTGATTATGAATAGTTATTTTATGCTTAGGATTAGTAATGTGACCAAATGGATTAGTAATATCACTTAAAGAAATTATTAATATAATCTAGGCACCTTGATTAAGTAATGTGATTCAATAAAATATGTAAATAACTGTTTCATTAATTATTAGTCAAGTATTAGTTTTTTCAGGTGAATAGTGTTTTTTAATTAAAAATTAAATTAAAAATATTTAGAAAATTAGTTTTATAAAATGGATTTCATTTTTGAACTCAGAGCATCGATATTATGTTAAGGTCATTTTTGGGGTTTTTTCTGAGAAAAATGAATTTTCAGTGAATAGTGTATTTATTTAAAAACTAAATTAAAAATATTTAGAGAATTATTTTTATAAAATGGGGTTCATTTTTGAAATTAGAGCATTGATATTTGGTTAAGGTGAAATTTTGGGATTTTTCTGAGAAAGTTGAATTTTCGATGAATAGTTAAAATACAATTTTAGGGTTTCAGTATGTTTAATGACATCATAGCCGTGTCATGATGATGCCATGAGATATTTTAAGGGTTGGCCAACCAAAGGTGATGAATTATTGTATGGGAGGACCCATGTGGCCAATACCATGAGCAAATACCATGGGCAAGCCCATGGTTTTTCCAAAACTACCAATGAGGTGTCCCTTGGCCATTAATGCCTTGTCCCCTCACTTTCCCTATAAATACCAAGACATACTCTCATCCATTCGACTCCCAACACTCCCCCAACGAATCTATGGTCTCATTACCTCCCAAGGAGTCCTCCCAAGGTTCCCCCAAGCCCTCAAGGTTCCAACCTTTGAGTTTTAAGAGTTACATTTTAAGGTAAGAGATCCAAACTCTCTCTTTCTTTTCAAATACTCTCTTTTAAGTCATTTATTTTATACTCCATGTTCTTATATTGGAGGATGTTATTTTATATTCCTCTTACTGAAATTTTCATGTTCATATGATGAGTGATCCCCTCTTACTCTCATCATTTCGTTTTATGAATGTTTAAGTGGCGCCGTTAGGTTGCCGAAATTTTTGTAACAGATTCTTTCACCCTTCTCATTTTGAAGTTCTATTTTCTTATCAAGTCTTTCAAATTCCTTTTTATGTTGGGGTATGATATATATATCTATCATACTTATCTTTTATTTTCATATAATGAGAGACCCTATTTGATCTCTTCAATTTATTTTTTTGATGTTTAAGTGATGCCGTTAGGCTGCCGAATTTTAAGGGGTTCTTTCACCCTTCTTATTTTCAAGATCTATTTTCATGTCAAGTCTTTAAAGTTCCTTTTTATTATGTTGGGGTATGATATCTATATCTATAATACTGATCTTTTATGTTCATATGATGAGAGACCCTATTTGATCTCGTCAATTCATTTTTTTGAAGTTTAAGTGACGTCGTTAGGCTGCCGAATTTTTAAGGGATTCGTTCACCTTTCTCATTTTCAAGTTCTATTTTCTGGTCAAGTCTTTCAAGTTCCTTTTTATTATGTTGTGGTATGATCTCTATATCTATCATACTGATAATTTTTTTTCATATGATGATATACCCTATTTTATCTTGTCAATCCATTTTTGGAAGTTTTAAGTGACGCCGTTTGGCTGCCGAATTCTCATAAGAGAAATCTTATTTTTTGTCTTCCTTTCAAGTTCTTCATTTCATATGTTTTATCATTAAAATTTCATTACCATGTTCTTAAATTCTTTATATTCTGTATCCATACTTTTTTATGGATCATTTATGAGTGGGTGACCCATGTCCCCTCTCTTTTCAATGTTTTCTAAAACCTCAAAACATAGCCGTTATGCTGCAGAATTTTCGTCTCAAAATGTCTTTCTATTTCTCACAAATTATTTTATTTTATTAAGTGAATACTCAGATATCTTTATTCTATAGGGGTATTCAAATATATACCAAAATGTTCTATTTTAAATTCTGGGATTTACATACATGATACCCACTTTCCCTTTCTATGGGTTTAAAGTGACATAAAGATCATGTCTTTAAAGCTGTTTTTAAAACGTTATAATGATGAAATGACACCTATTTCTTTTATTCTATATGGGTTGTTTATGAAATGATTGATTATGATATATGTGGCTCACATTATGATAAAGACAAATTTAAGGGTGCGCCCTGATAGCGCTCCAATTCATTGGGTAAAGACTTAATCTCTAGAGATGACCATTTAGACTGATACCTTGGTGAATAACCTTGGTAATTTTTATTGACACCTTGGGGATATACCATGGTGAAACGGAAATGATTGTCTTTGTTAAATGTTGTAGCCACATCTTCAAGTTGAGAAATACGTTATTTTTATTATGATATTCCTCATGATTTTATTCTCAATCCTTAAAGTTCTTTTCATGAATTTATTGATGTATCTCAAGTTCTCATGTAAAATGTTTCCCTTGTTTCCCTTACTGGGCCTTTTGCTCACCCTTTCCTTTGATGTATGCTTCCAGATTATGAGATTCCTTAATTAACTTAGGATGAACAAATTAATAAGCTTTTCAGGTGTTTAAGAATAATGTTTTTTTCCCTCGTGTAATAAGTTCCTAGTTTCCAAGACACTAAACCTTAAAGATCCTCAGTTTTGTATTTTGTAATAAAAGTTAATGTTATAAAAAGGCGGGATGTTATAAGCATCCTCCCACTTTCACCGAGGAAGGAGGAACTCAGGCTTTAAGTCATGGTTAGAATCCATCCTTTCTATCTTTGATCACCTAGAGATTCCTCCAGAGAGGAGGGTAAATCTTGCTACATATATTCTTCAGGATTCCGCTAAGATATGGTGGGATGTGATCTCACAGGCGGGATGCTAGTAGGTTGTGTCTTGAGATGAATTATAGCATGCCTTCTATGACTACTTTTACCTAGAGAATTTGAGTCCCGATTGAGCCTGAGAGTTCATGAGTATGGAGCAGGGTACTCAATCTGTTATAGAGTATTCTTCTTGCTTCATAGAGCTGCAACACTTAATGCCTATTCCAGGAGGTGATGAGTTATTCCTGGAAAGGAAGTTAGAGGATGGTCTCAGGAACAACATCTGATCATAGGTGAACATCTTCAGGATGACTTCCACCACTTCTATCATAAACTAGGTGCTGATCACAGAGTACAATTTGAGAGATTCTGGAGTTGTGAGCCAGGGCGGATCGACATCTCGAGTTAGTGTCCCTCCTACTGATAGCAGGAAGCGCCGTAGGGGGTCTTCACGCGGTGATCCAAGGAGGCAAGATACTTCTTCTGGTATCCAGATGGTGTGCTACCAGTGTGGGAAGAGCAAGCATATGAGGCCACATTGCCCAAGAGACCTAGTGGAGTGCCAATATTGCGGAATGATGGGTCATCTTCAGCATTTCTATCAGTCTTTCCCACCATCAGTTGGTGAAAAGGATTTTTATATGACTCCTCGTATAGGAGAAGCACCACCGGTTTCTCACCAGTCTAGGAACTGGAGTTCTTCTGGCCGTTCAGGCTGAGGTGGAGGTCATGGTCGTGGTAGTTAGTTGCCGGGTTTTCAGTGACAACTGGGTGGGTCAGCTCAGAATGGTCAGGTAGGGTCATAGGACCGAATTGCAGGTCAAACTTTTTCTATGGAGAAAACCCAGCAAGAGCAGGATCTCAGACCCTCTACAGTTTGAGGTATGATCCTTGTTGCCTTAGTTTTAGCTTCCGATCTTTTTGATATTGGGGATTCCCATAGCTTTATATCTGTTGCTGTTGTGGAGAGCCTTAGGATTTGTATCTTTTCTTCTGCTGATATCTTGATGCTAGAACCTCCGTTGGGGACTATAATGGATAGTGTACATCAGTGTAAGGAGTTCCCTCTAGAGGTTGGTGGGTGTCACTTATTATGGGACCTTTATGTCCTAGAGATGACATGCTATGATGTCATTCTCAGAATGGACTAGCTAGTTCCCTTCCAGGATATTGTCGATTACTATCATTGTAGGGTGAGTTTCACATCACCAGAGGGTGGATCATTTCTTTATAAGGGCGAGTGGGACGTCCAAGTGAGCATAGCGAGACCCAAGCATCATGGGTTGGGAGGAGTTACAAACCAGATTGCTATTCTTTATCTGGATGACCAGGGTACTTCACAGATGGACTTTCCTCCAGTGGTGGGTCGCTTCAGGGATGTCTTTTCTAGAGGAATTTTCAGGTTTTCCTCCAGAGAGTGAGGTAGAATTTTCTACTGAGCTCATGCCAAGAGTGGCACTAATGTCCATTCCTCCTTATATTATGGATACACCAGAGTTTTAGGAGCTCAAGAAGTAGTTGGAGGAGTTGCAGGTGAAGGGTTTCATCTGACCTAGTACTTCTCCTTGGGGTTCGCCTATCCTGTTTGTGAAGAAGGCAGATGGTACTCTTAGGCTTTGTGTGGATTATTGAAAGTTGAACCAGTTGAAGGCCAAGAACCGATATCCCTTACCGAGGATTGATGATCTCTTTGATCATATTTGAGGAGTCCGGGTGTTCTCAAAGATTGACTTGAGATCTGATTATCATTAGTTGCATGTTAGACCATCAGATTTACCTCTTACAGCCTTTTAGAGTAGGTATGGTCTATACAAGTATGTAGTTATGCCGTTCGGTCTCATGAATGCACCTGTAGTTTTCATGGAACTGATGAACCGAGTGTTCCATCCGTATTTGGATTCTTTTTTGGTAGTCTTTGTGGACGATATCTTGGTGTACTCTCACACTTGACACGACCATGCCACACATCTTGAGATCGTTTTGGGTACATTGAGAGAGAATTTGTTATATGCTAAGATCTCAAAATTACACTTTTTTATGGACCAAATTCACTTCTTGGGTCATTTTATCTCAAAGACAAGAATATCAATAGACCCAGAGAAAGTGAGAGCAGTAGTTTACTGGGAGTATCCGAAGAACATCTTTGAGGTATGAAGTATTCTAGGGCTGGATGGATAATACATGCGTTTCATATAGTACTTTTCATGCTTAGTAGCACCACTGACAGGCTTTACTAAGAAGGGTGTCAAGTACTTGTGGATAGATTCTTGTGAGTCAGCCTTTCAGGAGCTGAAATGGAGGTTGACTTCAGCACCAATACTAGTATTTCCCGAGCCATTTAAGAGCTATAATGTTTATTGCAATGCTTCAGGTATCTATCTGGGAGCGGTTCTTATGCAAGGAGAAGAGTCGTTGCATATGGGTCTCTTCAGCTGAGGCCACATGAGAGGAATTTCCTGAAGCACGATCTCAAATTGGCTGCAGTTGTTCATGCTTTGCGTTGTTGGAGACACTACCTGTTGGGAGAGCATTTTGTGGTTTTCACCAACCACAAAAGTCTCAAGTATATCTTCACCTAGCATGACCTGAATTTGAGATAGCGAAGGTGTGTTGAATACCTTCAGTCATTTGACCTTGATCTTGCCTATGCGCCTGGGAAAGCAATGTAGTGGCTGATGCACTGAGCAGGAGGACTCAGATACAGGTAGTTCAGGAGGCCAACTGTGAGTAGCAGCTTATGGCTATATTCTTTGAGATGCATTTGGAGGTTCATGACAGATAGGGGAAAAAATTTCTTTATTCTATAGCTGTTACCTATACTCTTCTTTACCGAGTGAAAATGAGGCAGCTATCAAATTCAGAAGGCCTAGTCTTACGAGAAAGCATGTCAGGAGATGACCCTATTCCTGGATGGACCATAGGTGAGGATTAGATCTTGCATTTTCATGGGCACGTATGGGTGAAAAAAGACATACATGAGGAGCTGATGTGAGAATTTCATTCCTTAGTTTGGAAAGTTCATCCTGGTGTCATGAAGATGTATCATGATCTACACTCTAAGTATTGGTGTCCAGGTATGAAGAAAGATGTTGTTGGGTTCATCATGAGGTGTTCCACCTATCAGTAGGTAAAGGAAGAGAATCAACGACTAGTAGGGATTTTGAAGTAGTTACCCATTCCCAATTGTAAATGGAATGATGTTGTGATGGATTTCTTAACAGGTTTATCGAGGTCACCCCGAGAGAATGATGCAGTTTGGGTTATCATTGACAAACTCATGAAGGTTTCTCACTTCTTTTTGATCAAGGAAACCTTTAGTGTTGATGAGCTGGGAAGGTTGTACATCCGAGAGATTATACATTTATATGTGGTTCCACACTCCATTGTATCAGATAGGGACTCACGTTTTATTTCTCGGGTCTGGCAGGGGCTACAGAAGGCCTTTGGCACACAGGTACTTTTGAGTACAACTTACCATCCCCAGACAGATAGCCAGTCTGAGCATACAATTCAGGTGCTTGAGGATGTTCTTCGAGCATGAATCCTGGATTTTAGTTGTTCTTGGGAGAAGCACATACCTCTTGTGAAGTTTTCCTACAATAATAGTTTTCAATAAACTATTCATATGGAACCTTTTGAGGCTTTGTAAGGTAGGCCATGCCGATCACCCTTATGTTGGATGGAGGTAGGAGAGAAAACTATGCTGAAACCTCATCTTGTCCAGGAGACCACATAGAAGATAAAGTTGATTTAGAAGAGGATGGATACTTCACAGTCATGACATAAGTCTTATGCTGATTGTCGGAGATGACCTCTGGAGTTTGAGGGTGGAGACCAAGTTTTCCTACGTGTCACACCGAGGTTGGGGCACAAGAGGATTAGGAGACAGGGCAAGCTTTCACCAAGGTACGTCAGGCCATTTGAGGTTTTGGAGAGAGTCATTCCGGTTGCCTATCAGCTGCAGTTACCTAAGAGGTATCTGGATATGAACAATGTATTTCACATTTCTCAGCTTTGACGTTACTTCTCAGACCTGTCTCATGTTCTTCAACCTGAAGAGGTTGAGTTGGAGGTGGACGCCTCGTTTGAGGAGCATCCAATATGGATTGCTGATTGAAGTGATAAGGTTATCCATGGCTGGTATATTCCTCTAGTATGAGTGCTATGGCAGCATGGGTGAGTACAAGACGAGACCTGGGAGAGGGAGGCCGATGTACGATCGCAGTGGCCGGAGCTGTTCGAGGTTTCTTCTTCTATGCTGCCTCGCTAGGAAAATTCAGGGAAGAATTTCTTTAAGGGGGGAAGTTTGTAAGAACCCAGATCTTTTTTTCAGGTATGTTTTCCCTTTTCTAGTGTTTTTGAGGAAAATAGGAGTTTCTGGAAAGTTTTGAAGTACACACCATGTACTTTATGAGTACACGCCGTGTACTCGGTTACCGCGGGTAGCTAGGAACTGGTCGTGTAATATCCATGCACACGGCCGTGTGTGGTGACCTGGAGACCACCTAATACGGGGGAAGGTAAAGTAAAGTACACACCGTGTACTTTTAAAGTATAGGTCATGTACTTTTTTTCATTAAACGTACTGAGGTCGCGTCTGAAGGACATAACCGTCTCTTTCTAGGTCTGGTTCGTTCGAGAGAAAACGTACGGACTTGATTTTCTCCAAGCCCCCAATCGAGCATCTGTTCTCCAAATAGACCACCACTGATTGCATTGGGATCGTCTCAGTAAGCTCTTCCTTCTCCTAGAGATTCATTTCCTGATTTTTCCTCTTTCTCAAGTTATCTTCGGTTGAGAATTTTTAGCGTTTTTGTAGATCTATGGTGTTCTTGGGAGATTCAAGGCTTGGGATTCACATATAATGATCCTGCAACACCAAGGTAGGTGGTTTGTGAATTTTTGTAGAAAGTCTTTGAGTTATATGTGCAAAATTTCCCAATACCCTTGAATGGTGTATTGCATGTTTACTATTTTAGCCCTGTTAATTGCCTGTTATACTTGTATGCTGGAATAGAGGTTAATTGAATGTGAATAGGGTAAATTGTTATGCTTTGGAAGTGTTTTCCCATGCATGTTTTGTTTATGACCATTTGGTCTTTCTTAGCCTATTAGACTGCCTTGTTTGTTTCCCATGTATAGTATTATAGGATGGATGGTTTATTATCTGGCATGCTGTTAAACTATAGACTGGTTAGCCAAGTAGTTCTTGAGGTTTACTTTGGACGCTTCGCATTGCTATGCTTTTTTGACTTACACAGGTCCGTGGGAACCTGGTGTAGTGAACCATAGGGAGAATAGACGTAAGGGCTTCTCCAGAGTGTCTGTTATTATTGTTACTATGCGAGACCATAGGGGGAATTGACATAAGTGATTCCTCAGAGTGTCTGTAGTTCCTCGACGCAGGTCACAAGGGGAATGTGACGTAAGTGCTTCCTTAGTGTGACTTTTAGTTACTGATACGAGACTATATGGTGAATTAGCGGCGAGTGCTTCCCCAGAGAGTCTATACTAAAGCTAAACCAGAGGGGTTAGACTGTGTGTACTTCCTAGAGGGTTGCTTGTGTTTTCTAGGTAGGACCAGAGGGGATTAGGTTGTGAGTACATCCCAGAGGGTTACCTATTTGTGATTATCTGTTTACTTGCTATGTGGAACTGAATTCTTTGAAACTTTGGAATTGTTTACTTTTGAGTACTTCCTGGTTTATTGCTTCTTTCTTGCTTATTTCCTACCATATGTATTCACTGACTATTAGGCACAGATCTCGTGGTTGTTGACTACTAGGATTTAGTCTCACACCCTATTTGGGTCATGATTTTGGGCCCAAACAGATTATATTATTGCAAGTATAGATAAGGGAAAGTGCCCCTCTACTTCAGGTACTTGACTACTTTGAAGATGGAGAGCATGTGACCAAGCTTTGGCTTGCGATGCTGTGGATCTATTTACTGTTTTTATTGTACTTTGATTTAGTACTGTATTTTAGCATTGTGACGAGTTTTTCTTCTTTCCTAGACATATGTATCATGCATCATTATATATGTGCTCCAGCTGCTTATTACTTTCAATGTTCCGCTATTTCTTTTTGTATGGTAATATTACTGCTTCCGCTATTGGATATTTGTTTTACTTCTGTTGTGTTACTCTTCCAATGAGGGAATAGTTTCCCCACTATCACACCTAAGGCCCTCACTGCTAGTCGGTAGCCTCTGGCATTTGGGAAAATGTGCTTGAGGCCATATGACCAACCGGTTACGGGGTGCCTCTGGGTGGATTCCAAAATTGGGACGTTAAAAATTACCATGATATGGGTTCTAATTTGTAAATGAAATAATAAAGCTTCGTTGTGGTGAGACAGTAACCGAATCTCACGGTGAGACAGTAACTGGACTTCATGGTGAGACCGTAACTAGCTTTCACGTAATAGGCATTCACCAGTGAGACCGTAAAAGTGTGATTTCTAAACTGTGCGACTGTATTGTTTGAGACAATTAGTGCTATACAGTAATTGAGATATAATAATTGTTGAAACCGTAAACCTGAAATAGTAACTCTTAAGATAATAAGACTATAGAACTGTTATAGTTAAATCGTAATCTCAGGATAGTGACTTGTGAAACTGTAAACTATAAGACAGTAAGATGTGAAACAGTAATATTACTACTTACGGTTTATCTTACCCAATTCATGTATGATGTAGTCTATTTTTTCATAATTTAATATTTTGGTGAATATATCAATGAGATGATATTCAATACTAATTAATTCCAAAGTGATATCACCTTTTTGATAATGATCTCTAAAAAAGTGATGTCTTACATCAATATGTTTTGTCCTAGAGTGTGAAACAGGATTTTTTGAGATGATAATAACACTTGTGTTGTGGCAATTTATAGGTACATGCCTAAATTTATATCCATAATCTAGTAATGTGTGTTTCATCCACAAAATTTGTGCACAAAATCTACCAACATCTATGTATTAAACTTCTACAGTAGATAATGCAATAGAGTTTTGTTTCTTACTACACCATGATACTAGTGACTTGGATAAAAAGTGATGTGTTCCAGAGGTGCTTTTTCTATCTAACTTACAACCACCGAAGTTATCATCAGAATAACTCACTAATTCAAATTATTTTCCAATGGGATAAAACAGTCCTAAGTTGGGTGTATGCTTGAGGTATTTGAAAATTCTCTTAACAAAATTTAAATTAGATTCCTTAGGATTTTATTGAAAATGAGAACACATACATACACTAAACATAATGTCAGGTTGGCTAGTGGTTAAGTAGAGTAAGCTTCCAATAATTCCTCTGTAAGTTGTTTGATCAACAGATTTCCATCTTCCTTAAGATCCAACTTACAAGTAGTACTCATTGGAGTATCACTAATTTTAGTTCTATCCAAACAAAAATGTTTTAGAAGATCTCTAGTATATTTTCTTTGATTTAAAATAATACCATCATCATTTTAAAAGATTTGAAATCCAAGAAAGAATTTAAGTTCACCCATTAAACTCATTTCAAATTCATTTTGCATCATTTTCGAAAAATTAATACATAAAGAATTTTTTGAAGATCCAAAGATAATGTCATCTACATAAATTTTAACTAATAAAACATCATTGGAAATTCGTTTTATAAAATGGTAGTATCAACTATTCCTTTTGTAAAACCTTTGTAAATAAGAAAAGTACTCAGTCTATCATACCAAGCTCTCGGAGCTTGCTTTAAACCATATAAATCTTTTGATAACTTAAAAATATGATTTGGAAAATGAGGATTTGTAAAACCAGGGTGTTTCTCAACAAAGACATCCTCAACTATATACCCATTTAGAAATGCACTCTTAACATCCATTTGATATAGTTTGAAATTTATATGTGCAACATAAGCAAGCAGAATTATGATGGATTCAAATCTAGATACTAGTGAAAAAGACTCTTCATAGTCAATTCCCTCTTCTTGACTGTAGTCTTGTGCAACCAATCTAGCCTTGTTTCTAATTATATTACCATCTTCATCTACTTTATTTCTAAACACCCACTTAGTGACTATGGTGAATGTGTCTTTGGGTCTGTCAACAAGTTTCCAAACTTTGTTCCTTTCAAACTGATTAAGTTCTTCTTGCATAGATGTCACCAAAAATTCATCATTGATATCATCATTAATGTTTTTAGGTTCAAGTTGTGACAATAATACTTGATGTTAAACCTGATTTCTAAGAGAATCTCTAGTTTGATTTCCTTTATCTAATTCTCCTACAACAACATCTAAAGGATGGTTCTTAAGAGTTCTAACAGCTCTAGAAAAGAGACTTGTGATTTTAGGTTCATTAATAGGTTCAGGCTCATTGTGACTTGAGTATAAAGAATTTATAGAACTGGAAGTTTTCACAGATTCCTTCACAGGATGGTTAGAGGATTTTGAATTAATTTCCAAATTTGATACATCATCCTCCAGGTTCTCTAGAGTGGTTTTAGGCTCATGTTGATCTATTTAATCAAATTTAACATGGAAAGATTCTTCCACACATTTAGTTATTTTATTAAATACTCTATATGATTTACTTGAGATTGAATATCCTAAAAATATTCCTTCATCACTCTTAGATGCAAATTTTTCAAGATTGTTCTTAGTATTAAGAATATAGACTTTTCAACCAAAAACTTTGAAGTAGCTAAATCTGGGTTTTCTATTATTCCATAAATCACATGGAGTTATTTTAAGAATAGGTCTAATCAACACTCTATTGATTATATATCATTCTGTATTTACAGATTCAGCCCAAAAATAAATAGGTAGGTCATACTCACTAAGCATGGTTCTAGAAATCTCTTACAGGGTTCTATTTCTTCTTTCTATAACTCCATTTTGTTGAGGTGTTCTAGGGGAAGATAAATTATGACTATATCCATTTTGTGATAAAAATGATTCAAAATCTTGATTTTCAAACTCATGACCATGATCACTTCTTAAGGATTTAATTATAAGTCCACTAATATTTTCTATAGTTTTGGCATATTTGGTAAAATGAGAGAAGGTTCACTTTTGTGAGAAAAAAAGAAAGTCCAAGTGTATCTAGAAAAGTCATCTACAAGAACATAGACATAGTGCTTCCCATTTAAGATAGAAACTCTAGATGGACTAAACAAATCCATGTGAACCAGTTTGAGAGGTTAAGAAGTTGACACTTCTTTCTTTGATTTGAAGGAAATTTTGTGTTGCTTTCCCTTTTGACAAGGATTACACACTTTATCATTTGGAAACTCAAGTTTGGGTAGGTCTTTGACTAAGACTTTTCTAGTTAGCTTTATAAGAGAGTGAATATTACAATGTCCCAGTCTCCTATGCCAAATCCAATACACTTTATGAAATACACTTAAGCATGAATCATTTTGAGAAACCAAAGAATCTAAGTTAACGGAGTATACATTTTCATTTCTTAATGCATAGAACACTAATTCATTTTTAGAATTAAAAACATTGCAAGCATCATTTTCAAATTTAACATGAAATCCATCATCACATAGTTGTGAGATACTAAGTAGATTATATTTCAGTCCATCAACAAAAAGTACTTTGGAAATTAGAACTGAGTTTGAGTTACCAATTTGGCCAAGGCCAATAATATTTCCTTTGGCATTGTCACCAAAGGTGACATGTCCTCCATCAATTTTTATTAAATTCTTAAAACATGAGTATTCTCCTGTCATGTGTCTTGAACACCCACTATCCAAATACCATAATCTTTTACAGGATCTCTTTAAGAAACTTTCTTACAATATAGTCAAATAAAAACAGATTTTGGTACCCATATTTGTTTGGGTCCAGTAATATTAGCGAATAGTACTTTAGGAAACTATATATGCCTCATAGGTTTCCTATACGCATTATGTAAAGTACTAGAAAAATAAACTCTATTTGGTCCAGAGAATCTTGAAACAGTAGAGAGTGTATCATAACTTGAACTAGTTGAATTGTTTCCAGAACTGGGAGTAAAGCTGTATGTCGTAGACTTAGAAACAAAGTTAGTTATTCCAAAATTTCTTTTACCAGGTTGATAACCACTGCCATTAGTATATTTAGGGGAAATCTGTTTATCTAGAATTTGTACCAAAGTATCTTTACCATTAGTAAAACTTTCAAGATCCTTCTTCAATTGCTCATTAGATAGTTTTAATTCATTGTTCTACTTGAGCAGTTGAGCATTTTTCTCTTTTTCAGTTGTAAGTTTAGGTTTAACAATTGAGGTAAGAGCATGTTTTTTCTTCAAATATTTATATTTATCTTTTAGTTCATTTCATGTTTCTTCAAGAATATTATAGTATTCAAACATTTATTTATTAGAAATATTTTTAGAGTCACTCTCATCTCTAGAATAGTATGAATTGTGTACAGGAGATTTCAGGGTTACCTCAGATGTATTTGTCATTAAACACATATTGGCTTTGTTAGCCTATTCATCATGTGATGATTCCAAGTCAATTGAATTTTCCTTAGAATCACTCCATGTTTCTTTCATTTCCTTTTTATACTTTCTATCTTCGTCCTCATATTTCTTTTTATACTTGATCTTTGGATAATTAGCCTTGATATGTCTCTTTCTCTTACATTCATAGCAGGAAATCTCATCAGACTTGTCACTTATTTTACAATCCTTCTTTAAACTTCCTTTTTGATCATATCTTCCTTTAAAGTTAGGATTTCTAAAAAAGTTCTTCTTCTTGTAAAATCTATTAAATCTTCTAGATAATTGAGCCATCTCCTCATCACTATCCGGTGATGATTGTTCAATGATGGAACTTTCTTTAGAATCTTCCAAATTCCCTTTCTCTTTGTGTTTAGAGGTGGTGGTTTTGAATGCAATGGATTTTCTTTTGAGTCCATTCTCCTCTTCCTTGTTGACTTTCAGCTCCTTTTCATACATCATCAGTTTCCCAATGAGTTCTTTTACAGGTAGCTTGCTGATATCACATGACTCTCTAATAGAGATAGAGATTCCTCTCCATCTGTTAGGTAGGCATCTAAGAATTATCATGATCTATTCTTTAGCAGCGACTTCTCTTCCAAGAGAAATCATTGTGTTGACAATTTTATTGAACCTGAGATACATGTTAGAAATAGGCTCATCAGGTTTCATTTTAAAGTTATCATATTTAATAGAATAAGTATTAAGTCTTACTTCTTCCACACTAGAAGTTCCTTCATGTGAAACAGAGAAGGTATACCAAATTTCATGGGTAGTTTTACATGCCAAAATTCTATTAAATTTATCATCTCCTAAAGAACAATATAAAGCATTCATAGCTTTGAAATTGTTATTATACTATGTCTTGGTAAGGTCATCCCAAGTGATTCTATTAGTAGCAGGAATCTTATATTCATCTATAATGGAAGACCAAATTTCAAAACCCATACTTTCTAAATGCATTTTCATTTTAATTTTCCATTGAGAATAATTGGTTCCATTAAATAATAGCGGTCTGTTTGTTGCATCACCTTCCAATCTATTATCCATAATAAGTAAATACTTTGAATGAGCTAAAAATTTAGAATTAACAGAAATTTACAGATCTTTTAAAGTACAACTACAATCACAATTGAGTAGGGTCAAAAATAGAGTCTTAATAAACAATCTTTGATACCAAATGTTGGTTTGAGTAGAGTACTCAAGAGGGGGGGGGGGTGAATTGAGTATCTATAAAAATTTATTTTTAAAAATTGTTCTTAAAAAGGTTCAACAATAAATTTAAATACAGCCCAGTTAATCAAAGTAATACGGTTATGAAAGTTTTACTATTTAAATAACTACTCAAAAGATTTATTAATTATCAGTAATCTTAATATTAATTATTAACATTTCTTTTGAAGCTATTATAACAAGGAAAAACAATTATAACTTCTTTCCAAGATTAAATATCAAAGTGAATCTAGTGATTTCTGAATTATACAGTAAAACAGAGAAAAACTAAATTAAGTAACACAGTGGATATAAAACAAGTGGTTCAGTCTTAAGTCAAGACCTAATCCACCCCACTTGGTGATCACCTTCCACCAAGCAGTTTGTATTAATAAACATGATCCACACCCTGGATTGGGGTTAACAATAGTACACATGACTATACAAGTCACAAGACCTCTTCCAAAGTTCTTTATGGGTATAAAATACCAAGTCACACATGGAACTCTTCCACACTTATCTGTGGGAATAAATAAGTGTAAAAAGATGTTTCAGAAAGGATATCTTGTATCATTCAGTTTAATGCAGGAGACAGTGTGTGTTTTTATACAGATACACACATACTACTCAAAATCTAAAAACAGTACATAATAGAGCAGAAATATTGAGATAAGGTTAGAAGTGCTATGAGTATTAGTCTATGAAACTCTAGACTTCTAGGATGAAGCAGATGGAGGAATAGAGTCCTCGCATGGAAAATAGAGTATCACAAGTCAACTAGATCTGGCTCGTGTTCTTCATGGAGTTGATATTGTAGAAATGCTCTTGACTCTGGGATTCGAGTATGCTTCGTGTGTTCTTCAATAGTGTCAAGTTGTATGTGTCAGTTCTCTTTTCAAGAATTCTCTAAGTGTTTTCTTCGTTATCGTGCTCACCCTCGTTCTCATTTTCTTTCTGGGCCGCACTTCTCTTTTATTCTTGGAGTGCATGTGTTGGAGTCGATAAGATGCATGTATTCTGAACCTCGTACCTCGTACTATCAGGTGACATATATTCAAAGAAACATTAATTATGTCAGTGAATTTAAAAACTTCAAATATGTCCATTAGAGATTAAATTGAAAAATGAAAAAACTGATTGAGAAATAGTGTCACAGTCTGTCTGAAAATGGTGTCTCCATGAAAAGGTGGCTTTTTGAAACAATGTCTCCTTCTTCTCCTTTGAGCGATGAAACAATAATGATAGCACAATTATATAGGGATTAGGAACCGGTAGCACAAATGCGATGTTTGATCACAATGTTTGGTTACGATGTCTGGATAGTCACAGTGTTTGAATGGTCATGGTGTCTGGATGGTCACAATGTCTGGATGGTCATAGTGTCTGGATGGTCACGGTGTCTAGATGGTCACAATGTCTCCTTCTTCGCCTTTGAGCGATGAGACAGTCATGATAGCACAATTATATAGGGATCAGGAATTGGTATCACAGATGTGGGTTTTGATCACAGTGTCTAGTTATGATGTCTGTATGGTCACAATGTTTGAATGGTCATGGTGTCTGGATGGTCATAGTGTCTAGATGGTCACAGTGTCTGGATGATCATAGTGTCTAGATGGTCATAGTTTCTGAATGGTCATGGTGTCTGGATGGTCACAGTGTCTGGATGGTCATGGTGTCTGATTCACGATGTCTGGTCACGATTTCTGGATGGTCACAGTGTCTCAGACTTAGCCAAATATCTATATTCAGACTTAAACAGAAATATTCATAGAATGGATTAGACTTAATAATTCATCAAATAAATCATTATAAAATAAATTAAAGATAGAATACAATAATCAAACATAATTTATAGCAACTAATATCTTGGATAGGTTTATTTAAAGCATAAAGATACTAGTCATCTGTACACATGATTTGAGACAAATTACACAAGATTAAAAAGTTTTACAGAATGAATAGGATTTGTGATCATTAAAACATTATTAACACATGAGGAGTCCAACAACATTGATTAATAACTCCATCACTGTAAGGAAAAAATCATTCTTTAGGTAGTGGTGGCTGAGGTCTCGAAAGTCAATACAAACTATGATCTGACCATTCTTCTTCCTGATCATGATGATGTTATCTATCCATCTAGGGTACTGGAATTCCTTTATGAAGTTCTATTTGATAATCATATCAACCTCTTCCATGACCATAACACCGTGATAGGGGTGCATATTTTAGAGAGTATTGTTGAACCCATGGAGACTCACTGGAAGACCAAGATGGTGGAAGGTGACTTGAGGATCCAGCCCTAGAATATCATCATAACTCTAACTAAAGACATCATGGTGATGCTTTAGGAAGGACACATACTAATTATTTTTATATGGAGACATGGATTCACTAATTAACATTGGACTTTAGTCTTCCTCAGTACCAAGGTTCACCTAAATCAACTCATCAATGGTGGTGGATAAACCCTCTTCAAATGTATGAGGATCATCTTCCAAATCCTATTCATCGTATGAGGTAGGGGAGTTAGTGGGAGGAGGTTGCTATTCTAGGCCTATTGACCTAGGGAAAGCACTGGTGACTTCTTGGGAGGATGTGGAATCCTCACCGAGGGGTTCCTGCTCTGATGAAACTACGGTTACAGATACTTTCAATCCAATTTAATTCAGACTTCGACTACAGGGTCAATTCCTGATTTCAAAGAAGTAGAGGCAAGTATTATTCCCTTGATTGAACCCTTCTTTGCATAATATGTGGGAATAACATGAAATAGTGTCCATAGGGTGAACGTCTTGTTAACTTTGGAGAGTAGGGGCTTCTGGTATCACCTGAGCTTATCCTGTGTAAGATTATCAGGTAAACTACAAAAATTCTTTTTTCTTAGGGACACCGAAACCCTTTTTCATGGAGACAATGAAGCAAATTCCTAGGTCCGATGTTGTGGCCTCCAGTGGATGAATCAGGAGGACAAAATATCATCCAATTATGCTTATAGATAAGCTATGGTGGTTGTCATCTCATTAGTGTGATCAAACCTGTTGGCTTGAACATACTTTCCCTATTTATTTTAGTAGACGATATCCATATAGCGGGCTTCACAGGAGTTGAAGGGAGACACATCACCCTGGATTACCCCTACTCAACCATTGAGGGTGTACTTGAGGCACTGGTGATATGAGGAGGGGACTGTCACATGAAAATGAATCCAGGGAATACCCAATAGCATGTTATAGGATGTATCCTATGAGAATACCATGAATTCAGTGGTTGATATCTATCCTCCAAACCAGGTCTTCAACTGAATCCTACCACACAGTTTCTTCTCTATTCTATCACAACCCTGAATTGTTTGGTCAGAGGGAGTCATATATGCTTTGGTCAATTCCATCCTATGGAGAATCTAGGTTAGGATGAGGTTGATCCCAGAACCCGTGTTTACTATGAAGTGGTAGATCTTTATGCCGTTAAACTAGCCTATAATGTACAATGACTGTACATTACCCTGCATGAGGGTGCCCTCATCTTCCCCAAAGAAAAAGATAATGGCCTAGCATTACACCTTCTGATCCTCCTCTACATAGTATACTTCTATGTTAGCTACCTCTATTTAAAATGGGATGGGTCTTTTCAATGATTCTGCAAGGGACTTACACATTTCTTTCGATAGGCAAAGGGCCTCAAATATTGATATCCTTGCAGGTATTCTTGTGAGGTGTTTCAAAATTTTGCATTTCCATGCCAAAGAAATGTTTTTTCATTAAGGGGGTCACTCCTTAGAAGGGGGAATAATGGATTTTTTTGGTTGTACCATTGGTATTTGGCTGGTGCTAGTGATATCCTAATGCTGATTGGCTGATCTGCTCTGAACCACTATCGACTGACTGACAGTTGGATGAGACTTGGCTCTAGATGGATGCAGCTAGTCAGGGTATGGTCACGACTGGTCTTATCTATAAACTAGAACCATTGGCTATAGAGGCATACTAGAATAATCAAGATGAGAGGACAGTGCTTGCTGAGCCTTGTGAAAAACCTACCACCTAGTCTCAGTGGCACGAACAACTAGGTTTGAGGCACCGACCTAAGTATTCTGATGGCTCGCACACCCTCAAAACTTCTTATGATGGCATCAACTAGAGGAATTTAGAGTATTCACTAAGCATTCCTCATTTTTAGGCATTTTTAAGCATCCCAAGAACACAATGACATTCATGGAGGCATACTTCAAATAATCATCAGTGGAGTCATCTAGTGCTGGGTGGACCCTGGTCATGGTTCCCAACTCAGGAGGCATGAAATCACCAAGGGTGAAAGAAAGATTTAGAACAGATATGGGACATTGATTCCCATTTCTCCCTCAGTGCATGTTCTTATATAATTGGGAATAATGTGATACAGATACAAAAGTCGTGGCCGAAGGAGGTGTGGTGATTATAGAATATTTTAACCTTCCAAAATGGGCACATATGACATCATGGGCGCATGTGACTACCCTATGATCAAAAAAGTCATCATATTTCCATGTTTATTGGTGAGAAGCATGCTTCCATTCACCAGAGCCTTCACTATCACCATTGAGGTAGGTGGAGATATGTGTCACCTACATCGGGACATCACCCAATTTGACAAAGAAATGATCCACTTGGTCCTGGAGCCATTTTTGAACACATAACATTCTTTGATGGTATGTAGAAGGATCCTATGGTATAAGAAATAGTTGGGATAGTTAGTGAATTTGGTCTCATTAGGCCTTATGCATTATGGAAACTTGAAAATTACATTCTACAGGGCACATATGAAATAGTACGAGACTTACAAATCTTTGAAGGAATAGATTATGTTTCTCCAATTTGGGAAGGGTACTCTGGGAGCCTGGCCCTAACAAGGGGATAAATCCTAAAGAGGGTATAGAGCCAAATTCTCTATTCTAAGTGGATGTGATTGGTGAGGTGGTTCCTGATGGTTTTATGCTAGATAAGGCTACACTTTATAGGGATGTTGTGCTCGATGAGGCTCCTCTATAATAGGTCCAAAAACTCTATTAAGTTTGGGACCTCTTCATGAATGGTGGCAGGAATCTATGCTTTTACCAACCTTCTCACTAGAGATATAAGAGGCAACAAGTGTGACTGTCTATCCTACTATAAGTCTTCCTCTATATACTTATCCTTATCATAAAACTCTTGAAATCTTCCTTGAAAGTTCTAAGTGATGAGGGTAGGGACCAGACCAGCCTTTACATTCCCAATACACATCATTAACATATATTCTTGAGTCAAAAACATGTTGAGTGAGTATGTTAGGAATTTTAACCAGAAAAAAAAGTCCATGACTCACTCATTATACTTTTGATTGAACTTTAAGAGGTTGTATATACTTTCTTACACATGGTGGATTTTAAATGTTAAAGGAACTACTTGTAAAGGTTTTCCCAACTAGTGATAGACCCTATGGGTAGTTGGTTGTACCAGAAAAATGTAGGTCCTTATAGAATCTAAAAAAACACAAGATCTTGGTGGTCTCCTACTACTATGGGGTCCCCAACATAGGTTCACATCTTGAGATGAAATGGGAAAAATGTTTTAGAAAGTATCCTATGTCATTTAATGAGGCAAAGATGGTATTTACAAACTCTAGGGGTGATTGGATGTTATCTACCCACACTGGGTATGTCTTCCCATTAGGTGGGATCACCACCTGTCATGTCTTTAGGGCCTTAAGAAGAGAAGTGGGAGAGACTATCAGGTCATATTGGAGAGGGTACCTATCTTTAAGAGGGCCCCTAACTACCAATGCATTGATAGTCTCATCAGCTTAGAGAGTGGGATCCTTGACTCAAGGAGCGACATGATCTGAATCCCAAGGAGGATAATGAATATACTCAGGCGGGTTAGGTGAATTGTATCTCGATCCCTTTCTATACACCCCTACCTCTACTATACCCAGATGCATGGGTTTTTTGAGATCAACAAAGGGAATGTGGTTAAGGAGGTCTTGCTGTTGTTTACCCACTAAAGGAGATATGGGATCTTTTAGGTCGATGTCATAATTGGGGCATCAACTGACAATGAAATCAATGAGGATATTTTTATGCTCTGTGAGATCCTATATAAAGGAAACAATTTTGGTATCTTACTCTATCTTATATGAAAACTAAAAGATATCATAGGGTTCAACATGCTCTTTTAACTTGTTGGGAAACCAACCTAGAGTAAATCCCTCATTGGTGTGATCTATGAGACCATGTGACTGCCTCTACTGATGAGTAAGAACACCTTTATGAGGGTCTATCTGGTAATGTTTGGAATCTTGAGATAGATCTTCCCTGCCAAAAACTGCATTAATTAACCTTTCTATATGATCCTCTAGAAGGTTAGGGATGACCATATTTATCATAACTATACTCAAAGGGGAACCCTCATTGTTGGTGGGTAGGTTAAGCGGTCGCAAGATAGGGATGAAGTGGAGAGAAATATACTATCCCCATCCCCTAATTTATACATGGAGATATGATTAATCCATGATTGAATATAGCACTATAAGGCTCTTGACACATGTATGTTGAAGGGTCATGTGGTAATTGTATGAATTAAGGTGCCAAACCATTGGGAGTGTCATGATCTAAACCCATAAACACTGTTGGCCGATGGCCTCAAGGTGCTCCTGGATCCTTGGATAGGACAACTGATGATTGAAGAGGCAATGAAACATCAACCAGATGATTTGGAAGAAACACATGACCTATCCCTCGATAAGGGACTCTTAGATGTCAAAGTTTTGAGTTTCATTTGGCCAAAACACCGTATACAACTGGTTAGTGATCAGGACTTCCCACATGACCTCTTACTTAGAGAAAGGTTCCTAATCTCCTAAGGTCTAATCAACATTGTCTAAGAGATGGGTGGCGGCACTGATGTAGATCTATTTTTCACCTGGTTAACCGTTAGATGATTTATTGTGGAAGTCAAAATTTCACTGCAAGATATGATGTCTCTCAAGGGAAGTACCAACTGCATCATCAAGTCTCTGTAGGATGGGGTGTTTTCCACCACCTCATGTTCTAGGGAAGTGGTGTTCATCTATAGAACAGTAGAATTCACACTATTTTAAGTTTCCAATCCTGAACTTGAAAAATCTTTGACTTCTCAGGTGGAGGTGGTGAGGAGGGAAGGTGGAGATAGTGGGAACTGCACTATGAGCTCCTAGAAGGGAACCAAAACTTCCTCCACCTTCAAGTACCTTTGAAGGTATCTGAGAATCCTATGGATATCATATTTTGATATAGATAATAATATTTTTTTGGATCCTTCTATAGACTCTAATGACTAAGGTGATGACTCCATTATCGAGTCATCTATCCCATTGGAATCTAAGAGATCAACGAGGTTGATGATGATTTGACATTTCTTAGGATTTCACCTTCAGCAGTAGGTGTTCTCCCTTATTCCTTGGGATGGTTCTTTAGGGTAAGGTACCTATTTATCATGGGGAGGACCTCCGTGTGGGTTGGTTGGGACATGAGGTGGACCTCCTTACTGATAAGAAAGAGTATGTGGAGGACCTACATACTAGTTATCAAAAGAGTGGGGAGGACCTCCACTTTAGTTAGTGAAGACTTGGGGAGGACCTCATCTTGAGTTGGCGATGGTGTTTGGAGGATCTATACACTAAGTATCATCATTATGGGTTGGCTCATAACAGCTATTGGTGGTGCTGAAAATTGAAAGATTCAACCTAGTCCACTTATAAGGCGGCTGAGGTCTCAATCCCATTTAGCTGAAGAAGTATCCCTATTCACCTAATGTATATAGTAGGTGTAATGCACCGGTGGTCATAGGGGACACTGGATCCATATAAGATGTCTCCCATTGGGCGATGTTTTGGTAATTTTCCTAATGTTGGCATCAGGTGCCTCAGACGAGGGCTACCAGAGCAAGGGTGAAGTCCACCTACTCTTTGGCCTGAGGGACCGGTCATTGTTGGTGTTGATATATCCTAGTGGGAGCCCTCCTGCATGGTTCCCTGGGGGTAGTCATTGTTGGAATGACTCGAGTGTCCCCTACCTTCTTGGCTTAGGGGAGAGAGTCATAAAAATTCTCCGAAGTGACTCCCAAAGTGGTTTATCATTGGAATGGGGGGTGTATTTCCCTTGCACGACCCTTAGGGGAGATGGTTTTGATGAGGCGTTGATTCCTCCAGGTCCTAATGGGCTATATCCCTTATGGGAATGACCCCTCCTACTCATATATGGCATAAAAGGGTGTCTATAACCTTCCTTTGGATGATTTCCAAGGGTGATACAAGGAATAGGTTCTTGATAGTCAAATTTGTTCCAGAGGTTATAGAGAGGTTGGAGTTTTACGACATTTAGGAATCAATATTCTTCCTACCCTGATACCTATGGGCACTGGGTTGTTGGTTTCCTATTATTTGATCCCTCTAAGATATGTAGATTTATCTATTAGTATAAGTATAATAAAATCAATTCCCAATTACCCAACATCATCCATTTTTTTGAAAAAAATATAGATCCACAATGAAAATGAATGAATGGGTGAGTTCCATGCTAGGTAAACCATTTGGTTGGTGGGACCTAGTGCCATATATTTGAATATGGTGACATGAAAAATATTCTAGTTCCCCAACACTTCTAGTCACTATATTTATTACAAGATTTTCACATTGGGTTCACCATTTTTTTTACACTTTCGCTGAGCTCTTGCATGCACATCATAGTTGTGTGCGCTAGCTAATATAGCCCTGCATTCCCACTTTCCAAATTTGGGTGACTTTCATCAATTTCAATGGAGATGTCTACTCCTTGATCGAAATGGGATGATGGGATGTGGGTTATTCCTTCTATGTATTCCTCCTTGTAGATCATCACCTAGTATAGGTCTCCCTTATAGATCAAGTCATGTTCATGGAACACATTCCTCGTGCCATATCTTTGTAGACATTGGTTAATTACACTATTTATATCTGCGGTCAGGGAAGTAGTCATGTTGGGAACCACTGAACATGTTTGGATATTGGGAACATTGGTCACTTATAAATTTTTCTCTTGGGAGGGAATCTCATATGAGGAATCTTAGGTATAAAACCCAATTAATATCATATCGATCATGTGGTAATTGACTCTAGGGTAAGTCTTCCAAGGATTTTTACCTCATGAATTCCATGTTTATTGCATGGGGTAGGTGTTTTGAGTCAGTTCCTAAGTTCCACGTCCTGTGGAAACATATCAGAACATCTTGTAGAGAAAAATCGAGGCACGAGTTTATTGTTTTATGGAGATGGATCAAACACCCTATGGAGGAAAATCGAGGTGAGTCCCTTGGGGGAAACACTAGGATGGTTTACTAATTGTAGGATTGTACACTTTGTGAAGCAGATCCAGGGGGTGTATCCTTATAAGGGGAGATTTCACACCTGAGTTTACCAAAGTGGATTGAACAACCTATGAGGCAGATCTAGAAGGTGTATACCTAGGATGGAACACCTGAGTTTATCAATATAATCAAATGAATTATGATTTATATCTAGAATGTGAATGGATCGAATTCCTTATGAGGTGGATATGAAGTTTACCAATTTAGATTGGATGCCTTGTGAGCCTGATTTGAAGGCGCGTCCTTAGGAGGGAAGATGTCACACCTAAGTCAACCAAAGTGGATTGGACTCCCTATGAGGCATATCTATAAGGTGCCTCCCTAGGAGGTAACATCTAATTTTACTAATTTTTTAGAATGAAACTCAAGGAGATGTCCTATATACCCTATTTTGAAGATAGGGATCAAACCCATGTAGTTCGATGTCTTAGTTTAAGGTTTTGTGACATGACCTATCCTTGTAGTTTAATTTCATGTGGTAAGGATGTTCATGTATTGAAAGGAGAATCTATGAGGTATTGTGTGGGGCATACACATTGAAGCTTACCATTTAAAGAGGATCGCTCTTAAGGGAATGATATGGGGCTTACACATGGCTGTTTCCCAGAATGGGAGGCTTGTTCACCATGGTGGGAGAGGGTGGCATCCTATGAGGATCGTACATATGGAATCATGTGTTTAGAATATAGGGTAAGAGGTGTGGGGTCATCCCATTTCAATCATACATGGGGCATCCTGTGCTTGTGACACAGGGTAAGGCTACAGTTTTATATCATGTGATGAGGACGTTGTTGTGTAGTTTAACATCATATGACTGGGATGTGGAACTAGGTAGTTTTACATCATGCATCTCGGATGTGAGGGGACTCACTCCTAACCCCTTGGGATTACATGATTATTTATCATTCATCTTTGGGTGGGCATGGAATTGGCACTGTCGTAGAGGAGTTTTCAATCACAAGGTCCATGTTTGGGTCCCTATTCTTAGAAACAAAGAGAATTAGTATACCTATTATTAGAAGAAATATGTAGGTCGGAGGCTCAATACGCACTTGGGGTGAAGTGGTTAGACATAGGAGTGGGTGGTACAGGTCACATGGGGACTTGAGGTGTAGCTGAACTGATCTTGGATTGGTGCGGGGGGCCTAACCATGCAACCTTCGCAAAATGGTGTCAGTAGAAGGGAAACACCATAGAGAGGCCTAGGAGGAGGGTTTTATGAATCTTAGTGCCTCTATTAGGGATTATTCATGAATATAAATTTCCTATAGAAAGTGATGGGATTCAAAAAGGGGTATGATTCATAAAATAGAGTTCCCCTACCTTGGTGTGAAGTCCTGATTTAGAGGTGGAGTACTTTGTAAAGGTTGAATTCTTCACAAAGACTCAAGTGCCTCAGAGGGAATTTTTCTTCTACGAATGGATTGGTCCTTCATGAAATGTGTGGATCGGTGAGTCCAAATATCACTCTCACGAAGCTACCATCAACCCTTTGTGCTTTCATGAAGCACTACATGATTTTGAATCTATTTTAATGGAGGTACCATTAGGCCTACACACAGTTTGCGAAGAATCTTCTCGACCATGGAGCTTTTTGAGCTCTGACCATTCATGTAGCTCATTAGCTTTGCGAACTAGAGACTTAAAGGGATTTTTGGACTATTTTGGATTGGATTCATCCTAAATTGGTCGTTCCTTCCTCTATTATTCCTATGACACACATATTTAATCATCAAAAATCATATTTAAATCCAAGAGTGTGCAAATAGGTAGGCCAGTTTAGTTTAAAGATAAATCTCACCCAATATTCAAAACCCCAATATACGGCTTTTCATAAAACTCAACATGGTGGGTTGAGGTGGTTTAAAGGGTGGGTCAATTTTATTTAGAAAATAATTAAAAAAAATTAATAAAAATACATAAGTTTTTAATTCATAAAGAGAAATAATTTTCCAAATTCAAAAATTCCTTCAAAATATTACATTATAAAAGTTATAATTTTTAAAAAACCCCTTATTTTACTCTAATAATTAAACAAAATAATATTTTTCATATCCAAATTTAGTTATACTATAAGGCCCACAAGGGTCTTAAGTGAGAGATACCCTGAGTGGGGGGGGGGATGAATTATGGTATGAAACTAATTCCAAAATAAAACAATTAATCTTTAAACTCTCATTGTTCTAAATGATATTAACCTCATTATTATCAGGGTCAAACTTACGTTATTCTTTCAATAATGATTTGATTTTTATTTCCCTTGTATTCTTATTTAACCAGTTTGATTAATGATGGATCAAACCAGACTCACAAATTTATGTCTTTCAAAATATAAACAAAAAATATTGACAGGACACAATAATTTACTTTGTTCACACACACTGGGCTAATCCAAGGAGCATGAAATTATAATGTGTCGATATACCAGGATCCACTAAACTCACTATTTGGTGGCAAGTTTAGGCTAGGTAAATCCATGCCTAGGGTCACTCACCTTAAAATAATTCAGGGATGGATCACTACCTTCCTAGGGAAACTCCCTTACCCCTATCTTCTTTTTACTACTTCAAGAAATAAAAAAACTTTTAAAACACACACCAACTCAAGAAAAAATCACTATATTTGTTGATGCACTGAGTATATATAGGCGATCCTTGATCTCCACATGTTTCTCCTTTACGAACCGACTATAAACATCAACATGATAGAAATTACATCTTCCATGATTCATTTTAAGGTTATGGTCACAATGAAAGCACATATTGTGGGCGTTAAATTAAAATTTCTTTTAACATAGAGTTTCCCGAAACCCCAATGGATGACCTCTTCACATTAAATTTATAATTAATTATTTAAGATAAAAAGAAATAATTTACCTTGTATGAGGATCCTTTCTTCGATGTAGATGTTTATCATTTGAAAACCATTTTTTCATATTACCATCATTATGATGTATGGATCCAAGTGTAGAATCCCTCTAGTGGTGATCCACATGTGCTCCTTTGATCTTTGAGAAATGCTAATTGATTTTCAGGGATTAGTGGGGTGAATCAATTGTCTTACATAATTTTTGTTGATCATTCAACCTTTGATATTGAAGGAATCTCTCTTGCGTTTCTCATTCTTGAGAGGAAGAGAGAAATAAGAATTCTAGAGAGAAATATTTTGTGCACAACAATTCTCCATTTCTTGATTAACCCTATACAATAGACATAACCATATATTTATAGAGTTTGAGTTTAGGTTATGATATTATTTAGTTTCATGTTGAACCATAAATAATATAATAATTCTTAAAAAAACCCATGCCACATTATAATAAAATAATAATATTATTTTATGTCATGCACTAACTTGCACAGTTACAAATATTATTTTACTGGCTTGTAAATTAATATTTATCACAAGACACGGTCTTGGTCCATTCAAGCTCCTCAGGATTTATCGAATACTCAAATAAAAAATTTATTCATAAATAAATATCTTTATCCACAAACTAGAGAATAAATATTTATTAATTATCCAATAAAATAAATAAATATATTTTATTCACAATCCAATGAATGAATATTTATTTAATCTATACGATCAATAAAACTTGATAAAAATTATTCCTCGATCTTAAAAATAATATTTATTTCATTAATTAAATTCAAATATAATTTAATCGAGATGAATGGAAACACTTAGTTTGTGACCTTCTAGGATTATTTCTTGTTGGAATTTGGTAGGTATTCCCAAAGTCTAAAATTACAATATACCAAGAGGCCAAGAAACCCAAGAGAAATAAATTATTATCAAAATGTAGACAACCACATATGAATGCTCTATGTGTAATATAATCCCCCCATATCAACATCTCATCAAGTAGGTTGCACATCCATGTCATCAATTTATGTGCTCGATATATCTTTCTTTGAATGTTTGAAATAAATTTCATTGCACCATTGACATGGAATTTATTAGAATATTATATTTTAATCAAATGGTTGAAAATATCATATTATAGAAAGATTTAAAGGAAAAATCCTTCCTTAAATTATCCATTAATAACATTCCATTCATGATGCACCCAATGTACCCTACTTCCGCCAATATATGGCATGATGGTTTTTGTCAATAAATCTAAGTGTGTGATTCATGACATGCATGAATGATAATCTTAAAGTACAAGGACAATTACACATGCGCATAGATAAGAATATTCTATGACACCAAAATATGTGGAATTCCTACTGGCAGGTCTGTTATCATAATCTTCCATTTTAGAGATTACCAAGTATGAAATTCAGGATAAGAAGCCTCATCCGCTTATGAGTACTTGCACTTGATAGTGTATATACTATGTACCCCTTTATAGTACATTATCTAAACATAGAACTAGTTTTAAGAATATCATTATATAATTTCAAGCTTATCATCATAGAGGGTAACTGCTATTCCCTTTTCAATGGAACAAATAATCTAGGACATTATAATATCAATGTTATCTCAAAGAATAATCAATATGTGACAATATATTTAAATTAATATTCACATATTTTAATATAAATGTAATCATAAGTATAAAATTAGTTGGTTCTAGGGAACCAAATCCAAAAAACTCCATCTTTCACTAGATCCAACTGCTAACAATCGATTAGTTCTCACATGTAAAAACATGATTTCATTGAGTATGGAAACAACTGCTAGGCCTATCATGTTTCTATGGACATGGTTGGAAAAATCCACTTGTCTTTATAGAAATTCCATTTACTGTAACATAACTATCTTGAGAAAATCCCTTAGGTAGTTATATAACTGAATATCCACCCATTCTTCCCATGTCAAAGTCTTGACACCCTGAAAAATCCATAGTCAAATATTATCATAAAATGATAAAGCTCTTTATTTTTTATAACCCAAAATTGGAATAGGAAACTGCTAAACTGCTTATATACCAACAAAAATTCATTCTCCATCCCTAAAATATCTTTGTCTTGTCCCAAATTCTTCATTTTGAATCTTTTAGACAAGTCACACTTTATCTTCTAGATCCTTACTCTATCTGGTCTAGTTAACAATATGAAATCCACATATAAAAGAAACATGTTTAATTTTCCATCATCCCATTACTTTTGGTAATAATAATGATTTGTGTTGAACCTTCTAAACCCCTCTTCTAATGTAAATTAATCAAAATTTTTATTTCATTTTCATGGTGATTGATTCATCCCATAAAGAATTTTCTTTATCTTACAAACCAAATTCTAGTTCTAAACTTATGTGAAACCTATTGGTTTCCTCATTTAGACTTCTTCTTCCAAAATTCCATGAAGAGAGGTCATCTTTACATCCATCTATTCAAGGTACATATATTTCTATATAACCATGATCAACATCATCCTAATAGTTTTATATTTAACTATTGGTATGAATATTTTTTAGAAATAAATGTCCTCCATATATTGAAATATATTTTCCACCTTTTGTGCATCATATTTTTCAAATCATCCACCACTTCCTTTAATAAAAAAAAGAAACTTACTTTTCAGTTTATTTTTCCATTCTCTTAAGTTAGGGATATACCAAGTTATTTTGAACTTTAATTAAGTCATCTATTTATCCATCACTGACTTACACTATTTGGAATCATGTGTGGATTCCTATTTCAAGCTCTCTGGATGTTCTACATCTATTAGAGGAAGAAAATTTACATTGGACCCAAATCTTTGAATCAAATTTCTAACTCTGGTTGATCTCTTCAACTGAGTTCAATGCATTGTACTAGTAAACTTAGCTCTTCATTTGGGTAACTAAACTTAAAATACTCTAACTAATAGAGCCTTAAATTTTATTTCTCCTACTTTAGATTAAGAAACCCTTGAAATTTATGGCATATATTCTGTTTTCCTCACCTCTAGACTCCCGATTCTCTAATATAAGTCATTTAGAACTTGTGATATTCCAGTGATATCATCCAGATCAACTTGTATTTTCATAGTTGATTTATTTCCTTCAACTACTTTTATCACCAAGTTTTGGTACTTCCACAAAACTCCTTCATTGAAGTGAACATCTTTACTTTAGAGGAATTCTATTTTTTCTTCATCTCATAGCTAGTAGCTGAAATTATCATCAACATACCCAATGAAAAAATAAACCTTAGACTTAACATCAAGATTTTCCCTATCTTTATCATTAATATACATGTATTAAAATATTATGGAGACTTTAAGGTGTTTATATTCTGGTCATTTTACAAACTATAACTCTTCTATAAGTTCCTTACCAAATGTAAATGTTGGAATTCTATTAACTAGATATGATATTATATTAAGAGATTCTGCCTAAATTCCCTTGAAAATTAAACAATGTAGTCACATAATTAGAGAACTCTTTATCAATATTTGATTCATCCTATCAGACACTCCATTATATTATAGAGTTTTGGACACTATCTTCTCATACCATGTCCCCTTCTTCTTGAAGATGTTCTGGAATATGTATCTGGTGTACTCAGCACTATTTTCAAAACATGGGCATTTTATCTTTTAACCACAATCCATTCCCACCATGGATTTTCATTGAATGAAATCCTAAATACATTATATTTATACTTAATAAAGTAAATCCAAAATTTCTTCATAGCATCATAAATAAATTTTACAAAGTAAAGTGAACCTTCGAGGGACTGAATAAGGAAAGATCCCCAAACATCAATGTGTACAAGTTCTAACTTCTGAGACATGGGATTCCATTTATATAAATTAAAGGACAACATAATTTTTTTCCTAGCACACATATTTCAAATATTTTGATGTCCATGTGATCAGGATTGAGTATGACGTTAGCTACTAAAACCATCATTTTATTTTTACTAAGATTTCTAAGCCTGAAATTCCAAACCAATGGATTTTCTGAACTTATGGACAATTCAATTGAGTTTGTGATTTTAGTTAAATATAGTGTCCTATCCTTTATTCCTTTTGAAACAACCATGGATCCTTGTGTAAATTTTCATTCTCAATTATTAAAGGTATTTCCATAACTTTCATCATCCACCAACTATACTTTTTTAAAAATTCTAGATACTTAATTTTTGATGCATATCTTCTCTCCCTTTAAGTGGAAGGATACACCCAAGTAAACCACCCATGAATCCACCAGAATATTGAAATTAAGAAATAGTTCAATGCCTCCTTCAATAATACCAATGGAATTTGAGATTCTATAAATTGAAATTTTCCCAGATCTCTCCTTGCAACTCATATAGTCCTACTTGCTGTGTCATTTTTTCCAAAATTCCATCATACAAGGCTTGGACCAACCATATTTTCTTGGGTCTTGACCATTGGATGATATTTTAATGATTTATTTCCATAAATATACTTATATTAGGGTGATCGTCCTTATCCATCAGCATTATGATCATTTTTGGATGGTGCATGGACTTCCCTCTGAAAAATTTATTCACTGAAAATCAGATTCTAGATATCATAAAATACTAATTCTATTTTCCACTAGAGTTATTTAAAACAATCATCATCACATACAAAATATTTGAAAGTAATTAAAATATCAAGAGTTCCCACACACCATCTATGAACTTTACCTTCACCAATTCATGTTTCCCTCAAATCATATTGAAATCATTTACATGATATGTCACTTGTTGTCCTTCTGATAACCATAGGTAGAACAACCTTCGTATTATGAAAACTTTGTTCAATGTTTTAGGTTTATCATATGTATCTTCTAATTAATTTATTACTCATGTTGTTGTATTTATTTAAAAAATGTTAAAAGTAATATTCCTTTACAAAGACAGCCTCACTAGTGCCAAAGCTTTCCTATCCATCTGTTCCCATTTTTCCATTTCCATCTTCTCTAGAAAAACACTTGTAAGTGGATCATTAACATCCTTATAAATTGTATGAACTTCTATATTCATACTATTTAATCCAAAATCCATTCCATCAAACCACTCTACCCATACCTTTCTCTCCTAAAATTGAGATATCATCAAGGAAAGAGTGGGTGAATAAACCCGAGCTGCTTGAACCATGTGTGTTGATACCACTTGTTGGGGAAAATCTAATTTTTTATTATGATAAAAACAATTGAAGAAAAAACCATGGTCTATAAAAAAATTACACACCAGAGGCTCTGCATAGCAGATATTCAACCTCTATAAGTTCTTGTTGGTCAAATAAGAGCTGTAAAAAGACTCAAGAGGGGGGGGGGGGTGAATTGAGTTCTTGAAATTCTCTTCACATAAACACCCTCTATTAAGGTGTAATTATTTATGATTTTTTCTTATCAAGATCAATAAATGAAAAGTAAAATAATAACAAAAGGATAGAACATATAATATTTATAGTGGTTCTGGGTATAGATATCCCCTAGTCAACTCCACCAATAGTCAACTCCTATATCTTTGTGATTTCACTAGTACCAGTCAATTTCCTAGGGACTTCCTGGATGAGTTAAAGCATCCGTCACTTGGTACAAATCCTGGAGATTTTTTGGGATCCTGAAAGGCTTTACAAAAACAAAAACCTTCAGCACTCAGTATAAGGAGTACTTACTTCTAGTAATGAGAAATAATAATGAGATATTACAAGATGAAGTGTACAATTGCAAGATGAAAATGACAAGAAATAATATACCTTCAGGAGAGAAAATAATAATAGATAATAGCTCAAGGAGAGTCTTCAAAATTTGGAAGGATTATCCTAAAATCTCAACTATAGAAAATTTGATTATTCTTTTTCTTCTTTTCATAGAGAATCATCAACACAAAAGGATTCAAGAGAGTGATAGAGATCATGTTGTAACTTTTATTCTTGGTGTTCTTATTTGAATATTTATATATATTTTCCCTAAAAATATTATTAATAGAAAATATAAAACACAAAAGGATATCAATAGAATCTCTAGGTGTCCTTAAATTAAAATTACCTTATAAAAAATCACTAGGTAATAAAAATAATCTTAAATTATTCCTTTCTTTTTTACTTTTAGCCTTTTGGAAATTAATTTTATATAATGAATTGAAATTAGCATTAATTTTCACTTGAAATACTCCAATAGTAATAAATAAATGATTTTTAGAATAACGTATTCAATTTTGGATCCCCATGTAGCTAAAATGCATGTGTCTTAATTCATGTGGCTGAATTGATCCACATAGTATTTCTTCATGTAATTGAATTTTTCATGTATCCATCTTGATCACATAGCCATAATTATGTAAAAAAATTGATCATGTAGTTGATCTTCACATATCCCACCAAATCACATAGCCGAATGGATCCATGTGGCTAAATATTCCATGGATCCAAATTAGATAGCCAAATTCTCAACATGGTCAATTCCACCTAGTAATTTCATCGATGTAGTCATTTCTCACGTAGTTGATTATGAGATGTAGGTGATTCTCCTAGGAAATTATATCACATACCCTATTAACATAGTAAAATGCTTTATAAAACTAAACTCCACATAACCAAAATCCTCTTGTAGCCAATTTTTCCAAACATAGCCAAAATTTTAGCAGAAATCCAGATTAAAATAAAATTTAATTATTACAACAGAGTTGAACTAAATAAGATTAAAACCTATTAAGCACACTTAAAATAATTTTTATTAGTAAAATAAGAAGGGTTTTAGGGATCATTAAAACATAATTTACATGATATATGTTGGGAAAAAATCAATATTCCAACAATATTTACTTTTTGATGATAAAAAACCCCATTAAACATTAAAAATAAAAGTTTAAATAATAAAAAGTGTTTTATAGAAAAAATGTATAATATATAATACTCTTAAAATTTTATGTTTATCCTTTCTTCTCCCCCCTTATCTATCTTAGACCCCATTTGTGACATTGAAAAGAAAGGAAAAGTATAGAAATACCCATTCAATATAGCATATTGAGTCATGAACAATTAAAATACAAGGCCAAAACTAAATTTTAATAAGGCATGACTAAAATTCAGGAATTATAGTAAGTAAAACATTTAAGAAAATGGAAAACATTAAATGAAAACAATCAATTCACACACAAAAAGAGAGATAAATAAAAAATTTATCAAATAGGATCACCTGTACTAAATAAATAAACATAACACATACATAAATACATATACACGATATCAATAAAATGACCCAATATTATGGATGAGTTCAAAATTAGATAGAGGTTTGGGTGGTGATTTATTAAAGGCTTGAGAAGAGGAAGAGGTAGTAGGTGGGTAAACCATAAGAGGAGGGATAACCCTTCCAATAACTACTATAGAACTATCTTGAGCACAAAAATTAGATCTATCTTAAGGAAACTATGTAGGAATGCTCAAAAATTTGTCAAAGTTTTCAGAAGCAATGCTGAAATCATATGAACTAGAGATTGTGAAGGTAATTTTATTTACAGGCAATGAAGCGATAACTTCTATTATAGTGGGTTCAATAGCATACTTTAATTTCTCAAGTTTATAGATATTGGTTGGATCAAAAATAGTTTCCAAATTCTGTTGGGATCCCTTATATCTATTAGGAGGTATTGGCCCAATGGATCTTCTTCCTCTAAGAAAAAAATTACATCAGCACACATGTCGATCATCTAGATAATATCCATATTACATAAGTCCAAAATTTTTGTTCAACCTTTACAATTAATTTGAGCTAAATTGGATAGAGAATTGTTCAAAAACCCTTTAATAGTTTCAAGATATCTAGTTGAAAACCTCTAAGAATAATTACTAACTATAACAGTTGTATGATTATAACTGGATGAAGCTATAGGAGGTTCTAAAAATAGTTCTACCTAAATCCTATCTATAAATAATTGTAATTAGACAATCCTAACTTATAATTAGGTTAAATTCTAGTATATGTGTTCTAAATACTAATTACTTGAGAAAACTCAATTACATTAATTGAGGGTTATTGATAAATTAAATCTCTCACAGCAATTGGGACATATGAAATAGGTCTGATTGGATTGTACACAACAAGATCCTTACCTTTGTCTCTAGCTGGTACAATAAGGGATTCTTCATATTTTGAATAAATATTCTAATCTTCAAAAGAATATGAGTAAAAATATATAATAACCTCATAAATCTTACCTAACATTGACACAATGTTATGATGGTTCCTGCTAACTGGACTAAGAGAGGAAGAAATCAAGTGCCAGATATCCTCAGACACTATTAGATTTTTATCCATATTATTTTTGATCAATGGAAAATATTTCCTGATAAATATTATGATGAAATTCAAAGAAATATAAGTTCCAATTAATTATATTCTTATATCTTCCTTAGTTTGCTTAAACTCAGACAATAGATCCTTTCTAAAATCATGCAAAATCACTGGAGTGAGTATGTCACATTGCAATGACTAGATTTGGGATGAAACTAAATTTAAATCTAAAGAAAGTTGATCAAAATGAGTCTAAAGATCATGAACCAATTAAGGTTATGAATTTGTTGTGGCACTTGGATGAAATATATTAATAAAATCAAAGTGTCTCACCATTATACTTTTGAAAGTATGAAATTCCTCCTTCACATATGATTTGAAGCTTTAAATCTCATGAAGGTAATACTAAAAAAATATTATTGAACCATATGAAGGTTTTGAATTATATATCTCTATGATTCCACTAGAAATAAAAGTTTTTTCACTTATGAATTGGTAGTATATACACTTTTTATCTCAATTATATGAGCTCTCACATCCAAAAAACATATTATCATTTACATGAGAAGAAACTTGTTGCACTAGTTCAAGATTCTTAATAAAATTGGTATGGGAAAATATCATCCCAAACAACCTATAAAAGTTATATATAGGCATTGAGATTTACTTAAACTATCTAATATTAGACTTGGAATATATTAAATCCCTCTCTAGATCATCACAATCTCCCTTGATATTATCAAACTCAGTGAAAATTGCTGATGAAAAAGTCTGCATATTCCTCTCAACATCAGATCCTTCAAATTGTTTTACCACTATTGGTGAATCCTCTTGTACATGAGGTGGATATGGAAGGTTATTGGGGGTATGTGAATAAATAGTAGCTTCATATAAGATCAAATTCCCTATTCTATCTCTATAAAAATTAAGTGATCCAAACGGTGGATGAACAACTGTATTCTCAGCCTCAGACTCCACAACAGTAACTGGTATGACCACTGGTCCTTCCACTCTAGCTTTAGTAGCTGACACACTAGGCTCAGTCTCAAATGGCCTTTACACTCTAATATCAGAAACTATATCAACAACGAGAACCTCTGCTTGAATTAATTCAACATTATTGGAAGCTATAACTTTTTTACTCTAATAGACTTCTATAAGAAGTTTTACCTTTTTCTATATAGGATCATATCTCTCAAAAACTATCTCTTCCACTTCCGTTATAGGAACCACCTCTATGGGTGTTACAACCCTAGGAGGTGAGGTCCTGGACTGCTCCACCTGAATTGGTTTAGGAGGTGGTATAACCACCTAAGTATTACTATCTTGGGAAACAAGTTTCAAGGAGTTTACGACAACACCGAAATGGCACCTAAAAGTCTTCATAAGAAAAGTAGATAAAGTTCTGCTCTTATGAAACTTAACTCCTCCTCCATCATTCTAATCCACTTACTTCATATTCAAAATTAGAGACATAATTATTCTATATGGGTTATAATTGATCTTCATTTTTCTCTAAAAAAATAGTACATTAACCTTACCTTGGAAATTTTAGCTTCATATTGGTGATAAGGACATATAGAAGATTCATGTCCTAAAACAACACTATTCTCATTTCACCTTCTCTCAAAGGAATCCCCATTTGAATTAATTTACAAAAAACCTTCCATTCAGCCCATAAATCTTTCATTACATTATTCTCAGAAGTAGGTGACCCAAAAAGAAACTTAAAAACATCTGAGGTTCCTAACTTGATTGTTCCAATTAGGGAATGACTAAATTTATACTCAACTTCATGAGGATAATGCAAGATATCTACCATATCCATTTTAGAAATCAAAAAGGATTTCCCATTCAAATTCATAGATAAAATATCCTCTATTTCACCAAATTTGAACTCAACATTCCCCATAAACTCATTGAACTCCTATTCAAACAAGAAACTTGACTTCTACTCATTGAAAACAAACTCAAAACCCTTGAACTGAAATACCTTCCTTAACAACAACTCATTTCCATTCAACCAGGCCATGTCTATAGCTTTCCCAACAAGCACTCAGTGCGGTGCATCACCAGCCTTGGATTTCTATAAAGAACTAAAACATATATAATCTCCATGCTTAATATTTTCCATTTATAAGAGTTTAGTTAAAGGTCAATAGATTCAAGAGGTCGAAAATTTAGTTTTAAGAGATAAAGGATTTATTTGAATGGTGAGAGAGGAGAGGTTCGATTTGAGGGTTAGGTTACATACCCAATTTGGGAAAAGTATATGTAGGAATTTTAATTTCAGGGTGAAATATTAATTTAAAGAAGGAATGAAAAAAAATATTTAAAACAGGATAAATCCATTTAAATTTCACAATTCATTAAAATATAAAGAAGTTAACAATAAATGTAGAAATTGAAATATAGTAAAAATAAAAATAAAAATAAAAATAAACAAATTAAGTTAAAATCATTTGAATTAAAATAACCCCAATTCTCACTTAAAAAAATCAAAATACTTATGCAAGGGGCTTAATAAAAATATTTTCTAATTGATTCTTAGTATAGATAAATTTAAGAGATATATCACCTTTCTAAGTGTGATCTCTAAAGAAATGATTTCATAGATAATATTCTTTGTTCTTGAATGAATTCTTGGATTATTGGTAATTTTTATAGAACTAGTGTTATCACATATGATTTAACATCAATTAAAATTGAATCCAAAATCAATCAAGGTGTGTTTCATCCACAACACTTGTACATAAAAACCACTAGAAACTATGTAATCTGTTTCAATAGTAGATAATACAACTGAGAATTGTTTCTTACTAGACCAAGATACCATAGATTTATATATAAAGTGATAGGTTCCTAAGGTACTATTCCTATCTAGTCTATAACCACCAAAGTCAGCATCTAAATATGAATTCAAATTTAAATTAGAGGTTTTTGGAAATAGAATTGTTCCTTTCAAATAGATTAAAATAATTTTGGAAATTTTTAAATGAGGTTACTTGGTATTTTCTTAGAATATAGATCACAATCATACCACAAAAATAGTGTCTAGTTTACTAGATGATAAATATAGTATACCCCAAATTATTCATCTATACAACTTGTTTTTAACTGGTTTCCCAGCTTCATACAAATCAATATTTTCATTATAACACACATGAATTGCATGTATCTTATTATTTTCAAGTAAAAACCTTTTAAGTAATTTAATTATGTATTTTATTTGATTTAGAACATTCAAAAATCCTTTTTAATAAATTTGAAATCTAATAAAGAAATTAAACTCACCCATCATACCCATTTTAAATTATTTTTGTATGATTTTTGAAAAGTAATTGCACAAAACATTATTTATGGAACAAAAAATGACATCATCAACATATATTTGAACTAAAAAATATCTAAAGATGAAGTTTTATTGAAAATAGTAATATCTCTCAATCCTACTAAAAATACATTTTATAAAAGAAAATAACTCAAATGATCATACCAAGATTTGGGTGCATGTTTAAGACCATAAAGAGATTTAGTAAGTTTGAAAATGGAATTTGGAAATTGAGGATTTTAAAAACTAGAAGGTCGTTAAAAATAAACTTCCTCTACAAGGAAACCATTTAGAAATATAGATTTAACATCCATCTGATATAGTTTGAAATCCATATGAGATGCATAAGCAATAAGAATTATAATGGATTCTAATTTGGATTCAGTGGAAAAGGTTTTCTCATAATTTATTCCTTCCTCTTGATTGTACCCTTTAACCACTAATCTATCCTTATTCCTAGTGATCACATCAGGTTCATCCTATTTATTTCTAAAAACCTACTTTGTTTCTATAATAGGGTAATCATAAGCTCTATCAACTAATTCTTATACCTTGTTCCTCTTGAACTGGTTAAAATATTCTTGAATAGATAAAACCCAACTCTCATTGGCTAAAGATTCTTATAAGGTTTTAGGTTTAAGTTCAGATAAAAAGGTAGAGAATTCTAAATGGTTTCCTACACTCATTCTAATACTAATTCCTTTATCTAAGTTTCCTATAATTGAATCTAAGGGATGATTTTTCAGGGTTCTAGGTTGTGTAGGAAACTCAATTTAAGGTTCATTGGTATGTATCCATTCAAGATTCATTTTACTAATGTCAAGTTCCAAATCTCCAACATTTATATTATGAGAAATATTATATTGTCTTGTGTTTTTAAAAGAATCACTTAACTCATCAACACGTGTCATTTATTGATCAAATGGATCACTTTCATCAAAATTCAGGTGATTTGATTCTTTAATAATCTTTGACCTTTTTTTGAAAACTCTATAAGACTTAGAAGTAGTAGAATAACCAAGAAATATTCCTTCATTATCTTTTCAATCAAATTTACCAAGATCATATTTGGTTCTCTCAGAATGTAAACATTTTATACAAACACTTTAAAGTATCCAAACTTTGGTTTTCTATTATTCCATATATCATAGGTATTTTTCTTTAAAATAGGCCAAATTAAAACTTTGTTAATGACATAACATGATATATTTATATCTTCATCCCAAAAGTGACTGGGAAGGTTATATTCACATAACATAGTCTAATAAATTTATTGTAAGGTAATTTTTCTAATTTCAATAAAATAATTACATGGAGGAGTCCTAGGGGCATAAAAAGTATGTTTGATACCATGTTTTGAACAAAAAGAATTGAACTCATTGTTCTCAAATACAAATCCATGGTTACCCCTCAAAGAAATAATTAAAAAAACTTTCTCTATTTGAGCCAATTTACAGAAAATTATAAAAAAATAACAAGCTACACTTTTAAGACTCAAAAATAAAACTCAATTAAACCTAAAATAATTATCTACTAACACATAAACAAAATATTTTCCTCTTAATATTATTATTTTAGGAGGTCCAAAAAAATCCATGTGGATATATTCTATAGGAATAGACATAACTACCTATTTAATTGATTCAAAATATTACTTTTATTACTTACCCACTTGGCATGCATCAAATGGTTTTTATTTATTCAATTTAAGTTGAGTAAAATATAAAATTAAATTTATCTTAGACAAATTTCTCATAGAGTGTACATAAAAATGATGAATTCTTCTATGAAAAATCCAAGATTCATTTGTTTCAGTATTTAAATAGTTCATATTTGTTCTACAAAAATAATTAATATATAATCTATATAAATTATCAATTATAGGTTCCTTAAAATTAAAGAGATTATCTCTAAAAATAGAACATGAATTATTTAAAAATATAAACAGTAACCTTCATAAAAAAGTTGGTAAATACTTATCAGATTGTGTTTTAATATTTCCACATAAATAAATTTGTTTATGAGAACTAATATTGGATTTACAAATAATCCAACTCTAATAATATCCCCCCCATCATTATCATCAAATGTGACACTTCCTCCCTCAATTTTAGATAAATAATAGAAATTTGAGAAATATTCACCCATCTTCCTTGTATATCCACTATCCACACACCATTTTTATTTGATGATATTTTATATTTTTCTGTATAAAATAGATAAAAAAATAAGTTGTTTTGGTACCCATATTCTCTTGGGTCCTGAAATGTTAGTAACTAAAGATTTAAGAATCCAAATCTGTAGGATCAAATATGTAAAGATGAGATGCTCAAATACAAGGGGGGGGGGTGAATTGTATACTTTAAAAATTCCTTTTGAACCTTTAAATTTAAGTTTAACAAGGTTAAACAAAGTAATTCACAAAACCATGAGTTCTATACACTTTCTAGATTCCAGAAATATGATTCCGAGAAAGCAATTCCGGAAAATATAGTTCCGAAAATGAAACTTAACGAAAGTTTACAATTATGAAGATTATACCTTAAAGAATATAGAATCTAACTAAATTAGAGTACAAGTATAAGGAAGTATAAGATAGTTATACTTTACTCAACAATACAAATCCAGCGGAAAACTTGAAACAAACAGGTAACAAGTAGTAAATCATTTAACCCAAAGAGAATGGTATCCAAAAACCTTGGATAAAGGTCCCTTGATTTATAATTTCAAGAAAGTATATCTTACCCACACCAGGGTAATCCCTTGATATGGAGATCGGATTCTGTCTTGCTATCCCCACAAGCCCTCCACTTCAAGGTAGTCGGCACCTCTGTCTTCCTCAGAAAGGATGCCCTCAACTTCAAGGTAGTTGACCCCTCTATCTTCCTATCCCATGAAGCCCTTAAATGTAGTTAGAAACATTCAAAGTCGTACGAAGCAATTCTGCATGAAGTAAAGTTTGAACAAGCAATTCAAACATTCTGCACGAAGCATGAGAGTTTATAAGAGCCTCTCTCTCTAGAAATCACTTCAAATCAAAATTTTTCCAAAAGTCTGTGTCAAAGTTGTGAGCTCTTTCAAATGAGCTCCTATTTATATGCACCACTTCAACGGTCCACTCCCTCCTCCAACGGTCATATTTTTCCTTGAATTTCAGAGGGACCTGTACACGTGTCACTCAAAAAACGGTTAGTTAGTAATTGAAAGCACGACATCGTTTTATAACAAAACAAGTGTTAGCAAAAATATGGTTACATAACTAGAAATCCAATATTCGGAATGTAAGAAAATGATAGTTCGGAGTATAACCAAAATTGAATTTGGAGTCTACAATACAAGGATATTCAGATTCTGTTTTCTAGGAATTTGGAACCTAAAATCTATAGAATTTTGGAGTCTGAATTTCATGGAAATTCAGAATCTGGATTGACAAGAATTCGGAACCCGAACTTAAAAAGTTCAGAGTCAGAGTTCATGAGAATTCGGAGTCAAAACTCATAATATATCAGAGTTTGTATTCATATAACTCGGGGTCAGAATTTAGAAGAGTTTGTAACCAGAATTCATAATCAGAATCCGGACTCAGAACTCAGAAGAGTTCGTATCCAGAATTCGTAATCAGAATTCAGAGTCAGAACTTAGAAGAGTTTGTATCCAGAATTTGTAATCAGAATTCAGATCCTAAAATAGAATGCTTCATATCTAGGTAATTATAGGATTTTGAGGTTTTGGTATTTTATACTTTAAAAAAATTATGATATGAACAATTAAAACATGGTAAGGGTAAATTTTCTAGGGGAATGAATTTTTTTATAGAAGTAAAACATATGGTAAAAAGATATTTGCCTTGAGATAAGGTGTTTGTGATTTTCAAAACAAGAAGGAATGGTAAAGTCTTAAGGAAACATTAATGACTCAAAAATCTCCCCCAAGTATGAAGGAATGGAAAAGTCATAAGGAAAAACTTATTGACTCAACAATCTCCCCCTTTTTGGAAAGCACAAACAATCCTTACGAAAAAGAATATAAGGACTTAGAAAATTTTTTCTAGACTTTAAAATAAAACTAATCTCCCTTTTCTCATTGGTAAAGATGAATACGACTAACTCCCCCTTAGGATTTGGAACACTTTAGGATCATATTCTAGATTTTCAGAATGAGAATTTCATTATCTTGAGTATGGAAATATCTGTAATGAAAACTCCCCCTTAGATAAACTCCCCCTTACTTAGGGATATTTCTTCTTTTCTTAGAATTATTTTTCATTCTCCCCCTTTGTGATTTTCAAAAAGAATTTGAGGGAATGGAAAAAAATATGGTACCTGAGATATTAGTGCAAACATCCCAACAAAAATAAGCAAATAGAAATTTCATTAGGATTGGAAGAATTTTTACAAGGAAAAAATAGATACAACAAAAGATTGGATTTGGATCTATTTTTCTTCTTTTTCCTTGGGTATCAGCTTCTTCACGATGGTTTTTAACTTCTTTAGCTCTTTGTGATCCTCCTATGCTTTCTTCTCTAAGGCTTTGATCCTATCATCTTGAGCCTTCAGAGCCTCTACCCGAGCCTTCGGCAAGTCATCTTACTTCACTAGCTTTTCTTGAATCTCAACCCGGATATCCCTTTATATTTTCCAACTTTGGACAACATAATTAAACTTCCCATTCAGATCTTTGACATCCTGAATCCAAGTATTATGTTCAAGATTTAGCTTTTACTCAAAGCTATTTGTGAGATCCTTGATTTTTCCATCTTCAGTATCAAAAGATTTCTTAACATCATCTTGAAAGTCGTCAAGCTCTCAAATATTCAAATATATTCTTTGACCAGCTGACCATTTTCTTGCAATATTTTCTGTGGGCTTCAAGTTGATAAGGAAATTCTTGTGATCAGCCTCAATATTTACACACCTATCCATCACCATGGATACATAATCTGATTTCTGATTCATACTATGTTGAAGAATATGACATCTAGATTCAATGTTTGGAAAGATCGAAATTGTGTCAAAAAGCTTCTTCAGATATTGAATTACAAAATCATGTCCCAGAGTTGATGATTCTGAATCTGACACTTTACTTGGTGATGGTTCTTCCTCTAGCTCAACCAGCTTCCTCTTAGAAGATGCACCAGCTTCCTTCTTTCTTAGAATTTCTTTGGTTGGGGTATCAACAACCACTTGTTTCCCCTTTTCAGTTTTCAGAACAGCTTCCTCATATGGAGACTCATGCTCGCTTTCAAATAACTAAACAATTATATCTTCATCATTTTTTTATATCTCGAATCATGCCTCAACATCTTCAGGAAGAATGAAGTCATGATTATGACTCGCTTCCTCATATAACTTTTTAAATTCCTCTTCAGCCTTCTCATCAATTCTAGGAGTAGCAAGTTTCGAAGATCCATCTTGAGAAGTCCGGATTGACAATTTTTCAGAAGCACTTTCCTTCTCATGATAATCTTCAACTTGCTTAATCAGATTATCAGTACGATTACTACTTTATTCCTTTTCTTTCACTTCTTCCACAAATTCTATCTATTCAGTAACCTTCTCTTGTGCTTTTTTTGGAGTCATAAACTTTTTCCCCGGAGTCTCAAGTAATGGTTCAACTAGGAAGGATTTAGGTACGAGAATGTTTTCAGATGGTACTTCAGTAGCCTTCAAAAGAGATTGCACAATCTCTGCCTCTAGCATCTTCTTCTTAAGATTCTTCTATTTGGATTTCTTCTCAAGATCTTCAGTAGCTTTATCTTTCAAAGATTTGGACTCTGCAGGGTCTAGACCAAATTGTGGTTCTCCTTCTTTCTGATTCTTTTTATCCTCCCTCCATTTGGTAACCACTTCATCCGGATAGGATTTCTGCTTTTTGGGCTTCGGAGGTGCGGATTGGGTTTCTTTGGCCTTAGAGGTTTTCTCTGTTTCTTCCACTTCCTTTAGTTTCCTCTTCTTTCCAGCTTTCTTTGATGGTTCAGCCTCTTCTGCATTTTTCAGATTGGCTTCTGCTTCTTCCACTGGAAGATCATAAAACTATCCTGAATCTTTAGAAAATCCAACATTCATTCTTTTCAAAGTTCCATCGCTTACTAACATCACTTTGCAATTCCTCAGCTTGGAACCGCAAGGAATCTTGAATGATTCAAGACACCGAACTTTCAACTTGGAGAGTAGGGAAGGATACATGATTATCTGTGCTCTCAGATTCCCATTCTTGATATTCTCTATCGTGATGAGAATATGCTTCATCAGATTGATTTTCCTTAGATTTACCAAAAAATAAAAGATATACATATCACTTTTCTTCAGTGTGTCCTTGTCACCCTTTCTCGGTATGATAAAACCTTGAACTAATAACTCTAGGATCTGATTTTTGGTAGACAAGTGAGCAATATTTGCGGTCTTGACATTTGTAAGTACAAGACTTTTCATAGCCTTCACTTTTACAAAACTCCCTTGAACATCTGGCAGCTTGTGGGAACAAAATTATTCCTCTCCTTCATAGGATAACCCTACCAAGCTAGCAGCCTTGGTGTATGAAAGTGAATATATTTTTCTATAACTCTTGAATGAAAACTTATCTCTCCCTTCTTCCTTAAAGAAACAAGATGACTCATAAAACTCAATGAGTAGATCCGAATACACAACAACCTGAGATCCTGTCTTTGATATGGATACACTCTCCCATCTATTAAGATTGATGTTATTGGAGATAATGGAGTCATACTTGTTGAATAAGTTTGGATGCACCAACCTATCCCTGTATATTTGCCACTCCGAAATCGGCTTGACAGAAGACATATCTTGAGAAGGAACTTCAGCAGACATTCAGACTTGAGAAAACTTTGAAAATACAGAATGGGATTTTGAAGTGGGGCAGAGCTTTGACACGTAAAAGCTTGAAAACTGATGTGGGACAACTATCGGGGGTCCCCTTTTATAGGTGTTGAAGAGACAGTTCAACTTCCCATCTCAATCTAATGGCTGAGAATCCTTCTGATCAGATCTGACAGTTGAAATGAAATCCTCAAGGAAAATTTGGTAGGATCTGATCTTTTTAGGTTTTTAAAGGAGAACACTTGGATTTAAGGAAACTAGAATCCCAGAAATTTTAAAAACAAAAGAAACTACCAGCAAGTAAAAGGTGATTACGAAAACTCAAGAAAGAATCATACCTTTCGGATTATCAGGAGAATTATTTATATTGAGGAAAATTCTTCTTGAAGGACTTTGGATTACAAAAAAAACTTGAGTGTGGGAAAAAATGAGTATGCAGATCTTTATTACAAAAATCTTCACTACGAAAATCTTCATTACGAAAATATTCATTACGAAAATCTTCATTATGAAAATATTCATTATGAAAATCTTCATTACAAAAATCTTCATTATGAAAAACATGAAAAACTTCATTAAAAAAAGCATGAAAAACTTCATTATGAAAAATATGAAAAACTTCATTACGAAAAATATGAAAAACTTCATTATGAAAAACATGAAAAACTTCATTATGAAAAACATGAAAAACTTCATTACAAAAAACATGAAAAACTTCATTATGAAAAACATGAAAAACTTCATTACGAAAAATATGAAAAACTTCATTATGAAAAACATGAAAAACTTCATTATGAAAGACAAGAAAAACTTCATTACGAAAAACATAAAAAACTTCATTATGAAAATCATGAAAAACTTCATTATGAAAAACATGAAAAAATTCAGTATAAAAAACATACAAAACTTTATTATGAAAAACATGAAAAACTTTATTACGAAAAACATGAAAAAATTAATTATGAAAAACATGAAAAACATTATTACAAAAAACATAAAAAACTTCATTATGAAAAACATGAAAAACTTCATTACGAAAAAAATGAAAAACTTCATTACGAAAAATATGAAAAACTTCATTATGAAAAACATGAAAAACTTCATTATGATTTTTTTGAAAACTAACAAGAAAATGTACCCCCCCCTATGAAAAGGAGTTTATTACTATAAGGAGATTGATTCCAAAGGAAGTTAACAAGGAATATTACCTTATGGTTATCATTCCTAACTTCTGTTTAATGTATTCAAATCTATCATAGGGTAAAGATTTTGTGAAAATATCAGCAAGTTGATCTTGCATTCTGATAAATTGAAGAATGATATCTCCTTTTTGTGTGTGATTCCTAAGAAAGTGATGCCTAATATCTATGTGCTTCGCACAAGAGTGATGTGCATGGTTTTTACTAAGGACAATGGCACTTGTATTATCACAAAAAATTTGTGTTTTGGTAAAACTCATACCATAATCTGTGAGTGTGTGTTGCATCCACAATACTTGAGCACAACAACTTCCAGATGCTACATATCCAACTTCAGTAGTGGAAAGTGCTACTGAGTGTTACTTATTTAATGACCAAGAAACTAATGAATCTTCTAATAAATGACAAGTTTCGGATGTACTCTTTCTATCCATTATATATCCACCAAATTCAGCATCTAAAAAACTTTTTAAAACAAAATCATTTCCAGAAGTATAAAAGAGTCCTAAATCAATGGTTCCCTTTAAGTAATGAAAAATTCTTTTCACTTCCTTTAAATGAGATTCCTTAGGACTAGATTGATATCTTTCACATAAGCATACTAAAAACATTAAGTCTGGATGACTAACTGTCAAGTAAAGTAGACTTCCTATCATACCTCTAAAATATGTTTGATCTACTGGTTTCCCAATTTCATCAAGATCAAGTGTATTTGAGGTACCAATGGGAGTAATTATACTTTTAGTGTTGTCATATCCATACTTTTTAAGAAGATATTTAATATAATTATGTTGGGATATATAGATTCCTTCTGGTTTTTGAGAGATTTGAAAACCAAGTAAAAATGTTAACTCACCCATCATACTCATTTCAAACTTAGATTTCATTAGATCTGCAAAGGAATCAGTTAAAGATTGCTGAGTTAAACCAAATATAATGTCATCAACATAAATTTAAACAATAAAAACATTTTTCTTATCTTTCTTTATAAAAGGGCTGGATCTGGATTTCCCTTAACATAATTATTTTGAAACAAAAATCCTATAAGTCTACCATACCAGGCTCGAGGGGCTTTTTTAAGGACATATAAAGCTTTGGTAAGTCTAAAAACATGATCCGGATGTTTTTTATCTTCAAAACCAGGAGGTTTTTCAACAAAAAATTCCTCTTGAACATAACTTTTAAGGAAAGAACATTTCACAGCCATTTGAAAAAGTTTGAAATTGAAGAATGCTGCAAAGACAAGTAAGATAAAAATAGATTCAATTCTAGCTACTAGAGCATAGTTTTATTCATAGTCTATTCCTTCCTATTGATTATAGTATTTAGCAACTAATATAGCTTTATTTCTAACAATGATTCAATTTTTATCACACTTATTTCTGAAGATCCATTTTACTCTAATAACATAACATTCCTTAGGTCTTTTAACCAAGGTCCATACTTTATTCCTTTCGAATTCATTTAGTTCATCTTTCATGGCCTTAATATAATCATCATCACCTAAAGCTTAATCAGTGATTTTTGGTTCTAATTGGGAAAGAAATGATAGATGTTATACCTCATTTCTTAAGGAATTTCTAGTCCTTACAGGTTTATTCACATCACCAATGATGCTATCACTAGGATGATTCTTTAGAAACATCTGATTTGGGTTTTATAAAATATGTTTATCAACATAGGGTAGGAAATATTCTGGGGTAAATGTTTCAGAAGTATATTCTTGGACATTTTCCTTATTAAAAGGATCTTCTATCAAAGGTTGATAATCAGTTTTTGAAAACACATATGAAGATGTAGTTTGGGGTTGTTTAAAAATAAGAGGATCGATTTCATCAAATTTCACATGTACTATCTCTTCAACAGTACAAGTGTTTTTGTTAAAAACTCTATAAGCTTTAGAAGTTGTGGAGTAGCCTAAGAAAATTACTTTATCAGATTTTGGTGATAATTTATGTAGATTATCTTTATTATTCAGAATGAATACATTGCAACCAAAAAACATAAAGTAGGAAAGTCTAGGTTTTCTACCATTCCATAACTCATAAGGAGTTTTATTAAGAAGAGGTCTAATCAAAACTTGATTTATAGTATAACAAGCAGTACTTACTGTTTCATCCCAAAAATGTTTGGCTACAGAATACTCAATCAACATGGTTCTTGTTATATCTTGAAGAATTCTATTTATTCTTTCAACAACACCATTTTTTGAGGTATTTTGGGTGCTGAGAAGTTATAAGTAATGCCTTTTCTACTAAAAAAAGTTTCAAAATATGAATTTTAAAATTCTCCACCATGATCACTATGAATAGTTTTCAATGGAATATTTTTCTCATTTTTAACTTGGGCTCTAAAACTTTTTAAATAAGAAAAATCTTCAGACTTATTTTCTAGAAAATAGACCCACGTAAATCTAGTGTAATCATCAACCAAGGCAAATACATAATACTTGCCCCCAATGCTTCTAGTTTGTGTAAGAACAAAAAGATCCACTAACTGTAATGCATCAGTAGTTGAGACTTCACTGACTGATTTTAAACTTGATTTATGTTTCTTGTTATATTGACAAGGGTTACAAACTTTTGAATAATCAAATCTAAGATCCGGTAGATCCTTAACTAATATTTTCTTAGAAAGTTTGCATAAGTTCTTAAGGTTACAGTGTCCTAACCTTATATACCAAAACTAAGAATGATCTTCCATTACACTAAGGAAAGGTATATCTTGGCTCCTAAGGTCTTCTAGGTTTAGTGTGCAAACATTCTCTTGCCTATGGGTAGAAAGAATAAACTCTTCCTTGGAATTGTGTACTAAGCACTTGTCATTCCTAAAATTCACAAGGTAACCTTCATCACATAACTGAATTATGCTAATGAGGTTGTTCTTAAGACCCTTAATAAATAAAACATTTGAAATAAAAGTTTTTCCAAGAAGAATGATGTTACCTATACCAATAATTTCTCCCTGAGAATTATCTCCGAAAGTTACTTTTCCTCCTTTCGTCTTGATAATCTTTTCAAAATAGTTTTTGTTACCAGTCATATGCTGAGAACATCCACTATCCATATACCATGTATTGCTGTTGGTACTTTCTCTATTTTCCTGAAAATAAGAAAAAGTTAGGTTTTTAAAATCAAAACTTGCTTGGATCCAGAATTCTTAGAAAGCAAAATTTTAGGCACCCACATCTTTTTAGAAAAATAGGCTTTATGAAATCCTAAAGACTGGGTTTTGTTTAAGGAACAATTTTTTGCCCAGTGTCCACCACACTGACACTTAGTACAGAATGGATCACATTGAGGAACAAAATAATTGTCATTAAAAATCGGTTTAGAACTAGTATAACCAAAAACAGAACTATTCCTTAGAGGTCAGATTTGAGAATACATTTTATCAAAAATTTCCTTATCTAAGGTAAAGTTTGACAAACACTTCCTCAAGGAAAATATTTTGGATTTTAGTTTTATAACCAAGTTATTTTCTTCTAAAACATTTGATTTTGAACTAGAGTTAGGCTTGAAAACATTTTTCTTAGAAACTACGTTTTCTAGATCTTTAGAAAGTTTATTCTTCTCAGAATTTTCTTCCTCAAGATTTTTTGAAATATTTTCAAAATAAAAATTTTTCTTATCAAGATCTTTATAAAGATTTGATATTTCCTTAGTAAGAATAGTATTCCTAGATTTTTCCTTATCAATTTTTTTCATGAGTTTTGAATTCTCAATCTCAAGGAGTTTGAAAAACCTAGAAAATTCTTCATAGGAAGGTAAAGTATTATCTTCATCATAAGAGGATTCTTCATCCGAAGAGTTATAGTATTTACTATCATTAGCATTAAAAGAAACATTGGTCATTTATTTAGCATTGTGTACCTTAGACATTAAGCAATAATTTTCAATAGGTAGTCTGGCTATTAGATCAAGATTCTTCTATCCAGCAGATTTATAATCCAAAGATTCATCTAAACAGTCACCACCACTGGCACTCCATGTGTCATTAGATTTTAAGACTTTCTTAGCTTTAGCCTTGTAATACTTATTTCTATTTCTCTCAGAATTCCTTTCCTTTATTTCTTTTCTCTTAATCATAGGAAAATCAAGTCTTATATATCCAGATCTCTTGCATTAATAACATGTAACTTCTGAATCTTTCTTATCTTTCCTTTCCTTTTTCTTATATCTGGATTGAAAGTTCCTCTGTCCAGCTATCTTGGTCATACTTCGAGCAAGATTGGATAATTCATTTTTTGAGGATTCACTTCCACTAGATTTGGATTGGATAACAACTTTCTTAAATTTTGATCTAATAACTCTCGTAGGAGTATTAGCTTTCATATGATTTGAAGTAGTAGTGAAAGCAACACTGCCATTCCCATTCTTCTTCTTTATATTTTTAGCATCTCTCTTCATTCTAGTCTCATGCTGAAGAAGAGTTCCAAAAACCTCATCTAAGGAAATATAAGTAACCTTTATGTTCTCATATATAGCTGTCCTCTTGGATTTCCACTCATTGGGCATGATGTATATGATCTTATCAACAAGATCTTCATTATCTAATCATTTCTCATCCATGTATTGTAAACTATTCACAACAGTCGTGAATATTTGTTGCACCTTACATATGGGTTCTCCATAAGGAAAGTTAAAACTATGATATTCAGCTCTAAGCATAGCTCTTCTTGTTTCAATAACTTTGGAAGTTCCAAAGAGTGTAACTTCAAGTTTCTTCCATATACAATTTGCTTCTTCATAAGATGAAATTTGGCTATATATATTTCTAGTCATGGAGAAAAGCAAAGTATTGCGTACCTTATAATTCAGTTGATATTCATGCTTTTCTTGATTGGTAAAAGTACTAACTTCTTTGTTAGGGATTTTGTATCCTCCAGTAAGCATAACAAAATTATCAACACCAGTATTGATAATAAAATTCTTCATGAGGTCTCTCCAATATTCATAATAATTTCCATCAAAGATAGGTGGTCTAGTTGGATTGAGATTTTCTATAGAACCAACATTGATTCCTGCCATCTTAAAGAAAATTCTTTCCATAAAAACTTGTTAATAGAAAAAGTATGTAAACAAGGAGAATATTCCTAAGAAAGAAAAATATAGAACAAGAGTATCTCTAAGAAAAATAAATCCGAAATTTATGAGTCCGAAAAAATGATTCTGAAAAAGTGTGAATCTAGAAATTCAATTCTGAAAGTAATGAGAAGAATTATTCTCTTCTAAACCTAATAGTGAGATTAATTCAGAGGTCACCTGCTTTGATACCAATTGTTGGATCGAATATGTAAAGATGATATGCTCAAATACAAGAGGAGGGGGGGGGGGTGAATTGTATACTTTAAAAATTTCTTTGGAACCTTTAAAGTTAAGTTTAACAAGGTTAAACAAAGTAATTCACAAAACCACGAGTTCTATACACTTGCTAGATTCTGGAAATATGATTCCGAGAAAGCAATTCCAGAAAAGATAGTTCTAGAAATGAAACTTAATGAAAGTTTACAATTATGAAGATTCTACCTTAAAGCATATAAAATCTAACTAAATCAGAGTACAAGTATAAGGAAGTATAACATAATTATACTTTCCTCAACAATACAAATGTAGCGGAAAACTTGAAACAAATAGGTAACAAGTAGTAAATATTTTAACCCAAAGAGAAGGGTATCCAAAAACCTTGGATAAAGGTCCCTTGATTTATAATTTCAAGAAAGTATGTCTTACCCACACTAGGGTAAGACCTCGATACAAAGATCTGAGTCTGTCTTGCTATCCCCGCAAGCCCTCAACTTCAAGGTAGTCAGCACCTCTATCTTCCTTAGCAAGGAAGACTTCAACTTCAAGGTAGTTGGCACCTCTGTCTTCCTATCTCTGGAAGCCCTCAAATGTACTCAGTAACATTCAGAGTCATACGAAGAAATTATGCACGAAGCAGAGTTTGAACAAGCCTTTAAAACTTTCTGCACGAAGCGTGAGAGTTTATAAGAACCTCTCTCTCTAGAAATCACTTTAGATCAAAATTTATCCAAAAGTCTATGTCAAAGTTGTGATCTCTTTCAAATGAGCTCCTATTTATAGGCACGTCTTCAATGGTTAGCTCCCTCCTCCAACAGTCATATTTTTCCTTGAATTTCAGAGGGACCTGTACACGTGTCACTCAAACAACGGTTAGTTAGTAACTGAAAGCACAACATCGTTTTATAACAAAACAAGTGTTAAAGGAAAAATATGGTTACATAACTAGAAATACAATATTCGGAATGTAAGAAAATGATAGTTTGGAGTCTAACCAAAATTGAATTCGGAGTCTCCAATACAAGGATATTCAGATTCTATTTTCTAGGAATTTAGAACCTGAACTCTATATAATTCCAGAGTCTGAATTTCAAGGAAATTCAGAATCTAGATTCACAAGAATTCAGAACCTGAACTTACAAAGTTCAGAGTCAGAGTTCATGAGAATTAGGAGTCAGAACTCATAAGAGTTAGGAGTCTATATTTAGAGAACTCAGAGTTAGAATTAATAAGAGTTTGTAACCATAATTCGTAATCAGAATTCGGACTCAGAACTCAGAAGAGTTCGTATCCAGAATTCGTAATCAGAATTCAGAGTCAGAACTCAGAAGAGTTTGTATCCAGAATTTGTAATCAGAATTCGGATCCTAAAATAGAATTCTTCATATCTAGGTAATTATAGGATTTCGAGGTTTTGGTATTTTATACTTAGAAAAATTATGATATGAACAATGAAAACATGGTAAGGGTAAATTTATTAGGGGAAGGAAATTTTTCCTTATAGAAGTAAAAAATAGGGTAAAAAGAGATTTTACTTGAGATAAGGTGTTTTTGATTTTCAAAACAAGAAGGAATTGTAAAGTCTTAAGGAAACCTTAATGACTCAACAATCTCCCCCAAGTATGAAGGAATGGAAAAGTCATAAGGAAAACCTTATTGACTCAACAAAATCCTCTTTTTTTGTTCAGAAATTCCAACATTTCATTTTGATAAATTTATTAAAATAAAGGAATTATTAACACCATAAAATTGAGGTTTCCTTATACCGAAACCATTTTTAGAATTTCTAGGTTCTCAATAATGAAAAAATAACTTTATATATGTTTTTTTTCATTGAACTAGGGAAAAAATTGTTTTTTAGAGATTTATTTTTTCACCTTTTCATCAAATTCCAGACTTATATTTCTATATTTTATTGAAACCAAGGATTTGGTTTAGGAAATTTTAACATTTTGTAAAAAATATTTTAGCATCATTAAATTATTGAACTTGTTTTTTCGAGATTTGAATTCTATTACCATGTTCAGCATAAGAAGAAACAATTTTTTTCATCTTACCCTTCAGGTCTAAAATTTTATTGTTTAAGTCCTATTTTTCACATACAAAAACATTATAAGAATTTTTTAGGGAATTATTTTTATTTTTCAAGAATTCATATTTAGATTATATCTTGGGAAAGTATTCATTCAATTATTCAAAAGGGAAACATTCATCTTTAGAATCATATTCATGCCTATAATAGTAAAATGAATGTACCTCCTTAGATTATACCATAAAGAACATGCTGACCTTTTTAATTGAGATTTAAGATTTTGATTCAGAAGATGCTTCATCACTAGAATCCTTTTAAGGACTCCATGTGGACATCATAGCTATTTTTATCTTTCTCTTGAATTTAGGTTTCCATTTTTATTTCTTATAATATTTTCTTTTTTCTTCAAGTTGTATAAAATCTGGTTTGATATGTCTAAGATTCTTGAACTCATAGCATCTGGATTCCATAGAAATTCCATCATATTTTATGAACTTATTGAAGGATTTATTGAATCCCATTTTCTTATTTTAGAACTTTTTAAACTTCTTATAAAATTGAGAAATCTTACCTTCAAAATTGGAACTGTTTAAAGTATCCTCATCATATGATTAAAAAATTTGTATACCTTTTCTCTTATTGTCATCTTTTGAATTGGAAACTTTTAAAGAAACTTTATAATTTTTAACAATTATATTCTCAATAGCTTTAGCTTCCATTTCTAAATCATACATCATGAGTGTACCAATAAGATATTTTATTTTGAAATATTTCAAAACTATAAATTTCCTGATGGTAGTTGAAATTCCACTCCATTTGGATGGAAGAAATCTTATAACTTTTAAAGATTGATTAGGCTCAGGAACTGGTTCTCCTAGAGAATTGATATTATTCACAATTTCTATCCACCACATTCATCCATGTCATTATTTACCCATCAATCATTATAAATGTTTGAAACTTTATCTTCGTATAATTGTACCTCAAAACTTCTCAAATTATTAGTTCCTTTATAGGATACTGATATATTTTTCTATATTTTATGTGTTGTAGCACATTGAGAAAATCTATAGAAATCATCTAGACCAAGTCCACAAATAATGACATTCATGTTTTTGGAGTTCAAATCATATTCAACTTTTTCAATAACATCCCATTTTCCAGATCTCCTTCAAGAATTATGTAAGGCTTAACAAATTTCAAATAAACCTTTAGACCAAGTTTCTTTAAATAAATAATCATCCATTCCTTCCAACACACTTAATTTTTTATACTGAAATAGAGTTCTCTTACCATATACATATCTTCTTTATTATCATCCATAATATTCATCTGAAGATGATATTTATGAGTTCAACATTTTAAATTTGAGAACTCTAGAGCCTCAAAATCTAATATCAACTGTTGGTCGAATAAGAGTTTCACAAAGACTCAAGAGTGGGGTGAATTGATTTCTTGATATTTTATTTATTTTAAACCACCCTCTATTATGGTATGATTGTTTAAAATATTTTTCAATCATGATCATGAAAAAAAGTAAAATAGTAAGAAAAATATAAAATATACAACATTTATAGTGATGTGGGGCACAAAGATCCCCAAGCCTAATCCACTAACACTAAACTCATAGATCTTAGTGATTTTACTAGTACGGGTTCTTTTCCTAGGGACTTATCGGTTGAGTGAAAGAAGCTATCACTTGGTACAAATCCTAGAGATTTTTTCAGGTTCCTAGAAGGATTAAAAAAACAATATCCTTCAGAAATAAATACAGGGAGTGCTTAAATCTTGCAATGGGAAAGAATAATGATATATTACATGATGAACCATAGAGTTACAAGATGAAACTAACAGAAGAGAAGAGATATCCAAGTGAAATAATAATAATTAAGAATATATCAATGAGAGTCTTAATAAAAAAACATGATTGAAATATCAACTATAGAAAACTTGATTCTTTTTTTTCTTAGCACAGAGAAGCAGCAAAACAAAAAGATTCAAGAGAGAGATATAGAGTATGTTGTAGCTTCTATTCTTGATGCTCTTATTCAAATATTTCTCTATATGTTCTCTAAAACTACTATGAACAACACATCTAAAACACAAAAGGATCTCAGGATAATCTCCCAATTTTCTTATCTTAAAATTACCTCAGAAAAAATCATAGGTTAATAAAAATAATTTATGATTCTTCCTTTTTTGGTACTTACAACCTTTTGGAAATCAATTTTACCATAAATAGGTAGTCCATTGTTTAATTCATCAAAATCATCATTAATTTTCACTTTAAATACTCTAATGGTAATAAATAACTATGTTGAAGAAAGACATAGTTGATTATCACTACTAGAAATGGGTATTTTCCCAACACTTTTATCCCAACAGTTTACAAAAACCATTGGGAAAGGGAGGCTATACCAAAATTTTAACAAAACCATTGGTATAGGCCTGTTTGTAGGAGCCATTACCAACAGTTCTAGAGAACCATTGGGAAAGGCTTGTTTGTAGGAGGCTTTACCAATGGTTCTACATAACTGTTGGGTAAATCTTGTTTTTTAGGGGATTTTATCAATGGTTCTATATAAACCATTGTGATAGGCACTATTTCCTAATGGGTTTTAAAAACTGTTGGGAAAAGTTTGCCCCAATTAGTATCCCCTCCTCATTCGCGAATATAATTGAATGTGCAGCAGCGGCAGGCCATCCTCGCTCGAATTCCCCCATCCGAACTACTAAATCTCCATCAGATCCATCTCAAATTAGGTATTTTCTTCTTTCTACACTTAAAATATTTAATTGTTACCTTATTATTATTGTTATTCATCAAATATTTTAGTTTTTTGTTCTGATTTTGATGTGTATGTTTTTTTTCTATTTTGATTTAACCTAGATTTTCTCCATCCCATTGGATCCATTTAATTAATTAAATCTTTAACCCTCCATTGGAGGTGGGGGGGGGGATTTTTGGGCCGAGGGGGGTGTCTGGGGGGTTGGGGGATGTATGGGGGGGGGGGGGGGGGTTGTCCAGGGGGTGGGGGGGGGGGCTATCCGGGGTGGGGGTGGGGTAGTCTGAGGGTGGGGGGGGGGGGGGGGCTATCCGGGGGGTGGGAGAGCTGTCCGGCTGGGGGGGGGGGGTGGGGGGGGGGGGGTTGTCGGGGTGTTGGGGGAATGTCTGGGGTGGGGGGGGGGGCTCTCTGGGGGGTCGGGGGAGCTATTTGGCCGGGGGTGGGGTTGTGGGGGGGTTGTCCGGGGTGTTGGGGGGCTGTCTAGGGTGGGGGGAATTCTGGGGTGAGGGGGGCTATTCGCGTTGAGGGGGGGTGTCCAGGGGTGGTTGGGTTGTCCGGGTGGTGTGGGGGGCTATCTGGGTGGTGTGGGGGACTGTCCAGGGGTGGGGGGCTGTCCGGGGTGAGGGGGGGGGGGATGTCCGGGGGTTGGGGGGGGCTTTCTGGGGGGGGGGGGGCTGTTCGGGGTAAGGGGGGCTTTCCGGGGGGTTGGGGTGGGGGGGGGGGTATGGGGGTTAGGGGGGTCCGGGTTGAGGGGGGGATGTCCGGGGGGTGGTTGGGCTATCCGGGTGGTGCGGGGGGCTGTCCAGGTTGGGGGGGGGGTGTCCGGGTGGTGCAGGGGGTTGTTTGGGTGGTACGGGGGCCGTCTGGGGGGTGGAGGGGCTTTATAGGGGTGGGGGATGTTTGGGGGGGGGGATCTCCGGGGGGTGGGGGGGGGGTGCTGTCTGGGGGTTGGGGGGGGGGCTTTTCAGGGTGAGGGGAGGCTGTCTGGGGGGCGGGGGGCTGTTCGGGGTGCGGGGGGGGGGGGGGGGGGGGCTGTCCGGGGGTTCAGGGGGGGGGATGTCCAGGGGGTGGGGGAGATATCCGAGTTGAGGGGGGGATGCCCAGGGTGGGGGGGGGGGGGCTGTCCGGGGGGTCAGGGTGGGGGGGGGGGGGCTGTCTGGGGGGTGGTTGGGCTATCCGGGTGGTGCGGGGGGCTGTCCGGGTGGTGCGAGGGGCTATCCGAGGGGTGGGGGGCGGGGCTGTCTGGGGGTTGGGGGGATTTCCGGGGTAAGGGGGGGGGCTGTCCGAGAGGGTCGGGGTGGGGGGGGGGGGTTGTCCGGGGGTTGGGGGGTTGTCCAGGTTGAGGCCCGTATTTTACCATGAACCACAAACCCTCTCATGTTCTATGATGTTCTAATCTATTGTATACCACTTCTGAATGATCAATCTATTCATCCTCCTTTTATTGGAAAAAATATGATGTAGAGGTCATCTCGAACAACAATGTTTCATTATAGACTACAAGAATACGATTCTATCTTCTAAGAAAAATTCTAATGGTTCAGATATGCATGGTTATAGAGAAATTATCCATTGAACTAATAATTTTTACCACACAATAATGTATTCATGGTTTATATAACTTAGGTTCTTATTTGATAAAAACATGATGACAGATAGTTTTAATTATGACTATGTGGTTTTTTGATTTATTCAAGATATCAAATAGTTTTTCAATAATTTTATTTGTTTTCTGATGGTGATTTAGATTCTCTTATTGTTGTGCTTTTTGATTATAATCATTGGACTAGTCATTCATATAATTATATTTGGTTCACCATCTATAATGGATAATGAAATATCTTTACCAATAAAGATTTCTACAACAATTAAGAACCTCTCTCACTAATAAGTCACTTGTATCTATACCAAAATCAATTTTTTGGAGGAACTACTATATAAAATTTGGATTTGAAATAGATCAATGAGGGTTTATCAATCCAAGGCACGGTGTGGCCGGTATCACTCTAAATGTATCTCTTTTTTTTAATGGTCAAATGCATGCCAAACGATATCAGAATGACTTAAAATCACATGAAAACACCCTAATTATTATTCGTGAGGTGTACGAAAAGATGACACATCATCCGGATGTGCGGTTTGCATGGAACAACTGAATATGGGTTTTTTAGGTGTTTGGCGCACTTGAAAAGCGTGTGTGGGGTGGTCAAAACCCACTGAACAACCTCAAAACACCATGAAATCAGACGACAACAAAGGGTGGGTGAATTGCGAAATGGTCAGCTAGACGTCACGTCAATCGGAGGTGTCGTGTGACCGCGGTGGCTGAAAACGCACTCTGCGTGTTGTAAATGGCCAAAACACGTGTTCAAAGGTCAAATGCATTCTGAACAACATCGAAATAACTTGAAATCACACGAAAACACCATAATTATTATTCGTGAGGTGTACGAGGAGATGGAATGTCATTAGGATGCGCGGTTTGCATGTCACAGCTGAATATGTATTTTTTAGGTGTTTGGCGTGCTTGAAAAGCATGCGTGGGGTGGTCAAAACTGGCCGAACGACCTCATAATGCCATGAAATCGGACGACAAAAAAGGGTGGGTGAATTGTGAAATAGTCATCCAGACGACACATCAATCGGAGGTGTCGTGTGACCGCAGTGGCTGAAAATGCACTTCGCGTGTTGTAAATGGCCAAAACATGTGTTTTACGGTCAAATACATACCCAACGACATCAGAATGACTTGAAATCACACAAAACCCCCTTATTTTTATTTGTGAGGTGTATGAAAAGACGACATGTCATTTGAATGGGTGGTTTGTATGGTACAACTGAATATGTGTTTTTTAAGTGTTTGGTGCGCTTGAAAAGTGTGCTTGGGGTGGTCAAAACCAGACGAACGACCTCGTAATGCCATGAAATTGGACCAAAAAAATGGGTGGGTGAATTTTGAAATGGTCGGCTAGATGTCACGTCAATCGGAGGTGTCGTGTGACTGTGGTGGCTGAAAACACACTCCCCGTGTCGTAAATGGCCAAAACATGTGTTTAACGGTCAAATGCATGACAAACAACATCATAATGACTTGAAATCACATGAAAACACCATAATTATTATTTTTGAGGTGTAAGTGGAGACGACACATCATTCAGATGCACGGTTTGCACGGAACGACTGAATATGTGTTTTTTTAGGTGTTTGACACACTTGAAAAGCGTGCGTGGGGTGGTCAAAACTTGCCGAACGACCTCAAAATACTATGAAATCGAATGACAACAAAGTGTGGGTGAATTGTGAAATGTTCAGACAGATGACATGTCAATCATAGGTGTCGTGTGATCGTGGTGGCCGAAAATGCACTCCGTGGGTCATAAATAGCCAAAACATGCGTTTAACAGTGAAATGCATGTCGAAAGACATTGGAATGACCTGAAATCACACGAAAACACCCCAATTATTATTTGGGAGGTATATTAAAAGAAGAAAAATCATTTGAAAGCACGGTTTGCACGGTACGACTAAATATGTGTTTTTTAGGTGTTTGGCGCGCTTGAAAAGCGTGCATGGGGTGGTCAAAACCAGCCGAACGACCTTAGAATGACATGAAATTGGAGGAAAACAAAGGGTGGGTGAATTGTGAAATGGTTGGCTAGACGTCATGTTAATCGGAGGTGTCGTGTGACCATGGTGGCCGAAAACGCACTTCGCGTGTCTTAAATGGCCAAAACATGCATTTAACGGTCAAATGCATGCCGAATGAAATAATAATGACTTGAAATCACATGAAAACACCATAATTATTATTCGTGAGGTGTAATAGGAGACGAAACATCATCCGGACGTGTGGTTTGCGTGGAACGACTGAATATGTGTTTTTTAGGTGTTTGGCACGCTTGAAAAGCGTGCGTGGGGTGGTCAAAATCAGCCAAACAACCTCATAATTCCATGAAATCTAACAACAACAAAGGGTGGGTGAATTTTAAAATGGTTGGCCAGACGGCACGTCAATCGGAGGTGTTGTGTGACCGCAGTGGTTGAAAACGTACTCTGCGTGTTGTAAATGGCCAAAACATGTATTTTACGGTCAAATACATACCCAATGACATCGGAATGACTTGAAATCACATGAAAACTCCCTAATTATTATTCTTGAGGTGTACGAAAATACGACACATCATTCGGATGTGCGGTTTTCATGACACGACTGAATATGTGTTTTTTAGGTGTTTCGTGCACTTGAAAAGCGTGCATGGGGTGGTCAAAACCCGCCGAACGACCTTGGAATCCCATGAAATCGGATGAAAAAAAGGGTGGGTGAATTGTAAAATGTTCGGCCAGACGTCATGTCAATCGAAGGTGTCGTGTGACCGCGGTGGCCGAAAACGCACTTCACATGTCGTAAATGGACAAAACATGCGTTTAACGGTCAAATGCATGCCGAACGACATCAGAATGAATTGAAATCACACAAAAACACCCTAATTATTATTCTTGAGGTGTATGAGGAGAAAACATGTCATTTGGACATGCGGTTTTCACAGAACAACTGAATATGTATTTTTTAGGTGTTTGGCGCGCTTGAAAAGTATGCATGGGGTAGTCAAATCCATTCGAACAACCTTAGAATGCCATGAATTCTGAAGAAAACAAAGGGCGGGTGAATTTTTAAATGATCGGCCAGACGGCATGCTAATCGGAGGTGTCGTGTGACCGCGGTGGCCGAAAATGCATTCTGCGTGTCGTAAATGGCCAAAACATGCGTTTAACGGTCAAATACATGCCCAACGACTTCATAATGACTTGAAATCACACAAAACACCCTAATTATTATTCATGAGGTGTATGAAAGGATGACACATCATTCAGATGCACGGTTTGCATGGCACGCCTAAATATGTGTTTTTTAGGTGTTTGACGCACTTGAAAAGCATGCATGGGGTGGTCGAAACTAGCCGAATGACCTCAAAATGACATGAAATTAGAAGACAATAAAGGGTGGGTGAATTGTGAAGTGGTCGTCCCGATGACACATCAATCAGAGGTGTCGTGTGACCGCGGTGGCTGAAAATGCACTTCGCGTGTCGTAAATGGCCAAAACATGTGTTTAACGGTCAAATGCATGCCGAAAGACATCATAATGACTTTAAATCACACTAAAACACCATAATTATTATTCGTGAGGTGTATGAGGAGACGACACATCATTCGGACACGCGATTTACATGGAACGACTGAATATGTGTTTTTTAGGTGTTTGGCTCGCTTGAAAAGCATGCATGGGGTGGTCAAAACTGGCCGAATGACCTCAGAATGCCATGAAATCAGAAGAAAACAAAGGTTGGGTGAATTTTGAAATGGTCATCTAGACAACACGTCAATCGGAGGTGTCATGTGACCATGGTGGCTGAAAATACACTTCGCGTGTCGTAAATGGCCAAAACATGTGTTTAACGGTCAAATGTATGCCGAACGACATCAGAATGACTTGAAATCACACAAAAACACCCTAATTATTATTCATGAGGTGTATGAAAAGATGACATGTCATTCAGAAGTGTGGTTTGCTCAGTATGACTAAATATGTGTTTTTTAGGTGTTTGGCGCACTTGAAAAGCGTGCTTGGGGTGGTCAAAACCAGCCAAACGACCTCAGAATGCCCTGAAATCGGACGAAAATAAAGGGTGGGTGAATTGTGAAATGTTTGAACATACGTCACGTCAATCAGAGGTGTTGTGTGACCATGGTGGATGAAAACACACTTCGCGTGTCGTAAATGGCCAAAACATGCGTTTAACGATCAAATGCATGCCTAACGACATCAGAATGACTTGAAATCACATGAAAACACCATAATTATTATTCGTGAGGTGTACGAGGAGACTACATGTCATTTGGACATGCGATTTGTGTAACACGACTGAATATGTGTTTTTAGGTGTTTGGCGTGTTTGAAAAGCATTCGTGGGGTGGTCAAAACTGGCCGAACAACCTCAGAATTCCATGAAATCGGGAAAAAACAAAGGGTGGGTGAATTGTGAAATTTTAGGCTAGAGAACACATCAATCAGAGGTGTAGTGTGACTGTAGTGGCCGAAAATTCACTCTGCGTGTCGTAAATGGCCAAAACATGTGTTTTACGGTCAAATACATGCCCAACAACATTAGAATGACTTGAAATCACACAAAAATACCCTAATTATTATTCGTGAGGTGTAAAAATAGACGACACATCATTCAAAAGTGTGGTTTGCATAGCACGGCTAAATATGTGTTTTTTAGGTGTTTGGCGTGCTTGAACGAGGTGGTGCCGTGTGTGGCATGACATACCCAATAATTGCAGTTTGATTTGTTTTCTATTTTCATTCTATAATTCAAGTGTCATGATTATATGAATCAAATTGATTTGAATTCATCATAACCACTCCTTTTATGTAGTTAGTGAATCATATTGAGGCACAGTGTGGCCGATACCACTCAAAATGTCTCACTTTTATTTGAAATGGACATGATTTTAAGTGAAAACAATAACTTGCATACATAAAACTAACGAAACACTTTCTTATTGTATTAATACTTTAGGAAAATGATCCATGGGTCATTTATGATGTGTATGAGTCAACCCTACCTCAATCCGAGGCATAGTGTGTCCGGTACCACTCAAAGTGTCTCACTTTTATTTTAAATGGACAACATTTTAAATGTAAACAACAACTGACATACGAAAAACTGACCAAATGCATTCGTATTGTGTTGATAATTTAGAACAACAATCCATGGATCATTTATGATGGGTATGAGTCAACCTCACCTTAATCTGAGGCATGGTGCGTCCAGTATCACTCAAAGTGTCTCAATTTTGTTTGAAATGGACAACATTTTAAGTGAAAACAACAACTGGCATACGGAAAACCATCCAAACACATTATTATTGTGTTGATACTTTATAAAAATGATCTATGGGTCATTTGTGATATGTATGAGTCAACCCCTCCTCAATCCGAGGCATGGTGTGACTGGTACCACTCAAAATGTCTCACTTTTATTTGAAATAGATAGGATTTTATGTGAAAACAATAACTTGCATATAGAAAACTGACCAAATGCTTTCAGATTGTCTTGATACTTTAGGAAAACGATCCATGGGTCATTTGTGACATGTTAGAGTTAACCTCGCCTCAATCCTAGGTAAGTTGTGGCCGGTATCACTCTTAGTGTCTCTCTTTTGTTTAAAATGGACAACATTTTAAGTCAAAACAACTGACATACGGAAAACAAACCAAACATATTGTAATTGTGTTGATAATTTAGCAAAATGATACATGAGTCATTTTTGACGTGTATGAGTCAACACCGCCTCAATTCGAGGCACGGTGTGACCGGTATCACTCAAAGTATCTCTCTTTTATTTGAAATGGACAACATTTTAAGTGAAATCAACAACCGACATATAGAAAAATTGATCAAACACATTTGTATTGGGTTGATACATTAGGAAAACAATCCATGGGTCATTTGTGATGTGTATGAGTCAACCCTACCTCAATCCGAGGCACAGTGTGGCCGGTACCACTCAAAGTGTCTCACATTTATTTGAAATGGACTGGATTTTAAGTGAAAACAACAAATGACATACGAAAAACTAACCAAACACATTCAGATTGTGTTGATACTTTATCACAACGATCCATGGATCATTTTTGAAGGGTAAGATTCAAACCCACCTCAATATGAGGCATGGTGTGACCGGTATCTCTCAAAGTGTCTCACTTTTGTTTGAAATGGACAACATTTTAAGTGAAAACCACAAATGGCATATGGAAAACCGACCAAACACATTCTGATTGTGTTGACACTTTAGAAAAATGATACATTGGTCGTTTGTGATATGTACGAGTCAACTCCACCTCAATATGAGTCAAGGTGTGGCTGGTACCACTCAAAATGTCTCACTTTTGTTTAAAATGGACAACATTTTAAGTCAAAACAACTGACATACAGAAAACCAACCAAACGTATTCGAATTGTGTTTATACTTTAGAAAAACGATCCATGGGTAATTTGTGATGCGTAAGAGTCAACCCCGCCTCAATCCGAGTCATGGTGTGACTGGTATCACTCAAAGTGTCTCTCTTTTATTTGAAATGGACAACATTTTAAGTGAAATCAACAACTAGCATACGGAAAACCGATCAAACGTATTCAAATTGTGTTGATACTTTAGGAAAATGATCCATGGATAATTTTTGGCATGTACGAGTCAACCCTGACTCAATACAAGGAATGGTGTGATAGGTACCACTCAAAGTGTCTCACTTTTGTTTGAAATGGATAGGATTTTAAGTGAAAACAACAATCGACAAACAGAAAACTGACCAAATGCATTCAGATTGTGTTGATACTTTAGTACAACAATCCATGGATCATTTGTGATGGGTATGAGTCAACCCCACCTCAATCCAAGGAATGGTGTGACTAGTATCACTAAAAGTGTCTAACTTTTGTTTGAAATGGACAACATTTTAAGTGAAAACAACAACTGGCATACGAAAAATCTTCATAAGGCTACACATAGATTCTTGAAATTAAGGGATAAAAAATAAAATATGGTCTATTGGTCATACATCATTAGAATAATATATTCACAAGGCATAGATTGAAACACAATGGGTCATAGTATATATATAATTACATGAATTATATTAGGAATGAGTCTCAACATCCCATCATGAACATGCACCGACACTCATGTTCTAATACTCAATCATGGGTCATTCATTCTATACAATAACATACAACAAATAAATATCATATAGTGATTTCATATGAAACCTATGAACACTCAAGCATACTATATAACAAATTGGTCAACAAGGCTACAGATAGATTCTTGAAAAATATGTTTCAAAGTCTCATAAAAATACCCCAATAGTGAGGAATACATATGGTGACACCATATCCCCATGGATCACCTCAATCCCATCCTCAAACAGTGGGTTCTAGGACCAAACCAAAGTCCCTTTGGGAACCCAATACCAAAGACTTAATTGAATATTCATACCCACTGCCCAAGATAGGGATTTATCTCACATCACATCCAGGAGAGAAAATTACAATTAGCCACATACCCCCTTATTCTAATTGAAAAGTCTATAAAAAACATGTAGGATATTCTGGTAACCCATATCATATGTCGAGATTGGACAATGTTTCCCACTAACACATCAGGAACCATTTATTGCATTTGAATTTCTAAATTTATAAATTTCTAAATTCTGGAATGAATTCTAAATTTTGAATACTTTGGATGGGGATTTTGTATTGGTGTTGTTGCAGGTCTAGAGAGGGAGAGGTGTGTTGCTATGGAGCTATTTTTTTGCAGGTCTGGAGAGGCAGGAGAGGGGCCTACTACTTTGGAGTTGAGAAAATGTATACCAACAGTTTTAAAACTATTGGTATAGATTCTATAATATAACTATACCAACGGTTTTGTTATAACCGTTGGTATAAATCTATACCAACGATTATAATAGAACCGTTGGTATAGCCTTATGGATTTCCATATCCCCTCTATACCAATGGTTATAAACTATTGGTATAAGTGTAACACACATATACCAACAGTTTTACAAACCGTTGGTATATGTTACATTTAACACACATATGCCAACAGTTTTTAGCAAACCATTGGTATACCTTCTAATTTGACACCTATACCAACAGTTCTCACAGAACCATTATTATAGGCCTATTGTCACAGCTTACTTGGCCACAGTTTAGGGAACCGTTGGTATACTATATACCAACGGTTTTTAGGCCTTTACCAACAGTTGTGAACCATTGGTAAAGTGTAAAATTCTAGTAGTGTTTGGATCACCACATAGCTAGAATCCATGTATCTGAATTCATATAGCTGAATTGATCCACATAGATTTTCTTCACATATGTGAATTTTTCACATAGCCAAATCATGTAGTTATCTTGATCACATAGCTAAAATTAAATAAACAATTTAATATCATATCCAATATTCATATAGCCTATTGAATCACATATCTGATTAGAACCATGTATCCAAATATTCCATGGATCCAAATCATGTAGCTGAATTCTCAACATATTTGATTTCAAAGAGTCATTTCAACAATGTATATGTTTCACACACAACTGATTCAATAACGTAAGCAATTCATGTATCCAATTCTATCATGTTTTCAATTTATGGAGTTGATTTCTCAATGTAGCTAAACTCCATGTTTTCAAAGTCCTCATGTAGATGATTTTTTCCAGACTTAGTTGAACTAAATAGGAATAAAACCTATTAATGACACTTAAAATAAGATTTATTAGTAAAATAAGAACGGGTTTGGGATTATTAAAATATAAATCACTTGAGATATGTTGGGACAACATCAATAGTATAACATTTAACTTCCCTAAAACTGTATGTATCATAAGTAGGTAGACTTATCACCCTACACACTAAACAATATCATCCTTTGACCACAAAATAAAGACCATAAAAATTCAAAGAAAATAGAAGTATATCCAATTAAAATATAGAAAACAAGAAAGAGTGTGAGAGTTTTAACATGATTTATAAAATTATTCCTATATACATGGGAGAAACATCACTGCATCCTTTTCCATTAGAATTGGAAGATACAAGAGATTAAAAAACAATATTACTAAGTATATGTAATCTAAAAAATCTTTAACACTCTTATTAATAACTTATTTTTCCATTTAATTATTATCCTTATTTATCACTAAGTTCCCATTGGTTATATACTAATCACCATTTTGTTAACCTGTAAAACTTACTCCCCTAAAAAACATATCACTAAACATGAACACCTCACCTTAGTTACCAAGTCAGTGACCCTTCATCTTTGATAAAATTCTAGACCTCTAGCACTCCATCACAAAATCATCAAAAAATGTGAACTTTTGATGGTCATTCTACCCATAGAGAAGACTCATTGTTGTTTTTATTACACTATATTGCTTCACTATCCAGTGACTGAAATTTTATTAACCTGAATTTGGTGAATGAAATTATAATAAACTGAAACATACTTCACCTCCCAACATTCCAAACATGATAGGTCTTGAGTGTGTAAATGAAATTTATAATTATGAATGTATAGGACTCTAGGTTGTGAATTTATTCATGAGTTACATTTTCATAATATATTTTTCCAATAATTGAAATATTATGTTAATTATAGTTAATACTATTAATATTTTCTACCAGTATATATATCACTACTATGTGAAGGGAAAACCCTTCAATGAAAAATTTAGACTCATTGGTCCACATATCACTTCTACATAATAATTTTCAATGAGAGAAGCTAAAATTAAAAAAAATATTTAATCGATATAATGTTTGAACATAAAATAATAGATGAAAGGCTATTCTTAATATCTACAATGAAGGGGTATAACTCTACAATATAATCATATAAAATATATTTCCATTTTTTTCATTACTTATTCATTTTTATTTTTTAGGAAACATTGAATGCACATTACAATCAATTTATATACTCCAAAGATTTATTTATTTTGGATCTAAATTGTGGATTTCCAATAAATTAACCACACATGATTTCCTTTACCAATTTATAACACTACATTCAAAATTTTACAAATTAATTTCAAATTATACATTTTATATTATGTTTTAATGAGAATTTTATATTAACAAGTGGATGTTTACTTATCATCAAAATCATGGTATGTGGATGGCCAATGTGCACAAGGAGACCATGGATTACTTCAAATGGATAAGTATTATGGTATATATAATAATACATCACTATCAAAAAATATATCAAAACAGAGTAATTATTTTTCTCAATGTTTCTACAATGTCTAAATCAAATTAATGACAATGATTGTGGTTGTTAAATTTGTTAATTTATGAAATATATTATATTTCATCAAAAAATAAGCATCCCCAAAGAGTTATTTCTGAAGGTAATTACAATTTCATTTAAAATATTTGTTAATCATTTTATCTATATTTTTCAAGTAAAGTCTTGACTTTTGACTATCCAAATATTCAAAAGAGAAATTATATTCTTTTAGAAATGAGTGGGAAACTTACATGGTGTCAAAATGTTTACAGACATCATGAATATGTGATTTCATATCATATTGGTAATTTTTTTTATTTCACATAGATCATGAAGATTTTGTTTATATTCTTCTTATTTAGGACTATGATAATTGATTGTTTTTTGAAATTTAAGAATAAAATCCATATCAATTTAAATTATGGTTTATATCCTAAAATCATTTCCCCTTCATAATACCACTTCATGAGTTATTTTGTGCCTATGAAGAGAAAATAATGCCACTATACAATGTTCACGGTCCTTCTTGAAGAAATAATTTCCTCTTTATACCCCCACTTCATGTAAAATAATGAATTATAATTATGAACATGAAATGATTTTAGCCTACAAGAAGGACCATGAACTTTGTATGGAGGCCTTTTATGCTCTTTATAGGCACAATTTTTTTGTAGAAAAATCAATTCTTGATGAAGGATTCTATAAGGATGATGTACTCATGTACTATTTAGTAGTAACTCTATAGATATTTTTTATCTTTATTTTATTTATTTATGTTTAGTAGTGATGTAGTGCATTCCATTTTTGGTAAAATTACTTTTAATAACATAATGATGATACAACGTTGTGTTTTCTCAATAGAAATAGAAGTTATTGAATTTACTACAGTGTGTGATTTGGTAATCCAACTATCACTTTAATATAATTCATAACACTTCCTTTGGGGTACTTGAATACATTTTGCCTACTCCCTTTGCGATTTTCCAAAGTTTTTTGTGGCTATTCATTCTCCTCAAAGAAACATTTTAGTTCATAATGCATGTCACATACTCAAAATCAATAAAAAATGCTCGAATTAACATGATACTTTAGGGAAAAAATCCATGATTCATTTTTTATGTGTATGAATTAATCACACTTCAATTCGATACACTATGTGGTTGGTGTGATTGAAAAATATGTTTTCATTTAAAATAGATACTATAGTTCCAAACATACATCACATACTCAAATCCTAGAAAACATTATATGATTGTATTGATATTTTAGAAAAATGATTCATAATTAATTTTTGACATATACGAATAAACTACATGTAAATTAAACACATGGTATGGCTAGAATCACTCAAAGTGAAAGTTTTCAATATAAAAGTAACATTTTAGCTTATAGTGTTACTACATAGTCAAAACCAAGATAATACATGTATATTATCTTAATACTTTAAGAAAGTGATCTGTGATTCATTTGTGACATGTGATAATCTAACACACATCAATCTAACATGTAATGTGACTAGTATGACTCAATGTATGTGTTTTTAGTATAAAAGTAACATTTTTTGCTCACAACACATGTCACATAGTCAAAATTGATAAAACACAATAAAATGTTTTGATACTTTAGGATAATGATCCATGATTCATTTGTGATGTGTAGGAATTAACAACATATAAATCTAACACATAGTGTGATCAGATTGAATGAAACTTCATTATGTCAGTATAAAAGTGACATTTTAGTCTAAAACACATGTTACATACTCAAAACTGAGCAAGAGTTTATATTGTTTTGGTACTATTTAAAATTTATCTATGATTCATTTTTGATGTGTAGGAATTAACCTCAAGTAAATACTACACAATGGGTTCTCGGTAGGATTGAAATTGTATACTTTCATTTAAAAATTTAATTTTAGTTCAAAATGTGTGTCACATACTCAAAACTGAGAAAAAACACTTTGATTATTTTGATATTTAAGTAAAGTGACCAATAATTAAATTATGATACGTATAAATTAAATGCATGCCAATTGGACACATAGTGTGGTTGGTATGACTGAAGGTGTGTGTTTTCATTTAAAAGTGAAATTTTAGTTAAAAATGTATAATGCATACTCAAAATAAATAAAACACACTCAAATTGTATCAATACTTTATAAAAATGATCTTTAATTCATTTTTGATGTGTAGGAATCAACTGAACATCAATCCAACACACGATGCGACCGATACATTCAGAAGTGCATGTTTTCATTTAAAATGTTATTTTAGTTCAAAACAAGCATCATATACTCAAAACTAAGAAAAAATACTCAACTTATCTTGATATTTAAGTACTAATATCAATAATTAATTTGTGATATGTGGAATTTAACCACATATCAATCTAACACATAGTCTGGCCAATATTACTGAAAGTAAGTGTTTTCAATTAATAGTGAAATTTTAGTTCAAAAAATGTGTTACATACTCAAAATTTATAAAAAACACATATATTGTCTTTATATGTTATAAAAAGAGTCATAATTCATTTGTGATGTGTAAGAATCAACCACACATCAATCTGACACATGATATGACTAGTATAATTGAAAGTGTGTGTTTTCATTTAAAATTGAAATTTTAGTTGAAAATGCATCACATACTCAAAATAAAGCAAACACGCTTTGATAATAATTTAATACAAAATATGATAATTCATTTGTGAAGTGTAGGAATTAATTATATATTAATCTGAGACACATTGTGGTCGGTATGGTTGAAAGATTTTGTTTTCATTTAAAAGTGAAATTTTAATTGAAAACACACATCACATACACAAAACTGAGAAAACACTCTATGGTTGTTTTGGTACATTATAAAAAATATATTTAATTAATTTTTGATGTGTAGGAATAAAAATTATATCAATCTAGCACATAGTGTGGACTATATGACTCAAAGTGCATTTTTTCAATATAAAAGCAACATTTTAGCTCAAAACACACGTCACATAGTCAAAAACCAGAAAAGACACTCAATTTTTTTTGATACTTTAGGAAAAATATATTTTATTCATTTATGATGTTTAGGAATCAAATAGACATCAATTAAACACACATTGTGGCCGGTAAGACTGAAAGTTCTTTTTTTTTTTCATTTTAAAATGACATTTTAGTTCAAAACATGTTTCAAATACTCAAAACTAATAAAACATACTTAGATTGTCTTGATATATAAGTAAAAATATCGATAATTCATTTCTGACCAATATTAATTAACCAAACATGAATATGACACACAATGCGGTCGATATGACTGCAAGTGAGTGTTTTCATTTAAAAGTGTCATTTTAGTTGAAAATGTGTGTCACATACTCCAAATTGATAAAAAACACTTGGATTGTCTCAATGAATTAAAACAATAATCTATAGACACACGGTGAGGCAGGCATGAATAAAAGTGCATGATTTCATTTAAAATTAATATTTTGTTTCAGAAGCGTGTCACATAATCAAAATAAATATAACATTCTTTTATTGTGCTGATACTTTATAAAAAAATAGATAATTTATTTTTGAAGTGTAGTAATTAATCGCACATCAATATGATACACATTGTGGCCGGTGTGACTGAAAGTATATGTTTTCATTTAAAAGTGACATTTTAATTGAAAACATGTATCATATACTCAAAATTGAGAAACAAGATATTATTATCTTGATACTTTAGGAAAAAGATTCATGATTCATTTGTGATGTGTAGGAATCAACTATACATCAATCCAGCACACAGTGTGGTCGGTATGACTCAATGTGTGTTTTTTCAAAATAAAAGTAACATTTTATCTCACAACACACGTCATATAGTCAAAAATAAGAAAACATACTCAAATTATCTTGACACATTAGAAAATAGTACATGATTATCTTTTGTTGTATAGGAATCAACTTCTCATTAGTCAAACATACAACGTGTCCGGATTGACTAAAGGTGTATGATTTTAGTTTTAAAGTGACATTTTAGTCTAAAATACACATCACATACTCAAAACTAAAAAAATGTGCTCATATTATCACAATAATTTAGGAAAATTATTTGTGATTCATTTGTGATATGTAGGAATTAAACTCAATTCAATCTAACACATGATGTGACCGGTATGACCGAAGTGGAAGTTTTTATTTAAGAATTACATTTTAGTTCAAATCACATGTCACACACTCAAAATCAATAAAATGCACTCGGATTGTCATGATATTTTAGGACAATTATCAATAATTAATTTATGATGTTTAGGAAATAACAACATGTTAATATGATACATGGTGTGACTAGTATGAATAAAAGTGCATGTTTCTATTTAAAAATGAAATTTTAGTTCAAAACATGCATCACATACTCAAAAATGAGAAAATATGCTCTAATTATCATGATATTTTATAACAAAAGTTTTTTCACTTGTTACTTATAGGAATTGACCCCTTATCATTACAATTGGAATTTATAATGGATTACATAACATTTAAATTAAAATCCATTTTAATATTTTATGTACTATTGCTAAAATAAATATTATTTTTATTATAGGAAACCAATTATTTTTTTATGATCTTGTGTTGATCATTGGAGAAGGCCTACTACGATAGTTGTTTCCTTATTGGTTATAATTTATTTTGTAATTAATTTTTACACCAATGTAATTGTATTGTATTGAAATTATATAATGTAATATCATTAAATGTAAATTTTAATTTTTTTAAATTTAATGTAATATTTTAACTAAAATTTAAATTGTTTTTTATGTTTATAACTGAATTATGTAGAGTGATATAGATACAACTACTAGCATCCTATACCAGCTAGGAAGGGATTTTATTAGTGCTTGAATTAGCAATGATAAAAGCGTCCCCCTTTTAAGACTCTCACAACATCAGTGTTTTTTAGCACTGAAAAAATGATATCTAGCATCAATATTTTGTGATGAAGTTCTTAGGCTACCAAAAAAATTTGAAGATATGTTTTTAATATAATTTATAGTATATTTAATCAATATTATCATGGTAATGTATTGAATATTTAATGAATAAATATTTTAGAAAAGCAATGGAAATTGTTAATGAATCATGTTGGGAATTAATTTTTAAGTATTAGATAAGTCATTTATACATTGAGTAAAATTTTAAAGGAACATTGTTTCATTGAACAAAAGGTTAATTTTAGTGCACATGTCATTATGTGTTGAATATGTTGATGTTGCCTTATGTTTTATGGATTTAAAATAAAAATTAGTTTTGATGTCTTCTAGTTGTGGTATCAAATTAAAACACATTAAAATAATACATATAATTAAATCAAAACAAATAACATTTTAAGAAAAAAAATAAAACAAAAAACGTAAATGTTTTATAAATTATACTAAAAAAATTATTTTTACCTAAAAATTGATTTAAAAGAAATAAAACAAAGTTAGAAAAAATCTTCTAAAGTGAATCAAAATTTGAAACTGGAATCATGCCTACTAAATAATACATATCTTCTATATAAAACCTAAAGATGAATCACCTGGATCTTGTTCTACCAACATCATACGTCTCTCTCCTTCCTTGAATTTATTCCTAGACTCTGGTGGTTCTAGAACACTTAACCACCAAAATTTTTAGTAATATCAAGTTGCAATTTGAACCTCACCTAAAAATTCCTAAATAAGCCTGAACATATGATCACCACATGAATTAATTCTAGATATCCAAATGAAATAATAACCATAGATATTATGTCACACATCATTCATAACAATTCTGAAGTAAGAATCACTAAAATTCATTAGTGGGTTGATGATTGTGTTTAGGAATAGTTAGTTTGAGATTACAAGATTTTATATGGATTCAACATTGAGTTTTATGGACACTTTCTCTTCCTAACATCTTCTCACTATAAATTTATACTTTAAATAGTATGAAATTGATTTCAAGTTCATAAATTCAAATATGGTTAAATGATTTAGGTAAAGTATATATTGAGTCATATTAGGTCAAGTTTGAGTAACCAAAGGATGAGTAGCATTATGATTTGTTTGGTGATGGTTTTATTATACATATTCTATGAGATGATATTATAATACTAGTTAAATCTCTCTTTTGGTCTAGATATGATGTTATATACTTTTTAGTGTGAGTATAGTTATGTAATTATATGAATTAAGATGAATATGGTGGAGGGACATCACAAAATGGTATGGATTTATGTGTTCCAGTAGTTATGGTTGAGATTTACTTTACATTATTAGAATTATTGTTATTATTGATGTTGGGAATTTTCATTAGCAAATATGGTTGATGTCATTGGGATTGTGCAATGGATTTCATAGGTGGTGTTATTTGGGTGGTGAATTTAGTTGTACGGTTGATGTTATTTGAAAGAGGCATTTAGTTTTTTACTGATGTTATTGTTATTCCATGTAATTGATTGATGTTGAATTATATTGGGTGAGGGCTTGAAAATTTGATGTGGAAAAATCCCACTTGGGTGTGGGAACCTCATATGAAAGAATGAGGTGAGGCTTTAGTAAACTCTTACTTGGGTGTAAGGACCTTTTTTTATAAAGACAAGGTGGGGTTTGGAGGTAGTAGGTCCACTCATGAGTAGGAGATACCCATTCTTGGTTGTTTCTCATGGTTCCATAGCCCCTCAGGTTTTGGTTGAGAAAACAAGTGTGTGGTGTTTAGTTTAGAAACACAATATTGATGTTGTGTGGGTTATTGTTTATGCTAAAGCTTGCTTATTGTTAAAGTGATTTCAAATGGTTTTATAAACTATCATCGGTTTGGGGAATGTTTTATAAATTTCATTTGTATCATGTCGTATTTTTACATTCATGGGATACATGGGGTGTTTTAGGGATATATTATTGGGACTTGTACTTATCCCCTTCATGTTCATCTTGGTGAACATGAAGATGTTCTTGAATTGAGTTTAATGTTGCTTGGGCATCAGTTCATTGGATGGGATGGAGTAACGTTGATCATATAGTGAACACTAGTGGATGATGTTTCATCAGTTGTATTCAAGTACTTTGTATAGAGTAGTATATGTATCATGTAGTAAAATTGTAAAGGAGCACAGTTACATGGAACAAAAGGTTACGTTTTACTGCACATGTCATTATGTGTTCAATAAATAGATGGTGTCTTATGTTTTATAGATTTAATCAAAAAACTAGTCGAGATGTATCCTAGTTGGGGGAGGTACCCTGTTTTCCTAACAATATATGTTTTAGTTGTAATTGGTTTTTTAATAAAAAATAATTTAAATGGGTTATGATAGGGATAAAGAATTAAAACACATTCAAATAATCCATCTAATTAAAAAAACATAGATCATATTTTAATAAAAAACTAAACACAAAACATAAATGATTTATCAATTTTACTCATCAAAAAAATTATTTTTAACTAAAAATTTAATTTAAAAGAAATAATATAAAGTTAGAAAAACTCTCCTAAAGTGACTCTAAATATGAAACTGGGGTCTGTTGGTTTTGTGACACTAAACCACACAAATACTATGTAATATCAAGTACCAGGACGAACCTCACCTAAAAATCCCTAAATAAGCCTGAACATATGATTACCACATTCCTGGATGCTAGTTCTCAGAAAGAAAGAAGACCCTTGAATCTGATGTCACACATATCTCATAAAAGAGTTGTTTTCACTAGTAAGGTAAGTAGAGATGCATATTTTTTAGGATAATATACAATTACTTGGATAACTAGGGCTAATACATATTTTTCCATCCATAAAACTCATGAAGAGATGAAGATTCTACTCACTCAGCTCTGCATGGAAGGTCTAGTCCAGTATTGGATAACTTTGTTAAAAATGACCAAGGTCAGATTCACTTAGAGACAACCGAAGTAAGATTTATTGAGGAATTATGGAAGTGTAATAGAGGAGGATCTAGTGACATTTCTTACTAAGTTACATCAAACAAGGTCAGTGGATATGTATATTGACGAGTTTTAATGGGTGGCACTATGTACGCTAAAAATTATTGAGAAATGGTACATGAGTATGTTTATTGAGGGATTAAAGCTAGAAATCAGGAGCATAGTTTTTATGAATGAACCATATATCAAGGATCGACTTCTTGCATTAAAACATAGAATTGATAGTGAATTGATAGTTAATAGAATAATAAAACAACCCATGGTACATAGAATGATTTTTGTTCCTGAGAATCCATTAAGGAGTTGGAATACTAGTTCAGTGAAGGTTTTTCCATTAGGTGACATCATAGAGAAATATAGAAGGGGGGATTACCTTAAATGGAAGGTGGTTAGAAATTTTTAGAGTTTTATGAAAGAAAAACTAATGTCTCGTGTTATACTTATTTGTAAAAGTTTCATCCCGGACAAATATGTCCAGATAAGGGTTACAAATTAATGATGTGGGAAATTATAGAGCTATAAGAGGAGACAAAAGTGGACGGTGGATACTCAGAAGAGAAAGAAGATTCAGTCGGGGATATTTTGGAAATGAAAATGTTAGGTACTACTATGTATGTACTAGAGGATGGAATGAGTTAAGTCCATGTTAATAGAGGGAAACATTAAAGGAGTCCCTATTTTGGTTCTTGTGGATAGAATATATAACCATAACTTCATTTCCTAATGGTTAACTAAGGACTTCCCAATGCATATAGTAGATAAATAGAAGGATATTATGCTTTTAGTACTCTTAAAGGGGTTTTCAAATAGATATTTAAAATTTGGTGAGGTAAATGGATTCTAAACTTGAGAAAAAAGTGGTTAGGAATCTCAAAGTTGTTTCCAAAGTAATTATCAAACACTTTTTTGATTAAAAAAAAATATAAACTCAAAATAAGAATATTGAGAAATAACACATGTAGTGATTGAAATAATCAAGAGGTTATAACAAGAATGGCATCACATTGTATTTTCTAATCCATGCTAGGAACCTAAGAATGTTTCCTCTGACTTATAAGTACATGTAGAAAGTAAAAAAAATTGGTGAATCATCTATGAAAATTGATAAAACTATTTAATATGAAATTAATATAAAAGGGTGATTTCTATTTAATAGTCCTTCTCAAGCAAGAAGTTCAAATCCCATGCACATTAAAGAATACAAATTTTGAAGAGAATCCTAGGGAAAGTCACCACAAAGTCAATATTCACCAAAAAAATAAACCTCCTATGAGAAAAAAAAGAAAAATACCTTAAGAAGCTTCCAAAAAATAGGGTGAATCTTTTAGAGAAGGGTGTATAGAACAAAACCTGGTATCTTTTCCATCAAGTTAGCTCAATATACTTGCAAGATGCTTCTCAAAATAGCTACTCTATCCTCAGTTTTCTCAAATTAATAAACCTGAAATCAAATGTAGCCTCCCAAAATCTACCAATTTCATGTAAATATTAGATGAAATATGAAGGATTAAATTCTAGTATCAAGCACATCATGAGAAGTTGGTGTCTACCCACTCCGAATCACCCAAAAATTAATACGATCCTCTAAAATATATTCTTCCACCTTATGGATTTTGGATTTTTTTCCAAAAATATGTAATCTAAGCCATTACAGTTTGGTTTTTATACCCCAAAATTTTATTTCATTATCTAAATTGTTCATGTGATTATATAAAATAAACCAATAAAAATAGAAAAAGGTCATAAACCCAAGAGAATGAAAGAAAACCTTATTGAAATAGAAATATTCTGACTCCACTCAAAAAAAGAATCTTGAAAAGAATCATCATAACGTATCTACATAATGAAAAATAATCTAATAAATTATTCCACAATACGGAAAGTGAATATCCACACATCATCCACATATTAACTATAAGGAAAATAGTCTTCACCTTTTTATATCAGCATGATATTTTTTTGTGAGAGGGTGTCAATAAAATTAAACAGATCAGAGCATGGGGGGAGGTTTTTTTGATAATAAAAGAACTAAATATCATCAATATAACATCATAACAATTAAAAAGTATAATTAAATAAAAAAAATATTTTCATATTGTTTTCTAATTTGTGCCATGAATTTTTATTTGACATGTTTGTTACGATTTTTTTAATTTAATGATTTTTTATCATCAAAAATGGAAATAATTTTGGGTTATATATGTTTTTATTCTTAAAAATTATTATTATTGTATATATAATATATTTTATTATGACCTTGGAGGTTTATTAGTTTTTTGGTTTGAAAAATCTTGGAATTCTTTATCAAATTTCTAGTCACTAGCATAAGGACCCATTATAGTGACATACATTGCATATGTGTTATCTTCTTCTTGTAATTAATGGAGTGTAGTGGAAAGTAAGATAATTACTATTTCTTTGAATAAAAGAAAATTTTAAATACTATGATACTTATATTGAGATCTGATTCAACTCCATGGTGAGGAAAATATTAATTTCTATAGTATAGATTGGTGGATGAAAAATGAATATCACTAACTTAAAATTGAACTAATGGTGTAATATTTAATTAAATTTCATGTTTTCATTATTGAATTTAAGTCAAATTTTTGTGCATGTGAACCTATAATTGAACAATATCAATAAAGAATAATATTGGATTTAATTAAATAATTAATGGTTACAAGAGATAAATTTTATGATTGAGAACAAAAGTGAACCTATACAAAGTTAGTGCATATTGAAATATATTTTCAAAGAACATTCCTAAGAAGAGGCTATCTACCATATATGATTTGTTTAATATTTTTTATAAACATATCATAATATAATTTTTTTATTTCATTTTTCAGACTATAATGTAAATAATCAATACCTTAATGGCTGTTAACCAAATGTCAACCTAGTCAGGATGTATTTGTCTTACACTGATTTAAATTAAACACATACATTAGATAATTTTTTGATTCATTTTTAGTTATAATAATTTTATAAAATAATAAATTTTACCATTTAGAAAAATATTCCCAAACTTGTTTCATTTTTTAAATAATAAACCCCCCCCAAAAAATATTCTAGCCTATATAAACCATGATGGATCAGGGTTTCTTTGGATCTCAATGGAGGGTTCCTTAAATATCATACTAGACCATTCTATGATGTGACCAAATACAGATAATTGAAGGTACACAATGTACCTTGGTCTGACAAGACCACACTAGCCATTCTATGATATAACCACATGCGTATAATTGAGGGTACACAATGTACCCTAGTCTGACAAGATCATTATTGAGTTGATCCATATTTACATTTTAATATATCAAATACCATAATTTGAACTTGGTTATCATGAAGAATAAGTTTTTATTATTGAATATTTATAATATATTTAATCAATTTAAAGGTAATAGTGACAACTTTATTCCATTAATTTTTAATGATTTAAATATTATTCATTATATATAAAATTGTACAAATCATTTATAAATTTACTGTGAAAATTGATTTTAAATAGGTAATATGTGATATACTCTCATGGTTATCAAAATTCCACATAAAATGACTTTAATTGGTCTAAATATCATTTGATGATGCATTAAAGGGGTCAAAAACTTAAAGTATTAATTTTTGAAGTGTTAAATGTTTATATAAGATAATAAGGGTTGGTGTAAGTATGTTACATGGAATAAAATTAGACTCCAAGTTCTATAATTATTGGGATGTGTTTCAATATCTTCGAATTTATCTTATTAATTGATACAAGGCTATATAAGGGATCATGTTTCATTCCATGAGATAGAAAAATTTATGGAGGATCCACTCTGATAAGAACTCAAGGTAGCCACTAGAGGATCCTAGAGTTTATCCTAGACCACCTGTGTATTTTACTTACCATAGGAGGAGAGTACATGAGGTTCTTGGGGAGCTATATGTAAGGGCCTTGGGGAATATGGGTAACAGTCCAGGGGAACCGTGTAACGGTCTTGTGGGAGTTGTGTAAGGGGCCTGGTGAATATTCATAAGGTTCCAGGGGAACCTCATAAGGGTCTTGGGGGAGTTGTATAAGGGTCATGGGAGCTATATAATGGTCTTGGGGTTATTAAACTCCCAAGGTATAGTACTGTAATCACATACCATATTAATTGTTTGTGTTGTAATAGTGGGTTCCCTAGACCCAACTATACAATACCTTTTTATTACCATATCATGTGTACAATGAGCTATGCATAATGTACACTTACCATTATAGTGAAGACATTACTACGCCTACAATTTTAATGGCAATGTCAATATATTAATTATAATATCAAAAGGTTATAGAAAATCTTGAGATATAATGAGAACCTCAAGATACTATGAAATTAATCTTAAATATACATCTTATGGTCTAGATATATTATACTGAATGGACATAGTTGATGTCTGACTATCTGGTGCTGGGGGCTCATAATCATTAAGACTTCTTCTCATGAAGTTAACACTTGGTGATCTATGGCAGGTGAGATCACGAGGAAAGACCTTCCAGTAGGAACACCCCATGTTTTAGGTGCCATTGAATGTTTCTATCTACAAACATGTGTATTATTCTCTAGAATTGAGATCATTATAAATGTATTCCATTTGATCACATACTTTAATGCAAGTAAAAAACCATAATAATGAAATCACAATGAGGTACCTTGTTTTGGGAGCATCATTGGTGGTATGAAATTGGTTGAATGATCAAGATAGAATTTGTCGCTTACGAGTTCAAAAACTAATATATCTCGGGCCTAGTTGATCAGGATAATAAAACCTTCATAAATCCTTGGGCAAGGCAGCCAGAAGTAAATATGTCCAGTTAGATGAAAAAATAATAAATCAAGAAAGGATGATAACACAAGTGTGTGTCCAAATTTATGAGATATCTAAAGAAAAAGAGATTATATTACATATGATGTGTTTGTAGGTTGGTTTTCATTGCTAGGACTACTTCTTATCTCTTCAGGAACCTTTATGGGTTTCTAGACTTCACTCCTGGTCTATGAATACTATTCACTACTATTGAGATAATGTCCTATAGGGTCACACACAATAACGTATTTGAGAATCTTCCCTATTCTGGTGAACAGGTATATAGGACATGGCGGGACCCACCACAGGGTTCAAGAATTCTCCAGTTTTATCGATCACTGATAAATAAATAAATTCATTACTATTAAAGTAAAGAATAATTGGTTTGAATTTATTTATTAAAATTATTTAAAAGTTTTTAAGTAAATATGAGAAAAAATATTATACGAATGAATATTATTTTAATACTCCAGGTTCGTTTAATATTAGCAAGAATTACAAGTTGAGTTAAATGAATCAGTTTTATCACACAATATATATTTAATACATATTACAGGTATGTGATAAAATATAAATAATATTTATGATGTGGTTTAGTTTATCAAAATTATTTATTTCGTATTTAGTGAGTGATTTATTTCTAGGGGCCAAGGAACCCTATCCAAATATTTTATCAACCCACTATATAAGAAGGAGAGGAGAAGCTCATAAGCGAGTTGTTCATTCTAATGGATGAGAGTATCTCTCTACCCATACTTTCAATAGAGATATTTTCTCTCTTCAAGTGATCGATCCAAGCATGCATTCGATGGATCTAAGGTACACAATTGAGGTGATCGTCGCAAAACCGAAGGATTCATCAAAGCTCCATGATAGCACTCAAAATCTAATAAATGATGAGTATGCCTATTCTTGAAGTGCGTGTGGATAATCTAGATGGATTTGTCTTTGGATCCTTTGAGAAAAAATCGATGATGACTAGCTGCAGTCAAAATCACACCTAATCAATCAAGATACACATTTATTTTTATTTATGTGATCTATTCAATTCATGTGAGATTCTTAGATCATACCAGTGATAGGATAATCATTGAAGACAAGTTTTTTCATCTTGAAGATGAAAATTTTTAAATCCCTAGCTGACCAACTTCCAATATGTGCCCCAGTACCAAAAATTGGCATCAGATAGATTGTGTGAATTTTATGAGTCATTAAAAAATTAATCTACATTACATTAAGTAGAGGGTTAAAATTCGGTCCCAACAGAATAGACTGCACCTTGACCCAATTTTGGACGACCAAGTTATGTCCATACAAATTTTTTGATATGGATTATTTTTGGTTTTTCAGATATTAAAATTTAAGAATGATTTATATTTATTTGATCATGTTCTTAATGTTTCCTATAATATCCGATAAAATTCAATTGTTCTGGACAATGATACAGAAAAAACAATGTTTCTAGGTGGTGGGAACACTGGAAATAAAAAAGGAAAATAATTTTATTAATAAATTTATTCAGTAGTTGCGTGACTCCAGTTTATTCGACTTATTTTTGGAATCTTCAAGATTTAAAATTCTTTTGAAATTAAGCCTATAAAACTAGGAATTATGAGTTTTTCAGGTTGAATAAATTTTGAGCCTATCATTTTAGGTAGGATTTAAAAAATTTTAGTGGGGAGGTTCTACTGGAAAGATGGGCTGGACGGACTATATATATATAAACACTCTTTTTCTTGTGACAGTGCATAATGCCAAGGGTGGGGGTGGTGTACTCAAAATTTATATATATCAAAGACTATAAAAAAGGATTCCTTTTGGGTATCTTCCATTGGAAGCCACTATTCTTAGAGTGTCAGCCACCCCGTTTCTCCACTGGCTGCACCACTCCTCCAGGGCATTGACCTCCTTCTGGACGGACCACCCAAACACTGCAGTGTCTCCCTAGTTGCTGATGCCACCACATTGGCCTCATCCTAGAAAATATGAGGTGAACCACCCTCTACTACCACTAGCTAGATGATGGCCGCTTCCCTCTCTATCACCTGCTGGCCGAGACCTCGAATTTGAGAATTGGAACTGCCCTTCGATCCACCCTGGATCCCATGACACCTCATCGGACTGGATTGACAACAACCTATCCACCTCATCCTACCTCTCTCTCATTGTATTATTCGATCACACATCCTATCCTAGCATCCATATCTATGAAATCTTGACTTGTACACCACAGTTTCTAGCAATCCACAACACCATTATTCACTGCGGTTCCAGCTGCCACCAGACCGAGCTCCTACTGTGGCCATCCACCCCAGTTGGGTGATTTTATTTCCTTTATGATTTTTTTTATTTTATGTATTTTCAAGATAGTAGAAAACATATAAAATAATAAACAAGAAAAATGCATAAATAAGCAATGAATGTTTTTCTATTAATGCTCAGTTGTGAGTGAGATAATATAGTTTGAACAAGATTAATAGAAATGGATTATATTTGAAGAGAAAAATTTAAAAACCCTCAAATAAATATTAAGTCGCAAAAAACCTTCCATCATTTGAATTTGAACAAAACCAGGTGTTCAGTGTGCTCATTAACCAAAGTTGAGGGTGCCACTTATTATCAAGGAGTTCTTATGTGAGTGATGGGAAGAATTAAATAATTTTGGCATCAAATAAGTATCCAAATCTATATTTCTTCAACTTTATTGTAAAGTGTTGAGTAAATAAAGTTTATGATTTTAGAAGCTGGTGCTTTACTTAACAGTTCAAGGAGTCGTGAGTTAATGTGGTTGTCCAGAAAAACACCTACCTTGAACTCTCTGTGTAGTGGCATATCTAATGATTTTAGACTATGAGGGGAGGTTCAGGGATATTTTCCATGATAATACTCAATTGATATAGTATTCTAATTCTAGTACAGAGGGTTCCTAGAATTCGATAAAATAGTGGGTGATATTTAATGATTTAATTAATTAACCAATAATGTCTAAATCAGTAATCAAGATAAAAATACTAATTATCTAGATTTTATTTTTGTAGAAAATTACATGTAATACCACAAGAACACTTCAATAATAATGGACAAAGTAAATTTCCAAACTAGCACAAATTTCAAATCATAGTATGGGTTCTTGCACAAAATATTATGACATTAAACATTCAAGGTTCTAGTGTCCCCAACACCTTTTAATCCACCTTAGGAAGTGAGGGTATTTAAAATATGATTACAAGAGACTCATGTATGGAGCATATGATGGTTATTTCATTATTCTATCATAATGGTTTGATGTTAGTTGTGGATACTACATCATGAAATGAATGATATCACATGTTCTCTCATCTCTGAGAGGCTTTCAAGGGTAAAGTGAAGCCTGAATATGAATAGGTGATGTTTATAATGGATATGTGTAAATTGAAAGATAGATCACGATATTTTAATAGATCCTATTATCATATTATTTTAACCAATCTACTAAAGTTTCAATTAATATTACAAAATGAAAATTATGGAGAAAATTTTTTGTTACCTTTTGGGTAAGGTTTTCCAAGAAAATAAGAACTTAATGAAAATATTATCTTAAATTATTACCATGAAAAAGTTGAAAGACAAGGAGAAATGGTCAATGGAAAGTGTAATGCCAAAGGCACCTTCACAATGTCCTTAAAAGAATAGGTATCAAAAAAGAGGTTATTTACTTTACATATCTTGAAATAAGTCTATGGATGTTTAAATATAATAAAATGAATTAAATAAGAAATTATTCACTTCTTCTTCAGTTATATCCATTAATATTAAATGTAATGTTTCGATTATACCTTTTGATAATTAAATAAAATATGCTTATCACATATGTGTATTGAAATACAATAACTAAGTAAGTAATAGAAATGTTACATGAAGTAAGGTGTATTATCCAAATAGCTGAGAAAGGGTGGTTCCTAATTCAATAGTGAGAATTATATAACTTCTAATTTCCATGTTTGATGATTATAGTAGAAATTTTATTGATTATTACCAAAAACATTTATCTCATGTGTCCTTTGGACACAAAGATACATTATTACATGTTCTGGAATGAGTGTTGTTGGTGGTGTTCAATACTAAACCAATAGTCTAGTAATGCTTGAATCACAGGCAACACCTGATGAATATAAAATGTAAGACTTATATACCTAGTTGTGGAAAGGTAATAATTTTTCAATCAAAAATAAAAGTGGATGCCAAGGATATACATAGTATGGTATTTAGACTCTATAGTGTTAAATACCTTAGGTATTATCGATACACTTATGTATATAGTTTTGGACAAATAAACCTTTAGAAATAAAGGTGTTCCATAAAGATTTCAGAGTTAGTTTGTCTAGAGAGAAAAATGTAAGTATTATTATAATATAGACTTGGCTCTAATATCAATTATTGGGTTGAAATGTATATGAAGATGGATAAATACAAGAGGTGGGGGGGGGGGTGAATTGTAAGTTTAAAAACATTCATTTTTAACCTTGAAGGAAACTTTGTTTAACAAGGTTAAACTAACCATATTCAAAAAACCACTTATGTATTTAAATGGTAATCAGACTTATCCCTCAGGTTTGATAATCAAATTATCATAATCAATGAGATTTTGGTACATATTCCATTGGTCATAATGATAAATTGATTCTATCTAAATAAAATATATAATCGTATTCAGTAAGTAGTAGTAAATATTTCAGAGTTTAATCATATTCATAGTAGAAATGATTTAATCATATTAAACATAAAAGGAATCGTAATAAAAAATGTTACAATAAATCATAGTATTACAAAAGTAGAGATTCTATCTTAAAGTGTATAGAATTGTAATCAAAGTAATAATGTATTCAAAAAGTAATATAGGGTAAAATGATTGTATTGTAATTAATTCTATTATGATAAACAAGATATAAATAGAATGGTTAATATAAAAGGATTAACTTTCTATTACAATTGCAATAGAAATAAAAGACTTGTAATAAAACAAGTAATACAAATGAATACAATTATTTTAACCCATAGAGCAGGGTATCCAATCAATTAGGATAAAGGTCCCTTGTTTTATACTTACAAGAAATTCTGCTTTTTAATTACTAGGGAAAGAACTTGATACAATGATCAGGTTGTCTCATTATCCCTGTGATCCCTCGATACGATGATCAACTTGTCTGTCTCACTATCCCCGCTAGCCCTTGATATGATGATCGACTTGTCTATCTCACTATCCCCATGATCCCTCGATACGATTATCATCTTTTCGATCTTGATATCCCTATGAGACCTCAATCGTATTAAGAATTGGATAAACAAATAAAATACGAACTCAAAAAGATTACAAGTATGAGGAAAAAGCAGTCCACTCTTGTACACATCCGAGATCTTGCACACTAAGATTTTTGTAAATGAAAATGACCAGTACTTCACTCCAAACTCTTCAAATGTCCAGGTATTTATAGGAAAACCCCCAATGGTCATCTTGATCCTCCAAAAGTCATATTTCTACGAGTTTTACATGATGAATTAGACACTTGGAGCTTCAACGGTCATATTATAATATAATTTCTGACGTTGTTTTGATATACACCATTTTTAGTCTAAAAGGTAATCCATTATAATAGAATATATTTTTTTTGTATCCTAAATTTAATCTTAGGCATATCCGATGGATTTTCATATAGGATGTCATTATGATTTTCTGTATGAGTATGATTCTGATTCTATCGGCTCCAATGTCAAGTATGATAAAAAAAATTTGTCATTAAGATTGAAATATAAAAAGTATTTAAATCAAATTTGATAAAGGTTAAGGCGATTATTATTAGATATATGCTCAATAATATAATTGTAATGAATAAAGTAAGTTTATATTCATGAACACTTTAAAACTAAATCTACTTATGGTAAAACATATATTTTTTCTATAAAAACATTCTTAAAATACTTAAGACATGGAAGAGTTAGTAATTAAGTACTTAATAAAGAGTTTGTGATTTCCAAATAAAAATTAAGGGAAAAGTCATAAATAAACTTTTGAATCAATAATCTCCCCTTTTTGGAAACCACAAATCACAAGACTTAAATAAAAAATAAATTTGAAAAATTTAAGTTCAATTTTCTTTTTAAGAACCTCATTTTCAGAATAAAACATTAATAATTATCTCCCCTTTATTTTATAACTAACCAGAATATAATGATGAATATGACTAACTACCTCTTAGGATAAGAAATTTCATATGGATCATATTATATTCTTTTAAAAGTATTTCTCCCCCTTACTTAAAGTATTCCCCTCTTTCTATAAAATTACCCCCTTTTTGATTTTGAAAAAAGAATAGAGAAAAGTATTTAAATAACTAAAAAGGGTTAGAAAAACTACTATTTTAAACACAATAATAAAATAAATGATCATATAAAATAAATGAAATAATATTCAACCAAATTGGAAGAAATCCAAACATTTTATAACTAGAGGTAAATGTTTTTAATTTAAATTACAAATAAAAAAAATACAACAACAGTTTGAGAAATTAATATTTCTTTGGAATTAAAGACCTAACAATCATTTTCAACTTCTTGAATTATTTTTTGTTTTCCTATATCTTTTCATAAACTCTTCTTGAGACTTGTTTTTGTATTCAAACTCCTGTATCCTTTCCTCTTGAATCCAAATTATTTTATCATGTACTTTCATCTTTTCTTCTTGAGACTAAAAATTTTCTTCCAAAAGCTTATTATGATCTTCTTGAGCTTTAACCCTTTCTAAGAAAAAATCATTAGAATTCTTCAAAAAAATAATATCATCCTTTTAGACTTTAAATCTTGAAATTTCACTGAGCAGAAAATTTAAGATCACTTGTAAATCACAGATATCTTAAGTCTATTTCTCAGATGTTATTCTGAATTACTCAAGATATTTAACCCTGGTGGCTATATCCTTTATAAGAATAATGAAATAAATATCAGTTTCATAAAAATATTTCTTGAAATTCCCAAAATTATCATCATGGAGCATGATATCATCATCAATACCATGAAACCATTTCACCATCTTATTAAAAAATTTTCTATGAGCCTCAGTAATTTCTTTAAAGACATGGAAATATTATTCCAAATGTATCAACCTAGCTATTAAGGATTTCAATAAATCTAATTATTAATATTTATTTTCAACAACCAAATCAACCTTTTTTTTCCAAACTGGGAAAGTAGGGAATTTTTTTCTCCAATCTATTCAAATTATAAAAAATATAATTAAGACCTTGAACTATAATCATATTCAGAGAATATGATTCTTATTGATTATTTTTATGACTGGTTTAGATCTCTTCTTATATTGATTTCATTTTTTTCCTTTCTTGGACACCAATTTCTATTTACCATAAGAAATTTTTATTATATTAATAAGAACATTTTTACTTTATTCAGCCTTTCTGTTATGATATTGTTTATACCTCTTGAATGAGGATAAAACTTCTTAAAATCATAGAATTTTTTTTTCTTGACTAATATACTTATTGTTATGATTTCACAAAGAAGATAATTGTTTTAATGAAGCATGAGAAGTCCTAAAATAAATCTTATTGGAAGGAAAATTTTCTTTATCAATAATTTGATTTTCATCATCATCTTGATCTTTTTGAATATTAACATATTACTTTAAAACATTTTATTCTTTCCATTATTATTCTAATTAATATAATTTTTCATCAACATATACTTCTATTTCTTTATTTATACTATCTTCTTCAACTAATTATGTAGTTTCTTCTTCTAACAACTTATGAAGATGTGAATCCGATATCAAGTCATCTTTCTCAACATAAATTGATTCCTTATCAACCACAACTAGTTTTCCCTTATCTATAATAGATGGAACATCTACATGGACAATACCTATTTCTTGAAAAAAATCCAACATTCAGATTTGGTAAAACAATATTTTTAGAAACAGTTTCTACTTCTTTCATCAATATTTCACACAACAGTGATTTAGATAGCTTCTTCTTCTATTTATTTTATTTTTCTTTTCTTTTTCTAAAACATTAGAACCTTTAATTCTCAAGGAAAATATTTCATTATGGTTGATATATAATTTAGAATCTCCTACTTTTATTTCTACCTATTGCCTTCTCCATTCTTTTGTAACTTCATCAGATACTTTATTATTTTTCTTTTCCTTTGTTAGGGGAATTGAATAAACTTTTCTCTCCTTAAAAACTTTCTCAACTTTATTTGTTTTTAGTGAGTGTTATTATTATGAAGAATAAGACTTTTTATTATTATCAAACAACATTGATTCTGAATCAAAAATAAATTTCATCATCTTTATCATATCATCACTGATAAACATAATCTTTTACCTCACAAGTTCAGACTTGATTTCAATATTAAAATTTCTCATGCTTGATTCAATAATATTGTTAATATATCCACAAAAAATTATGATCTATGACTTGATTGACTTGGATTTTATGTTCTTAAATATTATTAGAAAAAAACCAGCCAAATTGATTTTTCTCATATTGACCAAGTGATCCAGAATAAAAATATGAGATAATTTCAAATTATCTCAATCAACCTTTCTCAAAATCAGAAAACCTTGGATCAAAATAGCCAAAACTCTATGATATGGAATTAGATGAGTGACTTCCCATGGTTCATCATCTGATACATTTTTAAACCAATAATTTTCTACTTTTTTTCTAACAAAGATAACCTTAATATCATGTAATTTATGAGTTGGAGAAAATGAACATCCTTCATAAAAAATACCTAGAAACACTGCTGCTTCCTAGTTATTATTTTGTAATATATCTCATAAATTTGGAAAGAAAAGCATTCATTTTCAATTTTATTTAAAGAAACTTACAAAATCATAAAAATCTCTAACCAAATTGAAATATAACAAATCATAAATGGGATCGGATTGTTCCACACATAATGATTCCCAAACTTGAAAATCTATCACCCTTATCAAAAATGAAACATACTTATCATAAAAATATTTTTCTACTAACCTTTTTTGAAAAACAAACTTACTATTGTAATCCTTTGTAGGGGCCACCATATTTAGAGAAGAAACCAAGGATTCAAACATGTAGAGATAATTTTAATGAGAGGCTTAAATGAGGTAGAAATTTGAGGCATAAATTTGAAATAACTTATGTAGGACATTGGGGTGGGGGGTCCTTTTATATTAGGTGATTTAGAGTGATAGTTGAATATCTAAAAAGATCTAATGGCTGATATTTGATCTATATGATCTGATAGTTGTTAGAATATCTAAAGAAATATTTTCTTAAAAAATATAAACTAGGTTTTTAATAAAATTTTAACATATTGGGTGAATATGATAATTTTGAAATTTTTTTTTATTGTATTGGGTGAATATGGTCAAAAATAATTTTAAAAATGAAATATGAAAAAATTTATATTAACAACCATCAAGTATGAAACTAATTATAATGGAATAATGTAAAAACAAAAAATAAAGAAGAATACATTTTATAATGGAAAAATCTATATGATAATTTATTCTTATTTATTTTATAAAATAAAATATTATGATAATAGAAAAGATTTTTTTTAAATGAACTAAAATAGTTGAATTTGACAGTTTTAGAATTAAAAAAATTTGATTATGAAAAATTTAAAAAAGAAATCCATATCTGAAAATATGATAAAAAAATGATTATGAAAAATTTTCAAATTTGATTAAAATTAAAATTGAGTCTAGAAAAATTTATTTAATTCCATATTCTGAAAAAGTTTGGTTTTGAAAAAGTGAGTCTGATTTTGGAAAAAAATTATTGTGTGTTTGAAAAACTCATTATGATAAGTATTTAGGAAAAACCTAAATATTAAAAAACAAATATTTTTTAAAACATCAATCATATGAATTCCCCCTATTAAAATAAGTAACTTAATCCAATGATATGGTTTAAACAAGAAGTATATATGAATGATTACTTTACAGTGATCATTCCTAAATTTTGTTTAATATATTCAAATCTATCGGAAGGTAATGGTTTTGTAAAAATATCAGTAAGTTGTTCTTGTATTATGATGAGTTGTAAAATGTATCTCCTTTTTTTGTGATCCTTAAGAATGTTATTCCTTATATCTATGTGTTTTTATGGAAAGTTATGTGAAATATTTTTACTTAAGGAAATGGCACTAGTGTTTTTACATAATATTCGAGTTTTAGTAAAACTCATTCCATAATCAGTGAGTGTGTGTTGCATTCAGAATACTTGAGCACAACAACTTCCAAATTCCACATATTCGGCTTCAGTAGTGGAAATTTATATTGAGCATTGTTTCTTAAAAGGCCAAGAAACTAATGAATCTCTTAAGAAATGACAAGCTCCAGAAGTACTCTTTCTATCAATTCTACAACTACCAAAGTCAACATCCAAAATTTTTTTTAATTCAAAATCATTTCCAGAAGAATAGAAAAGTACCAGATCTATAGTTCACTTTAGATAATGAAATATTTATTTAACTTATTTTAAATGGGATTCCTTTGGATTATATTTATATCTTGACCATAAGTATACAGAAAATATTAAGTTCGAGGAACTAGCTGTTAAGTATAGTAGGCTTCCTATCATACCTCTAAAAATTATTTGATCAACTGGTTGTCCAGTCACATCAAGATCAAGTGTATTTGAGATATATATTGGAGAACTAATACTTTTATTATTGTCTTATCCATACTTTTTAAGAAGATATTTGATATACTTATGTTGATATATATAAGTAACTTCTGGTTTTTGAGAGATTTGAAAACCAAGAAAAAATGTTAATTCACCCATCATACTCATTTCAAAATCATATTTCATAAGATTTGTAAAAGAATCTGTTAAATATTATTGTATTGATATGAAAATAATATCATCAAAATATACTTGAACAATCATATTTTTTTTATTTTCATTATAATGAGGGTTGGATCAACGGTTCCCTTAACATAATTATTTTGTAACAAAAATCTTGTTAATCTATCATACCATGCTCTATGGGCTTGTTTAATTACATATAAGTATTTGGTGTAACGCCCCGACCCCAGCTACCCAGAGTCGGTGCATTATTACATAACATTGGCATGATCATGAGAAAGATCAAGTCTCGAAAGACCGATTAGTTTAGTAGCCTTGGAATAACTAGATACATCCATAAATTTTTACATTACATCATAAAAAAAAACATCTTGTATTCATATCCCCTCATACTATCCCTGCAGGTCATTCATAAATTACTTCTTCATAATCCTGGAAAAAAAAATAAAACATTGAAAGGGGTGAGCTCGGATGCTCAGTAAGGATAACATTATAGCAGAAGCTTTCATAAATAAGCATAAACACTTAAGGCAATTTATAACTAAAACAAAAGCCTTTGAAACTTGAACTTCAGCATAAAATGGCAAAGGTAAAATGAAATAATGTCATTTACTTAATCACATGGATATTCTACTAGTCGAATGATCACATGCAATATCAATAACCACTTTCATAATGATGGAATGCATAATGCCAGACTATCATAACCACATAGCCAAGGCCTCGTGCCAAGACTACAAATAAGATTTTGTCAAGGCCTTGTGCCAAGACACTAGTTTGTCTCATGAGACCTACCGATGCATCGAGGAGCTATAGCGGGCTCCACCCGTCACATATTAAGTCCAATGCATTCCCATATGAAAAGGTTTAAACATAACATAAACATTCGTATTAAAACTAGCATACGAAATGTCAATACTTTAACCACAAACCATGAATGGTATAAAAATAGAACATCCACAGTCAAACATAACTCATTTGATACAATATGGAAGATTGTATTGTATCACATTAACCTCAATCATGAATAATGAAGGATGTTGACATAGATGAAAATAATCATCAAAACTATTTGAGGGAAATATCCCCCTTTTCTTGAAATCATTTAAAAGTCACACTATTTGTCAAGAAGCCATTTAAAAATAGATTTTTGAATCAAAGTGTCCCATACCACTTTGAAACTTTTAAAAGGAGTTTTAATTTTAAAACTTTAATGTCCATATAAATAAATCCTTAAAACCATTTTTAAAACATGGACATTAATGAGCAAGATTTAGAAGAATAAGTCTTTAAAACATTTAAAAATGGTATTTTAGTTAGAGATTATAACCAAAAGAGACACTTGAATACAAATAATTGAGGTAATCAAAACTTTGTAATATCATGAGAATAAAGGGATTCATGATATACTATGTCAAAGTACATTATATACACCACATAAAAGTGATTTGGTGTATATCAACAAAGAAGTCTCAATGGAATGTAAATTGAGATGAAATCTCTCATAAAGGCAGTATCCTTAGGTTAAGGATAAATCAACGACATAATTATGTGTGACAAATATAAATACACTAAATATGATTTAATATTCAGTGTAAAACAATCAAAGGATATTCACACATATTCTTGTAGAAACAACACCAACGAATTGGATGTTTAACTCAACAAATGGTGAAAGAGTTAAAATTACTCTTATCAAATTCATATTAATGACTTGAGAATTATCAATAGAGTGATTATGTGTATCAAAAGTATATCCACAGGAAGGGGAGTGGAAATTATGACATAATCAAATGAATAGTGATTCCACACATAATCTTGGAGTAATATAATCAATGAAATATGCGTAAAGCCGAATGAGTGGAAATTGAAATCTCAAATTCCCTTACCGATTAGGTAACATACGAAACATACACCCATGAAATAAGTATCATACCATGATGATGTAAATACCCATAAATTAAAGTATATTACACAATGAATACAATCATGGGCAGTACACATACACCACATGCAATAATTAAGTGGTGATCAATGGAAATCTCACGAAATTAAAAGTGAGATAAGAAACCCCTTACCACATTATTCAACTGAGTCGTATGGAAAAAAGTTAATAACCACCAAATGATTTATAGAATAACATGAATATAAAGATAATCATGATAATATATATCAAATGGAAGTACACAATACACCACTTTCAATAATTTAGTGGCGAACAATGGAAATCTCACGGAATTGAAAGTGAGATAAGAAAATCCCTTACCACATTAATCAACTGAGTCGTATGGCCAAAAGTTAATAACCACCAATTTATTTACAGAATAACATGAATATAAATAGAATCATGATTATATATATCATATGGAAGTACACAATACACCACTTTCAATAATTTAGTGGCGAACAATGGAAATCTCACGGAATTGAAAGTGAGATAAGAAAATCCCTTACTTGTACTTTTTCCTTGGTCGATGGTAGGTTTACCTCCTGTATAATGGTGAAATAATTGTTATTGAATAATACAAGAATCATTTACTTTAATATGATATCATATATGATCTTTTAACATTGATTTGTTAATAATATCTTAGAATTATCGTTATTTCGGTGTTAACGGGTTCATTTTACTTTATATTCTTTGTTATGTGAGACATATTCGTTATTAATGGGATGTATATTATTCATATCCAGAATGATATCAAGTCCTTAGATACTATTTTTAAATCATCAAATTATAATTATACTTGAATGGATATGATGGACAATGAATCTCATCGCGTTCGTGGAGACGGTAGTCCGTACATACGCACGAGCGACAATATCATTCTTTTGATATTAAAATAATATATAATTGGATTTTATATCATATATACAGAATCATTATCATGTTATATTTATTATTTACATGAGTTACACATCATTATTATACCCATCCAATAATAATATATTGAATAACAATTACACCACGACGTGGAGACGGTAAGCCGTAGGTACGCACGTATGGTGACATGTTATTCAAAGGATGGATAGAATACTGAATATGGTTGTACCATATTTATAATAATATCACAGTATATATATGATACTGGAGTTATTATTTTATAATGGAAATAACAAAGAAAGAGGAAGTGGAAGAAGAAAGGAACTTGAAAAGGGGTGGTGAAAACATTACCTCTTCTTCGGGTTCTTCCTTTTGATTTGATCAAAAGGGCTCCTTAGGTTGGCTTTCTGATCAAACTAAGGCCTCTAGGTTGTAGTGAGGGAAGTTGAGATAGTATTTGGGCAGGGTTGGTCCGAACCAAAGGGCTTTGAAGGTGTGAAGAAATGAGAAGGAGGAGTGCCCTTTTATAAGAGGGGTGAGGGGCACCTTTGGAAAAGCTAGAGATATTAGTTTATAATAAATTCATATTCGGTTTCCAATGGCTCCAAAGTTGACTATTCAAAGGTTAAGGTGGGGATGGGTCGAAAACAACTCAACCAATAGAATTTAGACAGGTTTGGGTACTTATATTAACCTTATCTTTAAGTATTAACTCTAAGTTAATTAGTTTCACTTTTACAATGTCTCTTTGTATTTTTATATTATATGGTTAATAAACTTACCATATACATAAAAGAGACCCCCAAGTGGTCAATTAATGATACACCTATCATGATATAAGTCTCTTGTCCAAACCTTAGATTTTTAGGAATTTAATATCAATTAATAATATAATATTTGTTTTAAAAACTCTTTTATGTCAATTTTGACACTATTCAATAGTTGATTTTTGTGAAACTCATAACAGATTGATTACTTCGAACAAAGTAAATTAAATCAATAATAATATATCATATTATCCTATAAAATTATTTTAATTCATTAAAAGTTTCATATTATATTTATTTGGGTATTTTTAATATCAATTATTTTGATTTTTCACTATTATAGTAATTAATGCATCATCATTGTGTCATAAATAAATTAAATTATTTAATGCCTAAAAATTATAAATAAAATATCATTATTTAGGAAATCTTTTTATCTTTCTAAGGAATATTTATAATCTAAAATCCAACATATATAACCCTCTGTAACAATTGTTCTGTTAAAAGATATATGCTTGTGTCATTTTGGTATTTATTTTAACTTAATTAAAATAAAGTGTCACTATCACTTACAAGTGGATCCATGGGGTCCCAAAATAGACCCAAAGATTCCCATGGTCGACCATGTATCAACCAATAGGGTTAAGACACGTTTTAGGGTAATTTAGTATTATTATAATATTATTTTTTAACCCTTATTTACCGGATTTTCCCTTAACCATGGTAAATAAAATATTTACCGCAGTAATTATTCAAAATGCCTAAAAATAAAAGTTACCTATTTACACAATTTGAACATCATGATTCCAAATATGGAATCCATTTTTCTAAATTCAAAACACAGAAGTGGCAGAAATTAATTTAAAATTAATTCCCGTTGTCAAAACAAAAAGCGTGTTTTTAAGAGATAATAACTATCAAAAGATTGACACTTGTTTATGTTCGGTTTAATTGTAAAATTATGTCCAATGACCAAAATTATATTAAATGGTAAAAATATATTCTAAATATACTTTAAAACAACTCAAATTCATAACTTATCACTATTAATTATTTTGATTAAAAAAGTTGTTTTTAATTAAAATTTAGTAATTTTCATTATTCATCAAAATATGAAAGTTATCCAAAAAGTACCAAAATTTCACCCTAGGCTAATTTCGATATTACGAATCCAAAAATGAAGTCCGTTTTGAGAGATAGAATTTATAAAATTTCAAAAAGTAGGTATTACTATTCATAACGGCTAGTTTGATTGGTTATGGTGTGTTAAAATCTCGAAGTTGTGTACAATGCACGCCATTGCATTATTCGAAAGGAAACATACCGAGGAAACTTGTGGTGTTACATTCTCCCCTCCTTCAATAAATTGCGTCCTCGCAATTTGAAATTGTTCTTCAAAAATAAAAGGTTGAAAATAGAAAATATATTTGTGGGAAAACCCACATCGGAAATTGGTTTACTAAAATTTAGTCTTAATATGAGGAAAAGAGAAATGAAAGGGTCACCACCAAATTATGATCTCGATTAGGAGAACATTGGTGGCAATTAGAGACATATAATTTGAGGAAAAACGTAAATAGTTATAGGTAGTGGTTGAGGTCATCAATCAAAAACAAGTATAAAATTGAGGTCCTTAAACTCATCAATCTATGATAATTTGAAGTACCATCGGTTCAACAAAATATAGGGTATTGGGATCACACATTTTTGACATTTCAAAATATCTTAGTTGAAATCCCACATCGAAAAATGAATTAATGAGGCCTCTATTTAAAATAAAGAGTGGAAAGTATGAAGATTACCGAAAATAACACATACTAGGGTTCCATTTAGGAAAATATGGATATGGAGGAGAAATCTAACCATCAATTATCTGATGGAGAGTGGTAGAGAACATGGCTATGAAAAGGCCAACAATCCCAAAGCCATAAATTAGTGATGATTTAAGGTACCATCTAGGACAACATTTTTTTTAAAGTTACATTACATAAGGAAGAGGAATTAATTTATGATATTGACTAAGAACATTATAAGATATACTTAAATTTTAAGTAGATTTTCATTCTTTAATAAGTTTCCACCACTAACTCAATTTTTTTTAAACGATGAGTATTCAAGAAGACTTGGTCACACTGGAAGAGCTAGAATAAACTTCTATAGAATCACATGATCCATGCAGGATAAACCATATATTTACATTGTCTTTGAAGATTAATCAAAACCAAAATGGTTAGTGAATGATCTAATGATCCCCCAAAAGGATATTCATTGAGATAAATATGCACTAATCTTAATTTCTAAAATTAAACCAACAATACCCCAAAGTTAAATAGATACCATTCAATAACCAATTGTCCTTAAAATCCTTTAATATAATCCAAACTAATATTGAAACCCAAAACATAGAAGAATTTGATTATGTAGTCTCCCATGTTAAATTGTATCTCCAAATGACATCAGATACTCTTAAAGTCACATACTCAAAAGTAATTAACCTAATCACATATTCTCTATTATAGGTTAATCATTTCCATAAATAACCCAAATCACTATAAATCCACAATAAAAACGTAGATAAAAATCTATCATTACTCCACAAATGAAACCCCATAGTATTCTATTTTCCTTGGGCATATAGTGTTCCCAACAAAGCGAACATCTTCCAAAATAACATTTATCACTTAATCACCAAATCATTTTCCTATACCAAGGGTATTCTTTTGATATGAAATAAGAACCCAAATCAACTTATTATTGATCAATAAAATCATTTAACTAAAAAAAAAGTCACACTAACCAGGGACTTCACGTAGTCCAGTGGTAGGCGATAAATCCCAATCGCACTTTGGTTGTGGGTTCGATTCCCATAGCTTTGTCCGACGCGACGGGTTGTCACACGGTCTACGTGTTGTCCTTTTTCAAAAACTATATTTTATAATATTGCCAAAATGAGATAAATTCCTCAAAATACTATATCATAAATTTAACCACAAATGTTATATCATACCTTGAATCTTCATCCCAAATTAGAATAACTTATAATTCTCTCAAACCCCAATGATCATATAAATCCAAATGGTTATTTATACCCATATCCACAAGAGAAGAGACAATTCTTCCTCAAATATCATTCTCACATGGCAAACTGCGGGGTTACAAATACAAGAGAAAATTATTCCATAGTACCCATCAACAAGGAGTGCTAATACTTTTTAAACATTTCTCCAACCATTTATTCCCACATAGCTTCTTCTTTGACCAAAAAAAATATCCTATATAATAGGACATTCACTCGGGTAATGGCCAGGTCCCCTACATTTACGGCAAATGACTATAAATGGACTCTTGGGACCATTTTTATCTTCTTCCATAGTACTCTTCATTTTTCTTCGGAAATTCTTTACTTTATGTCCTTCCTTACCGCACGTAAAACATTTCGTTGTCCCATTGAGACACTTTCCTGGGTGTCTCTTTCCACATTTCCTGCATGATGAAAATTGAGGGTTCTTTTCTCCATGGTCTCCATTGCTGGAGCTCTTATCATTTATCACCTTTCTCTTCCTTGTTGAGTCTAGGAGTTGGTTAATATATATGTTGCTGATCATATTTTTGGAAAACTGATTTGGCATAAAGACGATATATTTTACGCCTATCAACATTCCATTTTGTTTCTCATTGCCACCACCGTTCCCATCTTGTACATCATTCTCAAAGTCACTATGACTTCCTTGGAATCCAGCCATTGACTAAAACCATAAAGCATTGTGTGAGTAATAGTAGTCGTAAAATCATTTAGAGATTAAAATGTCACAATATTCTCAATTTGAAACATATTAGGATTAACCAAGGTCATTTACTCTCATCTTATATATATATTACTTAAATTGGTTTGTAAAGAAAATGTAAATTATCCTAAGCATATCCCCCGGGAGTGTCGTAACCAAGAGTGCAGTAAGGCCCGTTGTCGTGCACCAGTTCCCGTTCGAGTCTAGCTCAAAGCGGTGTTTTCGGGTTTTACCCCTAGGTACATCTGTGCCAGAGCCGCCTCTACCTGCTCGTATCCAGACAGGGATGTATTGCTCGGAAAACTCACAAAATCTCTACAATACCAAAATTCTAGGAAGTTCTTTTATACTAATCCTCAAAGTTCATCTTAGTTCTACGTGCTCTAATCAGAGTTTATCTAAATCTAGCTACCAAGGTTTGTACTAAACTTCCTCTGATACCAACTGTAACGCCCCGACCCCAGCTACCCAGAGTCGGTGCATTATTACATAACATTGGCATGATCATGAGAAAGATCAAGTCTCGAAAGACCGATTAGTTTAGTAGCCTTGGAATAACTAGATACATCCATAAATTTTTACATTACATCATAAAAAAAACATCTTGTATTCATATCCCCTCATACTATCCCTGCAGGTCATTCATAAATTACTTCTTCATAATCCTGAAAAAAAAAATAAAACATTGAAAGGGGTGAGCTCGGATGCTCAGTAAGGATAACATTATAGCAGAAGCTTTCATAAATAAGCATAAACACTTAAGGCAATTTATAACTAAAACAAAAGCCTTTGAAACTTGAACTTCAGCATAAAATGGCAAAGGTAAAATGAAATAATGTCATTTACTTAATCACATGGATATTCTACTAGTCGAATGATCACATGCAATATCAATAACCACTTTCATAATGATGGAATGCATAATGCCAGACTATCATAACCACATAGCCAAGGCCTCGTGCCAAGACTACAAATAAGATTTTGTCAAGGCCTTGTGCCAAGACACTAGTTTGTCTCATGAGACCTACCGATGCATCGAGGAGCTATAGCGGGCTCCACCCGTCACATATTAAGTCCAATGCATTCCCATATGAAAAGGTTTAAACATAACATAAACATTCGTATTAAAACTAGCATACGAAATGTCAATACTTTAACCACAAACCATGAATGGTATAAAAATAGAACATCCACAGTCAAACATAACTCATTTGATACAATATGGAAGATTGTATTGTATCACATTAACCTCAATCATGAATAATGAAGGATGTTGACATAGATGAAAATAATCATCAAAACTATTTGAGGGAAATATCCCCCTTTTCTTGAAATCATTTAAAAGTCACACTATTTGTCAAGAAGCCATTTAAAAATAGATTTTTGAATCAAAGTGTCCCATACCACTTTGAAACTTTTAAAAGGAGTTTTAATTTTAAAACTTTAATGTCCATATAAATAAATCCTTAAAACCATTTTTAAAACATGGACATTAATGAGCAAGATTTAGAAGAATAAGTCTTTAAAACATTTAAAAATGGTATTTTAGTTAGAGATTATAACCAAAAGAGACACTTGAATACAAATAATTGAGGTAATAAAAACTTTGTAATATCATGAGAATAAAGGGATTCATGATATACTATGTCAAAGTACATTATATACACCACATAAAAGTGATTTGGTGTATATCAACAAAGAAGTCTCAATGGAATGTAAATTGAGATGAAATCTCTCATAAAGGCAGTATCCTTAGGTTAAGGATAAATCAACGACATAATTATGTGTGACAAATATAAATACACTAAATATGATTGAATATTCAGTGTAAAACAATCAAAGGATATTCACACATATTCTTGTAGAAACAACACCAACGAATTGGATGTTTAACTCAACAAATGGTGAAAGAGTTAAAATTACTCTTATCAAATTCATATTAATGACTTGAGAATTATCAATAGAGTGATTATGTGTATCAAAAGTATATCCACAGGAAGAGGAGTGGAAATTATGACATAATCAAATGAATAGTGATTCCACACATAATCTTGGAGTAATATAATCAATGAAATATGCGTAAAGCCGAATGAGTGGAAATTGAAATCTCAAATTCCCTTACCGATTAGGTAACATACGAAACATACACCCATGAAATAAGTATCATACCATGATGATGTAAATACCCATAAATTAAAGTATATTACACAATGAATACAATCATGGGCAGTACACATACACCACATGCAATAATTAAGTGGTGATCAATGGAAATCTCACGAAATTAAAAGTGAGATAAGAAACCCCTTACCACGTTATTCAACTGAGTCGTATGGAAAAAAGTTAATAACCACCAAATGATTTACAGAATAAAATGAATATAAAGATAATCATGATAATATATATCAAATGGAAGTACACAATACACCACTTTCAATAATTTAGTGGCGAACAATGGAAATCTCACGGAATTGAAAGTGAGATAAGAAAATCCCTTACCACATTAATCAACTGAGTCGTATGGCCAAAAGTTAATAACCACCAATTTATTTACAGAATAACATGAATATAAATAGAATCATGATTATATATATCATATGGAAGTACACAATACACCACTTTCAATAATTTAGTGGCGAACAATGGAAATCTCACGGAATTGAAAGTGAGATAAGAAAATCCCTTACTTGTACTTTTTCCTTGGTCGATGGTAGGTTTACCTCCTGTATAATGGTGAAATAATTGTTATTGAATAATACAAGAATCATTTACTTTAATATGATATCATATATGATCTTTTAACATTGATTTGTTAATAATATCTTAGAATTATCGTTATTTCGGTGTTAACGGGTTCATTTTACTTTATATTCTTTGTTATGTGAGACATATTCGTTATTAATGGGATGTATATTATTCATATCCAGAATGATATCAAGTCCTTAGATACTATTTTTAAATCATCAAATTATAATTATACTTGAATGGATATGATGGACAATGAATCTCATCGCGTTCGTGGAGACAGTAGTCCGTACATACGCACGAGCGACAATATCATTCTTTTGATATTAAAATAATATATAATTGGATTTTATATCATATATACAGAATCATTATCATGTTATATTTATTATTTACATGAGTTACACATCATTATTATACCCATCCAATAATAATATATTGAATAACAATTACACCACGACGTGGAGACGGTAAGCCGTAGGTACGCACGTATGGTGACATGTTATTCAAAGGATGGATAGAATACTGAATATGGTTGTACCATATTTATAATAACATCACAGTATATATATGATACTGGAGTTATTATTTTATAATGGAAATAACAAAGAAAGAGGAAGTGGAAGAAGAAAGGAACTTGAAAAGGGGTGGTGAAAACATTACCTCTTCTTCGGGTTCTTCCTTTTGATTTGATCAAAAGGGCTCCTTAGGTTGGCTTTCTGATCAAACTAAGGCCTCTAGGTTGTAGTGAGGGAAGTTGAGATAGTATTTGGGCAGGGTTGGTCCGAACCAAAGGGCTTTGAAGGTGTGAAGAAATGAGAAGGAGGAGTGCCCTTTTATAAGAGGGGTGAGGGGCACCTTTGGAAAAGCTAGAGATATTAGTTTATAATAAATTCATATTCGGTTTCCAATGGCTCCAAAGTTGACTATTCAAAGGTTAAGGTGGGGATGGGTCGAAAACAACTCAACCAATAGAATTTAGACAGGTTTGGGTACTTATATTAACCTTATCTTTAAGTATTAACTCTAAGTTAATTAGTTTCACTTTTACAATGTCTCTTTGTATTTTTATATTATATGGTTAATAAACTTACCATATACATACAAGCGACCCCCAAGTGGTCAATTAATGATACACCTATCATGATATAAGTCTCTTGTCCAAACCTTAGATTTTTAGGAATTTAATATCAATTAATAATATAATATTTGTTTTAAAAACTCTTTTATGTCAATTTTGACACTATTCAATAGTTGATTTTTGTGAAACTCATAACAGATTGATTACTTCGAACAAAGTAAATTAAATCAATAATAATATATCATATTATCCTATAAAATAATTTTAATTCATTAAAAGTTTCATATTATATTTATTTGGGTATTTTTAATATCAATTATTTTGATTTTTCACTATTATAGTAATTAATGCATCATCATTGTGTCATAAATAAATTAAATTATTTAATGCCTAAAAATTATAAATAAAATATCATTATTTAGGAAATCTTTTTATCTTTCTAAGGAATATTTATAATCTAAAATCCAACATATATAACCCTCTGTAACAATTGTTTTGTTAAAAGATATATGCTTGTGTCATTTTGGTATTTATTTTAACTTAATTAAAATAAAGTGTCACTATCACTTACAAGTGGATCCATGGGGTCCCAAAATAGACCCAAAGATGCCCATGGTCGACCATGTATCAACCAATAGGGTTAAGACACGTTTTAGGGTAATTTAGTATTATTATAATATTATTTTTTAACCCTTATTTACCGGATTTTCCCTTAACCATGGTAAATAAAATATTTACCGCAGTAATTATTCAAAATGCCTAAAAATAAAAGTTACCTATTTACACAATTTGAACATCATGATTCCAAATATGGAATCCATTTTTCTAAATTCAAAACACAGAAGTGGCAGAAATTAATTTAAAATTAATTCCCGTTGTCAAAACAAAAAGCGTGTTTTTAAGAGATAATAACTATCAAAAGATTGACACTTGTTTATGTTCGGTTTAATTGTAAAATTATGTCCAATGACCAAAATTATATTAAATGGTAAAAATATATTCTAAATATACTTTAAAACAACTCAAATTCATAACTTATCACTATTAATTATTTTGATTAAAAAAGTTGTTTTTAATTAAAATTTAGTAATTTTCACTATTCATCAAAATATGAAAGTTATCCAAAAAGTACCAAAATTTCACCCTAGGATAATTTCGATATTAAGAATCCAAAAATGAAGTCTGTTTTGAGAGATAGAATTTATAAAATTTCAAAAAGTAGGTATTACTATTCATAACGGCTAGTTTGATTGGTTATGGTGTGTTAAAATCTCGAAGTTGTGTACAATGCACGCCATTGCATTATTCGAAAGGAAACATACCGAGGAAACTTGGGGTGTTACATTTGGTAAGTTTAAATATGCATTTAGGATGTTTATTATCTTCAAAACTAGGGTTTTGTTCAACATAAACTTCCTCCTATACATATCCATTATGGAAATCACACTTTACATCCATTTCAAAAAGTTTGAAATTAAAGAATGCTATAAAGGATAATAGAATATGAATAGATTCCAGACTAGATACAAGTGCATAGATTTCTTCATAATCTATTCCCTCTTATTGAATATAAACTTTAACAACACACCTTTCTTTATTTCTAATGATTATGCTATTTTCATCATAATTGTTTCTAAAAACCCATTTTACTCCAATTAATAAAGTTTATTTAGGTCTTTCCACCAAGTTACAGACTTTATTACTTTTGAATTCATTAATTCATTTTTCATTTATTTTATCAAATCCTCATCACCTAAATCCTCATTAGGATTTTTTGGTTAAAATTAGGAAAGAAAAGAAAGATGTTCTATTTCATTTCTCATAGAACTTATAGTTCTAACTGGTTGATTAACATCACCAATCACACTATCACTTGGATGATTCCTAATAATCAACTAACTTGGGTTTTCAAGGTCTATTCATCAAAATGAGGTTGAAATTATTCTTTATTAAATACTTCAGAAACAATTTCTTGATTATTTTCCATATAAGAAGATTCTTCTATCAAATATTAAGGATTAGTTTTGGAAAACACATCCAAGGATGTTGATTGGGTTTGTTTAAAAACAAAAGGGTCAGTTTCATCAAATTTAACATGTATTATTTCCACAATAACACAAGATTTTTTTATTAAATACTCTATATGCCTTAAAAGTAGCGGAATAACCCAAAAATATACTTTCATCAGATTTGTGTGTGAATTTTTGTAAATTATCTTTTGTATTCAAGATGAAAACTTTGTATCCAAATACTATGAAGTAAGAAAATTTTGTTTTTCAGCCTGTCCACAACTCATAAGGAGTTTTATTAATAAAATGTTGAATTAAAACTTGATTTATTGTATAACAAGTAGTAATAACCACTTAATACTAAAAGTGTTTAGCAATTGAGAATTCACTCAACATGGTTTTTGTTATTTCTTGAAGAATATGATTTATTATTTCAACAACCCCATTTTGTTGAGGAGTTTTAGGAGCTGAAAAAGTTATATGTAATTCCTTTTTTACTAAAAAATATTTTAAAAATTATAATTTTTAAAATTCTACACCATGATCACTATGAATAGTCATCAAGGGAACATTTTTCTCATTATTAACTTTGGATATAAAAGTTTTGAAATAACAAAAGGCTTCAAATTTAATTTCTAGAAAATAAACACATATGTATCTTGTGTAATCATTAACTAAAAAAATACATAGTATTTGCCTCCAATATTTCCAGTTTGTGTAGGAATGAATAAATACATGTGCACTAAATGTTAAGATTTATAAGTTGAGACTTCACTAATAGATTTAAAACTAGAATTATGTGTCTTACCATATTGACAAGGATTATAATTATAAGGCCCCAGCCTTAAACCTTACTTAATCTTGAGTTATTACAAGATTACACATTGAGGATCTTTTCGGGTTTAGAGTTTTAGAGAATTAGATCATAAAACTTGCATTACATTCCACATATAAACAAAGTGGTTACATAAAGATAGTATTCTTCATTCCCATCAATGGAAACACATTTAAAATAAAACATGGATTATTTCTTGACACATACTTGACTCTATCATCTTATCATGTACCTTTCCCTTGACCTGTGAAAAACATTTCAAAAACATGGGATGAGCATAAAAACTCAGTATGGGTTATAAAAACATGGAAAGGAAACATGGGTACATACATACATAAGAGTGAAATCATACTTTACCCATAAAACATAATCACTTTAACATACCTCATCAAATCATGAATAAATCATAGAAATCATAAGACATAAAGGTAACTTGAGGCATTCATAACATTCTTACGTAGGGAGTAACCCTCTTGGTTACGTTTGGAATACCCATCACAGTATATTCCCTAAAATCTCTTCGGAGAAACCTTAATGTTTCACTCCTTCGCGTTACCCAATGCATTGGAGAGCTATAACGGGCTCACCCGCCCTTAGTTTATCACGGAACCACCCGTCTTCATAATAATGCCCAAGAACCATAACATAATCATATCACATAAAACATGCATAAAGGAAACATAACATTTCCACATTTCAATCACGAGATATCAATACAACACATTGATATAATAAAAACATTATGAAAACCATTTTCAATACCAAAATAAAAGAAAAGTAAAATATGGTATTTATTTTTCTTTTAAAAAGAAGGTATGGCTTGTAGAGGAAGCCGAAACTCAAATAACGGTCATGACGGTGGAGAAGTCGTTGTTGCCGCATACGTACGACAAAAACATTCCCTTTTGTCGTTTAGTAAACGCTTCTTATAAAAAATATTCCTCTTGAATAAACGTAAAAGTCAAAGGGGTTTATACACCGTATAAAAGAAAGTTGTGTATAAAATAAAATGTGCCTCAATGAAAGGAGATTGAGACGAAGTCCCATACCTCGTATCCGACTTGACCCGACCGTTCTTTAATCTCCTGAATAATAAACTTGAGTTAATCTCTACTTTATTATGAATCTTTTTCAAGTTCATTATTCCTTTTATACCATGTTATGAACATCATGTAATCAGTTAAGTTAATAATGTTCATTTTGTCGGTATTTGGTTCTTAAGTCAAAAATAGACTTCTTTCACTTACATGTTGTTAATTTGGTCAAAGGTTCATTATATCCAGAATGGTATTCATGATGTATATATCATATATGTCATATATATCCAGTACATACATGCATTTATAATATTACATAATCATTTAGAGGTAAGAAATGAAATGCACCGTTCATGGAGACGGTAATCCGTACGTACACATGAACGCTACTTTCATTTATATTTCGTATTTTATAGAACGGAATCATAATGATATAAGAGTATATTATAATTCCAGTATAATAACATATATAATGTCATTAACTTTATCCTTTACACATCCCACATATGGTATTAACGAATCAAATCACTTTCAGGGGGCGGTAGTCCGCACTTCCTAAAATGAAGATATCGTGTTTACCCATAATGGAAACCATAAAGGTATGCCAAAAATGAAAAAAACAGAAGCTTAAGGAAAACATAAACATATTATATATCATATATAAAAATAGTGACATCATAATGGCCACCTTTGAAGGTGTTAAATGAGTGTTGAACAATCATCGTTTCGGGAGGCAGAATTTCGCCATCCACGAAAACCGTATGTTCTTTAACTATTTGATGTAGTTGTGTGAGAGTGTAGCTCAAATAAATATTATAACAACATCCTTGTATATTGAAGATACTGGTGTTGTTACAAAATAAGTAAATAAAAAGAGTTTAGGGGGTTGTAGAAGCAAAATAAAACAAATGAACATGAGAGAAAGAATTACCTTTAAAAGTGTAACTCCTTTTGATTTGAGCCTGAAGGCTTCCTTTGAAAGGCTTATTCCCAAAGGGAATCCTCTAGGATTAGGAGACGGATGTGGAGAGAGTAAATGGGCAGGGGTTGGCCGAGCCAAAGGCTTGAGAAGTGTGTGAAATGAGGTAGAGGTGGGGGCCTTTTATAAGAGGAGAGGAGGGGCACTTTTGGAAAGTAAAGAAATATTACTTTATTTGAAAATGTGTTTCGGTTTTAAAATGCCCCACATTGATATAATTCGTGGATAAGGTGATAAGGGTTCGAAATCCACTCATCCAATTGGTTTTGGACATGTGTAGTTCACAGATTTTACATTATCTTTCCATTTTATTTAAATCGTCAAATAATGATGTCATCGCTGCATCATTATTATGTCATAAATACTTTAATTTATTTAATGTCTAAAAATCATAAAAAAAATACTATGATGTAGGAAATCTTTTTAGATTTCCAATGACTATTTATAATCAAAAATCTTATCTTTATAACCCCATGTAAAAATTGTTTTCGTAAAACATCTCCTGTTTGTGTCATTTTTACTTTAACATTTAATAAAAAGTTATTTATGTCATTTCCAAACCAAAGTGTCTCCATGGGGTCCCCAAGTTGACCCATGGATTGTCTTGGTCGGCCATGACACAACCAATAAGGTTGGGACATGTGTCTAGGTCATTTCCTATTATTAAAGCATTATTTATACCTTAAACTACCCTAATTACCACTAATCGCGATTAAGAACTTAATAAGTTACTATTCACCAAAAAATTATTTTAATCTCATTGAACCACATTTTACTTCTTAATGACAACCATGTATGTCGGATTTTCAAAATTCAATACACATTGGTGGTAAACTTTCATTTAACTGAAAAATCAGTTTGCTTGATTACCACTTAGTGGTTTCACTATTCATCAAAAAGTGAAGTTTTTCAGAAAATTACCAAAAATTCACCCTAAGCTATATTTGATATTCCGAATTCAAAAATGAAGTCTATTTTACAAAATTCAAATCATATAAGTCACATTAATTAATTTAATAATTAATTCCCGCTGCCAGAGCAAATAGCGTGTTTTTACAAAACAATAAGTATCAAAAGATTGACACCAGTTTAAGTCTAATTTCAAAGTGAAATTGATTACAATGACCACCATTGGATAAAATGGTAAAAATATATTCTAATTTCACTTCAAAACCAATTCAAAACATAATCTAATCATATAAATAAATTAGATTAAAAAGCAGTTTTGATGTAAAATGCAGTATTTTTCACTATTCATTAAAAAATGAACATTGTCAGAAAAATACCAAAAATGCACACAAGGTAAATTTTGATGTCCCAATCATAAATAATAAGTTTATTTTGACAAACATAGCTTATAAAATTGTCAAAAGATAGATTTAAAAAGTGTTTTCCATCATAAGGAAGTAAAACAATCTTTTAAGAATATTAGTGTATTCCATGCATAAGATTGTATTTATTTTCATTTTAAGCCTATATAACACTATCTTAATCATTAATAGACATAGATAAAAATATATATTATTCATTACTTACTTGGGATGTTACAATAATAAAATCTATGTTTTTGTAAGTCCTTAACAAGTATCTACTTATTCAATTTACATAAGTTTATAAGGTTAAAGTGTCCTAACCTTCTATTCCATAACCAAGATTGGTCTTCCATTACACTAAATCAAGGTAGGTATTGGCTCCTAAGGTCTTTTAAGTTAAGAGAGTAAACATTCTCATGCTGATGGGAAGAAAGAATGAATTGATCCTTAGAATTTTTGTACTATACATATATCATTACTAAAATTAATAAGGTAAAATTTATCACATAATTGAATTATGATTATAAGATTACACTTAAGACCATTAACAAAAAAAAAAATGAAATTAGGGATTTACCAAGAACAACAATATTACCTATACTGATAATATCTCCTTGAGAATTATCTCCAAAGGTAACTTGTCCATCTTTCATCTAGATAATATTTTAAAAGAAATATTTGTTTCGAGTCATATGAATTGAACACCCACTATCTATGTACTATGTATTCTTGTTGTTGATACTACCTTTTTTTTTCCAAAAAAACAAAAAAAATATACTTTTGTAACCCAAACCTTCTTGGGTCCATAAATGTTAGAAAACCAAATTTTAGGAATCCACATTTGTTTTAAAAAATAGTCTTTGTGGAAACCTAAGTACAAAATTTTATTTAGAGAAAAATTCTTTTCCCAATGACCTTTGATTTGACATTTAGTACCAAAGGGGTAATTCTTAGGAACAAAGATTTTTTTTCTAAAAACATGTTTCTTATAAGTACATCATATTCCGAAATAGTACCATGTGGATGGGTTTTTGTATACATTTTATCAAAACCTTCCTTACAAGTATTAAAGTGAGATAAAAGTTTCTTCAATGAATAAATTTCATATTTTAGTTTTATAAAAAAATTCTTATCCACATCAGTATTATTTTTGGAATTGAATTTCTCAAAACTAGTTTTCAAACTATCCTTTTTCAGAAATTACTTATTATAAATCATTAGAAATAATATATTTTTCAGAATTGGATTTATAAAGTTATTTTGATAGATTCTATATTTAATTAGTTAAAATATAAATTCTTGAATTATATTTTTCATGTTTTTCATTAGCCTGATCAATTTTTTTTACACATTTTACAATTTTCATTTTCCAAAAGTTTTGCAAAGTGAGAAACCTCTTCAAAAGAAGGTGACATATTATAACCACTAGAAGAGTAGGATTCTTCATATGAAGATTTAAAATTATTATCATTAGGGAAATTATTATTTAAAGACATATTATTTAAAGACATATTATTTAAAGAATCAATAGTTTTTACCTTTTCCATAAAACATTGATCTGAAATAGGTATTTTAGTAAGAAGACCAATATTCCTCTAATATTAACTTTCATTATTTGAGGAATTGTCTAAATAATAACCTCCACCAGAATTCCTAGAATAATTTGATTTTAGGAATTTATTTCCTTTTGAATTTTAAAACTTATTTTGATTCCAATCCAAATGTCTATCCTTTTTGTCTTTTCTTTTCAACTTGGGGCAATCAGGTCGAATATGTCCAAATATTTTTTACTCATAACAAGTAACTTCAGAATATTTCTTTCCATTATTTTACTCGTTAATTTTATTATAAAGATACTAAAAATTATTTTTACCAATAATATTATTCATTCTTCTAGAAAGATTAGCTAGTTCATTCTCAGAATGTTCAGAATCACTTGAATCAGATTGAACAATAGATTTATTTTTCTTTTTCGACTTAACAACTTTATTAGGAGTCTAATATTTTATTAGATTTTATGTAGTAGTAAAATAAACTCCAGCATTATTTTTCTTTACTTTATCTGAACCTATTTTCATCCTACCCTCATAATATAAAATGGTTCCAGATAAATCATTAAGAGTGAAATTTGTTATCTTACTTGATTCATCAATAGTTGTTCTCTTAGATTACCATTAATTAGGAATAATATCAATTATATTTTCAATGAGTATTTTATATTCTAATCCTTTATCTCTCATTGATTGTAAAATATTGACTATTTTTATAAACCATTATTGTACCTTTTTAATAGGTTCACCAAAAGTGAATTAAAATTATTTATAGTCATCTCTAAGAATTGATCTTATAATTTCAAAAACATTTGATGTTCTAAAATATGTAATCTATAACTTCTTCCAAATACTATTAGAAAATTCACAAGAATAAATATGACTATAAATTCTCTTGGTCATAAAACATAATAAAGTGTTTATAACTCTATAATTCAATAGATACTCTTTTTTTTTCTAATTTGTAAAAGTAGTCACTTCCTTATCATGAATCTTGTAATCTCTAGTTAACACGAAAATATTGTCAACTCTATTATTTATAAATAATTTATTTATTCTATCTCTCCAATACTCATAATTAGCTCCATAAAAAATAAGTGGTCTATTTGGATTGAGGTTATCTATTAAACCAATATTGAGTCCTTCCATATTTAAAAACAAATAAAAAAAATTCTATTCCACAAAACTTGTTAGTGTAGAAAATATTTATAAAAAAAAAATTTATATAAGAATTTAAACTAACTTGAAAAATTAAAGAATAAAAAGGTAGAAAGTATGGTCAACAGAAACCTCCTATGATACCAAATGTAAGTATCAATATAACAGAGACTTGGCTCTGATACCAATTATTGGATCGAAATGTATATGAATATGGATAAATACAATGGGGGGGGGGTGAATTATAAGTTTAAAAATATTCATTTTTAAACTTAAAGGAAACTTAGTTTAACATAGTTAAACTAACCACATTTACAAAAAGTATTATATATTTAAAGGGTAATCAGACTTATCCCTCAAGTTATATATTCAAAGTATCGTAATAAATGAGATTTCAGTACGTATTCCATATGTATTAATGATAAATTGATTCTATCTAAACACTGTGTAGAATCGTATTCAATAAGAAGTGGTAAAAATTTTAGAGTTTAATCGTATTAATAGTTGAAATGATTTAATCAGAGTAAACATAAAAGGAATCATAATCACAATGGTTATGATAAATCAGAGTATTATAAAAGTGGTGATTCTATCTTAAAGAATATATAATCATAATCAAAGTAATAACAAATTCAAAAAGTAATAAAGGGCAGAATAGTTATATCATAATTAATAATATTACAATAAATAAGATACAAATATATATATATATATAAAAGGATTCACTTTCTATTACAACAGTAGCAGTAATAAAAGACTTGTAATAAAACAAGTAATACAAACGAAAACAATTATTTTAACCCAAAGAGTAGGGTATCCAATAACCTAGGATAAAGGTCCCCTATTTTATACTTACAATAAAGCCCATCTTTCCCTTACCAAGGAAATCCCTTGATATAATGATCGGTCAGTCTCACTATCCCCATGATCCATTGATACAATGATCAGCTTGTCTGTCTCGCTATCCCCATGAACCCTTGACACGATAATCAATTTGTCTATCTTTATATCCTCGAGAGCCCTGAATATGATGATCTACTTGTTTGTCTCTCTATCCCCATGATCCCTCAATCATATTCACAATTGGAGGCACAAAGAAAATACAAACTCAAAAATATTACAAGTATGAGGAATAATCATTTCACTCTTGTAAGCTTCATAGATCTCGCACACTGAGTTTTTTTCAAATGAAATGATAAACACTTCACTCCAAACCCTTCAAATGATTGGGTATTTATAGGCAACTACATAATAGCCATATTTATCCTCCAATGATCATATTTTTATGAGTTTTTCGTCATGACTTGGACACCTGAAACTTCAACAGTCATATTATAATAGAATGTCTGACGTTGTTTCGATTTACACCATTTGTAGTGTAAAAGGTATTTTATTACAATAGAATATAATTTTGTGTGTCTAGAATTTAATATTAGGGAAATCCAATGGATTTTCTTATAGGATTTCATTACTATTTTTTGTATGAGTATGATTCCAATGCTATCAGATCCGATGTCAAGTCTGATTAAAAAACATTTTCGTTACAAATGTAAAACAGAAAGTATTCAAATCATATTAAATAAAGGTGAATCCAATTATTTTCAGATCTATGCTTAATATGATAATTGTATTGAATAAAGTAATTTTATATTCAAGAACACTTTAAAAATAAATCTAAGTATGGCAAGACATATATTTTTTCTATAAAATCATTCTTAAAACACTTAGGACATGAAAGAGTTTTTAATTAAGTATTTAAGAAAGTTTTTGTGATTTCAAAAAAATAAATAAATGGAAAATTCATAAAGAAAATTTTGAATCAACACACAAACTATTATAAGGGTAAGCTAGGGTAAGGTATAATTAATAAGATCCCTTTAAAAGTATTAAGGAATATAAAAGCAAAGTATGCTACATTCATTATAAGAAGATATAAGTTTCTTCGAGATGGAATTTCAAAGAATATCTTAACCGGTCATTCATTGATCAATATAATGCAGCATATAGTAATTACTAAACATACATTACATTATCAATATCAAGGATATAATACTAATAAGAAGGATCGATGAAGAGACTTACATATTGACATTAATCAAAGAAATTTATCATGGAGTAATTATTAAATGCAAATTATCTAATACACATCAGAGTCATGATGGAAGTTAAAGGAGCATCAATGTTGTGACATATATCCATTAAAAATACTTCCATTATTTATCAGGACATGAATTGAAAATAATAACATTATCCCATAACCATAACCCAACTAACATGACTAATGGATATCATTTGAGTTATATTATGATGGAAATCCATTATTTCATAAGAATATGTGTTTAGATGAAAAGTGTTTGTTATGATATAAAAAAACTTACATAAATAAAAACAAAATTAACATCAAAAGAAATTGTCCTAATGTTTTAAGTATATTACAGAAATCCCTATTATATAAAGGTTATAATCAAGTTATATACTATATATTTATATGGGTGCACATATCTATTTGAGATATTTGGAGCTAGATTGATTTGGGTTTAGTCAATACTATATATGCACAAGTAGTTGGCATAGGAACAAGTTCCACAAGAGGCATGGAAGAGAATTTTCTACAGACACATACTGTGCAGGAAGGATAAAACCATGATGATGATTTTATATTCATCATGGATAGTGGTAAATTATTCTTTTAGAATAATAATTCCTACAATACAATAGTATATGGAAATTATCTAAGATTGAAAATACTAATTTATAATTCAACAATGGATTCCATGCATAAAAAATAGGGTCTTATTATTTTCAATACCATGGTGGGTATTCATGTGAGATGATACATTAATTGTACAAGAATGGTACAAATAATGTTCGATTGGTTATACCAAGTTTTTATTCCTAATTCTATAATATTTTTACTTATCATATAGAATTTATATGATCATATTACTGATATTTGGATGTCAATACCACCAATCATGGAAGGTGTCTATATGATGCAACTATAAAGGGATGTTGACATCACATATTCCAATAAAGGGTGCAAGTTACTAAAATCCAATTTAGGATTGAAGTAAGTAATATGATCATAGAATATTCATTTGGAATGAATCGATTCCATGTGTATACAAGAGGTTAGTGTAAGCACCATGGTTTTCTTAGAAATTTTTTTTTGGAAACATATGAAAAAATATTGGTGTTATAGTTAGTTAAGACCAGAATGAAAGAAATTCTATAACGATTGATTAGCCACTGTAAGAGGCTAATATTCATTGCTAATATATGTAGTTTTCATGTGCCTTGATATTCATAAATACCATTTTAGTGCATTTTACATTTTGAACACTCATTCTCATCATTTGTGCACTTCATGCCTAATGTGCACCAATTTAGGCCCAATGTTTCATCTAAATTTAAAGAATGTAACTATCCATGTTTTAATTTGATATTTTTGTAAATGTATATTAACTTAATTATGAACATTTTTTATTCAGGGATCAATGGATTATTAATAAATTATGATGGAGATATTTGGTGATTAAAGGAAACAATTCTGGAGAAGGAAGATTGTATATCATCCCACTGATCGGAATATGGGTCCCACAATACAAGCCCAATGAAGCCCAAACTTTATGTAAGGATAGAATACATATAGGGGAACAAATAATTATTCTGTAGACAGTGCTAATTCGTCCTCAATGGTGGTGATTAAGTCGGCCCAATTTGAAGATTTAATTTTGGTCCAGAGTCTGCGGCCCAGAAAAACAGACCACCGTTTCAATAATATCTCCCTAACCACAAAGTTTTTCGGGCTGAAATTTTACATGATGTTAGGGGACATCCGGGAATTCATTTAAGTCTTCTAGGGCCCACTCAAATTCGGCCTTCTAGAAGGTCCTTTAGGTGAGTCCTTCCGGTGGATGCAAGCTGGCTGCAACTTCGGGGCAAGAAGTGGAAAAGTCTCTCATCATTAATGTTCCACCCACCTTTCCCCAACATAATTAATTAAAGTCACATGGGATGTTGGGGGCTCGGCCAAGGATTCATTTTTTCCTATTTAAGGCAGGATTGGTGGTGGATTTATGGATGTTGGGTGCTTTCTTTTCATTGTAATGTTATTATGCCAATTTGTCTTTGTAATGTTCTTCCTTCTCATGTAAGTTGTTCGAATCACCATAGTCTTCAATAAAAGTTCTTTATCTTCTCTTGTTCTGTTCTTATACTTATTACCTTGATACCGTTGCCTCAAGGTGTGAATTTATTCACACCAAACCTTGTGATTTTGTTCACACAACGGTGGAGTGATCGTTATTTTTGTTGTTTTTACTTCTTCAATTCCACCCTCATAAGTCTACTTTCCGCTTCCGTTGAGAACTTGTCATCAATGGAGGGATAGCTATTTTATGGGTTGATCCAAGGGAGTAGCAAGGGTCTGGATTGAATGTTATTTCTCATGCCCTAAATGTTATTAATTTCTTTTAATTGAGTTTCTTTCATTCAATGATTTTTATTCTTCCTCTTCCTTATTGAATTTATTCACCCCACTTTCATGTGATAATTACATCCTTTACCTTGGAGTGCTCATGAAAATGATCCTACAAGTGTATAGGTGATTATCATATGTTTTGAAGGTGTTTAATCAGTAAGTGATGAGGTTAGTTTGAATTCATTGCATGAATATTTCTCGAGTTAATGAAATTAAAATCGTAAAAAAGGAATTCATTCAACCCACCCTGAGCAATAACCTAGGATCAACTCATTTTATCATAATTTGAATTCACATAGATCTTTTAGTGCTCTTTAAAAAAAATCTAAAATCAACCCAAGTTGGCCAATTCATATCCAAAAATCCATCTCTTTTATTGAGTGTCTAAATGTTCTTCTTAGGTCTCTGAGGATTCGACAACCCAAGCTATACTACAAGCGATCGCTTGACCCTTAAAACTTGGGTAAATTTGGGTGAGACCAAATTTTGGAACCGTTGCTGGGGACCAAGTAAGTTCCTTAGACAAAAACCTTCTTTCCTCACCCCCATTATTCTATTCTCACCCAAGATCTCTTATCTTTTCCCTTTCTCGCTTTTTTTTGGCACATGTCCGCCTTCACATGCGATAACTCAAACAGACTAGTTAGGGTGGAAAGTAATAGGATAGGGGAGTCAAGTACACCATTGGATACTAACATTCCTAATACCCCAGAGTTAAAGATTGAGTCAATTTCAATGGAGGTTCTTCAAAGAAACCAACTCATAAACCCGGGCGGGAACCAAAATGAAAATCCAAATGAGGCAGCCCCAAATTTGGGGAATGCAGCCGATCAAACCATGAGTGACTACCTTACACCTACCTGGACCAATGCACCCTCTTGCATTAGGAATTCTTTTGTAGGAGATGCCCACTATGTCTTTAAACCTCATGTCCTAAACCACCTTCCAAACTTCCATGGGATGGAGTCAGAAATGCCTTACCTTCATGTCAAAGAGTTCAATGACATTGTTGAAACCATGTGCTCACCACATCAACTTGAGTCAGCTAAGATGAGGATCTTTCCTTTCTCACTTAAGGATAGAGAAAAGAACTGGTTAAATAATCTGAGACCTTCATCAATCCACACTTGGAACCAACTGTAAAGAGAATTTTACAAAAAATACTTCCCCCATCACAAAACCATTGCACTAAAAAAGAGCATCAAAAACTTTTTTGAAAAAGAGGGAGAGTCATTTTATGAAACATGGGAGAGGTTCAAAGACACCCTAAACATGGTTCCACACCATGGTTTTTATATTCCTAAACAAGTAAGAATTTTCTATGAAGGTTTGGGCCCGGGGAACAAACAATTCATTGACATGATGTGTAATGGGACCTTTAAAAACAAATCCCCAAATGATGCTTACGAGTATCTAGAAATCCTTGCTGAACAAAACCAAACATGGGGAACATCACCTTATTCTAAAAAGCCTCAAAGAACTACTGGAATGCATACACTTAGGGAAGAGGAAAGACTTAGGGCGAAACTTGCAGCACTCTCTAGGAAGGTTGAAGAGATAGACCATAGAAAAATCAATGAAATCCAAACTGTAGACCTTGTTTGCACAATCTGTGACAAACATGACCACAAAACGGACAACTGACCAACCATTCCATCCATCAAGGATGTTCTTTTAGGAGGACCACCTGCTGAAGTCAATGCCCTAAACTTTCAAAAGCCTCAATACCCAAACACATTCAACCCAAGGTATAATGACCACCCAGGCTTCCGATGGAAAGATAACCAACAACCTAGCCAACCACAAGGACCAAACCCCTACCCTACACAAAATTTTCAAAACCATAACCAATTACAACCACAACCAGTCCAATACAAACATCCTCCAGTCCAATACCAACAACCTATCCAACAACAAAATTATCCCCCTGGGATAACCCAACCAACACAAACCCCTTCCCAATCTGTCCCTCTCCCAATCCTTGAACAACTGTGAAAACAAATGGAAAGGATGAACTCAGAAGTCTCGTCCCTTAAACAGGAACTTCAAACCATCAAAACTGGAAAGGAACCCATGCCCACACAGGCCATTCCACAACAAACATCAAGGGGGGAGACAAGTTGCACTCAAACAACTCATGAACAACTAAAGGCTGTGACAGTTTTGAGAAGTGGGAAATCAATTGAGAAACCTGAAAAAATAGTTCAAAACCCACCTGAAGATTCAAACTCTAATGAAAATTCAATTGAAGAACATGAACAAACTGAAGATACTAATAAAAATGTGAAAGAAACAACTCTTCAAAAAACAACCCCACAACCTTCCCCATTTCCTCAACGCATGAGGGGGAAAACCAAGCCTGAATTGAGTGAAACATTGAGGGAAATATTCTCACAAGTCAAGTTGAACATTCCACTCCTCGATGCCATTCAAACCATTCCTGCATACTCAAAATACCTTAAGGACCTCTGTACATTTAAACAGAAATTCTCACATAAGAACCAAGTCCTTCTGGCAGCAAATGTTAGCACAACAATCCAAGGAACCCTTCCTCCAAAGATGAAAGACGCGGGATTCCCTTACATAAATGTTGAACTAGGAGAGAAAAAAGTTGTCAAAGCCTTGTGTGATCTAGGAGCCAGTGTGAACCTCATTCCTTATGCTATGTATTGTCAGTTAGGGCTTGAAGAACTCCAACCCACATCTTTCACTCTTCAACTTGCTGATCGTAGTATTCGAGTTCCAAAGGGGATCTTAAAGAATGTTTTGGTGAAAGTTGAAAATTTCATTTACCCAGCTGACTTCATTGTTCTAGACAATCACCCAAGCTTAGGTCCTAGGGAGAAAACCCCAATCATCCTTGGTCGTCCCTTCCTTGCAACAATCAACTCTGTTATCTGAGTCCGAAATGGGAACATGACCATCACCTTTGGAAACATGAGTCTAGACTTGAACATCTACAATGAAAACTCTCAAATTGGGGATGATGAAGAGATACATGAGGTTAATTGGATAGGTAGTGTTGATAGTGAACTCAAGGAACATCAAGGAATTACTGAAGGATGTTTAAGTCAAGAAGAGATTGATTTTATTTGTTCACATGAGGGAAATTTGTCTCCTTGGATTGAATCTCTTTCAGATTGATCTATTGATGATTTTCTAGAATCACCAATCAATGATACCATGGGTGAAATCAATAACATCGAGTCCATATCCCTTCATGAAACTACTCTAGCTAATTTAGTGGATGAAAATTCTCTTTACAAGGAACCAATTTTGTCAAGAAATGTAAAAAAAGAAATTGAGTTCAATACAAAGTCTCATCCTTTCTTGGAAAGTGATAACCACTCTGATCTTGAATTTAAGGTTTTACCTTCATCACTCAAGTATGTGTTCTTAGGGGACAATCAATCCTTTCCTGTTGTCATTTCTTCCTCTCTTGAATCCAATCATGAGAGGATGCTTCTAGATGTCCTTAGGAGACACAAGAAAGCCATTGGATGGACTCTATCAGATATTCCTGGGATTAGCCCACTTATCGGGACTCATAGAATTGTTCTAGAATCCAATTCAAAGCCATGTCGTCAACCTCAGTGACGACTCAATCCTAATCTCATGGAAGTAGTGAGAAAAGAACTTTTGAAATTGTTAAAAGCTGGTATCATCTATCCTATAGCTGAGAGTGAGTGGGTTAGCCCAATCCATGTGGTTCCAAAGAAGGCTGGAATCACAGTAATAACCAATAATGATGGAGAGATGCTTCCAATAAGGGTTAGTAGTGGATGGAGAGTCTGTATTGACTATAGGAAGCTCAACTCTTGTACCAAGAAAGACCATTTCCCCTTTCCCTTTATTGATCAAGTCCTCGAGCGAGTGGCGGGTCATCAATTATACTGCTTCCTAGATGGATTCTCAGGGTATAATCAAATCGAAGTCTCTTTAGAGGATCAAGGAAAAACGACCTTCACTTGTCCATTCGACACTTTTTCCTTCAAGAGCATGCCCTTTGGGTTATGTAATGCCCCTGGTACCTTCCAGCGGTGCATGATGGGAATCTTCTCGGACATGGTGGGGGATTGTTTAGAGGCCTTCATGGATGATTTCTCTATCTTTGGGGATACTTTTGAGGGATTCCTTCTAAATGTTGAAAAGGTTTTGTCAAGGTGTGAGGATAAGAATCTCATACTAAATTGGGAAAAATGCCATTTCATGGTAATGGAAGGACATGTTCTAGGTCATCTAGTATCTAGTAGAGGGATTGAAGTTGATAAAGCTAAGGTTGACATCATTCGTCACCTTCCCTCTCCTAAAACTGTTAAGGAAGTAAGGTCCTTCTTAGGACATGCTGGTTTTTATAGAAGGTTCATTAGGAATTTCAGCTCTATTTCTCGACCACTTTGTGCTCTATTGGTAAAAGATGCTCCATTTTTATGGACAGAAATCTGCGAGGAATTATTCTCTACACTCAAGTCAACTCTTATATCTCCACCTATCATGCAATCTCCAAATTGGAAACTTCCTTTTGAGCTCATGTGTGATGCAAGTGACTTCGCTGTAGGAGCAGTCTTAGGACAACGGTGTGAGAAAACTCCATGTGTCATTGCTTATGCAAGAAAATCTTTAAATGATGCACAACTAAACTACACCACCACTGAGAAAGAGCTGCTTTATGTTGTCTTTGCTTTAGAGAAATTCAGGTCTTATCTCTTAGGATCACCCATCATTGTCTTCACTGACCATTCAGCCCTAAAATACCTTTTCCAAAAACAAGATGCCAAGGCTAGATTGATTAGGTGGGTCCTTCTTCTTCAAGAGTTTGATTTAACCATTGAGGATAAAAAGGGTGTTGAAAATGTTGTAGCTGATCACCTCTCTAGGATGGAATTCAAAGACAACTCACACCACCTCTCTGTGTCTGATTCATTTCCCGATGAGCACCTCTATTCAGTGAGTGATTGCCCTTGGTATGCTGACATAGCAAACCATTTGGTGACGGGTGACATTCCAAAATTCCTGGGGACCCTAGCTAAGAGGAAATTCCTTTCTGATGTCAAACACTACGTGTTTGATGATCCTTACCTCTTCAAGTTCTGTCTTGATCAAATCATCAGGAGATGTGTTCCCGAGTCTGATCAAGAGTCCATTCTAAAATTTTGTCATGGAGAGGCATGTGGAGGCCACTTTTCTACAAAGAAAACCACTGCAAAGGTCCTCCAAAGTGGTTTATACTGGTCGAACCTCACTAAGGATTCCTTCCAATACTACAAAAGTTGTCCTCAGTGTCAGAAATTAGGATCCATTTCCAAAATAAATCAAATTCCCCTCACTCCCATTCTAGTCGTTGAAATATTTGATTGTTGGGGAATTGATTTCATGGGACCCTTTACAAACTCTAAGGGATACCTCTACATCCTCTTAGCTATTGATTACGTCTCAAAATGGGTTGAGGCCATTCCCACCAAGACTAATGATCATCAAGTTGTGATCCGATTCCTAAAAGAGCATATCTTTTCTAGATTTGGAATTCCGAGGGCTATAATCAGTAATCGTGGAACCCATTTCTGTAATCACCCATTCTCTTCACTCATGTATAAGTATGGAATTTCTCATAAAGTTTCCACTGCGTACCATCCTCAAACCAATGGTCAAGCTGAGTTAGCAAATAGGGAGATTAAGCAAATTCTTGAAAAAACTGTCAACCCCTCTAGGAAAGATTGGTCTGAGAAACTCTTGGATGCTCTTTGGGCATATCGTACAGCATTCAAAACCATCCTAGGAATGTCACCATATAGGTTGGTTTATGGAAAAGCATGCCATTTACCTGTTGAAATTGAGCATAAGGCATTTTGGGCAATCAAGAAAATGAATTTCGACATTTGTTTAGCTGAAGAAAAGAGGAAGTTAGATCTTAATGAACTTGAGGAACTTAGGATGGAGGCTTATGAAAATTCAAGGATAAATAAGGCTAGAGTTCAAGCCTACGAATCTAGGAATATCAAAGTCAAACAATTTGAACTGGGAAAACCTGTGATCTTGTGTATTTCAAAACTTCACTTACACCCAGGAAAGTTAAGGTCTAGATGGTCAGGTCCTTTCATAGTGCATCATGTGTACCCCCATGGGGCAGTAGAGATTGAGGATCCCACAAGTGGTAACATTTTTAAGGTCAATGGTCATAGGTTAAAACCATTCATTGAATCATTCAATAAACAGGAAATAGAGGTAGAGTTAACAGAGCCAACCTATGAACCAAGAAAAAATTGATAGATTTAGGATCCATGTCGGGCTAACGACGTTAAACAAAAGCGCTGCACGAGAGGCAACCCGTGGTCTTCATGTTTCTAATCTTTGTGACTCATTTTTTTTCTTCTTCTTTATTTCCTTCTTCTTCATTTTGTTATTTTAAATATATATATATATATATATATATATATAGACTGTTTACCTGTTCTTCTTTTATGAGTAAGGATGGGTACGAAAGGGGAGCACCGTATTCATCCGTGTCACGCGGTGTGATCCCTAAGTAATACCTTACCTAGAAAATATAAAGAAGACAATGTATCATCAGTTTATTTTATTTTTATTTTATATTTTTGTTGGTATTTAAAAAAATAGATTGTTGACCTGTTCTTCTTTTATGAGTAAGGATGGGTATGAAAGGGGAGCACCGTATTCATCCATGTCACGCGGTGTGATCCCTGAGTAATACCTTACCCAGAAAATATAAAGAAGACAATATATCATCAATTTATTTTATTTTTATTTTATATTTTTGTTGGTATTTAAAAAAAATAGATTGTTGACATGTTCTTCTTTTATGAGTAAGGATGGGTATGAAAGGGGAGCACCGTATTCAACCGTGTCACGCGGTGTGATCCCTGAGTAATACCTTACCTAGAAAATATAAAGAAGAAAATGTATCATCAGTTTATTTTATTTTTATTTTATATTTTTGTTGGTATTTAAAAAAATAGATTGTTGACCTTTTCTTATTTTATGAGTAAGGATGGGTATGAAAGGGGAACACCGTATTCATCCGTGTCACGCAGTGTGATCCCTGAGTAATACCTTACCCAGAAAATATAAAGAAGACAATGTATCATCAGTTTATGTTATTTATACTTTTTTTTAGGTTAAAAAAAATACAAAAAATATATATATTAAATTTTTTTTAAGGCATGTCATAGGTCATTGGGAAAATCTGGTCACAACCGTCCAAGCCATTCGGAGATAAACCAGAACTGAAGGGATACATGGGAATGCATTTCAACATCAACCACCAGGTGACTTCATTCCATAATTTTCATTTTCAATGTCTTCGTTGAACTTCTATCCTGCCACTTCTATGTTTCAATTCTTTAAACACTAGGGACAGTGTATTCCAATTTGGGGGGGAGATGAAAATGTGTGGAAGGAAAAATGCCATTAACCTTGAACATGATAACACACATTCCAAACTCTGAAATTGGATATCAAATAATTTTGCATGCCTTGATTCTGATTTTAATGCAAGTTTATGTTCATGTGCATAGTTATTGGAAAGTGCGGTTGTCTGATGTGATTTTTCATTGTTATATTTTCATCCATTTAATAAAAAAAACACAATGCACGTCCTCTAGATTGTGGGGTCTTAGTTTGAGTTCTTGGGGACCCATAATAAATAGCATAGGATTGGCGATCATTTTAATTTTAACATGAGTATTCAAAAAAAAAAATTGCGCGTAGAGCAATGAATTGACCTAATGTGTGGCTTTCGGCACTTGGGGATCGCGACTCCATAGTTGTATGGCCCAGAGTTGGGCATTTTATCTCTATTTGGGGTAATTCGAATTTGTTTTTGATTGAGTTAACTCGAGATGATGCCCGAGTATGTGAGCTTCACTTGGTGCCCTAAGGTCTTTGAGCCTGGGAGTCATCGGCAAAGTCTTGCTACATGGGTTGAATCGATTGAGTTCAATTTCAATTACCATGGAAAAATTGCAAAAAAAAACCCAAAAAAAAAGAAAATAAAAAATGAGTACTCATCTTATTATTAAAATTTTATTGCTCCTAGCGCTTCCATCATTTCTCCCTCGAATGAAAATGAACCCCCATGTCATTTGTGACACACAACACTTCATCATTCTTAATTGAATTTGGATGAAATATGACAATGAATTTGAACAAAGGAATGGGCTTGGGATTGAGATATGCCTATGGACATAGCTTGTTTTAAATGATTTTGATGGGTTTGATAATTGTTTGGTATGTGATCTTTGGGTGAGAAATGTGTATTAAAATGTTTTTGGAAAAGGTCATTTGAATTTCATTTTTGTGAGATATATTTTGCTCGGGACTAGCAAAACTCAAGATGGGGGGGTGTGATTATCCACTGTAAGAGGTAATATTCATTGCTAATATATGTAGTTTTCATGTGCCTTGATATTCATAAATACCATTTTAGTGCATTTTACATTTTGAACACTCATTCTCATCATTTGTGCACTTCATGCCTAATGTGCACCAATTTAAGCCAAATGTTTCATCTGATTTTAAATAATGTAACTATCCATGTTTTAATTTGATATTTTTGGAAATGGATATTCACTTAATTATGAACATTTTTTATTCAGGGATCAATGGATTATTAATAAATTATGATGAAGATATTTGGTGATTAAAGGAAACAATTATGGAGAAGGCAGATTGTATATCATCCCACTGATCGGACTATGGGGCCCACAATACAAGCCCAATGAAGCCCAAAATTTATGGAAGAATATAAGACATATATGGTAACAGATAATTCTTCTGGATCCAGTGCTAATTCTTCCTCAATGGTGGTGATTAAGGCGGCCCAAGTTGAAGATTTAATTTTGGGCCAGAGTCTACGGCCCAGAAAAACAGACCACCATTTCAATCATATCTCCCTAACCACAAAGTTTTTCGGGATAAAATTTTACATGATGTTAGGGGACATCCGGGGCTTCATTTACGTCGTCTAGGGCCCACTCAAATTCGGCCTTCTAGAAGGTCCTTTAGGCGCGTCTTTCCGGTGGATGCAAGCTGGCTGCAACTTCGGGGCAAGAAGTGGAAAAATCTCTCATCATTAATGTTCCACCCACCTTTCCCCAACATAATTAATTAAAGGAACATGGGATGTTGAGGGATCGAACAAGGCTTCATTTTTTCCTATTTAAGGCAGGATTGGTGGTGGATTTAGGGATGTTGGGTGCTTTCTTTTCATTGTAATGTTATTATGCCAATTTGCCTTTGTAATGTTCTTCCTTCTCATGTAAGTTGTTCGAATCACCTTAGTCTTCAATAAAAGTTCTTTCTCTTCTCTTGTTCTGTTATTATCCTTATCACCTTGATACCGTTGCCTCAATGTGTGAATTTATTCACACCAAACCTTGTGATTTTGTTCACACAACGGTGGAGTGATCGTTATTTTTGTTGTTTTTACTTCTTCAATTCCACCCTCATAAGTCTACTTTCCGCTTCCGTTGAGAACTTGTCATCAATGGAGGGCTAGATCTTTTATGGTTTGATCCAAGGGAGTAGCAAGGGCCTGGATTGAATGTTATTTCTCATGCCCTAAATTTTATTAATTTCTTTTAATTGAGTTTCTTTCATTCAATGATTTTTATTCTTCCTCTTCCTTATTGAATTTATTCACCCCACTTTCATGTGCTAATTACATCCTTTACCTTGGAGTGCTCATGAAAATGATCCTACAAGTGTATAGGTGATTATCATATGTTTTGAAGGTGTTTAATCAGTAAGTGATGAGGTTATTTTGAATTCATTGCATGAATCTTTCTCGAGTTAATGAAATTAAAATCGTAAAAAAAGGAATTCATTCAATCCACCCCGAGCAATAACCTGGGATCAAATAATTTCCTCATAATTTGAATTCACATAGATCTTTTAGTTCTCTTTAAAAACAATCTAAAATCAACCCAATTTGTCCACTTCATAGCCAAAAATCCATATATTTTATTGAGTGTCTAAAGGTTCTTCTTAGGTCTCTGAGGATTCGACAACCCAAGCTACACTACAAGCGACCGATTGACCCTTAAAACTTGGGTAAATTTGGGCGAGACCAACGATTAACTTAAAGTAAAAACCTAAGTTCCAGGGAAAAAGATCTACTGAGGTTGATCTAACAGTTTCTTAGACCCAGTCAATCATATATATACTAACATGGCATTTAAAAATATAATTTGGAACAATTTGAGAGATAATTGTTAGTAGTCTCACAAGGAATATATCTCTCGAAGAAGACATGCATGGGAATTATATGAGATTAATGTGGTGATTTGATTTTTGTATGATTCTGCAATGGATCAATCACATATTCCATGACATGTAAAAAAAATGATATTTCGAGTATAAAATTTATGGAAGTAAGATATCAATTATATCTAGGATAACTATAAGGGAAGTTGTTAGAAATATCTAATTGTACTTGAGAAAGTAAAAATGATATGTACCCGGTATGTGGAGAGGAAGGGATACTAGTTTTTAGGGGACAAAAACTTTTATTCCTTGGATAAATATGATATAATATTGTAGTTAGACTAAGGTAATGAGTGATAAAATCCTTTTCAATCCAGTAGTATCCATATATACAAATACAAAGTGTATTTTGGCTTTTGAGATAGCTAAGAATCATTGTATTAAATGCAACAATTTATTCCTATTCTTGGAGTCTCACCTGGTAAGTAAAGTTTTATCATTATGATAATTATATTATTAGTGTAAACCATGATGTTAAGATTAGACAGTGGAAAATGGGATATACTGAGGGATAACATCTATAGAGATGTTTTACCCAAGGAGGTGGGGTCACACATAGTATAATAACCATGAAATAGAGACAAAAAAGACATAGAGACTAAATCCACGACTTAGTAGAAACATGATATTAATCACATGAGTGATAAAAAGGATTGTTAGCTCATTGGATCTAGTGAAAGTGGGAGTGTTATAATAGTAGGTTCCCTAGAACCAACTATACAATAATTTTTTATTACCACATCATGTATATAGTTATATATTCATGATTTAGACTTACCATTATAGTGTAGATTTTTTGTATCCACTATTTAAATGGTAATGGCCATAGATTATTTTTTATATAAAAAAGTCATAGTAGATCCCAGGATATAATTAAAACCTTGAGATACTATGAAATTAATCTTAAATATACATCTTATGGTCTAGATACATCATACTGATTGGACAGAGATGATGTATGACTATCAGGTTCTAGGGAATTATAATAATTTAGAATTGTTCTCATGAATTTCACATAGTGAGATCATGAGGAAAAACCCTCCAATAGGAACACCACATGTTTCAGGTGTCATTGGATGTTCCAATCTACAAACATGTGCATTGGTCTTATGACTCGAGATCATTATCAATGTGTTTGATCACATACTTTTATTTAAGGAAAAAACCATGAAAATGAAATTGTGGTGTGGTATCTTAAGTTGGGTTATCTATTGGTGGTATGTCATTGGTTGAATGATCAATATAAAATTTTTCACTTCTGAGTTGAGAAAGTCATATATCTCGGGTTTGTTTGATCAGAATGGTAGAGCCTTCATAAATTCTTTTCCAAGGTAGTCAAATGTATATACATCCAGTTATAACAACAAAATAATAATGTAAGATAGGATAATTACACAAGTGTGTGTCCCGCTTTATGAGATATCTAAAGATAAAAAGATTATATTACACAATACATGTTCATAGGTTGGTTGTCATTTCTATGACTATTCCTTATCTCTTTAGGGGAATTGATAGGTTTCTAAACTCCGCTCTTGGTCTGTGAATACTACTCACTACTATCGAGATAAGGTCTTAGAGGGTCACACATAATAGCGTATTTGAGAATCTACCATATTCTAGTGAAAAGGTATATTGGAAATGGTGGGCCCCACCATGGGGTCTAAGAGTCTTCCAATTTTATTGATCATAAATAAATAAATAAATTCATTTTTATTCAAGTAAAGAATAATTGGATTGAATTTATTTATTAAAATTATTTACAAGTGTTTAAGTAAATATGAGGAAAAATATTATAAGAATGAATATTATTTTGATATTCCAGGATTGTTTAATATTAGCAGGAATTAAAAGTCGAGTTAAATGACTTGGTTTTATCATATAATATATATTTAATATATATTATAAGTATGTGATAAAATTTAAATAATATTTATTATACAGTTTAGTTCATCATACTTTTTTATTGCTTATTTAGTTAGTGATTTATTTCTCGGGGCTAGGCAACCCTATCTAGGTATTTTGTCAACCTACTATATAAGTAGGGGAGGATAAGCTCATAAGTAAGCTATTAATTCCAAAAGATGAGATCCTATACCTCCTACCACTTTCTAGAGAGAGAGAGTGTATCTCTCTATGTGACTGATTGGAGCACACCTTCAACAGATAGAAGGTATGGGATCAAGGTGATCATCGCAATGCCAAAGGATTCATCATAGCTTTGTGCTATCACCCAGAATTTGAATAATGGTGAGTGAATGGATTCTTAAAGGGTGCATGGGTGATCTATAGGGGTTTGAATTCCTATCATTTGAGTAACAATCACTGGATAATAACTACATCCAAATTCATGTTGAATTGAAAAAGGTACATGTTTATTTTTATTTATGTGCTATGCTCGATTCACGTGAGATCATCAAACCATATTAGGGCCAAGATCACTGGTGGACATAAGTTTCTTCATCTCAGTGATAAATTTTTTTAAATCCCCAACCTTCCAACTTCTATTGTGAATTTCATTACTAATAGTTTTTATATAGGAGATTGGGTTTAATAGGAGGATAGAGCTAGGGGAGGAACATTCAGTTGTTTATTAGGAGGTGCAATCCTTGGCTTGGTGAAGAGTCTTTCCTAAGACTGTAACTTAATCTGGTTTGTTAATTGAGCTTGCTGGTTAGTTTTTTCTATAATTTACTCTTATTATTGAAACACCTCTATCATTTGGTTCTTTATTTGAGAAAATTTTGTGCATACTTGACTGAAGAGGAACAATTAGAGTGAGTTAGTAGATGAGGACACATATGACTACATGGATGGAGAATTGAATAAAAAACATGTAATTGTTAGTCTTGAAGTAGGATTAGGGACTCCATCAATGATAAAAATCAGAAAAAATGTTTTTAGTTATGAAATAGAATATGCAAAACATTTTAGTGAAACTGAATAAGCTCAATCAGTTCATGAAGAATAAAGATGATAGTTTTAGATGGGGCACAAATAGAGAAAAATATGTCATGGAAGAAAAAGATGTCATTTATATTTGAAAAGATGAGGATGGAATATTTTAGTAGAAATCAAACTTGGAAGAATGTGGTGGAACACACGAATCAAGATAAGAGTAGTTTCATACACTAGTAAAAAAAGTAGATATGCCAGTTTTTTTGGGAGAAGATCTAGTTACATGGATCACTGGGGTTGGGACATATTTTTCCATCCATAAAACTCATGAGGAGATGAAGGTTTCACTATATTTGATCTACATAGAAGGTTTAGTCCAATATTGAATGAATTTTTTGAAGATGGAAGAGGTTGTTCTCACTTAGATAAAACACATTGAAGAGTTGTTAGGGTGTTATGGAAGTCCATTAGAGGAGTATCTATTGATATTTCTTAAGAATCTATTTCCAACAGGGATAAAAAATATGCATATTTATGAGTTTTAATGGGTGGAATTTCATATACCATGAACTAATGAGAAGTGGTACTTGAGTATGTTTATCAGGGGATTAATGACAAAAATTGGGAGCACAGTATCGATGCACAAACCATAGAGCAAGGATCAACTACCAACACTGACATGTAGAATTGAGAGAGAATTTATAGTCAAAGGAATAATCAAACATCCTGAGGAATGTAGTAGAACAATGTTCCTAGGAATCTGGTTAGGAGTGGGAATAATTGTTTGGAGAAGTTTATGATATAATTGGATGTGACATAGAAAGAGAGTGGTGGTAGTGGGGGGGGGGGGGTAATTATCCCAGGTGGAAGGGGGTTAGGAAATTGTTTTGAGAAGAGTTTGAGGAAAGAATAACTAAAGGATTGTGTTATAACTATGGAAAAAAGTTTCATTCAGTTCATAGATTTTTAGAGAATGGTTAAAAATTAATGGAATTGAAATGTGTAGAGCCACAAGAGGAGACATAAATGGAAGTTTGATACTAATAAGGGAATGTATATTTTTTTGGGGACATGTTGGAAATGGAAATGTAAGGTACTATTACATGTAGACTAGAGAAAATAAGAATATAATGAGTTAAGTCCATGTTAAAGGAGGGAAGAATTGAAGGAGTCCCTCTACTGGTTCTTGTGGAAAAAATATCTTGACATAAATTCATTTCAAAATGGTTAAATAATACTTCCCAATTCATATAGTAGAGATAAAAACTTTCAGTACTTATTTAGGTGATGAGAACCTGGTGAAGTCAGAAGGCATGTGTCAGTATTTGAATGTGATGATAAGATAAGAAGAATTTGAAATGGATACTTATATAATAGATACTATTGGATTGGATTTGGTATTGGTAAGTACTTGTCTAGATACATTGGAAAATGTGACAACTAATTGGAAGTACACAACAATGATACAGGAATGGAGAGGGAGGGTAATCTTGTAGTGGGTGAAAACTCCACAGGGCACATCCAAAGTTTTATAGGATTTTTTAAGAGAGGTATTACATGTGTATGAGATAAATTAGTATATGAAAGAAAAGAAGAATTAGGAGGAGATAGGGTTATGTAATCACCAACAGGAACAACTAAAAGAGATATTAAAACTATATTGGCTAGTTTTTGAGGCACCACATAGTTTTCCAACGAGAGAGACTGATCACACTATCAATTTGAAAGATGGGGATATCTAATAAACATGATGCCTTATAAAAATGATTATTATATGAATAATGATATTGAAAAGTATGTAAATGAACTATTGGAATAGGGGTTTATTAGGAACAACACCAACCCATATTCTAGGACAATAGTTTTAGTAAGGAAGAAATACAAGGGATAGAGAATGTCTGTGGATTATCAGACATTAAATAAATTGACCATTCCAGATGGATACTCGATTCCTATAATCAAAGAGTTGTTGGATGAGTTTTGTGGAGCCCAATATTTTTCTAGGGAAGATTTAAAATCTAGTTTCCACCAGGTTCAGATGAAATAAATAATCATCGGGAAGGCAACATTCAAAACCAATGAAGGGAATTATGAGTATCTTGTAATGTCATTTGGATTGATGAATGCAATAGTGAATTTCTAAGAAAAAATTAATGCAGTGTTTCATCCATGGTTACAAAGGGTATTTTTAGTGTTTTTCAATGATATACATATATACATCAAGGGGAAGTAAGAACACTTGGAGAAGGTTAAGGAAGTGACTATAAAAAAAGAATAAAATGATTTGTTTTAAAATAGGAAGAAGTGTTCCTTCAAGAGGAAGTTAATGAAATATCCATCCAGTTTTATTTTCAACCTTTTGGTCGATTATGGAGGGAATTACCCATATTTTAATTTGGAGTCAAGTTTTCCCATTTTTAAGGAAAAACTATGAGATGGAATTATTATTTTTTGATGAATCCAGACACTCTGATGACTCTGGTGACTGTCGATTGACTTCCAAACATGATAGCGTTAATCCTATAGGTATTGATTACAATGATCTAGAAATATGAAGTAAAGGTTGTATCATGTTTTCCCCAAGACTCCTCTAATTCAAAGGAAAGATTCATCTTCCCTGAGAAGTGCGGTGACTCTAGTGGTCCTTAGAATCATTCCCCAAAACTGTTTTTTTATAGAAAACAGACACCAATGGTAGAAGAAGGTCTCATAGCTTATCAATTTCTAGTGATTTTTTTTATTGTTATCCTGCTTGAATGGCCTAAAGGCCTTCATTTTATTTATTTATTTTTGATAATACTCTTTTTAAGGGTTTAAGGGGAACCCTAACATTACATTACCCATAGGCTTGGAGACTTAGAGGACCCATAGGTCTTAAGGAATTTAGACAGACTATGACTACTTGAAGATACCCCTCCCCAACATCTACATCATGATCATATCTCCACCTTTGCATGGCTGTTCGGCTAGCTGTCTTGTGCAGAGATGCACATGCCCGATACCGATGGAAATTCCACACCCTCTCATTCTTCCAAATCCGTTATCCCTACTTTGGTGAATGTTACCTGCTCTTGAATCCTCTTCTAGAGCTATTTCCTTGTAGAATCTATTTGGTCATATACACAACAGGTGGCCCAAAGGCCTTGAGGTGGCCCGAAGGCCTTTATAGTGGAAAATATCTTTTCCATTTTAGAAAAACTAAATTTTCTCCTATTATAATTAATTTTTAATATATATTTATTTTATTTTATTTTATTTTAATGTTCTATATATATGTTTCCAATTATAAAATCACTTATTTAGTTTTAGAATCCCCCAGATCCTGTACAAATAAAGGGGAAAAAAATACTATTTTACTGATGAAAATTCCATTAAAAATTCCACTAGAGGTTTCATTGAAACCTAGAATGTAAATTACACTAGAATTTCAATTTAAATCTCCATTTTAAGTTCCACTAAAAGTTTATTTGTACATTTATTTACATGGAATTCACTCTAGAAATTCTAGTGTACATTTCACTAGAACTTCCGCTGGAGATTCAAGTAGAAATATCAATGGAACTTCCACTAGAACTTCTAGTATGATTCTATGAACAATACCTTAAGTTTTTATTGAAACCTATACTATAATTTATGGAATCCACAAAAACTTTTTTTTTTCAATTACAGTATAATTTTTGTAGGATTGATGGTTGAATTATTCTATTTTTTCCCCATTAGAACTTCCAATGAAGATTCCATTGAAATTTATAGTGAAGATTATAATAGAAATTTTAATGGTGAATCTATTGAAAATTCCAATTAAAATTACACTACAAATTTCAATGGAACTTCTGGTTGAACTTCTAGTCCTATTCTAGGAAATAACAGGGCAAAGTCACCATAATGTTTGACTGAAACTTATATTGTAATTTTTAGAATACCCAAACAAACATATTTTCTATATTGTAATAAATTTTTTATATAATTAAAAAGATAATTGTTCTATTGTTTCCACACTATAAATTCAAGTTGATATTTCAATGGAACTTCCACAAAAACGTTCAATGGAACTTTTAGTCTTATTATAGAAAATTACAGTGCAAAGATACCATATTTTTTCACTAAAACCTATACTATAATTTGTGTAATCCCTAAACAAACATGTTTTCTATATTTTTTGATAAATGTAATTTAAATTTCAGTGGAACTTCCATGAGTTTCCTCTATTATTATAATTTTTATCCAAAATCAATCATTAGTAATGATTAAAACATGAACTGTAATTTATGGAATACCCATAAATACATGTTAAATATATTCCACTAAAAAATTTTAGGCTTGATATGAGAAACATATAGGTTTCTTATCAAATATAACTTTAATGAAGTTCCACAAAAAATCATAGTGGAACTTTAGTTCTCCTATTTTAGATGTTCTAATGAGAATCCACCTCAAGGGATGACTAGAAGTTCCATTGAAATTTGTGAAACACGCACCAACACTTTTCCACTAAACTTTTCATTGACAGGGAGGAGCAATGGAAAGGTTTCTTCCAAACTGTAACATCCATGAATAGGTAACTATAAATTTTAGTGGAACTTCTAGTCTTCCTATTCATGGAAATTCCTATGGGAATCCTCATCGAGGGATGACTGGATATTCTAGTGAAATTTGTGGAATACCCATCAACACATTCACTAAAATTTTGTTGTCTTAAGAGGGGATATGGAAAAGTTTACTTCCCCATTGGAACTTCCATGAATAGGTGGCTTGAACTTATTTTCCTCTTATTATTAAATGTTTCAGTGGGAATCAAACTCAAAGGATGACTGGAATTTCCATTGAAATTTTTTGAATACCCACCAAAACATTCCACTGATTTTTTTGGCTTGAGAAGGGAAACAGAAAGCTTCTTTCCCAATAGAGCTTCCATGAATAGGTGACTAGAACTTCCAATAGAAATTACATTACTCATATTCTTGGAATTTATAGTGATAAACTACATCAAGGTATGAATGTAACTTCAAATAAAATTTATAATTTACCCACCAACACTTTTCATTAAAAATTTTCAATCTTGATAGGGGAAATATAAATTTTTTCCCCATAGGAACCTCCTTGAATTGGCGACTAAAACTTCCAGTAGAATTTACAGTCATCCTAATAATAGAAGTTCAAGTGGGAATACACCTTAAGGAATGACTATAAATTACTAACATATTATTCTAATTTCTATGAATTTATATTGAATTTTTCATTTTCATTTTCTAGGTGTTCATTTTAGATCAAATATGACATCCTTACAGTGACTTGTACAAAAAACTAAACCCAATTTGAAAGATGATCATACAACTTCTTTATGACACACTACATTTTGTAATATGTTAAATAGATTTATATCTTATAATGTATCGATATCAGATTATAAGAAATCTAATATCTCAGTTGTGTATGTGCTTAATAGGTATGATCCATCAATAGATACATTCTGAATCAGTAATGCATACATAATGTTTTATGAAGGTGATATTAAAAGGATGTTCATGATTATGGAAGGGGAAAATGTAATCATCGACTACTATTAATTCAAACCTATGAAGTCAACTTTATATATACATAGATTTGAAAATGTTGTAATATTTATTACACAAAATTAAATAAAAATAGCAATTGTAGAAGATATTATATAGGATAAACTAGAGGAACATGTTGACACAACAAACCCACTTTGTTTGTATACAAGTGATATTGTTTTCTTTATAAATACAGGTGATTATTTAAGTTGGGGTTTTGTAAAATTTTTGGATATTTTGATATATTTGATAATTATTAAGTGTTCTAATGCAATATACCAACTGATGAATTCTATCAAAGAATTACACAAATAATGTTATAAGGTTTCAAGGTCCTTCATGTCATTGTTGGTATGGTTTGAAATTTAATTTATTTTATATCTATACTTTCTCATAATACTTATTATATTCTTATAGTATTGGTATTGTAAAATCAATGGCCTTGTAAAAGAAAAAAAAATAGAAGTATGGATTTAATAAAACGAAGCTCGATAGAGTTAGATGTCGTCGTAAGAGGTAAATCAAGGGTCAACCACTTCAAGCTATTGAAGTAAGTCTTAAAATTTCAGTATTATTTTAATTATTCCCTTAACAAACATGAATATGAAAAAAAATACCCAAAGATAGTAAAGATGAATAGGGTTAAAAACAAACAACATCCACCATGGGATGCGGTATAGTAGTGGAAGAGGATATGAAGGATGATACGGAAAAACTATAGTTCCTTGAAGAATAAAATTAAATTTTGAAAAGAAAACTAGTGAAGATAGAATCCAAGATGGGGAAAATGATATAAAAATTAAAAAAATGAAGAATTTTAGAGTTAAAAACAACAACAAAGACGCAAGTTGACAAAACCCTATAAGGGAAGCGACTACTAACTAAGAAGAAAACCAGTGGATACTATTTTTTGTAATGGATAAAAAAAACATAAGGGTATATGGATTTAAAAAAAAAACTATGAAGAGAGAGTTAGACCTATAGTGGAGTTTGATCTATCCAAACATAAAAAAAAGAAGCAATAGAAAATAAGGAAGAAAATGAAGAACACTACACACCTCATGTAGCCCGTAGCCTAACTAAAATGCCTAGATTAGGAGGTCTTGGAACCAGATCACTTATTAGAAATTTAAAATTAAGAACAAGAAAATAAAATAAGTAGGGATAATTTTTTTTAATCTAGAGGAAGAAAAAGAACACGGCAACAGAAAAGTCAAAATCCATAGATGATCGAGTTGAGATGAAAAAAAACATTGAGATACCCTGTTTTTCAAAGAAAACCGAACATAGAAGAGCTATTACAGGTATGAATATTATGCCAAAATGGGTCAGTAAAAGTTAATGAATCCAAAAAAAATACTATGATTTCCTTGAGAATATTCTAGAGTTGGATCCTGTAGAGACCTGGTTTTGGCCCTGTAAGAATTTGTAATATTTCTATATATATTTCCAAAGCTAGGAGCTAAGAAGGAGTGCGATTCTGAGGCCCAGTGTTCCCGTAATAAATTTTTATAAAAATATGAAGTGTTTTAATACTATTCAAGTGGAGGGGTGGTGTTTCCTCCAAAAAGGTAGCTTAGATTGAAAATATGAGGGCACAGTTGCGTCCAAAGCGTGCCTTTTACCCTAGGTGGGGTGTAAAAGTTGCGGGCGCGGGCCTGCTGTGAGAGATGTCACCCAGGGGAAAAATCTTCATTTTAAAATAATGACTTAGTGATTTTTTATCACAGGCGTTATTTTCAAATAACTTTTGAACGAAGCCTCAGAATCGAAATCCGAGACTTCTGTTGAGTTTGAAATGGGCTGTTTTTCCTAGGCGTGATATAAAATAAGTGGGTTCAGAGGTTTCGGAATCCGCGCCCGTCGGCAGAGTGTCAGAGAGTTTATAAATTCGCTTGAAAGTGGAATTAGGGGAAAACCCTAATTTCCCTTCTCTCTCTCTCTCTCTCTCTATCTCTATTTTTCTTTGTTTTTCTTCACTGTTCTTTGCCGGATTGAGGAGTGATCTCCGCCGGAACGTTGGCGGATCGAAGCAGGAGCATCATGGACGTGCCACCAACGACTAACGGTCGGATCGAGGTAGGATTTCGGTTGTTTTTTTTCACACCTTCGTCAATTTTTGGAGTTTTTTCCAATTTCATCATTTAAATTCTATAATTTTGGAATTGGGACGATGGAAAAATGAACACAGCCATCGTCCAAGCCCTGTTCTACATCCTGTTCTTGGGCGTTCTTCGTCCCAATTTTTGGACGCGCCAATCTTGTCGGATCAATGATTGGGGGAAGATGCTGCGAAGGCCTCACCTCGAGTGTCCCGAACCCATGTTTGGTTTTGAAATTAGGCCACCAGAGCAGTGGAGGTGGCCTTCAGAAGTCCCGACTTCGACAAGTGTGGTGGATGGAGGTCGGGGTGGCGTAGCGGGGTTCGGGCGTCAGGTAACGGGTGCGGCCGGGAGCGTAATGCTCAGGTGAGCTTCGGCTGGGGGGTTTAGATGAGGTGGTAGCATCAGGTGTGGCCAGTGCAGACGGGGTAACTCTGGGAGGAGGCAGAGTTGAGGGCTCCGATGGGCATCGGTCGAGCAGGAGTCCGAGTCGCGGTTGGGGCTTCGAGCGGGATGGGACGACTTTTCGGACGTATGCTGCGTTTTTACAACTTATGATTCATAAGTCTGTTCAAGGAAAATGAATAGGTTACACCGTGTGGTTATCTTCAAGGAACACAATGGTATGATCTACGTGACGTGTTTCGGGGTCAAGGTGTGGGCCCCACAGGGCCCCGTTTCCATATAACGTGGGGAGTTGCAGTTTCTGCATCTGGAGTTCATTTTAGGTGCCGTCAACGGTGTTGTGACCCTGACAGTGAGATGAAGTTGACTAGGGTGGTTTCAGGCATTGAAGCTGGAGTTTAGGCATGGGCCCCATGAGTAGTCTTTTAAGCTGTGTGCAACATACTACGACATTTTCATCAGACGTCTGTTTGGGGTGTATCAGTAGTCATTTTGGCGTGTTTTTATGAGAGCATCACGATGACACAGTTCACCCGACCTTTTTCGGGACCAAGGTGTGGGCCCCACAAGACACCAAATGAGCATAAAGTGGTTTTGATTAGCTTTTTCATCGGGAGCCTATTTCCAGCAAGTAAATAGTCTATCTGACGTGTTTTTCTGTGAGGATTACAACTTTGTAATTTGTTTGGGAAAGTGGAGCCTATTTATGGATCTCATTAAATGTGAAAACATGAAAGGGTGTTGGTTGGAGGTTCCTTTGATGCACTCCAAACCTACGCACGATAGCGGTGCTGGTGACACCCAGTGATGACATTAATAGAACATAGATATTAGACCAGTTCCGAGTTTACCCTCTAGTGAGGCTGGGAAGTGGGTTACCCATTGACCTCTTAGGGTTTACCCTTCAGCGAGACTGGGCAGTGGGTTACCCGTTGACCTCTTAGGGTTTACCATCCAGCAAGGCTGGGCAGTGGTTTACCCGTTGACCGAGGCTGGGCAGTGGGTTACCCGTTGACCTCTTAGGGTTTACCCTCCTGCAAAGATAGGCAGTGGGTTACCCATCAACCTTAGGGTTTACCTTCCAGTGGGGCTGGGTAGTGGGTTACCTGTTCGCCTTAGGGTTTACCCTCCCGCAGGGCTGGGCATTGGGTTACTCGTTAACCTTAGAGTTTACCCTTCAGTAAGGCTGGACATTGGGTTACTCAATGACCTCTTGGGGTTTACCCTCCAGCTGGGATGGGAAGTGGGTTACCTAATGACTTCTTACAGACTCATCCCTTTCAATGAGGCTAGTCAGTGACTTTTCTCCATGATTACCGGAGCGGGACCCTTGGTTGTACGGTTCAGCGATGAGGCAGCTTTGGCATGCAGGACTGTTGGGCATTAGTGATGGATATCCTTTGAATTGTTGGTGACTTTTCTTGGGATGATCTTAGAGATAGAGATCCCCTTACACACTCATTCAGGTTTCTTGTTGAGAATATATATACACTCTACTTTTGTTCCCAGTCCTTGGGTTCAGTTACTCTCCTTTTAGGAGGGGAAAAGACGTGTGGGGTATGCCACATGATTTCCGTGTCTAGCCCCTCTTGGATTGGATGAGTCCACTTCCTTTCTTTTTTTAGGTTGAGCTGTACTCTCCCTATTGTACTCTTACACTGTTCTTTGTTCTATCCACTGCTCACCGTTTTAGTACCTCCTTTGTTTCTCCCTTGAGCTTTCGGGGCATCCTATTGAGTATCTTTATACTCACCCTTACTTGGGATTTTCCCGCACTTGGTGTGCCCTTGCAGACAACGGACAAGTCGGTCGAGACTACAGAAGAGCGTAGAGGACACAAGAGCTTGGGCTGCATTCATTGGCTGTAGTAGGACTTTTCGGGTGTGAGACTCGTTAGCTGTTTACTTTCATTTACCTGTTGCCGGGTTGTGGCACCTTTCTGATTGGGCACATGATTTTCCCCTTTTACTATTTAGTTTACTTGTCGGTCTACTATTTAGCACTTTACTTGTACTGGTTAGAGGTCGATGCATGTATGTTGGTTTCCCTTTTATAGCAGTGTTGTATCTTGCTTTCTTTTTACTCTGCACTTCTGTATTGAGTTAGCTATGTGTGTGTGTACAGTTTCTTAGGCAAAGACCTCCCCTAGTTTTTTGTGCCTTCGACACTAGTCGCCAGCCACTTGCCTATGTAGGTGGGCTTGGGGTAGTTTTGGCTCGAGCCTGGTATGGGTTGGGTCATGACAAAGTGGCATCAGAGGTGGTTCGTTCCTTGGGGCGTTGTTCAGACATCCCTAAAAATGAATTGGTTAAGTTTTGGGGAAATAGTAGAAATGTGTCTAGAGAGCGGCTCTCAGACCAGGGAGTCCAGTGATGGTGCGGCGGTCAACGTATCCATTCACCAGAACCTCGATAACCCACTTATCGACTCGGCACACTAAGGCACTTATTGTAGTGAATTTGGTTCTTGCATCATATAGGATTGAGTCTTTGACTTTCTTTCTTGAGTCAGCTCCCCATCATTGATGATATATATATGCTCATTTGGTCATGGTACTCCTTGATCGGATTCAGGTTGTCTCTGCGATGATAGCCAACCAGGATACTAGATCTGGTTCGTGATGATGACACCGTGAGCGATAAGGCCTCAGTTCAAGATCCATCATATGAGTACCCTTTCCCTAGGAGGACAGGCAGTAGCACCTCCCCCTGTGGAGTAGCAGATAGTACCAGTAGCGAAGGTCAATGATGAGCGCAGGCTGGGCGCGCTACGTGAGTTCCAGCATCAGAGACTACTGAGGTTCCATGGTGAGCCATACCCTTGGATAGTAAAGGGTTTGCTAGAGTCGGTGGTCTACCTCTTCAGGCCTGTTCGGACACTGACAGGTTAGATGGTGGCTTTGACAGCCAGTTTTTTCACCAAGCAGTTTAGCGTAGTACATCCGGGGTTACTCAGATACACGATGAGTCAGTAATCTCATGGGATTACTTCTAGAATTTGTTTCTTGAGGAGTACTACCCCTCCTAATTACACTTTATACAGTTTTAGGAGCTTCTGGAGCTTCAACGGGGAGTGATGGCAGTGGCTGAGTACATGACTAGGTTCACAGACCTTACTCGACACCCTTTGGACGTGGTACGTGATGGAAACTTCTAAGCACAGAAGTTTGAGCAAGGTCTCTATAGGGGAGATTGATGCCACCGTAGTTACCATTTTCATCCTCACCCATCTCAGAGTGCTAGAGCAGGCACTGGTGATAGAGAAATTTCTATCAGAGGGACTTCGATTGGCAAGGCCTCGGTGCCAGAGGTCTCCCCTTGATGAGACTCAGACACATGGTCGGGGATAGCGTAGAGCACCGAGACGGCCCAGGTAGGACTAGTGCTATTTTTGTGATGTGTGAGGTCACATGGCGTGATACTACTCGACCAAATGTGCTGATTTTTCCAGATAGTTGGTAGATGCACCGCCACGACAGAGGTAATGTCGTAGTGAGGACAGGGTGGTCCCCAGGGAGGTGGTGTTGGCAGAAAGTCCGGAATAACTGTGGTTGGAAGACAACATTTCGAGGTACTTACAACACCACTAGGTGGTCTATGTTAGGCTCAGGGAGCTAACGGACAGGGCCGCAGGTGGCTGTGTGCTATGGATTTCTACAATCCTACAACGCATGGGATGATAAGAGGTACGCTCTGTGTCCTTTTCTACTTTTCTCAGTAGAACTTATTAGGCACTACGCGAGGTACTCTTTTCATCTAACTCCTTGTTCGAGGGGTTACTGAGAGTGATGTAGGGCATCGGTGTAACCCTGTGTTGGTGTTTTCCGACATAGCTTTGAATGCACAGGAAAGAGGGGTTCTTCCCCCACTGAGATGCATTTTTTTGATGCGATCAAAATTGTAAGGGAGAGTCAGTACCACCCAAAGAGGATAGTATTGAGGTGTGGTGGATGAGTTCCTCTGACATGTGCATTCATGACAGGGTTGTGCGGTGGAGTTTTAGAGCAGGTTCTGGGTTTGCCAGTGGGGCTTTTCTACTTGATCTCCCTTTGCTTTAGGTGCCACTAGTGAGTTTGTAAGAGTTTCTGTTTTGGGTATTACTCTCCTTCCAATAGGGGAAAAGACACATGGGGGTATGCCACGTGATTTTCGTGTCTAGCCTCTGGCGGTTGGATGAGTTTTCTCGCCTTCCCTGTTCATTGGTACCTTGCATGCTCAACGTCAATCTTTATACTGTTATCAAGTACAGGTCGAGGTGATGGAAACCCCATAAACATATTTACGCGTTTCACTATGTGGTGCTGGTAGTGGTAGTACTTGCGTTGAGAATGTGTAGATGCTATCTTCTGGGAGAGCGCTTTGTGGTTTGCTCAGACCACTAGTGTCTCAGGTGCACCCTCACCCAGAGAGACTTGAACCTGAGGCGATGGTGCTGGTTGAAATTTCTGTAGGAATATGACTTCGAGGTAGTCTATGTTCTGGAAAATGGCAGTGTTGTAGCAGGTTCCCTTAGCAGAAAGTCCCAGACTCGTTAGGTGCAGGAAGTTTCATAGTAGTTATCTTTCCTACAACTGAACTTGGTGGAGAAAGAGGGTATGGATTTCCTGTAGTCAATGGTGTTGACTCCTTCGCTCCTTGAGTGTGTGAGAGAGTCACAACCAGGGGATGTCGACAGCGAGGAACTGTGTGATCAGATATCCATGGGCGATGCACCCGATGGGTATTCTGAAGAAGGGAATCATGAGATCCTATTCTAGGAACAAACTTTGATTTCGGTCGCGACGTGGAAAGTAGAGGTTTGGCCAGGGAAGTCCCCCAAGTTTCTTTGTGCCGTTCGGGAATCGTGCAAGGGATTGAGAGGTTTCCTACCGTCTTGCTCTACCCTTCCAATAGTAAGAGTGGGCACACAATGTCTTCCACGTGTCACAGTTGATGAGGTGCACGTGTGTTCCTATGCATTTCATCGAAAGTAGCAGACCTTATGAGTAAGAACCATCCTTGTGGTTCACATGTTGTACCAGTATGGTGTTGTGCAAGTTTTCTTGGGAGTGGGAGAGCTAGGTGTGAGCTCTATATCCCGAGTTGTTTTTCCTAGTTTTACTTTTCAGGGACGAAAAGCTTGAAGGAGGGAATGATGTAGAGATCTAGTTTATGTCCTATAAGACTTTGGAATATTTCTACATATATTTCCAGATATAGGACCTAAGACGGCGTGCGATTCTGAGGTCCAGTGTGCCCGTAATATTTTTTTTATAAAAATATGAAGTGTTTTTATACTATGAACGGGGTGGGGTTCTATTTCCTCCTAAACAGTAGCTTGGATTAGAAATATGAGGGCACGGTTGTGTCCGGAGCGTGCCGTTTACCCTATGTGGGGTGTAAAAGGTGCGGGCGCGGGCCTGCTGTGAGAGATTTCACCTAGGGGAAAAATCATCATTTTGAAATAATGACTTAGTTATTTTTTATCATTGGCGTTCTTTTCAAATAACTTTTGAATGAAGCCTCAGAATGGAAATCTGAGACTTCTGTTGAGTTTGAAATGGGGTGTTTTTCTTAGGCGTGATATAAAATAAGCGGTCGCGGAGGTTTCAGAATCCGCACCCGTTGACAGAGTGTCAGAGAGTTTATAAATTCACTTGAAAGTGGAATTAGGGGAAACCCCTAATTTTCCTTCTCTCTCTCTCTCTCTTGTTATTTAGAGTTATTTGATGTTCTTCATCGGATCGGGGAGCGATCTCTGTCGAAACTTTGGTGGATCGAAGCGGGAGCGTCATGGACGCGCCACCAATGGCGAATGATCGGATCGAGGTAGGCTTTCAGTTGTTTTTTTCACACCTTCTTCAATTTCTGGACTTTTTGCCAATTTCGTCATTTAAATTCTATAATTTTGGAATTGGGATGATGGTCGAATGAACACGACCATCGTCTAAGCCTCGTTCAACATTCCGTTCTTGGGCGTTCTTCGTCCGAATTTTCAGACGTGCAAATCTTGTCAGATCAATGATCAGTGGTAGGCACTGCAAAGGCCTCATCTCAAGTATCCCGAACCCACATTTGGTTTTAAAATTGGGCCATCGGAGTGGTGGTAGTGGCCATCGGAAGCCCCAGATCCGGCAAGGGCAGTGGCCGGAGGTTGGGGTGGCGCTGTGGGGTTCGGGTGTCAGGCAGCGGGTGCGGCCGGGAGTGCAGTGCTCAGGTGAGGTTCAGATGGGGGGTTCAGACGAGGTGGCAGTGTCATGTGTGGATAGAATGGATGGGGTAGCTCTGGGAGGAGGCTGAGCTGAGGGCTTCGGTGGGTGTCAGTCGAGCAGGAGTCTGAGTTGTGGTCGGGGCTTCAAGCGGGATGAGGCGACTTTCGGACGTATGCCGCATTTTTACGACTTATGCTTCATAAGTCCATTCAGGGAAAATTAATAGGCCATGCCGCATGGTTATCTACAAGGAACACAATGGTATGATCTGCGTGATGTGTTTTGGGGTCAAGGTGTGGGCCCCACATGGCCCCATTTTCATATAATGCGGGGAGTTACAGCTTCTACATTCAGAGTCCATTTTAGGTGTCATCAGCGGCGTTGTGACCCTGACAGCAAGATGAAGCTGACTAGGGTGGTTTCAGGCATTGAAGCTAAAGTTGAGGCATGGACCCCATGTGATGTCTTTTAAGCTGTGTGCAGCATACTGTGAATTTTTCATCAGACGTCCATTTGGGGCGTATGAGTAGTCATTTTGGCGTGTTTTTCTAAGAGCATCATGATGGCGCAGTTTGACTGACATTTTTTGGGACCGAGGTGTGGTCCCCACGAGACACCATATGAGCATAAAGCGGTGTTGATTAAATTTTTCATCGAGAGCCCGTTTCCAGCAGGTAAATATTCTATCTTGTGTGTGTTTCTTCGAGGATTACAATGGTGCAATCTGTTTGGGTGAGCAGAGCCTATTTTGAGATCTCATTAAATGTGAAAACATGAAAGGGTGTTGGTTGAAGGTTCCTTTGACGCACTCCGAACCTACACACGTTAGTGGTGCTGGTGACACCAAGTGATGGCATGGGTAGAATGAAGATATTGGACCAGTTCTAGGTTAACCCTCCAGCGAGGCTGGGTAGTGGGTTACCTATTGACCTCTTAGGGTTTACCCTCTAGTGAGATTGGAAGTGGGTTACCCGTTGACCTCTTAGGGTTTACCCTCCAGTGAGGCTGGGCAGTGAGTTACCCATTGACCTCTTAGGGTTTACCCTCTAGCGAGACTGGGCAGTGGGTTACCTGTCAACCTTAGGGTTTACCCACCAGTGGGGCTGGGCAGTGGGTAACCCGTTCTCCTTAGTTTTTACCCTCCCGTGGGGCTGGGCAGTGAGTTACCCATTAACCTTAGAGTTTACCCTCCAGTGGGGATGAGTAGTGGGTTAATCGATGACCTCTTAGGGTTTACCCTCCAGCTAGGGTAGGCAGTGAGTTACCCGAAAACTTCTTACAGACTCAGCCCTTTCTATGAGGCTATTCAATGACTTTTCTCCTTGATTACCGTAGCAGGACCCTTGGTTGTACGGTTCAGAGATGAGGCTGCTTTTCCATACGGGACTATTGGGCATGAGTGATGGATATCCTTTGAATTGTTAGCGACTTTTCTTGGGCTAATCTTGGAGATAGAGATCCCCTTACACACTCATTCGGGTTTCTTATTGAGCATATATATATACCCTACTTTTTTTCCCACTCCTTAGGTTCAGCTACTCTCCTTATAGGAGGGGAGAAGACGCGTGGGGTATGCCACGTGCTTTTCGTGTCTTGCCCCTCTTGGATTGGATGAGTCCACTTCCTTTCTTTTGTTGGGTTGAGCTGTACTCTCCCTATTTTACTCTTACACTGTTCTTTGTTCAGTCCACTGATCACCATTTTAGTACCTCCTTTGTTGCTCCCTCGAGCTTTCGGGGCATCCTACTGAGTATCTTTATACTCACCCCTGCTTGGGATTTTCCCACACTTGGTGTTCCCTTACAGACGACAGACAAGTTGTTCGAGACTACGAAAGAGCGTAGAGGACACATGATCTTGTGATGCATTTAGTGGCCGTAATAGGACTTTCTGGGTGTGAGAATTGCTAGTTGTTTACTTTATTTTACCTATTGCCGGCTTGTGGCACCTTTTTGATTAGGCGTGTGATTTTCCCCTTTTACTGTTCAGTTTACTTGACAGTCTACTATTCAGAACTTTACTTGTACTGGTTAGAGGTCGATGCATGTATGTTGGTTTCCCTTTTGTAGCAGTGTTGTATCTTTCTTTCTTTTCAATCTGCACTTCTGCATTGAGTTAACTAAGTGTGTTTGTACAGCTTCTTAGGCAAAGGCCTCCCCTAGTTTGTTGTGCCTTCGGATCTAGTCGCTAGCCCCTGGCCTATGGAGGCGGGCTTGGGGTAGTTGCGGCTTGAGCCCGGTACGGGTCAGGTTGTGAAAGATCCCACCTTGAATCTTGTTAATACCAAAAGGAATGACTATCCTAAATTTAATTTTTTTTATGAAATTCCCCTTAATAGTATATGATTTCTTATAAATAACTGTTATTTTTGTGCAATGCATATGTATGGAAATATGAAAACAAGTTCTATTCAGCAGTAATGGAAGATATTTTCTATCTTTTCAATAAAGCAATGATGAGTAACAAGGTGAGTATTTAAGTTAAACAATATTATTGTAAAATAATTTTCTATTAGTTTCACATCCTCCACTCATTTTTAATGATATCAAGTAATAGATAAATATGGTCAAATAATAAAAAGAAATTTTTAAATGGGGAAGATAGCTGGAATTTTCCTAGATAAATCAATAATTATTACTAGTGCTTCTATGGTGAGTATATTATTTTCTACATTATTTAAATTTCAAATGTGATGATTCATAGTTTGTCAAACTTTATTAATATTAATAGGGAATAATATTATTGAAAAATCATAATTTGATAGAGATGTTGATAGAAAAACTAGTTAAAGATGCAATGCAGTTAAGTGAAAAAAATTTCACATCAACACCACAAATGTACATTGGACACTGCTCTTTTTTAATGAAAAGAAAAAATATTTCATCCACTACAACTCGATGCAGCCTTGGTTTGGTGGTGGTGGATATGATATTTATGAGAAGTATGCATTAGAGATGGTACATTTTCTCCTCTTTGACATGAAATATATTTTAATATTAACCAACTGAGATAATTAAATTTATACATATTCCCACACTTAAAAAAAGTTTTTATGGAAGAAATCATCAAGAAATGGAGCCCTGATTACTTGGAAAAGACTATTACCATGTTCATTGTGGAAGATACTTCTCAACAGGGTGATGCTAGCTTGGACTGTGCAATAATAGTTTTCTATGTTATAGAGAAGTTGGCCCCAAATCAATCATATAACAAGAATAAATTGATGACCTATGGCTTTATACGGTGCACTACTTCCTCAACAACCCTGATAGTAATAATAATCTTTTTGAAGTAGGAGTTTCATGTTGGATTTAGTTCCACCAACATCCTAATAAACAATAAAACAACCATTTCTTATTGGTGTGTCATGAAAGTAGAATAGAACAAGTTGTTAGGTTCTTAGCATGGTTCAATTTTTTTTGGTATAATAGTAGTTTTGTTTTAACATCAAATGGAATGAAACAATGTTGTTAATATAAGTGGTCTCAAATAACAATATATCTAACTTACAATTAAAAATGGAACATTTTTTGTAGTTTTTTTAGTAGTGTTCAAACATAATTAGAACATGATTCCAGTATAAATGGTCTCAAATGCCAATGTGGGTGCTTTAAAAAAAATAGTTTCTAGATGTATAAAAATTATCATATAGAACTCACGTATATGATTTTTATTTATTAAAATGGTGTATCAATCCATTATAATAAAAAAAATCCTATAAATGATTCAGTAGATGCATTACAATTCAAAACAAGCTATACATGGTGTGAAAGCATAACAATTCAACAAAAAACAACTTCCATACAATGTCAGCATTGCTCGACAACTCTTCCAATTCTACAGAAGTATACCTCCAAAGATGAAGTTGAAAATTGATTGAAAGGTCTTCCTAAAACATAGAAACAAAAAATTATAAAACATATAGAAAATGATTATATTTCTCAATAAATTACATTTAAAGGTGCTTTGTGGCTATAACAGTAAAATCTGATCTTTCTTGATCTAAAATTCCTTGCATGTAAAGAAAAATGATATCAGATACCACATTACCACTAGAAGAATACTCTTATAAATAAAATGCATCATAAAATAAAATCATATCATCATCGTAACACTAGACTTATTCTAATTTTTATTCAATTGTTTCTTCTTTCCACCTCTATTTTCTAAAAAGATTTTGATTCTATCAACCCATTTTCTATTTTGTTTTCATTTAAAATGGGTTTTTATTAAAATTGTGTTAGAATTATCACGAACATAAACTTTATATATAAATATATATAAAATAGATGAATCTTCTAAAAAATTACTAAAATTATGGGAGGCAATGTCATAATCCACTATGTCTCACAAGAAATGGAAATCAACTTCATTCTCATTCATGCTAATTCTCAGTAAAATTTTTCTATAACATACTTTCTATCAGCATTTAAAACAATATAATCTACTTCGAACATTAAAATATTTCTAACTGATCAGGTCCACCTCCACAAAATATATTTTTCAAGTATTGATCTCACATCAATCTGATCATAAAATTTTAAAACATGACAAAAAAGATACCCAACCAATGCAAATTTTTTACAAGAACATTGATCAAATTCATTGGAAGACTCATATGATAAAAAAATTGATCTTTACACCCAAAAATTCTAATAACATAAATGAATTTAACTCCAATTTCGATATATGATATCATAAAACAGGTACCAATCATTTGATATTCATGTTGAAATAAAACAAATAAACTAGGTTTATATCTAGTATAAACCTAGCACATCAATGCATAGTAAGGATAAAGATTATGAGGCAACTTATCCCATATCTATATTTAAAACTTTGTTTCTCAATATCGATTTTTGTCTAATAATAGCTCAAACTAATTAAAAAAATTGACAACACTAATTGAAAATGAACATAATAGTTTGGAAGTTCATTAATGCTTTCACTTAATTGAGTACTATGAATACCCAATGTTAAAGAATTTTTCAAAATGAAATACTCCAACATTTCTCACAATATGAATACATCATCTAACAAATGGGATTTCTCATCCCTATATTCTGATTTGAGGGAAACCCACTCCTGATCAAATTTATATTCATCATGGTATTAGAACATAAAATTCTTAAGTCTAGTTAGAAAAATCGATCCATTTTTCATCTAATTACATAAATTTTTAATGCTATTTTACATAAAATTCCAAGTACAAAGGAAATATTGAGTACCCATTAAAACTTCAGAAATGGGTTTTCCCATTATAGTATCAAGATCAATAAATATAGTTTGTGAATACTTCATGTGATTCACTTGTAATTTTTTTTGAAACAATCAATAAAAGGAACTCATAGTTTCATTATATAACAAAGCTACTCCAAAAAATAAAATATCCTGATAATGATTGAACCCCAAAGGCACCTAAGGGCCTATACTCTTTATTTGTGATGAAAGTGGTGTTAAAAAAACATCTACAAATAACTCATAATCTGTCTTCATTTTTGGATCATCCTATAAAATATTAGTAATTATCCCAGTCAAGTCAAATTGAATACTATAGATAAATGATGTATTTTCCTTACTTTATCTTTCCAGGTAACCTAATGTGCAATATACATCCCCATGAACCAATAACCTTTCCCATTTAGAACTTAAAAATTAAACTGATTGAAATTAATGTACCTAATAACATCTCAACCCCCTAAAATAGTTATCAATAAGGAGAAGGAATCATTTGGTTTAATACCTGCTAAAGTATTTAGAACTAACTCAACTACTTGTGCTTCTACTATTTTTCATTAGTACCCGATCATATGAATTGATTTAGGATTGTTCAATGGATGATTATTCCCTTCAACCAATACATTACATGCATATTTCACTCATGAAAAAAATAAACCCCTATTCGAGCAAGGAAACTTGTACATGTCTTAAGATGAGGAAAGTTCACCATATTATCACATTTCTCAACCTTCATGTAACCTTATTTTATACACGCATAAAGTCATGATGTGACGATTAATTTATCCTTTATCATTTTATTCAAGTATTTTTGGTATACACTGAACCCATTTAATCTTCCATACATTACATAAAAACATTGTGCATCCTAATGTGATTTGACCATCATCCCTAAAAATAGTTTAATTGATGATGACACAACATTAACATCATAAACATTGGAACAACCTACAACATAGATACTTAATTTCAAGAAATGTACATAAACAAACATAAAAAATATATTCAATATATTTATTATAAAAAACATTGTAAATATCATGTATAAATCATTCTATGGGAATTTCAGAGGAAGATACAATGAATGTTCCACTATAACTCTATATTAATATTCTGATAAATATATTGACAAAGTTTTGTTGGAAGTTCCAGTGGAGGTTCTAGTGGAAGTTCGAGTGGAAGTTTGAAAATACAACAAAAGTATATATTTATAAAACTATAAAATATATTAATAAGATTAAATTTTAATAAATATATTTATAAAAAATGCGATTACAAAAAATATGTATTACATTTTATATTAAATTTTTATAAAAATAATATAATTTTCCATTTAAAAATGAAAATAATATATGAATAAAAATGTAAATAAAATTTAAATATTTAGAAAATTAAATATTTATGAATATATAAAATAGAAATATATTTATGAAATAATAACTAAAACTAAATTTATAATAAATAAACTCATAAGATATATTGAATATATTTTTTACAAAATCTATATAAATTAGAATTATAAATCCATTAAGTGTTGTAATGAGTTTCCTTCTCACTCAGCATTCAGGCCATGTACTAAATAAATAAGGCTTAATGGAGGGACTATCCCTTGGGGAGATATGGACCTATTTTCTAGTCTATGTGTGTGGTGTGTGTGTTAATGTAATTGTACCCCCAAGAACCTTATATATAAATATATTAATAAAAATAAAAAATATATTTATAAAAATTAAATTTTAATAATTTTTTTATTAAATGAAATTATAAAAAATATGTATTGCATTTATTACAAAATTTTTATAAAAATAATATAATTTTCTATATAAATATGTATAAACTATATGAAAAAAATGTAAATAAAATTTATATATTTAGAAAAATAAATATTTAAAAATATATAAAATAGAAATGTATTTCTGAATTTATAAATAAATATAAATTTATAATAAATTGAATTGTAATATATATTCAATATATTTTTTTACAAAATCTATATAAATAAAATTATAAATCCACTAGATGTTCCAATAGAAGTTCCAGTACATGTTTTACTCAAATGAAAATTCACTGGAACTTTCATTGGAATTTCCACTGATAATTTCTAAATAAAAAAAGTATATATTAATAAAGCTAAAAAATTTATAAATAAAATCTAAATTTACACACATATATATAATAAATTAAATTATATAAAACTAAATTTATAATAAATACACTTATAAAATATATTATATATATTTTTTACATAATCCTTATAAATATAATTATATATCGAGTGGAGGTTCCACATTACAAAAAAGTATATATTTTTAAAACTATAGAACATATTAATAAAAATTAAATTTAATAAATATATTTATAAAAAATGAAATTATAAAAATAGGCATTACATATGTTACATAATTTTTATAAAAATAATATAATTTAGCAATTAAAAATGTATATAGTATATAAATAAAAACTTAAATAAAATTTATATATTTTTGAAAATAAATATTTATGAATATATAAAATAAAAATATATTTATGAATTAATAAATAAAACTAAATTTATAATAATTTCACTTATAAGATATAATGATTTTTTTACAAAATACATATAAATAAAAATTATAAATCTATTAACTTTGTATAAATAATAATTATAAATCAATGAAGTGTTCTAGGGGAAAGTTCTAGTGGAAGTTTCGCAATACAACAAGAATATATATTTATAAAACAACATAATATATTAGTAATAATTAAAATTTAATAAATATATTTTTATTAAATGAAATTATATAAAATATGAATTACATTTGTTACATAATTTTTATAAAAATAATATATTTTAACATTTAAAAATGTATAAACTGTATGAATAAAAAAGTAAATAAAATCTACATATTTAAGAAAATAAATATTTATAAGTATATAAAATAAAATATATTTATAAATTTGTAAAGAAAACTAAATTTATATTAAATTCACTTATAAAATTTATTTTATATATTTTTTGCATAATATTTATAAATATAATTAGATTTCAGTGAAATTTCCATGACACTTTTAGTAAAAGTTTTAGTTTGAGATAAAGTTTTAGTGTAATATTCACTGAAAGTTTGAGAGTAAACTTCAACAAAATTTTCATTTATTTATTTCAGTCAAATTTTTAGAGAAATATTCAACATCAGTTTCATTTATTTATTTTCATAAAACTTCAACTAAAAGTCATTGCTTTAGTAAATTTTAGTATAAGGTATTGGGAAGAAAATAATTCAAGTTTAACCATAAATATAACATGTAAAAACTTCAAATATAATCTAAAATACCTTCATACATGACCATTATAAGAAGAATAAAAACCCCAAAATGCAGCAAACTGCCATTTACTTTCCCACACAATGACAAGTCCCGATGAAAATGACCTGAAAAATCGAAACTTCCTTTTGATGACTCTGGTGAAACTTGCATCCAGCGACTCTGATGATTCACGCTTTGCGAAAACTGGTGAAAATTCCATCAAAAAATATCCTCAAAAAATCCTTGGTTTCATTTCCCATTAGAAGAAGATTCCCTCTAAAAAACCAATGTATCCAGATCCTGCCATTTGTAAAAATGAAGTGTCAACATCTCACCGTGTTACTAAAATATCCTATAAAATAGGGAACCATAGATGACAAAATGAAAGATTTTTTGGTCCAATTTGGTACTATATAAAATTTATTAAGGATTATAGAAAAATAGCGAGACCATTTTATGGACTTTCAATAGTGAAAAATATGCTTTTTTTCAAGTAGGTTTTTTAGTTTTTAACGTTGGTTGATATGCAATGTTATTAAATGAGACATTTTAAATAGGTTTTTAGCATCAATTAATAAGAATGGATATTATAAATTTATTTTGGGGGATTGTTTTTACATCGGTTATGAAGTAAATGATGTGAAAAAGGGATTTCTGTGTCAGTTATTCTAAAAAACGACATGGTAAGTGTTTCTTTTAACATTTGAACATCGGTTATAAAATAACTAATGTGAAAAATATATATTTTTAAATAAAATTGAAATATTTATTCCCCTCCCAAAAGTAAATCAGTGGATAAAACAACATAATAGTATAAAATCATTCATAGAAACTAAGCAGAAACACAAACATTTACAATTTCAATTTTCAAATTTACAATGTATATTAAAAAGGAACTAAAATCCAATAAAACCTATGAAATGATTTTTACATTCAATTTTAAGAATATCATATCTTTTCTAGTATAATATTGAGGGTCATCAAAAAGATAAAAATTAAAAATAAATCATTTAACATGTATTCTGAATAAAATGAATGAAAAATTGAAGGAAATGTTTATAAAAAAAATATAATCTTTTGGAACTTCGTAACTGTCTTGGTTGAAATTATTTCATACATAAATCTTAAAACATAGTATTCATATTATTTTACTTCTTCATGTTTATTAAAATACATTTTAAAATAAATTTTCAATTCAAAATAACATTTTAATGTACTGCATAAAAAATTTGGCAATTATAAAGGAAAATCCACCTTTGCTTTTACATCTCCAATCTTGGCGCTCATCTTTATTGTCGTATCTCTAAAGAAATCCCATGAAATTTTTCAAAATAATATGAATAAAATAAATTTAAATTTCATTATAATATAAAAAATTATTAAAATATTTAAACTTATGTGTTCAATATAGTCTTAAATTTTTCTCACACTTCATCATGGATAGAGCATAACCAGTATAGTGTCTTCTCCCTTGGAAGAAAAACCCCCAACATCTAATGGGGGATGATATATAAAAAAATTTAAAGTGATTGGTTATTATATAGAGATATATATGAAACTTTATGATATATATGTTTCATACTATTAAAGATAAGGAAGCATGCAACATTGAATAATTTTATTCATCTGAAATCTTTTAGCTATATAAGCCATTCTTTCTGCACCAGTCACCATCTTCGGTATAAGTGAAATAAATAGTGGGTCCATAAATTGATATACTATCATCATGTTATGATGCATACAAATTTTATAAAGACACCTAATACAAAATAAACATAAGTATAAATTTTCAATAAATTAAAATAACGGAAAGATTTATGTTAATTGACTTACGTGGAAAAAACATGCATCATGTTGATGCCCAACTTATATATAGTTACAAGTTCCATGATATGTTTTTTAAAAAGCGTTATAGTCATTTTACTCTCACAAATTATATCTTCCATTGGATTCTCATAAACATCCAAAAACAAATTTTAATTTGTTGACAATCTATCAAGACTAGTATAAGTTTTATCTGAATACATGACACTTTGTATTTTTTGTTGTCTATACAATATTTATTTACATTTTAATTATTCCTTAAAATATTAATAAATATATAAACTTTCAAATGTAAAAAAATAACTACAAAATAAAATAAAGGATATAAAATACACATACCTCTATAGTAATATGTTGAAAAAGTCTAGAGTTATGCTGCTTACTATATTAGAAAGGATAAACAACTTTTAAAGAATCAAATCTAAGTTATGGAAAGTCCTTAACAATTATTTTCTTATTCAATTTACATAATTTTATAAGGGAAAAGTTTCTTATCCTTCTATTCCATAACCAATATTGGTATTCTATTAAACTAAATCAAGGTAGGTCTTAGCCCCTAATATCTTCTAAGTTAAAAGTATAAACATTCTCATGCTGATGGGAAGAAAGAATGAATTAATCCTTGGAATTGTGTAATATACATTTATCATTCCTAAAATTTATAAGGTAACCTTTATCACATAATTTAATTATGCTTATAATATTACAATTAATACCTTTAACAAATAAAACATTTCAAATTAGGGCTTTACCAAGAAGAACAATATTCACTATACTGATAATATCTCCTTGAGCATTATCTCCAAAGGTAACCTTTCCACATTTCATAATGATAATATTTTCAAATAAATCTTTGTGTCCATTCATATTTCTAGAAAACCAAATATCTATGTACCATATATTCTTGTTGTGGATACTACCTTTATTTTTGTGAAAACAAAAAAAATAGGCTTTCGTAACCCAAACCTTCTTGGGTTCCGAAATGCCATAATTTTTTTAGGAATCCACATTTGTTTTTAAAAAATGGTATTTATGGAACCCTAAGGATTTAATTTTATTTGGAGAAAAATTATTTTCCCAATGACCTTTACTTTGACATTTAGTACAAAATGGGACATTCTTAGGAACACAAAATTTGTTACTAAAAGCTTGTTTCTTATAAGTATATCCTATTCCTGAACTAGTACCTTGTAGATAAATTTGTTTATAAATTTTATCAAAACCTTCCTTACTAGTATTAAAGTGAGATAAAAGTTTATTTAGTAAAGAAATTTTAGATTTTATTTTTACAAATAAATTCTTATCCACATCAGTATTATTTTTTGGAATTGATTCTCAAAACTAGTTTTCAAACTATCCTTTTCAAAAGTTACTTTTTATAAATCATTAGAAATAATATCTTTTTCAAAATTGGATTTATCAAGTTATTTTGATAGATATGATATTTAATTTGTTAAAATTTCAATTCTTGAATTATCTTTTTCAAGTTTCTCATTATCTTGATCATGTTTTTTACACATTTTACAATTTTCATTTTCCAATGGTTTTGCAAAGTGAGAAACCTCTTCAAAAGAAGGTAAATTATTATCATCACTAGCTGAGTAGAATTATTTATCTAAAGATTTAAGATTATTATAATCAGGGTAATTATCATTTAAATACATATTAGTTTAATAATTGATAGTGTGTACCTTTTCCATAAAACATTGATTTGCAATAAGTATTTTAGTAAGAAGACCAATATTACTCTGATTTGGAATTTCATTATTTGAGGAATTTTTTGAATAATCACCTCCAATAGCACTCTAGAAATCATTATATTTTTATAATTTCTTTCCTTTTTTCTTTTAAAAATTCTTTTGATTCTAATCATAATGTTCACCACTTATTTCTTTTCTTTTTAACTTGGGAAAATCATGTCAAAGATGTCCAACTCTTTTTCACTCATAACAAGTAACTTCAGAATCTTTCATTCCATTTATATCCTTGTTAATTTTCTTATAAAGATACTAAAATTCCTTTTTACCAAAAATATTATTCATTCTTCAAGAAAAATTAGCTAGTTCATTCTCAGAATTTTCAGAATCACTTGAATCGGATTGAATAATAACATTCTTTTTCTTTTTTGACTTAAAAAATTTATCAAGAGTCTAATCTTTTATCTGATTTGAAGTAGTAGTAAAAGAAACCCTTCCATTATTTTTCTTTACTTTATCTGCATCTATTTTCAACCTACCCTCATAATGTAAAAGGGTTCCAGATAAATCATTAAGAGTGTGATTTGTTATCTTAATTGATTCATCAATAGTTGTTATCTTATATTCCCATTCATTGGGAATAATATCAATTATCATTTCAACAAGGATTTCATTTTCTAATCCTTTCTCTCCCATAGATCGTAAAATATTTACTATTGTCAAAAACCTTTATTGTACCTTTATAATAGGTTCACCAAAAGTGAATTAAAATGCTTTATAGTCATCTCTAAGAATTTTATTCTATTTTCAACAACATTGGAAGTTCTCAAATGAGTAATCTCTAACTTCTTCCATATACTATTACCAGATTCACAAGAATAAATATGACTATAAATGATCTTGGTCATAGAAAATAGTAATGTGTTTCTAAATTTTCAATTCAATTGATACTCCTGTTTTTCCTCATTTGTAAAAGTAGTCACTTCATTATCAAGAATCTTGTAATCTCTAGTTAACATTAAAAAATTATCAACTCTAGTATTTATAATGAATTTCTTCATTCTATCTCTTGAATAATCATAATAATATCTATCAAAAATTGGTGTTCTATTTGAATTGATATTATCTATTGAACCAACATTGAGTCTTACCATATTTAAAAAAAATACAAAAATTATATTCCATAATACATATTAGTGTAGAAAATATTTATAAACAAAAATTTTATATAAAAATTTAAACTAACTTTCAAAATTATAGAATTTAAAGGCATCGAGTATGATCAGTGGAAACCTCCTATTATACCAAATGTAGGTATTAGTATAACAGAGACTTGGCTCTGATACCAATTTTTGGATCAAAATATATATTAATATGGATAAATAAAAGATGGGGGGTGTATTTTAAGTTTAAAAACTTTCATTTTTAACCTTAAAAGAAAATTATTTTAACAAGGTTAGACTAACTATATTCACAAAACCTCTTATATATTTAAATGGTAATCAGACATGGCCCTCGAGTTTGATAATCAAAGTATCATAATAAATGAGATTTATATATGTATTCCATAGGTCATAATGATAAATTTATTATATCTAAATAGATTAAAGAATCATATTCAATAAGTAGTGGTAACGATTTTAGAGTTTAATCATATTAATTGTTGAAATGATTTAATTAGAGTAAACATAAAAGGAAACATAATCACAATGGTTATGATAAAATTAGAGTATTACGAAAGTAGTGATTCTATCTTAAATCATATAGAGTCATAATCAATGTAATAACATATTCAAAAAGTAATGCAGGGTAGAACGATTGTATCATAATTAATCATATTGTGATAAATAAGATACAAATAGAAAGATGAATATAAAAGGATTCACTTTATATTACAATTGCAGGTGAAATAAAATACTTCTAATAAAACAAGTAATACAAATAAATACAATTATTTTAACCCAAAGAGTAGGGAATCCAATCACCTTGGATAAAGGTACCTTGTTTTATACTTACAATAAATTCTTTCTCTCCCTTACTAGGGAAAGCCATCGATACAATGATCATTCAGTATCACTATCCCTATGAGCCCTTGATATGATGATTGTCTTTTCTGTCTCGCTATCCACATGAGACCTCGACATGATGATCAACTTGTCTATATCGCTATCTTTGAGAGCCCTTGATACGATTGTCAACTTGTTTGTCTCTCTATCACCATGATCCCTCAATTATATTCACAATCAAATGCACAAAGAAAATACGAACTCAAAAATATTTAAAATATGAGGAATAATTAGTTCAATCTTGTAAGCTTCAGATCTCTCGTACACTGAGTTTTTTTTAAATTAAAATGATCAACACTTCTCTCCAAACTATTCGAATGGATGGGTATTTATAGGCAACCCCCTAACAGTCATATTGATTATCCAACAATCATATTTCACTGTGTTTTTTTGTGATGAATTGGACACCTGACACTTCAAAGGTCATATTATAATGGAATTTCTGATGTCATTTGGATTTAGAACATTTTCAGTGTAAAAGGTATTCCATTACAACAGAATATAATTTTATGTATCTATAATTTAAACTTAGGGAAATCCAATGGATTTTATTACAGGATGTCATTACGATTTTCTGTATGAGTATGGTTCCTATGCAATGAGCCTCGATGTCAAGTATGATTAAAAAACTTTTTCATTACAAATGTAAGATCGAAAGTATTTAAATCAGATTAGATAAAGGTGAATCCTATTATTATTGGATCTATGCTCAATACAATAATTGTAATGAATAAAGTAAGTTTATATTAACGAATAGATTAAAAATAAATATAATTATGGTAAAACATACATGTTTTCCATAAAATCATTCTTAAAATACTAAAGACATGAAAGAGTATGTAATTAAATATTTAAGAAAGATTTTGTGATTTATAAAACAAAATAAATGGAAAAGTTATAAAGAAACTTTTAACTCAGCACAAAAACTATTACAAGGGTAAGATAGGGGAATATATACTTTATAAGATTCATTTAAAAGTATTAAGTAATATGAAAGTAAAGTTTGCTACATTCATTGTAAGAAGATATAAGTTTCTTTAGGCTGGAATTTCAAAGAATATCTTAACTGACCATTCATTGATCAATATAATTTAGCATAGAGTAATTCCTAAACACACATTACCTTATCAACATCATGGCTATGATGCTGATAAAAATGATCGATGAAGAGTCTTACATATTAATATTGATCAACAAAATGTAGCATGAAGTAATTCCTAAATGCACATTTTCTTATACAAATCAGAGTCATGATATAAGTTAAAGGAGCATAAATGTTGTGACATATATCCATTACAGACACTTCCATTATTTATTAAGAATAGAATTGAAAATAATGGCATTATCCCATAACCATAGTCCAAATAACATGACTGATGGATATAATTTCAGTTATAGTATGATGAAAATCCATTATTTCATAAGAAAATGTGTTTAGATGAAAAGTGTCTGTTAGGATATAAAAAAACCTGCATCGAACAAAACAAAATGAATATCTAAAGAAATAATACTAAAGTTTGAAGGATATTATAGGAATCTCTATGAATAGAAAGTTTATAATCAAGTGATATAATATATTTTTATATGGGTGTACATATATATTTGAGATAGTGGGATCTAGATTGACTTGTGTTTAGTAAATACCATAGATGTACAAGTATTTGGAATAGGAACAAGTTCCACAGGAGGCATGAAAGAGAATGTTCTAGTGATACATACTATGTAGGAAGGATAAAAGCATGATGATGGTTTTATACTCACCAAGGCTGGTGGTAAATTATTGTTTGAGATTAATAATTCCTACAAAAAAAGTAGTATACATAAATTTTCTAAGATTGAAAATATCAATTGAAATTCAACAATGGATTCCATGTATCAAAAAATAGGGGCTTATTATTTTGAATACCATGGTGGGTATTCATGTGATATTATACATGGATTGTAAAAGCATGGTACCAATAATGCTCGATTGGTTATACCAAGTTGTTATTATTAATTACATTATAATTTTACTTATAATAGAGAATTTATATGATCATAATATTGATCATTGGATGTCAAGACCACCAATCATGGTTGATGTATATACAATGCAACTAGAAAGGGATGGTGACATCACATTTTCTAATAAAGGGTGAAACTTACTGAAATCCAATTTAGGATTTAAGTAAGCAACAAGATAATAGAATATTCATTTGGAATGAATCAATTCCATGTTTTTAAAAGAGATTAGTGGAAGCTCCATGGTTTTCTAAGTGAAATTTGTTTAGAAACATATGAAAAAAATATTGGTGTTATAGTTAGTTAAGAATAGAATGAAAGTAATTGTACAATGGTTGAATTAATGTAGCAACCTAAGTTATAGGGAATGAGATATACTGAGGTATATCTAATGGTTTTTTAAACCTATTCAATCATATATATAATGACATGGAATTGAAAAATATAATTTGGAACAATTTGAGAGATAATTATTACTGGTGCGACATAGAATATATATCTCCAAGAAGACAAGCATGGGAATAAGAGAAGATTAATGTGGAGATTTGATTTATATATGCTTATGAAATGGATCAATAACATATGATATGACATGTAAAAAAATAATATTTCCAATATAAAATTTATGGCAGTAAGATATCAATTATATCTAGGAGAACTATAAGGGAAGTGGTTAGAAATATTTAATTGTACTTGAGAATTTACAAATGTTATGTACCTAGTATGTGGAGAGGAAGGGATACTAGTTTTTATGGGACACAAACTAGTATTACTTGGATCAATATGATCTAATATTTCAGTTAGACTAAGGTAATGAGAGAGAAAGGATTTTTCAAGCCATTGGTAGCCATATCTACAAATACTGAGTTGGTTTTGGATTTTGAGATAGCTAAAAATCATTGTATTAAATGCAACAATTTATTTCAGTTCTTAGAGTCACACCTAGTAAGTGAATTTTTATCATTATGATAATTGTATTACTAGTGTTAGCCATGATGTTAATATTAGATAGTGAAAAAAAGGTATATACTCAGGGATAACATCTCTTGAGAAGTTTTACCCAAAGAGGTGGGGTCACACATAACAGAATAACCACACAATGGAGACATAAAAGACCTATAGACTAAAGTTGTGACTCAGTAGAGACATGATATTAATCGTATGAGTGATAAAAATGATATTTAGCAAGTTGGATATAGTGAAGATGGTAGTGTTATAATAGTGGGTTCCCTAGACCCAACTATATAATAATTTTCGAATACCATATCATGTATACAGTTATATATGCATGACGTACAATTACCAGTATAGTGTAGATTTTTTGTATCCACTATTTAAATGGAAATGTACATAGATTAATTTTCATATAAAAAGGTTATGGTAGATCACATTCTATAATGACAACCTCAAGATACTATGAAATTAATCTTAAATATATTTCTTATAGTCTAGATACATCATACTGATTAGAAATAGTTAATGTATGACTATTGTGTTCTAGGGGATCATTAGCATTGAGACTTATTCTCATGAATTTCACATAGTGAGATCATGAGAAAAAACCCACCAATATGAACCCCACATGTTTCAGGGGCCATTGGATGTTCTAATCTAAAAACATGTGTATTGGTCTTCTGAATTGAGATTATTATCAACGTATTTGCTCACATAATTTGATGTAGGTAAAAACCATGAAAATTAAATTTTGGTGAGGTATCTTATATTGGGTGCTCCATTGGTGTTATGGAGTTGGTTGAATGATAAATTTAGAATTTTTCACTTCTGAGTTGAGAAAGTAATATATCTCAAGTTTGGTTGATCAAAATGGTAGATACTTCACAAATCCTTGTCCATGGTAGTTAGAGGTAAATTTTTCCAGTTATATCAACAAATAATAAAGTAAGAAAGTACAATGACACAAGTGTGTTTCTTGCTTTATGAGATATCTAAATAAAGAGAGATTATATTACATAGTATGTGTTCATAGGTTGGTTTTCATTGCTATGACTATTACTTATCTCTTTAGGGGCCTTGATAGGTTTCAAAACTCTACTCTTGGTCTGTGAATACAACTCACTACTATCGAGATAAGGTCCTAGAGGGTCACACACAATAGCATATTTTAGAATCTACCATATTCTAGTGAAATGGTATATTAGACATTGTGGGCCCCACTACGGGGTCTGAGAGTTGTCCAGTTTTATTGATCATAAATCAATAAATAAATTCATCATTATTCAAGTAAAGAATAATTGGATTGAGTTTATTTATTAAAATTATTTACATGATTTTATGTAAATATGAGGATAAATATTATACGAATGAATATTATTTCAATATTCCAAGTTTGTTTAATATTAGAAAGAATTACAAGTCGAGATAAATGACTTCGTTTTATCACATGATACATATTTAATATATATTATATGTATATAATAAAATGTAAATAATATTTATGATGTAGTTTAGTTCATCATAATTATTTATTGCTTATTTAGTGGGTGATTTATTTCCTAGGGCTGGGGAACCCTATTTAAGTATTTTTTCGACCCACTATATAAGTAGGGGAGGAGGAGCTCATAAGTGAGCTATTTATTCCAAAAGATGAGATCTTATACCTCCTCCCACTTTCTAGAGAGATAGATAGTGTCTCTCCAAGTGACTAATCTGAGAACAACTTCAACAGATAGAAGTTATGAGATCGAGGTGATTAATACAATTCTAAAGGATTCATCATAGCTCTACACTATCACCTAGAATTGGACAAATGTCTAATTCATGGATTCTTAAAGTGTGTGTGGGTGATCTAGAGGGGTTATAATTAATATCCTTTGAGAAACAATCACTTAAAAATAACCTCATTCAAATGAATGTTAAATAAAACAAGGTACATGTTCATTTTTATTTATGTTCTATGTTCAATTCACGTGATATTCTTGGACCGTACTGAGGCCAAGATCACCGATGGCAAAAAGTTTCATAATCTTAGTGATGAAAATTTTTAAATCCCCTACCCACCAACTTATGTTTTTCACCCCATTAACAATAGTTTTTATATGGGATAGGGGGTTTAATAAAACAATCAAGCTAGGGGAGGAGAATTCAGTTTTTTAGTAGGAGGTGCGAGCCTTGGCTTGGTGATGAGTCTTTCCCAAGAGTGTAACTTAATCTGGTTTGTTAATTGAGATTTATGGTTAGTTTTACTTTTATAATTTACTATTATTATTGAACCACATCTATCATTTGGTTCTCTATTTCAGAAAAGTTTGAGCGTACTAGACTAGAGAGGAACAATAAGATTCTGTGAGTAACTGAGGACACATATGACCACATGGATGGAGAATTGAATAAGAAACCTATAATTGATAGTATTGAAGTTGGATTCAGGAATCCATCAATGAGAGAAATTGGAAACAATGGTTTTAGTTATGAAATAGAATATGAAAAACATTTAAGTGAAATTAAATAAGCTCAACCAGTTCATGAAAAAACATGATGAGAGTTCTATATGGTGCTCAAACAAAGGAAAATATGTCATGGAAGAGGAAGACGATGATTATGTTCGAAATGATGAGGACAAAATATGTCAGTAGAAATTGGACTTGGTGGAAGGTGGTAGAACACACAACTCAAGACAAGAAGAGCTTCATAGTCTATCAAGGCAAGTAGATATGCCTATCATTTTAGGAGAAGATCTAGTTACTTGGATCAATAGAGCTGAGAAATATTTTCCATCCATAAAACTCATGAGGAGATGAAGGTTATACTAGATCTGCTCTGTATAGAAGGTCTAGTCCAATATTGGATGACTTTTTTGAATATGGATGAGGTTGGTCTCACTTGGATACATCTCAAGGAATATTTTTTAGGGTATTATAGAAGTCTAGTAGAGGATGATCAAGTGATATTTCTTAAGCAACTACCTACAATAGGGATAATAAATACATATATTTATGATTTTGAATGGTTGGAATTGCATATAATATAGATTAATGATAAATTGTACTTGAGTATGTTTATCAGGGGATTAAAGTGGAAAATTGGGAGCATAGTATTTCTGCAAAAACCATATAGCAAGGCTCAGCTACTAACACTAACATGTAGAATTGAGATAGAATTGAAAATAAAAGGAATAATCAAACATCACGAGGAATGTAGCAGGAGTGATGTTCCTAGGAATATATTAAGGAGTTGGAATACTAGTTTGGAGAAGTTTGTGATATCATGGGATGTGATAGAGATACAGAGTGTGTGTGTGTGTGTGGGGGGGGGGGGGGGTAATGTTCCTTGGTAGAAGGGGGTTAATAATTTGTTTTGAGAAGAGTTTGAGGAAATAATAACTAAAGGACTCTGTTATAACTATGGGAAAAACTTTCATATGGGGAATATATGTTTGGAGAATGGTTACAAATTAATGGTATGGGAATGTGTAGAGCCAAAATAGGAGACACTAGTAGAAGTTTTATGCTCATAAGGGAAGGAAGATTTGTATGGGGACATGTTGGAAATGGAAATGTTAGGTACCACTATATGAAGATTGGATAAAACAAGAATAGGATGAGTTAAGTCCATATTAATGGAGGGAAGCATTAGAGGAGTCCATCTAATGGGTCTTGGGGATAGAAAATCAGCCATAAATTCATTTACAAATGGTTAACTAAGTACTTCCAAATTCATATAGTAGAGATAAAAACTTTTATTACTTATCAAGGTGATGGGAACCTGGTGAAGTCAGAAGGCATGTGTCATTATTTGAATGTGATGATAATAGAAGAAGAATTTGAAATGGATACTTATATAATTGATACCATTGGATTGGATTTGGTATTCAGAATTACTTGGATAGAGACCTTGGTAAATCTGACAACTAATTGGAAGGACATGAAAATGACACTAGAATAGAGATGGAGGGTAATCTTACAATGGGTGAAAAATCCATAGGTTACATCCAATGTTTTATTGGAATTTTTAGGAGGTAGATTACAAGTGTAAGGGATACATTAGTCTATGAAAGTAAAGGAGAATAGGAAAGAGATAGGGTTATGTAAACACCAACAACAACAATTAAAAGAGAGATTAAAACAATATTGTCCAGTCTTTGAGGCACCACATAGTTTTCCACTGAGGAGGGAGATTGATCACATTATCAATTTGAAATAGGGGGATATCCAATAAACATGAGGCCTTAAAAACATGCTTATTATATGAAGAATGAGATTGAGAAGTATATACATGAACTATTGGTATAGGGTTTTAATAGGAAAAACACCAACCCATATTCTAGAATAATAGTTATAGTAAGGAAGAAAGATAAGGGATGGATAATTTCCATAGATTATTGGGTATTAAATAGATTGACCATTCCAAATTGATACCCAATTCTTATAATCAAATAATTTTTGGATGAGTTTTGTAGAGCCTAATATTTTATTAAGGTGAATTTGAAATTTGGTGTCTACCTAATTCAGATGAATGAAATAGACATCAGGAATACACCAATCAAAACTCACGAAGGGAATTATGAGTATCTAGTAATGTCATTTGGATTGATGAATGCACCAGTGAATTTCTAGAAAAAAATGAATATAGAGTTTTAACTATTGTTATGAAGGGTATTTTTAGTTTTTTTCAATGAAATACATATATACATCAAGGGGTGGGAAGAACACTTGGAGAAGGCTAAGTAAGTGACTAAAACAAGGATAAAATTATTTGTTTTAAATTAGGAAGAAGTGTTTCTTCAAGAGGAAGACACTAAAATATACATCTAGTTTTATTTTCAAACTTTTAGTCGATTATAAAGAGAATTACTTATATTTGAATTTGGATACAAGTTTTCTCTTTTGTGAGGAAAATCTATGAGATGGTGTGATTATATTTTGTGATGACTCTAGATACTTTGATGACTCTGGTGCCAATCGATCGACTTCCTATCATGATAGTATTATTCCTCTAGGTGGTGATTAAAATAATCTTGAAATGTGATGTGAAGGTAATATCATGTTTCCCACAAGCCTCCTATAATTAAAAGGAAATATTTTTCTTACACTAGAAGTGTGATTACTCCAGTGGTTCTTAGTATCATTCCACGACACTTTTTTTATAGAAAACAGACACCAATTGTAACACCCCAACCCCTCTAGGCTGGAGTCGGTGCATTACTTGTGATATTAGCATGGTTAGAAGGAATGGAAATCCCGAAGTAATGATTAGTTTAGTAGTCTAGAAGAAACTAGATACATATATGTAACTCCAATTACATTGGAAAAGGTTACAAAATACAATTCAAAACAAAAACTAAAAACTGCATCAACAGGAACTCAATAAAAGGCCATATCTTTATCACTTGTTGAAGATAGACAATGAAAGGGGTGCGATCAAATGCTCATTAAGGGTTACAAAAAACGGAAGCATGAGTAAAATAAATCTTGAATCATAATCAATATGACATAAACAACATTTCATAGTGAATAAATGACAAACTAATGCCACATATAAACTGAGAATGAAACTGTATCCATAGATTTTGTCATAGTGAAAATACCATGGATAATAGTAATAACTGATAATGAATAAAGATAATGCTTATTAATTGGACGTCATGTATCTAGAACATGAAACCATAATACCGTAAAAATGATTTACTGCTGTGGGTAGAAACCCGTTTGATTTTTTGGAAACAAACTCAAAGTGTCTGTCACCAAACTATTTTGTCTCATGAGACCTACCGATGCATCGAGGGGCTATAGCGGGCCCCACCTGGCACTGCATGTTCAAAGAATTATTTATACATTGATTCAATAAAAGAGAAATATGCCCTTTCAATATCCATAGATAGTAGATTATATGGATTCATCAATATTTCCATAATTAAAATAACTTTCCAAATAAACACCATATGAAAAATGGTATATAGTTTAGACAACAAACATATCCATGAAATGAGATTATGGATATTTAATATAAATATAATTTCAAATGAAAAGTGATCTCTAATGGGCAGTAGGTACACCACATAAGGATTATTAGGTGCACATTACAAAGATAGTCACAATGAAAATTACAGCTGAGACAAAGTCCCTTACCACAATGTAATCGGTCGAATCGTATGACCAGAACTTAATAACCATAAAGTGAATCATTTAATAACATGAATATAAATAGAATAATGTTATTATATATCAAATGGAAGTACACATATACCAAATATAAGGAATAATTGGCAAAAAATGGAAATCTCATAGAAATGAAAGTGAGATGAGAAACCCCTTACCTTTTGCTCTAGTGTGTTCTTGATTGTTCTTAACGACCTGAATAACAAAATTTAGATTCATTAATTAATTATTCCAAAACCTAATAAACATGTAATTGATATGATATAACCTTATTAAGTTCATTAATGACCTTTTTTATGGGTTTAAGAGATTAAATCTTATTGTTTTGGAAGCATTTTCTTACTTGGTTTCATGATTCGTTTACTTGTATTCATGAATGGAAGTTGGTTTGAAATATGGTTAAACTGTAAAACCCGAGATTTTTATGAGAAATATTTTGTTTTTATGTTCTATAAATTATCAAAGGAATCTTTCAATATACACAACACTATCTTGGCTTTCTTTACACGCAATCACAACCTTCCTCGATAGCTTGCGTTGTACGCAATACCGAGTTTCACTAAACAACGATATGCTATTAAAATATTATTAAAAATAGCCATTATGAATAGTAATACCCACTTTTTGAAATTTTATAAATTTTATTTTCTAAAATGGAATTCATTTTTGGATTCAGAATATCTAAATTATCCTAGGGTGAAATTTTGGTATTTTTCTGAAAACTTTCAATTTTTGATGAATAGTGAAAACACTGGGTTACTATTTAAAAACCGACTTTTTATCTAAATGATTATTTATTTTATTTAAATTTATTTTAGGTCAAAATTGATACATAATACCTATATAAGTTCAATGTAATTCATTGGTGTCATTTTGTAATAATTTTAGACATATAAAAATTTTATTGAACTTTTCACCGTCTTTTACCCACCTCCGAGGAGAATTTGCAAATTTTCATAAAAATTAATTTTACCACTTATGTGAGTGGAATTTAGAAAATCCAAGAGACACGGTTAATATAATGGAGTAAAATGTGGTTCAATGAGATGAAAATAATTTTTGGTGAATAGAAACTTTTTACTTTTATTTACCACGGTTAAAAGTAAATAGGGTAATTAAGGGTAAAAATGATATTATTATTACCCTAACACATGTCCTAATTCTATTGGATAAGTGTAATTCGACCAAAAAAAACCTTAGGAATAAAATATGACCATTTAGGTCCACTTGGATTAGATTAGGACATTTAATATTATTTTATTTAAAGAATAGTTAAAATAGTTAAAATCAAAGTTTAATAACTAAATTTTTTTTAATATAGGGTTATACATAAGAAAGTTTCCACTCTAAATATTCATTATAAATATAAAAAATATTTCCTACATAATGGTATTTTATTTATAATTTTTAGACTTTAAATAATTTAATTTATTTATGACACAACGATGATGCAGTAATTACCTTATTAAGGAAATATTAACATAATTGATGTTATAAATACCAAAATAAATGTAATTTGAGACTTTTTATGAATTAAAATAATTTTATAGGTTAATATGACATGTTATTATTGAGTTAATTAAATTTTTTCTAAATAATAATGCTTTTATGATTTTCACAAAAATCAATTACCAAATAGTGTCAAAATTGACATAGAATAGTTTTTAAAACAAGTATTATATTATTAATTGTTATTTTATTCCTAAAAATCTAAGGTTCATCCAAATGACTTAGATAAGGTTAAATATATTAATAATTAACAACTTGGGGTTATTTTGGCTTGTTATAGTAAGTTTATTAACCATATAGTGTAAGAAAAAAAGAAGACACAGTAAAAGTGAAATTATTTAACTTAAAGTTAAATCTAAATGATAAGGTTAAAATAGAAACCTAAACTTGTCTAAATTCTATTGAATGAGAGGATTTAGACCCATACCCACCTTAGCTTCGAAATAAATCAATTTTGAGCTATTAAAAACCGAATATGACTTTATAATAAAATAATATTTTAAGTTTTTCTTAAAGTGCCCCTCTCCTCCCTTATAAAAGGGTACTTCCCCCCTCTCCTACTCACACCACTTTGAGCCTTCAAACTTGGACAAAACCTGTAAATTTCTCTTCTACACTTCCCTAGAAACATCCTAGAGGTCCTGGTATTCTTCAAAGACCATATTTAGTTCCCTAAGTGGAGATTAAGAAGAGGCGCTTCAAAGAAGAGGTAATGTCCGTTACCGATTCTTTCAACTTTATTTATTCTTCTACTTATTCTTCTTTAGTTGTTTCATTATGAAGTAATAAAATCAGTATCACTAATATACTGATATGTTATTATAAATATTAAACAACCCTATTTCACCTTCTATCCATCCTACGGAAAATGAAATCACCGCGCGTGCGTATGTACGGAATACGGTCTCCACGCCGTGGTGTAATCTGTTTTCCACCACCACCTTACTTGGATGGGTATAATAGTGTAAAGAATAACTATATATGATTATTTTAAAGTAATATTTATTCTTAAATAACATACATACACTTCAATACAATTCCACGATCATGGGAACAATATCATTGCTCGTGCGTAGGTACGACCTACCGTCTCCACGATGTGATGCGACTCGTTCTACATGATCTTCATTGAATAATGATTATATAAATGAATTTAATGAATAAATATGATATATATTACACTAATAACATTCTGGAAATGAGGTATCTATATCCTAAAAATAAGAATAAGAATTTATTCGATGAAACACGTGTAAGAACAAAAAGCAATAAACACCCAAATAACAAGTAGCAAAGAAATATTACTATTAAGAAGCTAAGAATATGACCATATATGATATCATAAAAATGAGTAAGATTTTGGAATAATTCAATAACATTATTTAAATCATTATACAGGAGGTTCAGACACGTACGAAGAAAATCAGACCTAAGGTAAGGGAAAATCTCACAATCTCAATTTTTATCTGAGATTCTTTATACTTCGGTAATTACTGGGGAATATTTATCATCCACATCCGTGTTTCATCAATATGTAATATTATTTATATCCTCATACAATTGTTTAAATCCAATTTTACCCTTCGGTGAGTTTTAGTAAAAGATATGAAAGGAATCTTTTGTCATTTTTCATACGAGGTACTTTTTGACTTTTCCGACCAAAGTATGGGAAGAATGTTTTCATTAACTTATACAGCATGAATGGATTTTTAGAATATTATTTCCATGAATCTTCCTTTACAAGTTTTCAAGTTTATTTTTAATAAACTTATTTTAGTTTAAAATTGTATGACATGTTAAGAAAGGAAATTTTTTTTGAAGTAGAAAGTATATTTTCCTCAAGAATGGAGTTCAAGTGTTTTATCAAAATTATTTTCCATCTAAGATAATATAGGGTTATGGTTATATCCCTATTTTTACATTAATTTGATTATGTTATGATGGAATTAATTTTATTATGTCCTTTTATCTTATATGGATTATGTTTTGATTGCATGATGTTTAAGAATCCCATTTTTATTACATGGGTTATGCTATGATGTATGATTTATGATTTTGTGGAACACATAAGAATGGTTTCATTATGAGATGTGTGGGACCTATATCTCCCTCCAATTGGGTAAAGATGTATATCTCATGAGATGACATGTCTGGAATGAAAGGTTAATTCGGTTCAGTGATACAGGACTAAAACGAGGAGTGAACTCGGTTCAGAAATGGACTTTTTCTGCTAAGAGAGTCTTGGCAATGAGTCTTGACTACTTAGAAATGATTCTCTATGATTATGTTTGTATGACACAAAGTTTCATGTTTTAAGATATGATTATTGGGATTAAATTTCACGACTATGATTTATCCCATGTTATGAAATTATGATGTCTTTTGCAGGTTAAGATTTCCAAAATGATATGTTCTTATGAATATGATGTGATTGATATTTCTTTTGTTTACCCTTACTGAGCATTTGAGCTCACCCTTTTGTATGTTTTCTTTTCCCCAGGTCAGGAAGAAGGATATTAAGTAAGATTTGCCAAAAGGGACTCTAGAAATGATAAAATAAAAGGGATACAATGTAGATGATTTATGAAGCAGTTGTTTATGTTTCCCAGTTTCTAAAGACACTATACCTATATGGTCCTTCCATGTTTTTTTATATGTTGTATAAGTATACTTCAATTCTGAAGTAATAACAATGTATATAAAATATGGGTCATTAGATAAACATCCAAAATTGTTAATATACATTATTAGTGACATTAAAGAGATATAAATGATCTCATAATGATTCTGGTTATATACCATGAGGATGACTGATTCAATGAGTTAAAAATAAATGCTTGAATTTGGCTTGGCCGTTTTGTGCTCAATAAACTTGTTTCGTATTATTATTCCATATTATGAATGTATACAGATTCCAGAATTTTAATAAAGATAAAACACATATATTATGATGTGTTTCAACCATATATTTGGTTTCATGACCATACTTTAAATAATTAATGGAAATTGAAATTACAATGTCCATGATGTAGGTAATTTGACACATCATGGACAATTTTTTTATTCCTTAAATAAGTGGGAGTGGAGAGGAATAATGATGAAGAATTTTCCATAAACATTATAACATCCAGAATATACAAGATTCTGGAGAATAAATGCCTCTTGTTTAAGATGAGGTGAGGAAAGAAGAAGAAAATAAATAAATCTTAAAATAAAAGAAAACTTGATAAATTTCTCACGAAAATTCGGAAGCCTAATGACGTCTCTTAAAATTTCATAAAAATATTTTGATGAGAGGAAATGGAATATCTCATCATTCATACATATTATGGATAGTAAGGGGGAATATTTAATGAAATATACCAACACAATCCAAAGGGAATGGAATAGAATAACATAAAATGAAAGAAAAGAAAGAAAATAAAAGAGGTTGTTTACCTCTTGATCTCTTCTCCTTGAGATCCTTCTTAAGGGATTTGGTTTTGGTCTTTTGGTGAGACCAGAAACTCTAGGATGTGGGGAAGAGACTTGGGAGGATTATTGGGAAGATATTTGAGGAGATTCAAGGATTAGAGGAGTGAAGAGAAGAGGTAGTGGTGGGGGTTTTTATAGTGGAGAAGAGGGGTATAATTTAAATATTAAATTCATTATTTTATTATTTCTCTCAAGAAAACCAAATAGTGTTGTTTCATGTGACCCCTAATAGTAATAAGTGCATGTGATTTTGAACCAAGTGGCCTTGTATCACTTGTGATGTCATGAATAGTGTATTTAACTGATAAATTGAATATACGGTATTTTACAGTATTTCACTATTCATAAAAAATTCCAGATTTTTAGAAAAATCCCAAAAATTCACCCCTACCATTTTTTGACGTGTATAATTCAAAAGTGAAATCCATTTTTCAAAAATAATTTTCTAAATATTATTAATTTAATTTTCAAATAAGGTCATAGTTAATTCGAAAAATAACAATCTTGAAGGGCAGTTAGTTTTATGTGACATTGAAAATTTAATTAAGATCTCATTATCTTATTGCCTTAAGAAAATAAAATAATAATATTATTTACTATTCAAAAGGGTATGTTATTATTAATATTACTATTCATATTACTATTCATATGGGTATGTTACTATTCACCAAAAATCAAGTTTGTTCTATCAGACTCCAAATGACTTACTGAACACAACTCTAGATGACCATTTTTTGAAATTAAAAACATAGAAGTGAGAAATTTATTGTTTAATGGTGAGGTTTTAACTGTCTCTTAAATAACCTAGTGTTGATTCAATGGAACATATTGATGAATAGAATGTAACTCAGTGATGAATAGAGAAATATAACATAAAATGTTCAGGGTGATACATTATTCCCTCCTTCGGAAAATTTCATCCTCGAAATTTACAAAATATTACCTAAAAAGATTTAGGTATGTCTTTAACATAAGCTCCTCAAGCTCCCATGTTGCTTCCTCCATCTTATGGTTCCTCCATAGAACCTTTACCAGACGAGTCGTACGATTTTTGAATACTTGTTCTCTAGTATCAAGAATCTTGATAGGCTCTTCACAATAAGATAGATCTAGTTAAAGTTCTACTTCTTTATAAGTGAGTACATGTGTTGGGTCTGGCATGTACTTTCTTAAAATTGACATGTGGAACACATTGTGAACCTTGTAGATACTTGGCGGCATTTCCAAATGGTAAGCTACGACTCCAATTCGGTCCAGAATTTCAAAAGGTCCAATGTACCTGGGACTTAACTTTCCCTTCTTACCGAATCGTATAATAACCTTCCATGGAGATACCTTTAAGAAAACGTGATCACCTTCTTGAAAATCCAAATCCTTACTTCAGTTATCTGGATAGCTCTTTTTCCTACTTTGAGCTATTTTGATATGGTTTTGGATAATCTTCACATTTTCCATTGTTTCTTCAACAAGTTCTGGACCCACGAGCTATATTTCACCAACATCATCCCAACAAGTTGGTGTATGACATCACCTCCCATATAATGCCTCATAGGGTGCCATCTGTATACTTGAATGGAAGCTATTGTTGTAGGAAAATTCTATGAGAGGTAAATACTGATCCCACATGCCTTGAAAATCTAGTGAACAAGACCTCAACATGTCTTCCAATGTTTGAATAGTCCATTCTGATTGTCCATCAGTTTGTGGGTGGTAGGCAGTGCTCAATCAAAGATCAGTATCTAGGGCCTTCTGAAGAATTTTCTAGAATCTTGATGTAAAACATGGATCACATTTAGAAACAATCAATAGGGGTAATCCATGAAGTCTCACCACATCATTAATATATAGTCTTGTTAGACATTCAAGTGGTAGATCTTCTCTTATAGTAAGAAAATGTGCTGACTTGGTAAGATGATCAACAATGACCCATATTGCATCGTTCCTTCTAGGAGTCTTTGGTAGTCCCATGACAAAGTCCATCGTGATATTATCCCATTTCAACTCAGGTATGGGAAGAGGTTGCAATGCTCCTCTAGGATGTTTCCTTCCAGCTTTCACTTGTTGACAAACCATACATCTTGACACAAAATCATCAATCTCCCTTTTCATGTTGTCCCACAAAAAATGTTCCTTCAAATATCTATACATCTTAGTGCTAACAGGGTGTATAGAAAAATTGGAACTATGAGCATCATCCAAAAATTCCTTTTTTAGATCAGGTATATTGGGAACACAAAGTCTCTTCCCAAATTTCAAAATTCCATCTTCATATAAGAAGTCACTCAATCTCCCATCATTCACAGCTTTAATCTTCTTTTGAAACTCCTCATCATCAGATTGAGAACTTTTTATCCTTTCTAGTAATGATGGTTTGACAACCATTTGAAAAAGCATTGATGTTTCACCTTCCATGGTTTTTTCATATCCATCTTTACTAGATCCATGAAAATATGGTCCCTTTCAAATCTCATCTTGTTCAAAACTCCACGATCCTTTCAGCTCAAAGCATCTGCCACCTTATTTACATTCCCCGGGTGGTAGTGTATCGTGAAATCATAATCCTTGAGTAGTTCAAGCCATCTCCTTTTCCTCATGTTGAGTTCTTTCTATGAGAAAATGTACTTTAAACTCTTGTGATCAGTATAAATCTCACATTTTTCACCATAGATATAATGTCTCCATATCTTCAAGGAAAAGATTATAGCAACTAACTCAAGATCATAAGTAGGATAGTTTTTCTCATGAACTTTTATCTGTCGTGATGCATAAGAAATAACCCTATCATTTTTCATAAGGACACAACCAAGTCCTTTATTTGAAGCATCACTATAAATAAAAAAATCGACATTCCCCGATGGTAGAGTCAATATAGGAGCATTTACTAATCTTATCTTCAGTTCTTCAAAACATTCTTCACAATCTTTTGTCCAAGCAAATTTAATCCCTTTATGTGTGAGCTTCGTTAGTGGGTTAGCCAGTCGGGAAAAGTTCTGAACAAAATGCCGATAGTAACCTGCTAAGCCAATAAAACTATGTACCTCAGTTATGTTTGTTGGCATGGCCCATTCTTGGATTTCCTTTGTCTTTTCAGGATCAACTAGGATTCCATACTTAGAGACAATATGGCCTAGAAAATAAACTGACTGAATCCAAAATTCGCACTTTCTAAACTTCCCATATAATTGATTTCTTCTCAGAGTTTTTAGAATAGTTCGCAAATGATTCTCATGGTCTCCATAGATTTTTGATTATACCAGGATATCATCGATGAACACCACAAAAAAGTTATCAAGATATTCCTTGAAAACTCTATTCATTAAATCCATGAAAACAGAGGGTGCATTAGTCAGTCCAGAAGGCATCACCGTAAACTCGTAATGCCCATACCTGGTTCAAAATGCTGTCTTAGGAATATATTCCTTCCTCACACGTAGCTGGTGATATCCGTACCGAAGGTCAATCTTCAAAAAGTATTGGGCTCCATGAAGTTGGTCAAATAAATCATCAATCCGGGTTAGAGGATACTTATTCTTTATTGTAATATTATTGATTTCCCAGTAATCAATGCAAAGCCTCATGGATCCATCTTTCTTCTTTACAAACAAGACTGGGGCTCCCCACAGAGAAATACTAGGTCAAATAAATCATTTTTCACTCAACTCTTCTAGTTGTTTCTTCAGCTCCACTAACTCTACAGTGGACATTCTATATGGGGTCTTTGATATAGGTATTGCATTAGAAATTAAATCAATAGAGAACTCAACTTCCCGCTCTGGAGGATGTCTTTGTAAATCCTCTAGAAATAAATCAATGTACTCTTTCACTATGTGAACATCTTCAATTTGAATATTTATTTCCTATCCCATAGATATTGGTTTATCTTCCTCTCCAAGTATTGCATTCAATAGAGCTACTGGGGGTGGTTCCAGATAAGAATCAGGTGGCGAAGTTTCTGCCCTAAAGACAAGGAAATCTACACTATTTTTATAAATTGTAACTTCCTTTTTCTTGCAATAAATCCTCACATCATAATTTGATATCCAATTCATACTGAGAATTATATCAAATTCAGTCATGGGTATTATGATAAGGCTAGAAACTAAAGCACGTTTTGGTGCTTGGAGGGGGACTAGTTGACATGCCTTTGTTGCAATGATACATCCCATGGGATTTTTGACTGACAAATCCTTTCTTAAATCAAATTGGACATATCTAATTTTCTTGGAGAACTGAGAGGATATAAATGAATGTGATGATCCAGAATCAAATAAATTATTGGCTAAGTTTGAGGAAACAATTAAAGTACCTTCCACCACGTCACTCGGAACTTCAACCTCCGCAGTTGTAATCTCATAGGCTCTCACTTTCTCTCTTTGATTTTTATGAGGCATGTTTCCTTGGAACTTAGGACACTCATTTGCATAGTGTCCCATCTCCCTGTAATTGTAGCATTTAACATCATTGAATTGTATCTTCCCCTTGCATTAATCAGATCGATGACCCTTTTATCCACAGTTATAGCAGACTCCCTTGCCTTTCAAGCATTTCCTAGGATGATTCTTTCCACAGTTATCACATAATGGGAAACTGTTCATTCCCTTGCTCTTCTTTGGTGCTTCTCCTTTTCCTTTTTTATCAGATTATCGCTTCTTATCTTGGTTTCCTTTGAAAAAATTTGATCTAGAAAATTCCTTCTCTGTTCTGATGGTACTTGATACAATTTCATAATATGATGAAAATGATTGAGAGGCTGGTGCCCTTAGAATACTTGGCTTAAGACCTTCAAAGAAATGATCAATATTTTCCACTGAGTCATGAACGCAATCCATGACATACCTGGATTGCCTTTTGAAGGTATCCTCATACTCTACAATGCTGTCTTCTTCCCTTTGTTTCAAGCCAAGGAATTTCCTCTTCATTTCAGTTCATTGCTCACGAGGGAAATATTTTTTGTATAATATTTACTTAAAATTCCTCCATTCCATATCATCTATCTCTTCTTCCTCCTTGGTATTTTGAGTCAAGGACCACCATTGATCAGTGTCACCCTTGAGACAATATACTGCCAGTACTACCTTTTCATTTTCATTACATCTTAACGCCATGAATATCTTTTAAAGGGACTTGATCCATTGCTCAGAAACCACTGGATTAGTAGTCCCACTGAAATATGGGGGCTTCTACCACATGAAATGATCCAACACAGGTGTTGAATGGTTATTCGTTACAACTTGAGTAAGTTGTCCCAATATGTTCATGATCTGATCTGCTCCAACGTTGACTGTGTTGACTTTCTCAGTAGGGAGATCCCTAAATTTCCCACGAGTATTGATTACCCTTATTCCATTATATTCCATTTATAAATAATGGGATACACTAGATTAGTTTATGAATCTCAAATAGAAAATCACTCAACATAGATTGAAATTCTATGCATAACTAATCATATAAACATGGTTCCTCTAAGGAAAAATTTACATTAAGTCCTTCATAATGGCTTGTAAATAAAACATGAATTATCCTTAGAATATACCCCAGGAGTGTCGTAACCAAGAGTGAAGCAAGGACCGTTGTCGTGCACCAGTTCCTGTTCGAGTCTAGCTCAAAGCGGTGTTTTTAGGTTTTACCCCTAGATACATCTGTGCTAGAGCCGCCTCTACCTGCTCATATCCAGACATGGAAGTATTGCTTAAAATATCCAAATAATCTATTCCTTACCAAAATACCATGAAATTCTTGTACATTTATCATCAAATACTACCTTAGGGCTTTGTTCCCTACTATAAATGTTCTACTCTAGTTTCTAAGTTTCCTACTAAACTTCCTTTGATACCAACTGTAACACCCCGACCCCTCTAGGCTGGAGCCGGTGCATTACTTGTGATATTGGAATGGTTAGAAGGAATGAAAATCCCAAAGGAATGATCAGTTTAGTAGTCTTGAAGAAACTAGATACATAGATGTAACTCCAATTACATTGGGAAAGGTTACAAAATACAATACAAAACAAAAACTAAAAACTGCATCCATAGGAACTCAATAAAAGGTCTTATCTTCATCACCTGTTGAAGATAGACAATGAAAGGGGTAAGATCAAACGCTCAGTAAGGGTTACCAAAAATGAAAGAATGAGTACAATAAATCTTGAATCATAATCAATCTGACATAAACAGCATGTCATAGTGAATAAATGACAAACTAATGCCACATATAAACTGAGAATGAAATTGAATCCATAGATTTTTTCATAGTGAAAATCCCATGGATAATAATAATAACTGATAATGAATAAAGATAATGATTATTAATTGGAATTCATGTATCTGGCACATAAAACCATAATACCGTAAAAATGGTTTACTGTTGTGGGTAGAAACCCGTCTGATTTTTTGGAAACAAACTCGAAGGGTCTGTCGTCAAACTGTTTTGTCTCATGAGACCTACCGATGCATCGAGGGGCTATAGAGGGACCCACCCACCACTGTATTTCCAAATCATTCTTTATACATTGATTCAATACAAGATCAATATGCCCTTTCAATATCCATATAGAGTAGAGTATACGGATTCATCAATATTTCCATAATTAAAGTAACTTTCAAAATAAACATCGTATGTAAAATGGTATACGGTTTAGACAACAAACATATCCATGAAATGAGATTATGGATATTTAATATAAATATAATTTAAAATGAAAAGTGATCTCTAATGGGTAGTAGGTACACCATATAAGGATTATTAGGTGCACATTACAAAGATATTCACAACGAAAACGATATCTGAGACAAAGTCCCTTACCACAATGTAATTGGTCGATCCGTATGACCAGAACTTAATAACCATCAAGTGAATCATTTAATAAAATGAATATAAATAGAATCATGTTATTATATATCAAATGTATGTACACATATACCAAATATAATGAATAATTGGTGAACAATGGAAATCTCACAGAAATGAAAGTGAGATGAGAAACCCCTTACCTTTTGCTTTAGTGTGTTCTTGATTGTTCTTGACGACCTGAATAATAAAATTTAGATTCATTAATTAATAATTAAAAAACCTTATCAACATGTAATTGATATGATATAACCTTATTAAGTTCATTAATGACCTTTTTGATGGGTTTAAGAGATTAAATCTTATTGTTTTGGAAGCATTTTCTTACCTGGTTTCATGATTCTTTTACTTGTATTCATGAATGGAAGTTGGTTTGAAATATGGTTAAAAATACAGAATTTTTAATATAAATTATTAGTGACATTAAAGATATATAAATTATCTCATAATGATTCTGGTTATATACCATGAGGATGACTCATTCAATGAGTTAAAAATAAACACTTGAATTTGGTTTGGCAGTTTTGTGCTTAATAAACTTGTTTCATATTATTATTCCATATTATGAATGTATACAGATTACAGAATGTTAATCAAGATAAAACACATATATTATGACCTGTTTCAACCATATATGTGGTTTTATGACCATAATTGAAATAATTAATAGAAATTTAAATTACAACGTCCACAATGTCGGTAATTTGACACATCACGGACAATGTTTTTATTCCTTAAATAAGTGGGAGAGGAGAAGAATAATAATGAATAATTTTCTATAAACATTATAACATACATAATATACAATATTCTGGATTATAAATTCCTCTTGGTTAAGATGAGTTGAGGAAAGAAGAAGAAAAGAAAGGAATCTTAAAATGACAGAAAACTTGATAAATTTCTCATGAAAATTCCGCAGCCTAACGACGTCTCTTAAAATTTCATAAAAATAGTTTGATAAGAGGAAATAGAATATATCATCATTCATACATATTATGGAAAGTAAGGGGGAATATTTAATGAAATATCCCAATACAATATAAAGGGAATGGAAGATAATAACATTAAATGAAAGAAAAAAAGAAAATAAAAGAGGTTGTTTACCTCTTGATCTCTTCTCCTTGAGATCCTTCTTAAGGGCTTTGGTTTTGGTCTTTTGGTGAGACCAGAAGCTCTAGGACGTGGGAAAGAGACTTGGGAGGATTATTGGGCAGAAATTTGAGGATCTTCAAGGCTTAGAGGAGTGAAGAGAAGAGGTAGTGGTGGGGGGGTTTTATAGTGGAGGAGAGGGGTATAATTTGAATATTAAATTCATTATTTTATTATTTCTCTCAAGACAACCAAATAGTGTTGTTTCATGTGACCCCTAATAGTAATAAGTTCATGTGAGTTCGAAACAAGTGGCCTTGAATCACTTGTGATGTCATGAATAGTGTATTTAACTGATAAATTGAATATACGATATTTTACCGTATTTCACTATTCATAAAAAAATTCCAGATTTTCAGAAAAATCCCAAAAATTCACCCCCACCATTTTTCGACGTGTAGAATTCAAAAGTGAAATTCATTTTTCAAAAATAATTTTCTAAATATTATTAATTTAAATTTAAATAATTTCATAGTTAATTCAAAAATAACAATCTTGAAGTACAGTTAGTTTTATGTGGCATTGAAAAATTAATTAAGATCTCATTATCTTATTGCCTTATAAAAATAAAATAATAATAATATTTACTATTCATAAGGGTATGTTACTATTCATATTACTATTCATATGTGTATGTTACTATTCACCAAAAATCAAGTTTGTTCTATCAGACTCCAAATGACTTACTGAACACAACTCTAGATGACCATTTTTCGAAATTCAAAACATAGAAGTGAGAAATTTATTGTTTAATGGTGAGGTTTTAACTATTAATTAAATAACCTAGTGTTGTTTAAATGGAACAAAGTAATGAATAGAATGTAACTCAGTAATGAATAGAGAAACATAACATAAAATATTTGGGGTGCTACACCAATAGAAGAAGAAGGTTTAATAGCTTATCTATTTCTAGTGAAAGTTTTACTATTATTACTTCTGAAATATGAACTGACCTTATTAGTGGAAAATTTATTTTCCATTTTGGAAAAAACTAAATGTTTTCTTGTTACAATTATTTTTAATACATATTTCTTATATGTAATTTTCTTTTAATTTTATATTTATATATTTTATAACTCTAAAATTAGCTATTTAGTTTTAGAATCCCCTACACCCTGTACAAATAAAGGGGGAAAAAGAATATTTTACTTTTTTACTTATGAAAGTTCCATTGAAAATTCCACTAGAGGTTCCATTGAAGCCACCAATAGAAATTCCACTAGAATTTATATTGAAATTTCCATTGTAAGTTCCACTGGAAGTTAATTTGTACATGTATTTACATGGAATTCACATTGGAAATTCCAATGCACATTCCACTAGAACTTCCAGTGGATATTCGAATGGAACTATGAATGGAACTTCCACTAGAAATTCCAGTCCTATTCTAGGAATAATACCTAAAGTTTTGATCGCAACCTATACTATAAATTATGGAATCCAAAAACAAACATGTTTTCAATTGTAGTGTAATTTTTGTAGGATTGAGGGTGGAATTATTCTATTGTTTCCCCATTAAAACTTCCAATTAATATTCCATTGAAAATTTTAGTGATGATTATAGTATAACCTTCAATAGATATTCCACTGAAAATTCAAATTAAAATTCCACTACAACTTCCACTGGAACTTCTGGTGGAACTTCCAGTCCCATTCTTGGATATTAAAATGCAAAGGTACCTTATGTTTTGAATGAAAATTGTATTGTAATTCTTGCAATACCTAAAAAAATATATTTTCTTCATTATACTGAAATTTTTACAGAATTTAGGAGTGAATTATTCTATTGTTTCCCCACTAGAACTTCAAGTTGATATTCCAATGGAACTTCCATCAGAACCTCCAATAGAACTTTCAATCTTATTCTATAAAATTACAGTGAAAAGATACCATATTTTTTCACTAAAACCTATATTATAATTTGTTGAATCCTAAAACAAACATTTTTTCTATATTTATTGAAAAATGTAATTGAAATTTCATTGAAATTTCATTGGAACTTCTATGAATTTCCTCTATTCTTATAATTTTCATCCAAAACCCACCATTAGTAATGATTGAAACATGCACCATGATTTGTTGAATACCCACAAACACATGTTAAATACATTCCACTAAAACTTTTCGTGCTTGATATGAGAAATGGATAGGTTTAATTTATAATATAGATTTAATGAATTTCCAAAAGAAATACTAGTGAAAATTTAGTTCTCCTATTCTAGAAGTTATAGTGGGAAGCTGTCTCAAGGGATGACTAGAAGTTCCATTTAAAATTTTGAAATACCCACCAACACTTTCCACTAAAAATTTTATGATAGGGAGGAGAAATAGAAATGTTTATTCAAAACTGGAACATATATTAATAAGTGACTAGAACTTATATTGGAACTTTGATTCCTCCTATTAATGTAAATTCTAATAGTAAGCCACATCAAGGGATGATCAGAAGTTCCAGTGAAATTTTTCAAATAACCACCAACACTTTCCATTAATTTTTTTTTGGATTGAGAGGGGAAATGGAAAAGGTTACTTTCCAATTGAAACTTCTATAAATAGGTAACCTGAACTTCTAGTCCTTTTATTATTAGATGTTTCAGTAGGAATATAACTCAAATGATGACTGAAAGTTCCATTGAAATTTGTGGAATACCCACTAACACTTTGCACTGAATTTTTAAAGGCTTGATAAGGGAAATGGAAAGGTTTATTTCCCACTATAATTTCCATGAATAGGTGACTAGAAATTCCACTAAAACTTCTATTCATCATATTATTAGAATTTCTAGTGAGAAACTACCCCAAGGGATGACTAGAAGTTCCACTAAAATTTATAGTTTACCCATCAACACTTTACACTAATAATATTTAGGCTTGAGAGGGGAAATTTAAATTTGTTTCCCCATATGAACTTCCTTGAATAGTTGACTGAAACTTCCAATGGAATTTATAGTCCTCTTATTCTTAGAAGTTAAAGTGGGAAGCCACCTCAAGGGAAGACTATATATTACCAAAATCTTATTCAATGTTCTATTAATTTCAATATAATTTTTTATTTTCATTTTCCATGTGTTCATTTTAGATCAAATATGACATCCTTATAATGAATTGTAAAAAACATTAAACCAAATTTGAAAGACGGTCATACAAATACTTTGTGAGACATTGATTTTTGGAATATGTTTAATAGTTTTATATCTAATAATTTCTTAGTATCAGATTATATTAACTCTAATATCTCAGTTGTGTATATGCTCAATAGGTATTATCCATCAATATATACATTCTGGATCTGAAATGTGGACACAAAGTTTTATGAAGGTGATATTAAAATGATTTTTAGGATAATGGAATGGGAAACTGATTTCACTGATTTATATTCATTCAAACCTATTAAGTAACCTTTATATATAAATAGATTTGGAATTGGTGTAATATTTTCCACAAAAAGTTCAATAAAAATAGAAATTATGGAAGCTATTATAAGGGATAAACTAGAGGACCATATTGACACAAAAGCCTCCTTTGTTTGTACACATGTGATATTGTTTTATTTCCAAATATAGGTGATTATTTAATTTGGGGTTTTATTAGATTTTTGGATATTTGATAGATATGATAACTCTTAAGTGGTCTAATGCAATACACCAACTGATTAATTCTATCAATGAATTCCACAAACATTATTATAAGGTTTCAAGTTCCTTTGTGTCATTATTGGTATGGTTTAAAATATAATTTCTTTTATATCCATACTTTCTCCTAATACTTATTTTATTCTTGTAGTATTGGTATTGTCAAATAAATAGCCTTGTGAATGAAAATTAAAAAAATTGAAGTCTGTATTTTATAAAATGGAGTTTGATAGAGTTGGATGTGTCCGTTAAGAGGTAACTCAAGGGTTAACCAACTCAAGCTATTGGATTAAGTCTTCAAATTTCAGTATTATTTTAATGATTAACTTAAAAAACATGGATATGTAATTTTTTCCCCACAGATAGTAAATATGAATAGGGTGAAAAACAAAAAACATCCACGATGGGATGTGGTATAACAATAGAAGAGGATATGAAGGATAACAAGGACAAAATATAGTTCCTTGAAGAATAAAATTAAGTTTTGAAAATAATAATAGTTAAGATAGAATCCAAGATGAGGAAAAAGTATATAAAAATTAAAAAATAAATAATTTTAGAGTTAGAAAAAATAATAAAGAAGTAAGTGGAAAAAAACCCTATAAGGGAAGAGACTAGTAACTAAGAAGAAAAACAGGGAATAATAATTGTTGTAATGGATAAAAAACATATAAGTGTATATGGATGTCAATAAAAAAACTATGAACAAAGAGTTAGAAATGTAGTGGAATTTGATCCATCCAACCATAAAAATAAAGAAGCAATAGAAAATATGGAATAAGTTGAAAAACACTACACACATCATGTAACCAGTAGCACAACTACAATTCCTAGACCAAGAAGTCTCAGAACAAGATCACTTATTAAAAATTTCAAATTAAGAACAAGAAAATAAAATAAGTGGGGAATGATTTTGTTTTAAAACCAAAGGAAGAAGAAGAAAAAAGCAGTAGAAAAGTCAAAATCAATAGATGATCCAGTTGAGATGCAAAAAAACCATAAAGATACCCAATTTTTAGAGAAACCCAAACATATATGTGATATTATCAGTCTGTTTATCATACCAAAATGGGTCAGGAAATGTTAGTGACTCCCAAAAATACTATGATGTCCTTTATATGATCCTGTAGTTAGAGACCACCTAGTATGTTGTTAATACCAAAAGGAATGACCATCCTAAATTTAATTTTTTCGGTTAAACTACCTATAATATTATACAATTTCTTATAAATAACTATTATTTTTGTGTAGTGAATATGTATAGAAATATGAAAACAAGTTCTATTCAGTAGTAATGGAAGATATTTTCTATCACTACTCTTCCTATATTAAATTCAGATCATCATCATATTCTTATCAATATGATCAATAGGATTTCGAAACCCATCCTCCCCTTTAGGTTTAATAATTCCTGGTCTGATGACCCTGATTTCACTACTTATATCAAATATTTTTGGCAATCTATGAACCATAAACATGATGAATTTTCTTGTGTTACCAAACTCAAACATCTAAAATAGGCCCTTAAAGGCTGCTGTAGAACCAAAATTAAGCAAATTGACTTAGATATCTCCTGTATGGAAAATGAACTTGCTCAAAATCAAATCAATAATACCAGCTTGGATTTTTATTGTGACCCTCAACCAGAAATTGAAATCTATATGAAACTCAACTCTCTTCTCACCCTCAAAGATAATATGTGCAAACAAATTTTTAAAACAAAATGGTTATCTGATGGAGATAGAAACACCAAATGTTACAATTCTCTTCAAAGGATAAAGAAGGTTTGTCGGCCTCTAACCACTCTTATGTATAATGGAATTCTCATTGACTCAGAGGAGGCCCTTTCTAACCACATGGTTTCCTATTTTCACAACATCTTCAATGGTCCTGATGTCAATAAGAACCTCAGGGATGATATTATCCCCTCCTTGATTGAGTAAAATGAAAATACCTATCTTCTTAGCACCCCCTTGAGCATGAAATTAAAGACAATATATTTAGTTTAAAGCCAGATAGTGCTCCAGGACATAATGCGTTTAATAATGTTTTTTTTTCAAAAACATTGGGATGTCATTCTCATGGATGTTTTTAAGATTGTTAGATCCTTTTTCTTCAATGGTGTTCTACCCCATGGTCTTAATGCTCAGTTCCTCACTCTTATTCCTAAGGTTGATAATGCTTCAGAGATTCACAAATTTCATCCTATTTCCCTCATTAACACTCTTTACAAAATAATTTCAAAAATTTTATCAAATATACTCACTCCCATATGAAAGAGAATTGTTTCTTGGAATCAATTTGGTTTTATTAAAGGAAGGTCTATACATGATTGCATTTACCTTGCCTCTGAATTCACCAACATTCTTAATAAAGTTACCATGGGGGGGGATATTTCTATAAATCTTGACATTAAAAAATATTTCGACACGATTGATTGGGGTTTTTTCTTCAAAGTGCTTCAGATTTTTGGTTTTAATGATATATTTATCAAAATAATTAACACCTTATTTAAGTCTGCTTCCATCTCCATTCTGATCAATGGTTCTCCTAAAGGATATTTTAAATGCAAAAAAGGTGTCAGAGAGGGAGACCCCCTATCGACCATCCTCTTTGTTATTATTGAGTATTATCTTAGTAGATTGCTCTCTCATCTGGTTAATCAGAAAAAGATTAAACCCATACAGGCTTCCAGGAATCTCAATGTCCCCACTCACCTCATGTATGCTGATGATATTATTTTATTCCTTCATGGAGGGAGTAATAATACTCAGGTTCTTAAAGATTCTTTGTCCCATTATGAATAAATCTCAGGTCAAGACATATATTGGAATAAATATTCTATTTTCTTTGGAATTTTTTTTCTTCAAATAGAAAAAGCCTTATCATCAATAATTTTGGAATTAAATAAGATTTTCTCCCTTTCACTTATCTTGGAGTACCTATATTTTGGGGAAGACCCAAATCAATCTTCTTTAATGGCATTGTGGATCAAATCATCAATCAACTCTCTTCCTGTAAGGGTAAATCCCTCTTCATGGCCGGTAGAATCTATCTGATTAAATCAATTATTGTCTCTAAAATGGTTTACTCTTTGATGATTTATAAATGGCCGACTGGTGTCATAAAAGGCTGAACACTTACATAAAAAATTTCATTTAGACAGGAAGTATTATTGAAAGAAAAATTGTCACCATCTCTTGGTCCACCTGTTGTAAGCCTATTGATAAGGGCGGTATTGGAATAAAAAATCTCAAAATTTTTAATGAAGCTCTCCAAGATAGGCTCACCTGGAGGTTAATCAATAGAAACTCTGATGCAATTTCTTTTTTAAAATAAATATTTCTTTCTAAGCTTAAAAAAAGAAATTTTAATCATATTACCTCCTCAATTTGTCCCTCCATTAGACAAACCTTCAACAACATCATGGATAACTCTAGATAGATGGTTAATGTTAATTCTAATATAAACTTCTAGATGGATAATTGGACTGGTGCTCCCCTCATTTCTTGGTTATCTTCTGACTCCCCTCCTGAGAATATCAAATCCATTATAGGGGAATTTCTTCAATCCCATAGACATGATCTCCCTGACAACATTACTCAAATTATTGAAAACTATCCCTTTTCTAACGTCGAGGATTTTCTCATCTGCTAAATTTTTTTATAGATATAATTTTTCAAGACTAGAGTCCAACTTTGACTGGTTTAATTACTTTAACAAACCATAGATTAAACCAACAAGAATCACTCTTGTTTGGCGTATTTCTCATAATAGAATTCCCACCGAGGTCTGTCTTCAATCTTTTGGTTTTCAACTATGCTCCAAATGTAATTTATGCAATCAACATAGGGAAGATGTTGATAATATTTTTCTATCCTGTTCTACATCCTCTGCTTTTTGGAACTACATTTTTGATATTTTTAATTGCATATGGATGATTTTTGATGCTATTGACTTGCATCTAAAGAGATGTGTAGATCATGATGCCTCACAGAAAATTAAAAACATTTTTCTCACTGATGTTGTATAACTTCTTCATGTTATATGGTATGACAGAAAAAATATCATATTCAATAAATTCTCATTAAACTTAAATGTAGGTAAATCTCAGATACTCCTTGTGATTCAAGAATCAGTGTCAATTCAAAAAGCGCATTGTAACAACACGGTTGGCGACTTTGAGATTCTTTGAAAACTTTGGATTGATGGAATTTACAGTACACCTAAGCACACTCTTGAAGTATTCTGGAAAACCCCGATGCCATGATGGATTAAAGTTAATGTTTATGGTGCCTCAAAGGGTAATCCTAGTCCAACGGGATATGGTGGGATTTTTAGATATTATCTTGGGCAGTGTCATGGTTTCTTTTTTAGTAGCTGTGGAAACGCTTCTTCGCTAGAAGTGGAGATGATGGGTTTCATCAATGCTATCAAATTTTCCCTTTAAAAAGGTTGGACGGACATCTAGTTAGAAAGCGACTCAACCACCATTGTTCAAGCATTATGGTATGGAGTGACTCATCTTGCCTGGACTCTCACCACTCGATGGATGAAATGTATGGATTCGCTCCTGGGGATCAACTTCATTGCTACACATGTTTTTCATGAAGCCAATGTGGTTGTAGATGCTCTTTCTAATAAAGGTTTCAACCAGGTTCTGATGTGGTTAGATTCCTTGCCTCCTGATCTGCTTCATTTTTATCAAAAATATTGTAAAAAACTCCCATATTTTTGTCTCTTGTAACCCCCTTTTTATATATGCAATAATTAGTGATTTGGTCTTTTGACCAAGGCACGAACTTCAAAAAAAATTTATTGGTCAAATAATAAAAAAATGTTTCAAATGGGGAAGATATCTGGAATTTTACCAGATAAATCAACAATTATTACCAGTGCTTCCATGATGAGTATATTATTTTCTAAATTATTTAAGTTGAAAATGTGATGGTTCATATTTTTTCTAACTTTATTAATATTTATAGGGAATAATATCAGGGAAAAGTCATAATTTGATAGAGATGTTGATAGAAAAACTAGTTAAATATGCAATGACATTAAATGAAAAAAAATTCACATCAACACCAAAAATGTACATTGGACCATACTATTTTTTTTAATGAAAATAAAAAATATTTCATCCACTACAACTCGATGAAGCCTCAGTTGGGTGGTGGTGGATTTGATATTTATGAGAAGGATGCATTAGTGATGGTACATTTTCTCCTCTTTGACATGAAATCCATTTTAAAATTAACCAACATAGATAATTAAATTTATACATATTTCCACACTTACAAAAAGATTTTATGGAATAACTCATCAAGAAATAGAGCCCTAATTACTTGGAAAGGAATATTCCCTTATTCATTGTGGAAGATACTCCTCAGCATGGTGACGCTAGATTGAACTATGAAATAATAGCTTTCTATCTTATGTAGGCATTGGCACCAAATCAATCATATAAAAAGAAGCTATCCTAAGAAGAATTTGATGACCTGCAATTTTATATGGTGCACTGCTTCCTCGCCAACCCTACTAATAAGAAAAATCTTTTTGAAGTAGGAGTTTCATGTTGGATTCAGTTCCAAAAACATCCTGATAAACAATAAAACAACCATATTTTATGGGTGTGTCATGAAAGTGGAATAGAACATGTTGTCAGGTTCTTAGAATGGTTTAATTTTTTAGTTTAGTAGTAGTTTTGTTTGAAAATAAAATGGAATGAATCAATTCTATCAATATAAGTGTTCTCAAATACCAATATATCTACATTACAAGTCAAAATGGAACATTTTGTGTAGTTTTTTAGAAGTGTTCAAACATCATTAGAACATGATTCTAGTATAAATGGTCTCAAAAACCAATATGGGTGCTTTACAAGTCAAAAGAGTTTATAGATGTATAAAAATTATCATATACCACTCATGTATATGATTTTTTTATTAAAATGGTGTATCAATCCATTACAATACAAAAAATCCTAAAAATGATTCAGCATTTCATTACAATTCAAAACAACTTGTACATGGTGAGAAAGCATAACAATTCAAAAAAATAACAACTTTCATCAAAGGAAGCATTGCTCAACCTCTCTTCCAATTCTATGGAAGTATACCTATAAAGATGAAGTTAAAAATTGGTTGAAATATCTTCCTACAAAAGAGAAACAAAACAATTAAAAAACTTATAGAAAAGGTTTATATTTCTTAAGTAATTACATTTAAAGGTTCTTTTGAGCTGTAATAGTAAAATATGATCTTTCTTGATCTGGAATTCCCTTTGTGTAAAGAAAAATGATATCAAATACCACATTACCATTTAAATACTACTCTTAGAAAAGAAATTCATCGTAAAATAAAATCATACCATCATCATAACACTAGACTTATTCTTGTTTTTATTCAATTGTGTCTTCTTTCGACCTCTAGTTTCTTAAAATATTTTGATTCTATCACCCCCTTTCCTGTTTTGTTTTCTTTTAAAATTAGTCTTTAATAAAATTGTGTTAGAACTACCACAATCAACAAATATATCTATTGATATATATAAAATAGGCGACTCTTTTGAAAAATTACTAAAATTAGAGAAGGAAATGTCATAATCCATACATGTCACACAAGAAACGATAATCAACTTCCTTATAATTCATGTTAATTCTCAGTAACATTTTGCTACAAATGACTTTGTATCATCATTTAAATAAAAAGAGTCTACTTAAAACATTATAATATTTCTAACTGATCAGGTCCACCTCCATAAAATATATTTTTTAGGTATTGATCTTACATCAAGATGATCATAAAATTTTAAAACATGAAAACAGAGATACCCAACCGAAACAATTTGTTTTACAAGAACATTGTTCATCTTCATTATAAGCTTCATATGATACAAAAAATTGATCTTCACACCCAACCATTCTGACAACATAAATAAATTTAACTCCAATTTTGATATATGATATCATAAAATAGGAACTAATAATTTGATATTTTTGTTGAAATAAAACAAATAAATTAGGTGTATATCTAGTAGAAACCTAGCACATCAATTCATGGTAAGGATAAAGATTACAAAAAAACTTCTCCCACATATCAAATTCATACTCTCTTTCTTGATATCGATTTTGTCCAATAATCTCTCAAACTGCTTCAAGAAATTTACAACACTGAATTTCAATGAACATAATCTTCTAGAAGTTCATTGATTATTTCACTTAATTGTGTAGTATGAATACCCAATGTTAAAGAATATTTCAAAAAGCAATGCTCCCACATTTCTCACAACATGAATACATCATATAACCACTGTGATTTATCATCCTCATATTATTTTCTGAGGGAAACCCACTCCTAATCAAATTGATACTCATCATGGTATTAGAACATAAAATTATTAAAACTAGTTAGAAAACTAGATCCATATTTCATCTAATTACCTAAATGTTTAATTCTATTTTACAAAAAATTGGAAATGTTGAGTTCCCACTAAAACTTCATGAATGGGTTTTCCCATTATCATATATTGATTAATAAATATATTTTGAGGCTACTTCATGTGATGCACTTGTATTTTTTTTAAACAATCAAGAAAGGGAACTCACAGTTTCATCATATAACAAAGATACCCTAAAAAAACAATATCCTAATAATGATTGAAGCCCATAAAGACACCTAAGGGCCTTTACTCTTTATTTTTTATGAAAGTGGTGTTAAAAACTATATCTACAAATAAATCATAATATTTCTTCATTTTTGGATTAGCCCATAAAATATTAGTAATTTTCCTAGTCAAGTCAAATTGCATACTATATATAAATGATGGATTGTCCTTAATTTATCTTTCTATGTACTCAAACATGAAACATTCATACCCATTAAAAAATTACCTTTACCATTTAGAACTTAAAAATTAAATTGATTGAAATATATGTTCCCAATAGCATCTCCATCCCCTACAATAGTTATCGCCAAGGAAAATGAATCATTTAGTTTAACACCTGCTAAAGTATTCACAACTAACTCAGATGCTTATGCTTCTATTATTTTTATTTAGTACCTCAACATATAAATTGATCCAGGATTGTTCAATGGATGATTATTCCCTTCAACCAATACATTACATGAATATTTCCCTCAAGAAAAAAAAACAACCCCTATTTGAGCTAAGAGACTTCTACGTGTCTTAGGATGAGGAAATTTCACCATGTTATCACATTTTTCAACCTTCCTATAACCTTATTTTCTATATGCATAAAGTCATGATGTGATGATTGATTTATCATTTCTACTTTTATTCAAGTATTCTCAGTATACACTAAACCCATTTACTATTATATACAAAACATCAAAATATTGTGCATCCACATGTGATTTGAACATCATCCCTACAACTAGTTTAATTTATGATGGCACAACATCAACATCATAAACATTGGAACAAACTATAACAAAGAATATTAATTTCAAGGAATGTACATTAGCAAACATATAAAATACTTTCAATATATTTATTACAAGAAACTTTGTAAATATCATGTATAAATCATTCTGTTATAATTTCAAAGGAAGATCAAATGAAAGTTTCACTATAACTTCCAGTCAATATTCTGAGAAATATCTAGACAAAGTTTTGGTGGAAGTTATAATAGATTTTCTAGTGGAATTTCTAGTGGAAGTTATATAATACAATAAAAGTATATATTTATATAACTATAGAGTATATTAATAAAATTAAATTTTAATAAATATATTTATAAAAAATAAAATTATAAAAAAATGAGTTACATTTGTTATTAATTTTTTATAAAAATAATATAATTTACCATTTAAAAATGTATATAATATATGAATAAAAATTTAAACAAAATTTAAATATTTAGGAAAATAAATATTTATTAATATATAAAATAGAAATATATTTATGAAATAATATCTGAAACTAAATTTATAATAAATGCACTTATAAGATATATTGAATATATTTTTTAAAAAATCTATATAAATTACAATTATAAATTCATTAAATGTTTTAATGGGTTTCATGCCCACTAGGCCTTCGGGCCATGTATAAAATAATTAAGGCTTGATGGAGGGACTTTCCCTTGGAGGGGATATGACCCTCTTTTCTAGCCTGTGTGTGTGGTGTGTGTGTGTGTTTAATGTAATTGTACCTCCAAGAACCATATATTTATATTTATATTAATAAAAATACAAAATATATTAATAAAAATGTAACACCCCAAGCTTCCATGGTACACTTCTCTTTGAATAATGTGATAGCGTGTGTTGTACGCAACACCGAGTTCTAACACACCATAACCAATCAAACTAGCCGTTATGAATAGTAATACCTACTTTTTGAAATTATATATATTTTATTTTTTAAAATGGACTTCATTTTTGGATTCATAATATCGAATTTATCCTAAGGTGAAATTTTGGTACTTTTCAGATAACTTTAATATTTTGATGAATAGTGAAAATTACTAAATTTTAATTAAAAACAACTTTTTTAATCAAAATAATTAATAGTGATAAATTATAAATTTGAGACGTTTTAAAGTATATTTAGATTATATTTTTACCATTTAATACAATGTTGTTCATTGGACATAATTTTACAATTAAACCAGACATAAACAAGTGTCAATCTTTTGATAGTTATTATCTCTTAAAAACACGCTTTTTGTTTTAACAACGGGAATTAATTTTAAATTAATTTCTACCACTTTTGTGTTTTGAATTTGGAAAAATGGATTCAATATTTGGAATCAGGATGTTCAAATTGTGTAAATAGGTAACTTTTATTTTTAGACATTTTGAATAATAACTGCGGTAAATATTTTATTTACCATGGTTAAGGGTAAATCCGGTAAATAAGGGTTAAAAAATAATATTATAATAATACTAAATTACCCTAAAACGTGGTTGATACATGTTCGACCATAAGAATCTTTGGGTAGATTTTGGGACCCCATGGAGCCACTTGTACGTGATAGGGACACTTTATTTTAATTAAGTTAAAATGAATACAAAAATGACACAAGCATATATCTTTTAGAAAAACAATTTTTACATAGGGTTATATATGTTGGATTTTCGACTATAAATATTAATTAGAAATATAAAAAGATTTCCTACATAATTATATTTTATTTATAATTTTTCAAGATTACATAATTTAATTTATTTATGACACAATGATGATGCAGTAATTAACATAATAGTGAAAATTTAAAATAATTGATATTATAAATACCCAAATAAATATAATTTGAGACTTTTAATTAATTAAAATAATTTTATAGGATAATATGAAATATTAGGATTGATTTAATTAACTTTTTTCGAACTAATAATTTGGTTATGAGTTTTACAAAAATCAACTATTGAATAGTGTCAAAATTGACATAAAAGAGTTTTTAAAACAAATATTATATTATTAATTGATATTAAATTCCTAAAAATCTAAGTTTCGGCCAAGAGACTTATATCATGACAGGTGTATCATTAATGGACCACTTGGGGGTCTCTTGGATGTATATAGTAAGTTTATTAACCATATTATATAAAAATACAAAGAGACATTGTAAAAGTGAAACTAATTAACTAAGAGTTAATACTTAAAGATAAGGTTAATATAATGACCCAAACATGTATAAATTCTATTGGTTGAGTTGTCTTAGACCCATACCCACCATAAAAGTTAAATAATCAACTTTGGAGCCATTATAAACCGAATATGAATTTATTATAAATTTATATTTCTAGCTTTTCCAAAGGTGCCCCTCACCCCTCTTATAAAAGGGCACTCCTTCTCATTTCTTCACACCTTCAAAGCCTTTTGGTTCGTCCAAAATCTGCCCAAAAACTCTCCAAACTTCCCTCAATACAACCTAGAGGCCTTAGTTTGATCATAAAGCCAACCTAAGTATCCCTTTTGATCAAATCAAAAGGAAGAACCCGAAGAAGAGGTAATGATTTCACCACCCTTTTCCAAGTTCCTTTCTTCTTCCACTTATTCTTTATTTTTTATTACCATTCTAAAATAATAACTCCAGTATCTTATATATACTGTGATGTTATTATAAATATGGTACAACCATATTCAGTATTCTATCCATCCTTTGAATAACATGTCACCATACACGCGTACGTACGGCTTACCGTCTCCACGTCGTGGTGTAATTGTTATTCAATAAATTATTATTTGGATGGGTATAATAATGATGTGTAAATCATGTAAATAATAAATATAACATGTTAATGATTCTGTATATATGATATACCATCCATTTATATATTATTTTAATATCAAAAGAATGATATTGTCGCTCGTGCGTACGTACGGACTACCGTCTCCACGAACGCAATGAGATTCATTCTCCATCGTATCCATTCAAGTATAATTATCATTTGATGATTTAAAAATAATTTTTAAGGACTTGATATCATTCTGGATATGAATAATATACAACCTATCCATAAAAAACATGGCTTATGTAACAAAACATATAAAAGAAAACGAGTAAGTTAACACCCGAAACGACGATAATACAAAGATATTATTAACAAAGAAATGTTAAAAGATCATATATGATATCATATGAATGTATATGATTCTTGTATAATTTAATAAAAATTATTTCACTATTATACAGGAGGTTAACCTACCCCCAACCAAGGAAAAGTACAAGGTAAGGGTTTACTTCACAATCTCTTCATTATCCGAGGTTGTTTATACGTAATAATCTACTGGGACATCTTTATCATCCACATCCATGTTTCTTAAAAATGTATTTCAAAACATTTTTACTATTTAAAAGAATATGGGTTAAAGTCATTTATACCCTTGTTTGACTTTTTATAAGAGTTTTATAAAGGAATATTTCCGTTGTTTTCCAAACAAGGTGCTTTTTAACCTTTTCGATAGAATTAAGGTAAGAATGTTTTTTTAACTTATACGGTGGGTGCAGTTATTTTCCGCCGTTAAAATCGTCGAAGCTTCCCTTACAAGCTTATAAGAATATTTTCAAAGAAAATGTTTTATTTTATAAATATATGACTCTTAAATGATTTCAAAATAGAAAGAGATATTTCTCTAAAAAGATTTTTGATTTCATCTATGTCAACATCCTTTGATGCATTTTACGCTTATTTGAAGTTGATTTATTATGATACAAAACTTCTATATTGTATTGAAGGTTTTGTGATATGTTTGACTGTGTATGTGATATTTTTATACCATTTATAGTTTATGGTGAAAGTATTGACATTTTGTATGCTAGTTTTAATACGAATGTTTATGTTATGTTTAAACCTTTTCGTATGGGAATGAATTAGACTTAATATGTGACGGGTGGAGCCCGCTATAGCTCCTCGATGAATCGGTAGGTCTCATGAGACAAACTAGTGTCTTGGAACAAGGCCTTGGAAAAATCTTATTTGTAGTCTTGGCACGAGGCCTTGGCTATGTGGTTATGATAGTCTGGCATTATGCATTCCATCATTATGAAAGTGGTTATTGATATTGCATGTGATTATTCGATTAGTAGAATATCCATGTGAATAAGTAAATGGAATTATTTCATTTTACTTTTGCCATACTATGTTGAAGTTCAAGTTTAAAAGGCTTTTGTTTTAGTTATACATTTCCTTAAATGTTTATGCTTATTTTTGAAAGTTTCCGCTATATTTTTATCCTTACTGGGTATTTTAGCTCACCCCTTTTCTATGTTTTATTTTTCCCAGGAAGTGAAGAAGTAAATTATGAATGACCTGCAGAGATATTATGTAGGGATATGAGTGTGGAATATGGAGAAAATATGTTGTTGTAGTAGTTTTCCACTTTATGATGTAATGTAAAACTTTATGAATATATCTAGTGTTTCCAAGGCTACTAAACCAGTCGGTCTTTCCAGATTTGATCTTTCTTGTGATCATGCCAATGTTATGTAATAATGCACCGACTCTAGGTAACTGGGGTCAGGGCGTTACAAAAAATGAAATTTTAATAATTTTTTTATTAAATACAATTATAAAAAATATGAATTGCATTTATTACATAATTTTTATAAAAAAAATATAGTTTTTCGTATTAAAATTTATAAAATATATGAATAAAAAAGTAACAAATTTTATATATTTATAAAAATAAATATTTACAAATATATAAATTAGAAATTTATTTCTGAATTTATAAATAAAACTAAATTTATAATAAATTCACTTGTAAGATATATTCAATATATTTTTTACAAAAACTGTATAAATAAAATTATAAATCTATTAGGTGTTCCAGCAGAAGTTTCAGTCCAAGTTTTACTCAAAGGAAAATCCACTGGAAAATCCACTAGAACTTCCAGTGAAAATTTATAAATACAAAAAAGTATATATTAATAAAAATAAAAAAAAATATAAATTATAACTAAATTTACATAAATATATATAATAAATTCAATTATCTAAAACTAAATTTATATTAAATGCACATATAAAATATGTTTTATATATTTTTTACATAATCTTTTAAAATATATTTACAACTCTAGTGGAATTTCCACAAAATAAAAAAGTATATATTTATAAAACTATAGAACATATTGATAAAAATAAAAATTTAAAAATATATTTATAAAAAATGTAATTATAAAAAACATTTATTACATATGATATATAATTTTTATAAAAATAATATAATTTACCATTTAAAAATGTATATAGTATGTGAATAAAAATGTAAATAATATATATATATTTTAGAAAATAAATATTTATGAATATATAAAATAGAAATATATTTATTAATTTATAAATAAAACTGAATTTATAATAAATGAAATTATAAGATGTATTTAATATTTTTTTTAAAAATATATAAATAACAATTATAAATCCATTAAATTTGTATAAATAATAATTATAAATCCATGGGGTGTTCTAGGGGAAAGTTCCAATGAAAGTTCCACAATACAAAAAAAATATATATTTATAAAACAACATAATATATTAATAAAAATAAAAAATTACTAAATAAATTATTATTAAATTTAATTATATAAAATATGTATTATATTTGATACATAATTTTTATAAAAATAATATAATTTAACATTTTTTTTTTTAAAAATATATAAATAAAAAAGTAAATAAAATCTATATATTTAGGAAAATAAATATTTAAAAATATATAAAATAAAAATATATTTTTGAATTTGTAAAAAAACCTAAAATTTATAATAAATTAAGTTTCAAAATTTATTTTATATATTTTTTACATAATATTTAAAAATATAATTACATTTCAGTGAAATTTCCATGGCACTTTCAGCGAAAGTTTTAGTTTCAGATAAAGTTTCAGTGTAAGATTCACTGAAATTTTCAGAGTAAACATCAACATCATTTTCATTTATTTATTTCAGTCAAATTTTCATAGAAATATTCAACATCGGTTTCATTTATTTATTTTTTAAACTTTAACTGAAAGTCATTGCTTCAAGAAATTTTAGTATAAGGTATTGGGAAGAAAATAATTCAAATTTAACAACAAATTTAACATATATAAACATCAAATATAATATGAAATACCTTTATCCACAATCATTATAAGAAGAAGTAAAAAAACTAAAAAATGTAGCAAATTGCCATCTACTTTTCCCCACAATGAGGAAACCCAGTGAAAATGACCTCAAGAATCGAAACTACACTCTGATGACTCTGGTGAAACTAGCATCCAGTGACTCTGATTATTTGCACTTTTCAAATACTGGTGAAAATCCCATCCAAAAAGATCCTAAAAAACCCTTGGTTTAATTTCCCATGAGAAGAACATGTCCCCTAAAAACCCCCTATATCCAGATCATGCCATATGTAAAAAAAGTGTTAAAATCCCACCACATCACTAGAATATCCTATAAAATAGGGAACTAAAGATGATAAAAAGTGGGATTTTTGGGGCCTATTGGGTACTATAGAGAATTTATTAAGGATTATGAAAAAATATAGAGAACATTTATGGACCTATAATAGTGCAGAATTTGCTTTTTCACGTAGGTTTTGTTAGTTTTTAGCATCGGTTGGTATGTGAAGTTATTATAGGTGACCTTGTAAATAAGTTTTTAACATCAGTTAATAAAAATTGACATTATAAATTCATTTTGGGGTATTTTTTTACATCGGTTATGAAATAACTAATTTGAAAAAGGGCTTTCCAGGTCAGTTATTGTAAAAAATGACATGGTAAATATTGATTTGAAAATTTTCACATCGGTTATAAAATAACCGATATGAAATTATTATTTTTAAATTAAATCTAAATATTTATTCCCCTCCTAATAGGGAATCAGTAGATAAAACAACATAATAGTATAAAATCATCCATAGAAGCTAAGTAGTAACAAATACATTTACAATTTCAATTTACAAATTTATAATGTATATTACAAATGAACTAAAATCCAATCAAACCCATGAAATGATTTTCCCCTTATATTTTTAAGTGTCTCAAATCTTTTCTATTGTATTTTTTAGGGTCATAAAAACCTAAAAATTAAAAATAAATCATTTAACATGTATTCTGAATAAAATGAATGAAGAATTAAAGGACGTTTTTATAAAAAAGATAATCTTCAAAGACTTCATAACTGTCCTAGTTGAAATTATTTCATACATAAATATTTAAACATAGTATCCACATTCCATTACTTCTTGTTGTTTATTAAACTACTGTTTAAAAGAAAATTTCAATTCAAAATAACATTTTTACATACTACATCAAAAAGTTGGCAATTTTAAATGAAAAAACACCTTTGCTTTTACATATCTAATCTTGACGCTTGTCTTTATTGTTTTATCTCTAAATAAATACCATTCCCTATTTGGAAATAATATGAATAAAATAAATTTAAATGTCATTATAATATAAAAAATTATTAAAATATAAAAACTTATGTGTTCAGTATAGTCTTAAAATTTTCTCGCACTTCACCATGGATAGAGCATAGCCAGTATAATGTCTTCTCCATGGGAAGAAAAACACCCAATATCCAATAGTGACTGATATATAAAAAAATTTAAAGTGAATTATTATTCTATAAAGAGATATACAACACTGTATGAGATATATGTTTTATACAATTGAAGATGAGGAAGAATAAAACAATGAATAATTTCATTTTTTTGAAATCTTTCAGCAATATAAACCATTCTTTCTACATCATTCATTGTATTCTCTATAGGTGAAATAAATTGTGGGTCCATAAATCTATATACTCTCATCATGTTATGATGCATACAAATTGTATAAATATACCTAATAAAAATAAACATAAGTATAAATTTTAAATAAATTAATATAAGGGAAAGATTTATGTTAATCAACTTATATGGAAAAACATGCATCATGTTGATTCCCAAATCATCTATAGTTTCAAGCTCCATGATATATTTTTTTTAAAATCATTATGGTCATTTCATACCCAAAAATTGAAGATTCCATTGGAATCTCATAAACATCCAAAAATAAATTTGAATATGTTGAAAATATATCAAGACTATTATAAGTTGTATTTAAAGTTATAACACTTCATATTTTTTGTTTTCAATACAATATTTATTTACATTTTAATTATTCCTAACAAAAATAGATAAATATATAAACTTTAAAATGTTAAAACAAATTTAACTACAAAATAAAATAAAGGATATAAAATACACGTACCTCTATAGTAATATGTCGAACAAGTCTAGATGGAAAAACTAAAAAATGGTTGATACTTTATCAAAATTTACTAACCTTATCTGTAGAAAATGGTATTCTTGCTGATATATCTATAATATCCTATACAGTGACCCTATTATTCTCTATCTATATTAATTAATGATGAATGGCATCACCAATATAACATATCATCCCATATGAAACAATATTATGATGTGGATCTTCAACATGTAACTCAAAATAAATGTAAATTTGTGGAGGAGGATGTATAGGAGTAGGATAAATAGGAGGAGTGGGGTATGCATGTGAAGGTGGAGTAGGATAATTAGTATGAGTGGGATCTGTAGGCGGAGGTGGAGGAGTTGGATCAACAGCCTGAAACTGGTTTTTCATTTTTGAAAACATTGAATGTACCAAAGATCTAATCCTATCCTCCATCATCTCATGAATAACCTGAAATGTAGCTTCCAAATATTATATTTTTTATAAAAATCCTCCATTTAAAAATCTTCAGAACATGGAAACACTTTTTTACCTATAAACCTTCTGGGTATCCTCGTATACGACCCAGGTGTTTGGGATTTCCCAATGTTGTAGATAAAATACCATTCCAATCCTTAGCTATAAAGACCCCATATGTTATCTCCTCCTCAAGATATTCATTTATAGAAAATTTAAAAAAATCCATAGTGACTATCAATATATAAATAATCACTCTAACTTAAATAAATAAATAAAATGTCTTAAGTTCCTCTTAGTTAAAACCCTCAACTCTTCCATAAGATATTTTCCTTTTTTTTATCCGAGCCCTCTTCCATTTTTCATGTATAGTGTGGGGGGGGGGGGTTCAATCACTGTAGAGCCTGAAGACTCAGCTCTAAGTTTTTGAAACATTCCAGCTATCATTTGTTCTTAAATAATGTAAACCCTCCCCAAGATAAATTATGAGGGTATTTGTTTTTACATTGGATATCCTAATGAGATATCCTAGATTTTTGTAAATTACGAATAAATAAATCATTAATATGATCATTAATATAAAAAACATCTAAACGGTATCATTTCACTTACCAAAAATGTTTCTCTTAATCTACTTTCAACAAACTTATTCCATGTAACTTCATCTGTAAATGGATATATATTAGATGGATTATGATGTTGTCCATTCCCAAAAAATGAAATATGATGTGAGGGTTTATTTAAAATACCTTCATATTCTATAATCCAATGATAAAAATTTTCTCTAGATTCCTTAAGTACCAATTACATCATATATAATCTAATAAGAATGGGGAAAACATATATTGCTATAAATATTTCATGATAAGTAAATTAATAAAAAATGAACTTACCAAAACTATTTCCCATAAGTGAATTATTTTCATTTTTTCAACACTTATCAAATCATCGATAAAAAACTAACTTTTATTTTATCATGAACTATAATAAAAGTCTTGAATGGTTTTGAATTAGACCTCTTGGAATATCATCAAAATCTACTGGTATCCAATAGTCATGGCTATGGGAAAGTGATAATATCAATAAACACGATCTTCCATGTTTACCAACCCTCTAACAATTTTCCACCATGTAATTAGATGTCTCTTATAAATAAGTATGAGGAGGTTCATCAATAGAATCATGTGTATCTTCCTCTATAGAGGTATGTGTATAATTGTAATGACCAAGTATTTTTTTAAATGATATTTGTTTCCTAAATAAATGTGTGTTATATATAATGTTATACATGTACAAAACATAGAGGAACCAAAAAAACCTTATATCATTAATAAATATCATTACATTTTTTAACTATGAAACCAGTTAAAATGTCAAACATTATAATTAGATAATAAATATAAAATGGGAAATATAAAATGGGAAAATATAAATCACCCCAATCTGCTAGAATCATTCCCCCACATCAAACACTATAGAAATAAAACAAAAATTAGTAAACCAATCAATATTTTAAGAAAATGAAAATATAACATTAAGTGGAATTGTAGTAAATTTTGAGTAAAATAATGAAGTTGTATTTATAGGGTATAAAGGGAAATCTGACTGTTGGGATTTGATCATTATATGACCATTGGTCAAATATGACTGTTGGTCAATATAACTTTTGGTCAATATAACCATTGGTCAAATTGAACATTGGGAACTATACCCATTTTTGATAATTTTACCCTTATAATTAGTGTTTATGAGTAGTAATTTCAAAGGATAACTGATGTTGAAAAGAGAAATGATAGCCTCAACCAGTAGAGTCATGCCGTTTGAAGCCCATTTTTTCGAACTTGGGAGGGAACTATTATCACTAGGGTTCACCCTTGACCAAGCCCAATCTGAGCTTCAATAAGTGAAGCTTTAACTAAATCACCTACGGGAGAAGTTCAATTTAGTGGAGATTACCACTCAGTCGATGCTAGTCGAGCTTCCCTATAAAACTACCACTATTCCACACCTTACCCTTAGGGAGTACACGAGTGTAATAAGAGGTTACATTTATAGGTCATAGTTTTTTAAAGTTTAATTTCCTTAATATAAATAAAATTTTTATTCAATCAATTCTATTTTAAAAATAGTTTTAATAATACAATAGATGTTTTATTAAGACAAATTTGATATATTGATTTCTAGACAAAAAAGAAATAATTATATTTTTTAGAAATGATATACATTTTTTTAAAACTAAGTTATTTTGAATTATATTTTTTTTATTTAAATATCCTTTTAAGAAACTCTTATTTAAATATAAATGATAAAATAATTTTATGATGTCCCATAAAATTTTTATATGCATCCTAAATTTGACTATGTCTTAAAAAATGATATTCTTTTAATAAATAAGGGATTATATATTTTAAAACAAAAAATTATCATATTTAGATAATTATTCTGATAAAATAAACAATATATTTGAAAGAAAATTGTCTAAATTATGTTAGGGTGAATTTTTGATAATTTTCTAAAATACCTTAATTTTCAATGAATAGTAAAAATATAGTTTTAGGTTTTCAATATATTTTATGACTTTATATTTATTTCATAATGAGTTAATAATTAATTAAACACAATCCATGACCCAAAATATGTTATTTTATTAATATCAACTATTTTAAAATATTTTAATCAATTCCCAAACATATAAATGACCTTCAAAATTCTAAAATGGTAAATTTTATTTTAAAAACATTATTTTGTTAAAAATTTATCTTTCCATGTCTAAAGGATTATTAAAAAATGATTTTCAGATCTGGTGGATTAAAATATCATAAAGTGTGATTAAAATGTCCAAAAACATTAGAAAAAACCACAGTTAAGCCAATGGTTTTTCATTTTTCACAACATAGATTTCCAAGACCTGTATTTGGAAATTATTAAACAATTTCTACACTTTTCCTATAAATACCCACCCATTTCACAATTACCCTTCACTACCAATCCATAATCTATAGAGTTCTGGTGATTTTTCCTCCCAAGGAGTCCCCTAAGATTTCCTCAATCCCCCATGGTTCCAATCCTAAATATTTAGGAGTAACTCTTTGAGTTACAGGAAATCACCACTTCTCTATTCTATTCAAGTTCCCTTTTATGGTATGTCTTCTAATTTTAAAAATAAGTTCTTTGTGTCAACCTTATATTATCAAATTACTATAATAATAGTCTTTTATCAATGGGGTTCCTCCATTCTCCCCCATTTTACTCTTTTCTAAAACCACATTTTATACCTGTCATGATATTGAATTTACTTATCAATTTTCTCTCTTTTACTTGAAAAATTATCATTTGTTGTCTTTTTATGAATACCCAAACCTATGTCTTTTTCATGAGTATTCACCTTGTCGAAAAATAATTTATTTATTTAGGTATTTACATATATTCGACCCAAATTTTATTTTTGTGGGTTATAAATAATGTAATTATAATGTCTATGAACTTTTGTATGCCATAATTTTGATAAGAAACCCATTCTTTATTCCCCATGGATTATTAATGATATGATTTATTATGATCTATGTGGATATAATTAATTAATACATATGAATTTTTTTCCTTTATATCACTCCAATGCATTTAATGAATACTTTAATCTCTAAATATGACATGTTTTATGATACCTTGGTGAACAACCATAGTAATTTTAATTTATGACACCTTGGTGTTATGCTCAAGAATGTCTCATTTAAATGTTGTATCAACATTTTCATGTTATTATTGATGTTATTATTATTATGATATTCCTATTTTTTACGGATTATTGTTATGACACATCTTCTTATTGATATATCTCATGATGACATGCTATATGTATCCCTTTCTTATTCCTTTATTGGGTTTCATGATCACCCATTTCCTTTGATGTATGTCCCTAGGATATGATATATATAGGAAAAGTAACCTAGGTTTAACCCATGGATATTTTATTCAATAGTATTAGAATAATTCTTTATGTTTTCATGTATTATGTACCTAATTTCCAAGAAACTAAAATTTAAAATATCCTATGTTTTGTTCCATATAATGAAAAGTTTATGTAATAAAAGGTAGGATGTCATAGTTGGTATCAGAGAATGGTTTAGTTATTTTTGGAAATTATGAATTAATTTTTTTAGAAAGAACTCTAGGGACAAGTCTAAATATAGGAAGAAATCCTGGAATTTTGGTAAGTATTAAGTAAGTGGGTTTAAATAAAATACATCCCTGTATGTATAATACAAGTCTATGTGGATCTAACATATATTTACATAGGGGTAACACCTGAAAACACCACAATGAGATAGACTCGATCATGAACTGGTGTATGATAATGATACTTTATGCACACTTAGTTTGACACTCACAATGGATATGTTTGGTTAATCACAAGATTTTTATAAATAATTATGAACGATATATAGAAAATTTAATTGTTATTAGAGTATATTAATGAATAATATATTTAGGAATGATGTTTTAAAATATAAAATCCCTTTATAATTATAAAATTCATTAAATTAATACATTTCTTACTAAGGTTTTCTTATATTTGAAAAATGTTAGGAAATAGGAGGAACCACATAAATGATGAGTGAAATGGACAATGCACTAGAGAAATTCCAATGGAACATGGAATAGAAAACATCACGAGGATGATGAATCAACTAACTTTAGTTATTAATAATAACTTGAATCAAGTTGAGATACCAAATTCACCTTGAAGGGATAAACTTTCCATTGAGTCCTTTATGCATCAATGACTAACATCTTTTAGTGGATCTACCAACCCATTTATTTTTGAACAATGGATTACCTCTATAGAAATATCTTTTATGTACTCAATTATTCATAGCTATAGAAAGTCACCTTGATAATATACTAATTAGAAGGAGAATCTAATCCGTGGTGTACACTTATTAAAAACACGAATCCAAGAAGGAATATTGATGTTATGGAGTGGGAAGATTTTATGGGAATATTTTTCAATAAATATTTCACCCATTCAATGAAAAAATAGGGAAGAAATTTATAGTACTAAAGTAGAATGAAAATGAGTCACCAGGAAGCTATGAGATGAACTTCACAAGACTTTCTTGATGCACCTTTAGATTTTTTATGGATCCTAATGGAAAGGATGGTAGATTATTTGGTGGACTAAGACCACATCTGTGGAGTAAATTAGAAAATCGAGACAATGAAAGCTATGAAGAGATAGTGTGGAGTGATATGAATGTTGAGTTATTGTTTGTATATATGCAATGTTTGCATATGTCAAATGAAAAGAAGAGATAAATAGATCCAAACTCAGGGAAGAACCTTGATCACAGAATAGGAGGAAAGAAAGTAACACTTCCCATGTGAAACAAATGTGGGAATAAGAATTTTTAGAACTTCTTTATTAGAACTTAAAAGTGATAAAAAATTTATGATAGATGAGAATATATATTAGAAATATCATCGTGAGGTGAAGCTTCAATTTTTCATCACTAATGTTAAAGGGAAGATGGTGCAAGGCCAACCGAAAGTTCAATGCTTCAAGTGTGGATATCTTGGGAACTTTTCCAATCAATGTTCAAATAAGAAGATAATGGAGGGAAACCACCATCAACCTCAAAATAGGACAAGGTATAAAGTTTATAAATTTTATATCATGACAACTGAAGTGGAGGCTCCAAATGATGTGGTGGTAAGTAAAATCATTGTGCTCTCTAATCTAGTAAGTACCTTGTTTGATTCTAGTTCCACACATTCCTTTATTTCATATAAGTATGAAAAAAATATAGAATCAATCCATGAGATACTAGAAGTAGATTTTTTAATCAAGACTCTTAGAGGGAGTATCGTAGCATCAACAACACATAGAAAATCTATTAATAACTTTTGTGAGTACAATATCATCACAAATATAGTAGTCACTCCCCTAATAGAATGTGACACTATACTAGGAATGGACCAGATCTCAAAGTATAATACTAAGATCAAATATGGAATCAAGGAAATTTTAGTAGTCTTGATTGTAAAACCTACAAACATTTTCAAAGGAGAGACATCCTAGACTGAGATTTTTCTAGAAGCAAGTCCCATAGACAAATTTATAGAGATGATCGGTGTAGAGGGAGAAGAAAATTAAAGTATAATGACAAAGAATGTTACCATTATTCAGGAATACATTGAAATATTTCTTGAAGAGTTACCTAGTCCTCCCCCAAAAAGAGAGGTATAGTTCTCCATTGAACTCATACCTGGATCAAAGATAATATTAAAGACCTCATATAGAATAGAAGATGTAGAGTTATAGGAATTAAATGAAAAACTTTATGATATTTTGGAGTATGGATTTTTCCAACCAAGTGTGTATCCTTGGAGAGTACCAGTTATCTTTTTAAAGAAGAAGGATGGATCAATGCAACTATGTATTGATTATAGAGAACATAATAGGGTCACAGTTAAGAACAAGTACCCCCTCCCAAGGATTCATTATTTATTTGACCAGATTCATGGGGCTCAATTATTCTCCAAGATTGAACTTTGATCTGGTTATCATCAATTGAGGGTGAAGAAATAAGATATTCAAAATACTACCTTCCAAAAAATATATGGGAAATATGAGTTTTTTGTTATTCCCCTCGTCTTGCCTAATTATCCCACTATATGCAAGGATTTGATGAATAGAGTCTTTAAGAACTACCTTGAAAAATATGTGGTAGTTTTTATTGATGATATTATGATATATTCCAAAATTCATGAGGAGTACGAAGTTTATCTATGGGTTTTATTAAAAACTATGAGGAAGGAGAAACTATTTGTAAAATTCATAAAATGTGAATTCTAGTCAGAACAAGTTCCATTATTGGGGAACATTATAACCAATGAAGGAATATCATTTAACGCTACCAAGAAAAATACTATAGAGGAGTGGCCTCATCCTACAACATTAAATAATATTCATAGTTTCCTTGGTTTAACAGGATATTATAGGAGGTTTTTGAAAAAAAAATCTTGTATTTTTAATCCCCTAACTAAGTTAACATGAAAAAGAGACACTATTATAAATTTAGATTATAGCCACGGTTTTAATAGTCTATGGCTATAGCTTTCTAATTTCCATGGTTTAATTAAACAACCATGGCTATACCGTGTCTGTCAAAATTTTCCCCTAATTATGTATCATGCTCATCCTCCCCCGATCCGTTACTCACCTCACTGTGCTCCTCCCCAACGACTTCTACTCCCCGACAACTCATCCTCCCCGACCTCTCCTCACCACGGTTCCCTCCTCCCCGACGAACTCTCTCATCGCGGTGCCCTCATCCCCGAAGACCTCTCTCATAATGGCACCCTCCTCCCCAGAGACCTCTCTCATCGTGGTTCCCTCCTCCATGATGACCTATGTCACTGTGGTGCTCTCCTCCCCTACAATTCCAATCAACGCAGTCCTCCATGGTATTTTATACCATATTATTTCATCAATGATCTGATTTTGAGGTTACACTATGATTTTAATTTCATGTGATGGTTATTTAGATCTACCTTAATCCTGAATATACATAATATGGGGTTAATAAAATCCATATATGAAGGATTTATATCTACCCACTCAAGGTATAGACTCCTCTTGTGATGAATTAAAATAAGGATGTTAACCACAATATACAAGGTATTGCCATCATTCCATTTTTTCAGACAATACCATCCATTCCTCAAGTTGAAATTTTGTGATATTTCTTCTATAATTGAAGGAGTATATCAGTATGAAAAAAATGATAAATAATTCCCATTATATAAAATATTTCATAACCATCACATGGAACACTTATATACTAAAACTGGTAAGAAGACAAGCTCCCAAACTGGATCAAAATGCCAGATCTCTTAGAGAGAAAAAAAGTTCTTAGAAGAATATGAATAATTCCCATATTACAAAAATAGGTAAGTTCCATGAGGAAGAGGCCTCTGAAGGAATGGTTTGTGTCAAAGAATATAATAATTTGTATAAGGAAAAATAATTTAGGTAGAATGTTTGGAGAGAGAAAGTCCTTCCTCTTTTAAAAGGAGAAATACATTTTGGTAAAATATCCCATGGTGGATAAGGTTGTGAATTGTGTTGAGTATGAGAGAATAATCATAAAATAGTTGAAAAGGAATTTTATTCCATTTAAACTATTTAATACCTAAAGGTAGACTCAAATGTGAATGATAAAGGGAAATTAGTGTTCCTTGATGAATCACCATCCTCATAAAAATGAAAAATATAGAAGGTACCCCCACCCCTTAAACATTAAATGATACTAAAAAGTCTAAAGAGGTATAGGACTCAAAGGGATACATAATCCTTGGGGTAATTATTCTCAAAATAACATAAAATAAATATGTAATCATATTAAACATTAATCTAAAAATTTCACATAGAAAGTGATATTTAAGGTATTTCAGGTATATTTTATTATCAGTATTGAATTTTTATGAATGGTATATGTTGTCTTACTATAATTGATAATGAAATTACTACTTTGGGTGTAATTTTATGGTAGATGAAAATTTTGATTTAATATGTTTTATCATGATGATTTTTACATATAAAAAGTTATTTTATGATATGTAGAATGTGGAATGAATCCACTAAGTGAAGATACTCTAATGAGGATATATTAGGGATATATATTGACTATACATATCCATATTATAATATATCATATCATTTATTTCATATTTTTGGTTATTAAATTATATTAAAAAAGGAGATACTCAATAAATAGTGTCCCCAAAAATGAAAACATTTAAAATAAAAAATGTTGTAATCAATAGGGAATTGGAGTTGAAGTTACAAAGGTTGTTTAAGTATTATATATAATTAAAGAAGTCTATGAGATCCCAAATTACATTGAATATAAATAAAATTATCTTGTTGAATTTAACAAGTGTCATAACTAATATCTAAAATGATATATCATTCACACTTTTTGATTTAAATTTTTTTGTGACAATAAGATTGATGTGAATTTTTATAATAATATGAGTCTATAAATTGAAATATAAAGGATGATATGAATTTATTAGACATAGTGTGTTACATAGAAAACCATGTATGTGTTAGCTAAGACTCTTGTTTCCTACACTAATCTCTTCCTTAGTAGTAATAATGAATTTGTTGACAAATCGTATTTTAATTGTTTATTCTTCATATATTTCTTAATATATTGATGAAAATATTTTTTAAAAATTTATTTCAATATTTTTATTAGTAAATAATTTCTTATTTGAAAAATCAACATGAAAATATTTATAATTTGTATAATGGAATGATGCAAAAAAATCTGTTGACATGGGGGGGATGGGAATTTGAAGTAAAAAATAGATATTTTCACATGGAATTTAGAAGTCAAGGTGGAGTAGAAGCGCATGGAATAATACAATGAATTTCATTTAGAATTAGGGGGAGAGGGAAAATGGAGTTAGATTCTAGGGGATATTTTCTTTTAAATACAATGGGGAGATAGATGAACCCCTGAGAGTTTGGAGTGGAATGGTTGACAATATGTGATAATTGGATTTTTTACAATATAAAAATTGGATTTTTTATTGATTATTTTAGTATTATTATGGATTCATTCAATCTATAATATTGAATTTGATGTAGTTATTAATATTTTTATTGAAGAAAAATATCTGTGTAAAGGTGATACCATAATTCTACTCATGATTTGTACTGGATTAATGGATACATATTAATATTAGGGTTTTTCAAAAAATGGGGGCACTGCACTTGAATCTAGTAGTTGTACAGCCTCCAAGACAAACTAGTGGCCAAGATCAAAAGCACCATATCACCAAATTGGTAGAAAACCCATGAGTGGAGACACATATGCATGTGAAGGTGGAATCACATGTCGATATGTATGGTAAAATGAGGTTCTTAGACTCTCCCCTATAGGGAACCATGAGTGGTAGTAGGTTAGGAACAATTCCATTATGACTTGACTGGGTTGTTAAGGGATGCAGGGTTTTATTGATTAGTGCGTATCCAAGAGACAATCCAATTTTGGATTCAAGAGTTGATTGAAACTATTCATACATTATTTTAAATCTTAGATATATATGAACTACTAATAAAAATCGAAATATCCTGAATGTCTTCATCCTCTTGCTCGAGAGTTCCTGTGTATTTGAATTCAATCCATTGGTGCATACATGAACCGATTTATATTCGAATATAAAAAACTCATGGAAATATCACCATGTTATTTATCTTTTAGTCATAGTTTGAGCCTCATATTGCCCCTATTTGTTTAGTGTTTCCTGGTCTTCTACTATAATTATTTAACCAATAAGTTCTTTTTTCAATTTATAGTCTTATTGGGAAACCTCTCAAGTTAGATTCTGCTTCTAGAAGCCTCTCTCACCCTCTGTTGCTAGAATCTGTACAGAAATTGATATTTCATTGTCCCTTCCATCCCACATTCGAATACAAAATGGTGATACTGGATTCCTCCAAGAGGTTTTCTTTGAACATCTTTCAGACTAATACACTGATTGTCTTAAAACTGGACATTCTGCAAATCTTAATGAAAGAAAATCTAATTATGAATGCCCCCTCACATGATTTAACTCAATTTGGGTTGAAAAAGGAGATTATATGGGATGACCAATGATTTTACTGAACATCCTAGAGGCACTGTTAATAAGGATGTTGATCAAATAATGACCAGAACTTCTAACTCTCACCCCTACTAATGAATTATCTAAAGTGGTGGAAGATGCTCAGAGTGATCATCCTCTTGAAAAGGATAAGAGTTACACAACAAGATTGAGAAATCCACTATCACATATGTCTCATAATCCTTTCATGAGAAGGATAGGAACTCCCATTCTGATTATAGTGAACCCATGTATGATGATTATGAGAATGATTGTATGATTGAGGAATATTATTTAAAGTCAAGTGCAAGGAATGGAAAAAAACCAATGATTAATTCAGATGGATACATTACTCTGAGCTACAAAAATACTCATAGGCGTAAAGATTACACTAACTTTTAGAGAACGATTGTCACTAGATCCTTAGGGTCCTCTTGGAAAGAAAAACTATGATTCCACCATAGAAAATGGTTACTGAGCATCCAAAAACATCCCCTAATGAAGGAAACATAAATCATACTACAAATATTGAAGAGGAATACCCCACAGTGTAAAATGAATATCAATATAATGATGATGTGAGTGATGAATTAGAATATTGGAAGGAAGAGAAAGATGAAATAGTTTTTAGAACATACATAGTTGGTGAATTCTCTGTAGATACTTACCTATAAATTAGAAAGAGTATGTTCATTAAGATGGTGGAATAATTCAAGAAACATAAATATTTTAATTTCAAGGACATTCCATGGAAAGGATTTCTTTTCTCTTTAAGATGTCTTATAGAATCCTTGGTTTGATGCAGAGGTTGTAGCTCGGTTTATCTTTGGGTGAGTACTAATTATCTTTGTAGTTTTTTGGTCTAATTATTATAGTGATTATCTTGGTTCTTAAAATGCGAAGGATGTTTGGATTTTCAGTTTTTTGGTGATTGTCTGGTTGGTGTGTGAACTATTCCTAGGGTGGTATTTGTCAGTTTCACTCTCTAAGGTTTTTTCCTAGAATCTGAATGTTGTGTTCTATTGTTTTTTTTAAATATTGTTGTGATTTCCTATTGACCATCTGTTTCCTTATACTTGTTGCTTCTTCTTACTCTATTGAAGATTGCAGTTTTGGAGGTCTTTTGAGGCTTTTTGTGATGTGTTTTAGGAGATGTTATTTCTAGAGAAACAACTTGTATTTTTTGAGAAGGTTTTTGGACATTTTTTCAATGTGGAGAATTGTTAGTTTCCTTTAAGATGTAACTATATAGAGACAGATTTTATGAGAATTTGATGTTTGAAAAATTCCTTACTAGTGATGCTGCATATCAGCTTGCTATATTTTTCTTTTATCACCTGTGTGTTTATTGGGATTCCTGCTCTTGAAGTGGATATCATATGTAACTATTGGACTTCAACGGTGGATGAGCTTCATCTGACTTCATTTGTTTTTATGTTCAATCTAGATGATCTTGGATGGCTTGATAATTTTGTTATGATGAGTGCATTTCATGTTTTGGCACAAGCCTGCTGGACTTGGGGTCAGGTGATGTAGTTTCTTTATGGAATGTTTTGGATTGCACATCCACTAACCTTCATGGATAAGGTCTTTGAAATATCGATAATTAAATTTCGATCAAATTTCGTGATTTTTTTTGTTTTTCTTGGAAATATCAGTTTGTATTTCCCTTAATACATGTTGGTGTAATATATTTACACCTTGTGTTGGTACTGTAATACTTTATTTAAATAAATTAATTTGGGTCATGAATTGGGTGATCAATTCATGTCACTAATTATATAAAAAAGGGTAAAAAATCATGGATGACTTCTTAGTGCTATTGAAATAAGTATTTATATAAATCATATTATCGAAATGACGAAGAATCAAAGAGAATAAAAATGAGACATGTAAGATTCTATATTTTCAAGTACAAAAATATTTTCATTCATTGATGATTGTGGATTTTTAAGGAGAGTATCTCAGGGGTTCCAAAATTTCAAATATGAAAAAATATTTAACCATGAAAGAGTGGTTATATATATTAAATATAGAAATTTATTCTATGATATTTTGATGTGACTATTATAATAGAATAATCCAAAAGATAATTGAGTACTTTATTCCATTAAATATTTTTTATAGAGAGAAATTGAGTTTTTCTAAAACTAATTAAAATACCTAAAGAATAAAAGAAAATCATTCATTGATATACCTATTGAAAGAATAAAATAGATGGTGTTTTTTTTCATAAAGTCCTACAACATAAACATCATTCCTAGTATCGAAAGAGGATCTTTACTGATAAAGTAGTAATATAAGGAAATTCACAGCCACATACATGTTTTTGAAAAAATTGGGAAAGTTTCTCCATACCAGCAAGATGAAGACATTCAAGTGTTATTTTGGAAAGATAGAGGTTTTTTAGAATTATTATTCAAAGAGGAAGACTTGGAATCTCTTGAAGATCATACCAAAGATGAAGGGGCTTCAATGAACTATCATAGAAAGAATATACACATTGAGATGTTCATAGTGAACCTGTAAAGGATAAAATAGACTTTAAAGAGAACTAATACATATTTTTTACAACCCATCAAATAGTAGGTGATATTTTATTGGCCTGTAGGATAAATTTTTTCATTTTGATGTTGTGATCATAAGATGGAATAATGATGGAGGTGATCCTAGGGAGATGGTTCTTCTACCCCAAAACATTATAAGGTAGTGATCCTAGGAAGTAATGAAATGTACTAACGCAACAAAAAGGGATCTTACTGATTTTGGTGCACCAATATAGTGTGTATTGCATGCAACTTACACTAGTCTGTAGAGGTAAACCAAGTAACAACTCATGTTTTCTTGTGATTTATTTTGTTTAAACTATGTGAATAATCATCAGAAAATGATAGTAATGATAATAAAAAGACAAATTTATATGAATGTATGATCAACAAAAAAATTCAATACAAATACTAAATAGAAAAAAAGTGACCCTAATAATTAATAGGTCAAGACTTGTCAGGGCAAGAAGAACATTGAATGTTATCCAAAAACTGATTCATCTCCTCTTAGGGTATCTAATCCCATTTTTTGGACTAATATTTTTGGTAGATCCCCACATTTTATTCAGAAATTTTATAAGAAAATTTTGAATATGTGAACTAACAGGTCAAAAAAAGTTTGGTGGTTTAGACCATGTTGTGGTCAAACCTTATGTGAAGTATGAGAGAGTTTGATACATTATGTCATGAATTGAATTGTAATGCAGGATAGGGATGCATGCTATATAGGGAACCAACAAGAAAACACACCTGATGCAATTGATTTGCTTCCACAACTTGTAATCGGGATTGACGTGAATATAAAATTCTAGAGGTAATGGTTATTTTATACCATTTTTTGCAAGACATTATTAACCATTTGTTGTGTTTTTAATTAATTTGACTTTTCATACACCATGCTTGCAGAATTGATGATTTTGAGTTTACTCCTGAGTGTGAAATATTCGATCTTCTAGACATTCGTCTGTATCATGGTTGGATAGTTGATCCCCAGGTATTCACTTTTGAATCCTGTACCTTTATATATTATTTATAACAAATGATACATTATATGCATACCTTCATCATATTTATTTATTTGAAAAATATGAATATTTTTGAATGAAATAGGTTTAATATGAATGGAAAATTGATATAATATAATCGTATAACAAAAGTGTATGAGGATAAGAAATGAATGTATCTAGAAACTGAGATACTACTATAGGTTGTGTTATTTATACTTCTATGCTGAGGAGTATGGAATCCTCTCTGAGATATGTTTTTTCCAAGTTACCTGTTATGACTTAAGGGCCCCTAGTAGGGTGCCTCTCTTATGTAATGAACTAGGGGATCCCATTGGGTGCCCTGACGACTTACCAAACCTGGGTGGGTGTGTTACTAATTGGGTGGATATGGTATTAGCTTAGAATCCTTAAAGTAAATGTGTTGATGCTAATGACTTAAAATTCCATAACTTCATCCTAATTCATGGATTTCATAGAATCTACAGTGTATCCTAAAAAAACCCAGTTCCATTGATTTTATATTCCATGATTTCTATGAATCAGTTGATTCACATGAATAGCATTTTATTCGTGTTTCATGGAAATATTGTGATAAATTGTTTTTTTGGGTTCTAAATACTAAATTACATTACAATCTAAACTATATTGTTCTTTTACTATTTGTTACATGCGATGTAAAAAATGAATTGGGAACCAATCAATTTCTTGGGCTTATTCCTCCAACAATTTTCACCAAGGATCTTCAGGTTATACACTATAAATGTACAAGGGGGGCTAATGCAAGGGGGGCTGTGTAGGGTGGGGGGTAGGGGTGGGGTGTGTAGGGGGGGTGTTTGCAAGGGGACATGGGGTGTCTAGGGGTTTCTAGGGGAGGGGGTTTCTATGGGGTGTCGAGTTGGTCTGGTCTTGCATACGGAGAAAATGTTATTTTTTCTACATTTTAATTACTTTCTTGAGATTTGTGATAGGAAATGTTATAATGCTAAGAAAAAACTTGAATTTGAACTCTGAAATGGTGGAGGTGTCACAGGAAAAATTGCTCTCCCTAGTGGAAGAATGCTAAATCAATTCAAATGGTAATGTCAAATTAATTTCCCTATTTTTGGCTTCCTGATGGATTTTCCTTTTCGATCATTTGTTGATTTCGATTACTTGTATTGGTATACAGGATAGGGATGCATGCTATGAAGGAAACCAGCAACAAAACATAGTGCATGATTATGCATGTGAGCATATATATATATATAAGGATCCTCTGGTGCATGGCTTGACTCCTTTGAGGTAGAGTCCCTCTCCCAGCCTCTTTAATTCAAGAATTTTTTAAACTTCATTTAGCTACCTTCTTAATTCTGTTTTTTTATATTAAATTTAAATTCTTGATCAAGTTTCAGTTAAAATAATTGGATAATTTGATAAATAAGTCATGGTTTTGTAATAAAACCCCTCCAATGGAGGTGCGCTGTTTGCAAAACTCACAGTGGTAGTTTATGCTTATATAGATTTTTTGACATTATTGGATTTATGTTTTCCATTTTAATCCTTACCCCTTATTCTATAATTTCAGACACCACGAGCATCTCCAAAGATTTTTTTTGACTCACAGGGGGGGTGTGCAGGGGAATGAGGTGTGCAGGGGAAGGGGGTGTGCTGGGGGGTCTATCCAGGAAGGGGGGTATGTCTAGGAGGGGGGTCTATCCTGGAAGGGGGGGGGCTGTCCAGGGGGGCTATCTAGGGAGGGGGGGAGGGGGATGCAGGGAGGGGGTGGCTAATATAAGGGGGGGGGGGTTGGCTATTGTAGGGGTGGGGGGAAGGGGGTTATCCAGGGGGTGTTCAAGGGGGGTGCAAGGGGCTGTCCAGGGGGGGCATGAGGGTGTAGTAGGGGGCTATCCAGGGGGTGCAAGGAGGATGTCCATGGGGTGTGAATTAGTGGTTTATTTTTTAGGAATTCCTTTTCTTTAAAATTCAAACTATCTAACTTGCTAAGACTATACACCTAATGAAGGATTAATCCATCGTAGGATAATATTTAATCTTCCTCCATGAGCTTGTAGGTTTAGATTTGATCGTGTAAACTTAAAGTATCTTTGAAAATAATTGAAGATGTCTATATACCTGATCAATTAATTTTGATAACATGTAATTACCAATTGCCGTAGTGAAACAATTCTCGGGCTATGATTCCTTCTATCTAAAGTAATGACCTCAATAAAATGCATGCAATAGGTGCACATAATGTTATTAAATATTTTATCCAATATAAGACTTTAACAATATCAAATTTCTTCTTCAAAAATCTTCAAATCAATTTAATTAGGTACACTTCATGAATGAGATGTATGGAATCAAAAACATTAACACAATTATTTATATATTATATTAATTTATGTGTTATTTAATAACTTGTTTTAGGTATGTCAATTATGCTTGAATGAATTTATGGGTTGCATGAAACCTTTGTCTTTCTCTCTTATTTTTTGTATTATGAAAAGTGCATGATCCAAGAAAGGTTATGTGATCTATTCAATATCTTTGAGTGACCCATGTGTGGCTCACCAAATGTTTTTCATAAGCAAAAAATATTCTTTGTTAGATATCAAGAATTGTTTGTGGGTAGTTGTCTCAATGTCTTCACAAGAATTGGATTTCTTGTGTGTATGATTTCTCATGATAGGTTGTGTCTGTAGATGTCTATCCCTCTATTTCTTAGAAAAACTTGGTGTCTTGCAGGTTCTCCTCAAACACTTTTCAAAATTATTGTGTCTTTTAGGTTTCACATTTGTGAGGCCAGATGTATCGTGGAATTATCTCAAACTACTTCACGTTCGCAAGAAAAGAATGTTGTTCGGGTGTCCAGGGGGGTGTTTGGGGGGGGGGGTGGGGTCCAGGGGGTCCAGGGGGGTGGTGTTTAGGGGGGGTCCAGGGGGTGTCCAGGGGGTTTCTGTGGGGGGGGGGAGGGGGTTTCCAGGGGGTATCTAGGGGAGAGGGGGTGTCCAGTGGGGGGGGGGGGGGTGTCCAGGGGGTATCGAGTTGGCCTGGTCTTGCTTACAGTGAAAATGTTATTTTTTCTACATTTTAATTAATTTCTTGTGATTTGTGATAGACAATGTTATAATACTGAGAAACAACTTGAATTTGAACTCTAACATGGTGGAGGTGTCACAGGAAAAATTTCTCTCCCTGGTTGTAGAACGCGTAATCAATTCAAACAGTAATTTGAAAGTAATTTCCCAATTTTTGGCTTCCTGATGGATTTTCCTTTTCGATCATTTGTTGATTTTGATTACTTGTATTGGTATGTAGGATAGGGATGAATGCTATGCATAGAACGAGTAACAAAACGTATCCCATGCTTATGCATGTTAGCATATATATAAGGATTCTCTTGTGCGTGGCTTGACTCCTTTGAGGTAAAGTCCCTCTCCTAGCCTCTTTAATTCAAGTATTTTTCCGGATTGGCAGGCCGGAAGCACATCACGTTGGAGGGGTAACCCTGTGTTACCACGATCACCCGTTTGTTCATGCTTGTGCACTTTTGCGAGGTGTGTCGCGTGGTCGTGTTGTTGCATTTGAGCTACGAGTCGAGAAAGGTTCACATTGCACTTCTTTTTAAAATTTAAGTTACATTATTTCTTTCTGTTTGCGTACACTATTTGTTCAGATTAAATATTTTATTAATTTTAATAAATGTGAGATAATATAAGACAATAAATTTTTAAATTATTATTTGGTGTAAAAATAGCCATTTATTTTATATAGGAAACTTGAAATATTTTCATGATGAGTGGACACCCAATATTGAAAGAATGCCAGTTTGGCTTTTAAACATAATTCACGGAATTTCAATTATAGTCCTGGTTTTAATGATAAATGATTTCTCCTGAAGCTTGAACAAGTGTTTTGGTTCTTTTTAAAGTGGTGATTGTGAAATGTATTTAATGCCCGTTTGACACTTTATGGAAAACGATGAAAATGTTTTGATAAAAACCCTCCTAGGATAACTCTCCTGCCTTGGTTACAATTTATTATTTGGGGAGGCATATATTAAATTGAAATTCTTTATCAAGTGTTAGTTTAAATAATTGTTTCATTTGATAAACAAGTCATGTTTTTGTAATAAAACCCCTCCAAAAAAGGTGCGTTGTCTGCGAAAACTCACTGTGGTAGTTTATGCTTATATAACTTGTTTGAAATTATTGAATTTATGTTTTTCATTTTAATCCTTACCCCTTCTTCTCTCATTTGAGACACCAAGAGCATCTACAAAGATTTTTTTTGACTCACAGGGAGGTGTTAAGGGGGTAGGGGTGTGCAAGGTGGGGTGGGGGTGTGCTGGGGGTCTATCCAGTTGGGGGGGAGGTCTGTCCAGGAAGGGGGGGTCTGTCCAGGAAGGAGGGGGTGTACAGGGAGGGGGGGTTAGAGGGAGGGGGATAATGTAGGGGTGGATGGAAAGGGGGGTGTCCAGGGGGCATGGGGGTGCAGGGGGGCTATCCAGGGGGGTGAAAGGGTTGTCCAGGGGGTGCAAGGGGGCTATCCGGGGGGTGCAAGGGCTGTCTAGGGGGTGCAAGGGGGCTGTGCAGGGGGGGTGAAAGGGGGATTTCTAGGGGGCATGGGGGTGTAAGGGTTGTCCAGAGGGTGAAAGGGGGTTGTCCAGAGGGGTACAAGGGGTGCAGGGGGGGGGGGTCAAGGGGGCTCCCTAGGGGGTGTAAGGGCTATCTAGGGGGTGCAAGGGGGCTGTCCAGGGTGGGCATGGGGGTGTATGGGTTGTTTAAGGGGGTGAAAGGGGCTATCCAGGGGTGTGCAAGGGGGCTATCCAGGGGGTGCAAGGGGGATGTACAGGGGGTGCATGGGGGGGGGGGGGGTGTTCACGGGGGTGCAAGGGGGCTATCTCGGGGGCTGTACAAGGGGGGCATTGGGTCGTAGCGGGGGTGAAAGGGGGCTGTTCAGGGGGGTTCAAGGTGGTTATCCAGGGGTGAATGGGGGTAAATGGGGTGTTCGGGGCGGGGGGGGGGGGGGGGGGGTTGTGGGGGTGTTTTTTATATGAAATGTCAAGTCCTATAGCCATAGTTTTAAACCATGGTTGTAGGCCTATTACCATGATTTTAAACCATGGATAAGCCATATAACCAGGGTTTTAAACTGTGGCTATAGGCCCTGTGTGGTTTAATGTTTTGTGATGGTTTAAAACCGTGGATAAATCCTTATTTACATGGTTTTAAACCTTGGATATAGGTCTTTATCTATAGCCACGCCAATACCAGCCACAACCCATTGAATCTGGGCTATAACCTATAGCCATGGTTTTTGGGGATTATAGCCATGGTTGGAAACTGTGGCTATAGGCTAAATTTATTATAGTGAGATAATTTAATATGTAAAAAGGAGTGTGAAGAAAGTTTCCAATAAAGAAATAAAATTTTTGGTACTATACCTATGTTAACTCTATCATTTTTAGAGAAGGTTTTGTTATTTATAGTGATTTATATTTGAAAGGGATTGGGTGAATCCTCATAATAAATGACATGGTGATCACTTATGCATCTCAATAGTCAAAGCCTCATGAGAAGAATTTTCCTATACATGACATGGAGTTAGTAGTAGTTAATTTTGCTCCGAATATACAGAGGCACAATCTTTATGGGTAGAAATGTGATATATACAAAGACCACCAAATTTTGAAATATATATTTATGCAAAAGGAATTGAACATGAGACAAAGGAGGTGGTTGGAACTTCTTAAAGACTATGACTATTCAATTCATTATCACCCGGGAATAGAAGAAAAGTCAATGATGCATTAAGTAGGAAAGACCCTATTATGCTAGAAATGATAAGGATTCAAGGAGATCCACTGATAAATGACTTAATAAGGTTGGAAATGGGAATCATAAGGGAAGGGAAATAATCAATACTATCCCAAGTTATCTATCAACCATCATTAATAGATAATATAAAGATATATCAAAGAGAATATCATTTAATACAAAATAAAATAGAGGTTATGAAGAATGGTAATTTTCCTGAGTTCAACATTGATCAAGAAGGTGTACTGAAGTTTAATAATTGGATATGTGTCCCATATTTCCTGAAGATAAAGAAGGAGATAATGGGTGAAGCTCATAGTTCTACATTATCTATACATATTGGAAGGGATAAAATGTATAGGGACATTCGTAATCATTATTGGTAGGAGGCTATGGAAACAAATATTGCCGAATACACTAAAAGGTGCATGGAGTGTCATTAAGTGAAAGTAGAGAAATAACTTCCTAAAGGGGTATTGTAAGCACTACCCATACCAACATTTAAGTGGGATAATATCACTATAGATTCATCCTTAGTCTCCCAAGATAATCAAAATTAAACAATTAGATATGGTTTATAGTGGATGAACTCATAAAGATGGCCCATTTAATCTCCATTCAGGAAGATTTCTCTCTTGACCAAATTTAAAAGATACACATAAAGGAAGTGGTGAGGCTACATGGGGTGACAATTTCTATCATTTTTTATCATGATCCAAGGTTCACATCTGGATTATGGATAATTCATCAACATGATCTGAATACAGAATTGAATTTTTGTATGGACTATCACCCCCAAACTGATGGCCAATCTTAAAGGACTATTTAGATAGTGGAGGACATGCTGAGAACATTATTAATGCAATTTAAAGGTGGATTGGATCAACACCTCCCATTAGTTGATTTATCATACAAAAACAACACCCACTCGAGTATTCTAATGGAATCATATGAAGATATATATGGAAATAGATGTAGAACTCCTACTTATTGGGATGAAGTTGGTGAGTATAATCTACTTAGGCCTGATCTTGTACAATAGATTATAGAAAAGGTTCATACCATCCAAAAAAATATAAAGGCTAATAAGAGTCAGAAGAAGATCTATGATGAAAACCATTAAAGGGACTTGGATTTTGATGTTGGAGACAAATTTTTCCTTTTGATATCACCATAGAATAGAGTCATACGATTTGTAGAGAAATAGAATCTTAGCCGTAGACACACTGGCCTCTTTTAAATCCTTGATCACATAGGAGCATCGGCCTATCAACTAGCACTTCTACAAAAATATAGTTCAAGATCATGATATATTCTATGTATATATATTGAGGAATTACATTCCTGATCCCTCACATGTAGTGAATCGATAGGTGGTATAATTGGAACATGACCTCTCTTATAAGGAGTAGACGATGGAGATCTTGGATCATAGAGAAAAATTTCTACACAACAAGACTACCCACCTTATCAAAGTGTCGTGGAGGAACCATAAATATGAAGAAGCAACATGGGAAGAAAAGGAGATAATGATATATAAGTACCCTAACCTTTTTGAAACTGATATAATGATTTGAAATTTTAGGGACGAAATTTATTAAGGGGGAAGAATGTAATGACTAAAGATTTTTTTAAATGATATTTGTTTCATGAATAAATGTGTTTTATATATAATTTTATACACATACAAAACATAGAGGAAACAAAAAAACCTTTCTCATTAATAAGGATCATTACATTATTCATCTATGAAACCAATTATAATTCCAAACATTACAATTGGATAAAAAATATAAAATAGATAAGCTAAATTGGAAAAATATAGATCTCCCCAATCTGCTAGAATCATCACCCCCATAGAAAATGCTATAAAAATAAAACAAAATATTTGTAAACTAATCAACATTTTAAGAAAATTAAAATATAACCTTAAGTGGAATTGTAGTGAATTTTGAGTGAAAGAATAAAGTGGTATTTATAGGGTATAAAGGGAAATGTGACCATTTGGATTTGAACATTATATGATCGTTGGTCAAATATGACTATTGGTCAATATAATCATTGGTCAAATTGACCATTGGGAACTATACCCATTGGTGACAATTTTACTATAATAATTATTGTTTATAAGTAGTAATGTAAAAGGATAAATAATGTAGAAATAAGAAAAAATGGCCTTAATCAATAGAGCCATGTCTTTTGAATGCCATTTTTCAGAAAGTTAGAGGGAATTAGCATCACTACGGTTCACCCTTGACCAATCCCAATCCAAGATACAATAAGTGAAGGGTGATTTTTTTCCCTAAAATAGAAGTTCAAGTTAGTGGAGATTACCACTCGTTCAATGCTAGCTGATCCACCCCATGAAATTACCACCATCACACACCTTACCCTTAGGGAATACATGGGTGTAATAAGGGGTTGCATGTTAAGGACTTTGTTTCTTAAAATTTAATTTAATTTTAATAAATAAAATGTTTATTATATGAATTAAAATTTAATAATGGTTTTCATAATAAAATATATGTTTTATTGAGATAAATTTGATATATTGATTTTTGGACATAAATAAAACATAATTGTATTTTTCAGAAATGATATACATTTTTAAAATGTAATTTATTCTAAATAATATTTTATTTAATTAAAAAGTCTTTTTAAACATTATTATTTAAATATTAATGATAAAATACTTTTATAATGTTCTAGGAAATTTTTATAAGTGTAAAAATTTTACTATGTTTTAAAGTGTTATTTTTTAATAAATAAGAATTTTTATATTTAAAAGTTATAATTATCATATTTATAGAATTATTATGATAAAATAAACATTATATTTGAAATTAAAATGTCTAAATTAGGTTAGGGTGTATTTTTGAGAATTTTCTAAAATAATTTAATTTTCAATGAATAATAAAAATGCACTTTTAGGTTTTTGGTATATTGTATGACTTCATATTTATTTCATGCTGATTAAATAATTAATTAAACACAATCCATGACATAAAATATTATATTTTATTAGTAATAAGTATTTTAATATATTTTAATCAATTTCTAAACATATAGGTGACTTTCCATAGTATAAAATGGAAAATTTGATTTTAAAATAATTATTTTGTGAAAAAATTAACTTTCCTTGTCCAAAGGAGTATTAAAGAATGATTTTAGGTTCTAGTGGATTAAAATATCATAAATTTTGACTCAAATTTCCAAAACCATGAGAAAAAACCATGGGTAATCTAATGTTTTTTCATTTTCCACAACCTATATTTGCATGACCAATATTTGGAAATTATTAAATAATTCCTCCACTTTTCTTATAAATACCCACCCATTTCACCATTTCCCTTCACTAAAAATCCATACTGTACAAATTTATAGTGATTTTTTTTCCTGGGGAGTCCCCAAGATGTCCTTAATCTTATAAGGTTCTAATCCTCAAGATTTAGTAGTAACTCTTTAAGGTATGGGAAATCACCTCTTTTCTTTTCCATTCAAGTTCCCTTTTGTGGAATGTCTTATAATTTACAAAATAAGTTATTTATGCCCAATTTTTATTATCCCATTGTTGTAATAATAGTATTTTTTAAATGTGGGGCATTATTTATCCCTCATTTTACCTTTTTCTAAATCCAAGTTTTATATATGTCATGATGATGAATTTACTTCTCAAATTTCTCTCTTTTACTTGAGAAATTCTCATTTATTTTCATTTTGTGAATACCCAAACCTATTAAATTTCCATGGGTATTCAACTAGTTTAAATTTTTTTATTTATTAATGTATTTATGTATATTAAACCCCCATTTTTTCATGGGTTATAAATGACATAATGATCATGTATTTAATCACTTTTATATGCCATAATTTTTATAAGAAACCCTTTATTTATTCCCCACTAATTATTAATGAAATAAGTTATTATGATATATAAGGATCACATTAATTAATAAATATTATTGGTGTATCTTGACCTCACTAAAATGTATTGGGTAAAGTATTTAATCTCTAGAGATGACATGTTTTACGATACCTTGATGAATAATCTTAGTAATTTTAATTTATGACACCATGGTCAAAAACCTTAGTGGAATGCTTAAGAATGTCTCATTTAAATGTTGTAGACACTTTTACATGATATGATAAATTTTCTTATTATTATAATATGAATATTGGTCATACCTTATTGTTATGCCTCATGTTATTATTTATATGTCTCATGATCACATGTTATATGTCTCCCTTGCTTATTCCCTTATAAGGCTTCATGCTCACCCCTTTCCTTTGATGTATGTACCAGGATATGATATGTAATAAAAGTAACATAGTATGAACCCATGAATGTTTCATTCAAGAGGATTAGAAGAATGTTTTATGTTTTCATGTTTTATATACCTAATTTCAAAGAAATTAAACTTTAAAAGATCCTGCATTTTGGTCCATGTAATGAAATATTTGTGTAATAAAATCACAGGATTCCATAACAATACTCTCCCAAAGTGCATAGTGGATTAGATGTTTGATCTTTAATTATCATAAAAATCAAAGAAACAAATACTTAGTACAAAAATATATAAATCTAACTATTACATACAAATGTAATAACAAAATGAAAAAATATCAAACAAAAAGTGAACTAAACTAAACACATTTCTATTCATGTATGTCATAGTAAACTAAAGTGATAATAACATTAATGAGAAATAAAATGACATAAAAAAATGAAATCCAATCCAAAAATGACATGTGAATAGTAAAAATTCTCAAATGTATTACACTATTTTTTACATCTAAAATAATATTCTATGAATATATGAAAAATTATTCAATAAAAAAGTGAACTAAAAGACCAAATTTTATTCATATTTGTTAGAGTAGTTAACTAAAATTCTAACAACCTTAATGGGAGATCAAAATTTAAAAAAAAAATCCAAAAATGGTGCATGAATAGTAAAAATTATCTTACTAATAAATCATTTTTACAGCAAAAATTATATTTTTTGAATATACTCTTTTATATAATTATTTTTTACTAAAAATCATACGCCTGGCGATTTATTATAGGAGGTTGAATTTTATACAATCATTCATATTGAGTTCACCATTATTTTTTCATCCCTGAAACGTAGCGTAGGGTTGAAATTGTGTTTTGTGGTGTTGGTGGGACAACCTACACATCATACACGTATACCCACATCCCTTTAGGGTGGTTTCCAATGGGGTTTATTCATGGAATTGGAAACACCCAACGGTTCTCATATCCTTGATGACTCATGGACCTTATTTCCAAAGGCAAGTCCTCATTGGATAAGTTGGACAATGATACTTAAGAACTCACATTGGTCAAGAGAATGGGAGGTCAGGCTCATCACACCCTTTTGGGGAGAATTTTTTCCTACTCTGGGACTCTCTTAAAGATGTAAGACACATTTGTGAATCCTTCATTAACTACCAAGTATGACAGGGGTCAAACTTGAATTATCCATCAATTATTAGTATGTATGGAATTTAGAATCTGTATCTATCTAAGGTTCTTCATTGATGAAGATATTTGTATGTTACCAAGGTTCTCTATCAATGGTACCCTTTTATGATGGATTATAGATTCCTTTATCATTTATTATCATGATTCTAGTTTTGAGCCACATAGTGGGGAGCTCTAGAGTTTATCATTATCTAAGTAGATGGGAGTTGCTTTTACATTGGCATTAAACCCATAATATTGGCTTGCGATGTATCCTTGTGAAAGTAATCAGAACCCAAAAAGTTTAGTGACACTTAACAGGACACATTATACCTTTTAAGGTCATGTGATAAGGAACAAACTGTGTAGTTTAATGTCATGTGACAAGGACATCTAGGAGTAAGGTACCTAGTCAAATTTTGGTGTGGGATTTATACTGAAGTGGCCCAAATAACCTATAAGGGATGTGGGTTCCAATTTGGTTAAGACCCTACTGGGAATGTGTCCCAGATAGAGTTAGGGTCGATTTGGGGTGTTGGGTTTGGACCTCCTAGAGGCTTCTTACATATCCCATTTGGATGAAAATCAAAGCCCAGGTAGTTTGGTTGGATTGTTGGGTTTGGACCTAATGGAGGCTTCTGACATATCCCATTTGGATGAGAATCAAATCCCACATAATTCGGTTGTGAGGACCGATACCTATGGAGTCCCTCTAAAGGTTTGTCTTATAGGGAATGTGACCCTTTTAGAGGATTAATGAATTATTTCGGTGCTTACACTATATAAGAGGATTACCTGATGATTGGGTCCATGAGGAATGTCTTAAATCATGGTGATTTGGAGGTTTGGTTGAGGATTTCACCTTAAGAGGATGCCCATTTGAACATTTTATGGTGACATAGTCAAGGATTAAACCAGGTAAGAGGCCTTGATGTTTGAGGACATGCATAGAATGATTGCCAAAGGTTTAGGACCATGAATATGTCAAGGCCACCATCAACCTCTAAGATCACGTGATTCATGCTTGGTGTGAGAAACAAGAGGAAGCGATAGATCTGAAAAACCACACAATCTGCTTTGTCTGCTAGTGGATGAGGGATGGGTATGGAAGAAGGAGAAGGGTGTTTGATATGCCCATATCTTCCTGTAGTTGTACCTTGTATAGTCACATTTGACTACCCATTAGGATACAACCCAGGGGCATAAATAAGGAAGAATGAATGAATCAGGAGAGGTCCTGTAAGAGGGATTAGGGGATTAATCCTAGAGGGATTCCCTATAACTGGTTCATAGGGAAGAGAGGAGGATGAGTCACTAAACTTCAAAGGAAAAATCAAGAACTATAATCTCCCTCCCCACTAGGAACCAGAGGTCCCTGGTAATAGAGGTGATGAGGGAAGGACATGGTCCTAGGCCTCGTATTTGAGACCAGGAGGTCCCCAACACCACACCTAGGGTTGGGGTCCTTGTGACTAAGGGAATGAATATCTTCATGAACCCTGAGGACTCAACCCATCAGGTGGGACAAGTGTGGGACACCTATAATCGATGGAATTAATATCCGAATGGTAGACACTGTAATGTGTCTCTTACCAAGGTTTTGAAAGTATGGCGTCTTTGGTGGAGGTTTCAATTTGGTCCCCCTCAGACGTGGGATCCAAAGAAATAGGGGCCCTACTATTGGTGGATCGAAAGAGGGCATGTAAGGTCTCACACAAGTCAAGTCTTGGTGAGTAGGAGGTTCTTCATGAAGAACATGGGAGGAGATATAAGTGATTCATGTGGGGGTATGCCTACATGATTTGGAGGTTCCTTGGGAGATGGTTCACATGGGAGAAAAAACTTGGGTGAGGTCTTTCTCTAGGAACCAAGGGTCTCCTTGAGTGTCCCTAAAAGGGTCACACATAGGTCCCGAGTTAGGTAAGGGACCTTTATACTAGTGTTTATTAATTTGGATGGGGGGATGGGTCCACATGTAGGTGTCTTGTTTATTAGACCCTGGAGGTACTTGTTTAAAATACCCACCTTTAATTCCCTCTTCTCTTGTGTTTTGAAGAGTTAACTGAGGTTTTTTGAGGACCTGGGTGAATGGGTTGCATGAAAAGATCTTGGAGGATTCTTCTGATTGTTCTATCATAAAAATGAGGATCCCTAGATTCCTATTTATAGGAAAACATGGGACAATGATTGACGGAATTTTCCGGTGTAGGTAATCGACAGAGGTGACTGGTATAGGTATCCCGCACAAGGGTGGATGGTCCTTCAGTTCTGCACAAGGGGGGTTGCACGATCCATATAGTGTGAAAGATGGGTGTGAATTTGATACTTTTAGTCAAGTTCCCATGATCCTTATATTGTGGAAAATCCAGAAGTCGTAGTGATAGAATGAGTTTCCAGATGAAGAATAGTCGGAATTAAAAGAAAAATAAGAACACAGACATAGAGGTTTATGTGGTTAGAGAATTGATCCCTATATCCACAAAGAGGCAAAAAATATCACTATGAAATTTGATAGAAAAATTACAGGGAGTACCTCAGAGTTTCTGGCATGTAGAAAACCTAGATTGATATGGGCTAATAGAGAATATGAATCACTATTCCACCAGCCATATAGAAACTCTGTTGTTATATAGTAAAATGTGGTCGAAAGTCCACATCACTACAGTGTTGCGACCACCAAATTCCAATGTGCTAAAGTGGATGAAATCTAGAAGTCCATGGATCTATAGTTCTTTTATCCCAATAGTTGAGTGTCTTCCCCCCCCCACATGTTCTTCTTGAGAAACACCTCATAGTTTCCTAATAATTCCGAATCTTGATGGTCGTGGAGGTGTCATAAATGTCAATAAAACTACCTCTATTGGGTGCATCAATCATACTGGAGCCTTGGTATGTCATTGATTAGATTTATTCATACCCACAAGGGGTATTAAAAAAAGGTGTCCCTCCAGTCAAATCCATGACAACTTCTGGTCATAGCAAGTGAAACAGGAAGGTCCAAATATAAGGTGATGATGCTAAATTTATGAAGAATTCGAGGCGATCTTGAGAAAATACCATTGAGTAAGTTTGGGTTGAGAAAAAAACATCTTTCAAACCAAGGTGGTCTAATAGTTATTTCTAGAATGAGACTTGAGTTCCAGTAATCTCGTCCTCTGTGAGAGAAAAGAGGCCTGAAAAGGATTTAAAATATAAGGACACCAGGTCTTTCTCACAACTGACTGCATTAATACTAGATTATGTGAGACCCATGGTGATCCAAGCCTGGTAGGGTATATCTTGTGATATCAGAGACATGTGTCTATCCCTCTTGGCTGCTATTCACATCCTAGAATTGGGGGATATCTAATCACCCCCTATATTCACCCTGTGTGTATGACATGTTGGATCGAGGAAAACATGAAGGGGTAGATATTCACACCAAAGAAGAATGGGATTCCTACATCAACCTTGATGATGTATCTATATTTTCTCTCTATTTTTATCATTTCATCCACCATCATTAATATAGAGAGGATTTATCTCATAGTTTAGAGGAGAAGAATAAGAAGTGGTAGAGAAGGCACTCAAGTTGCTGAAATATGGGATTATAGGCCCCCCCATTAGGGTAGTGGATGGGTATTTAGGATCCCCATAAATATTCATGGGTTATAGGATAATAGTGGAGGAGATATAATATGGGTCTTCTTGACTACCACCTCAAGTGTCTATTACTGAGAGGACTGATATGGGCCCTTCACCATCTTGATAGAGGAATCGAAAGAGGAAGTAAATCTAGCCCTTAATATGAACCACAGGAAGTATTTATAAAATCATATGATCTCATGACTTTATCAACATACTCTTTTGACCATGATTTACTTTTATAGAATCTACATCACTTTACTCCCTTAAGGGATCTGGCACTGGTCCTTCAAGGATCAATTGGGACACCACGAAGGAGGCACATACATGTGTTGATGAATCTATCCTCTTAAAGGATGAAACATCAATAGATACATCCCCACCTACCCCATTAATTTAGAGGGGATATAGGATCATGGTAATGTTATATATTCATCATAAGGTCTCATGTTTTATTCACTAACTTTCTTCTTTATGATATTTCAGATTTTCCAAATACACTGGAGAACCTTAAAAAAACCATCATTGACCCTGTCTCCACTTTAAAAGGGGTTATAAGGGATCCAAGATGGTATGATGATAGTGTCAGTGATTACCCCAACCCTATAGGGTTTTATGATGTTGAAACTACTGAGAATTTGATATATAGAATTGATGATAGAGCCAATTTGGTTCCTAAGCCCCACATCTCAGATACCCCTACCAGTGAGGATACTACGAGATGTGAGGAATTATATAATGAAATAATAGATAAAATAATAAACCATGAGGATAGGTTAAAAATAATTAATATTCTTGTATCTATGGAAGATTTTGAGGAGTTTAATAGGTTATTGGATAGACGCGAGTTCTCTCTTTCTGGCATTTTTTTCAAATACAGTTGGACTCTTTTCATTTGATGTCTCACATTAGAGTTCAATCTATACAACATTTTTGGCATAGAACATCACCAAGGAAATTCATGAATGAAGCCTCCAAGTCTATCCTACTCCCAATGATGAGGAACTAATAAATAATAATTCTAAAGTGGGAGATTCCTGAGAGCCCCTAATCCTGATTGCTGAGAAAATCCAAGAGGATGATCCTATTTCGGAGGCCCTTTCTCAAAGAACTAAGTCTAGGAGTATTGGGGAGGCATCAATCCCCATATTTTACCCAACAATAAGTGATTTTTTTAATCATTTTGGTTACGTTCACTGTCTTTGTTGTCTTTTAACCTCATGATGTTGACAATGGGTGTCACCAACTATTTATTTCCATCAAATTCAAGGGTTGAGCATGAAGAGATCATTTATATTGGCATTTTCCATGAATGGAAAACTACTTCTACACAAATTTGGCTCCTATAAAGGAGGAAAAATTCTATTGAATGAATCATTGCAGGGGGAAAGTACCCCCTTTGATAAGGGTTGAGACATCATGAAGGTTAATTTCAGGTGACCAGGACATAGATCATGCAGTTTAACATCTTACATTGGGGATGTTATTATACAATTTAACATATCATGTTTAGGAAGATATTCCGTGAAGTTTAATTTCATATATCAAGGACATTGGGGGATATAATTTAAGGTATTTTAGCTTTAACTGAATGATTAATCATTCTCCCTTTCTTTATAATCTATTTAGTATTGTTCAATCATATTCAAGTATAAAGGGGGATGGTTGTAAGTTATAATATTGGGGCCTCCAGATCTAAAGAGTGATATGGTGGAAAGGGCTCATGGAAATGGAAGAGGTGTCTTCTAGGGAAGAATGTGCCTTTGGTTTTAAACCCCCTTTTTGTGGGTGATATTATGAAAATAAAATGAGGGCGTGTTAAAACATAGTCAAATAAAATATTCCTTTAAAGACATGATGTAACATCCCAAGTAAGTAATGAATAATAGATATTTTTATCTATGTTTATTAATGATTAAGATAGTGTTATAGAGGCTTAAAATGAAAATAAATACAATCTTATGCATGGAATACACTAATATTCTTAAAAGATTGTTTTACAGCCTTTTGATGGCAAACCATTTTTGAATCTATATTTTGACAATTTTATAAACTATGTTTGTCAAAATAAACTTATCTTTTATGATTGTGACATCATAATTTACCTTGTGTGAATTTTTGGTATTTTTCTGACAATGTTCATTTTTTAATGAATAGTGAAAAATACTGCATTTTACATCAAAACTGCTTTTTAATCTAATTTATTTATATGATTAGATTATGTTTTGAATTGGTTTTGAAGAGAAATTATAATATATTTTTACCATTTAATCCAATGGTGGTCATTGGAATCAATTTTACTTTGAAATTAGACTTAAATTGGTGTCAATCTTTTGATACTTATTGTTTTGTAAAAACACGCTATTTGCTCTGGTAGTGGGAATTAATTATTAAATTAATTAATGTGACTTATATGATTTGAATTTTGTAAAAAAGACTTCATTTTTGAATTCTTAATATCAAATATATCTTAGGGTGAATTTTTGGTAATTTTCTGAAAAACTTCAATTTTTGATGAATAGTGAAACCACTAAGTGGTAATCAAGCAAACTGATTTTTCAGTTAAATGAAAGTTTACCACTAATGTGTATTGAATTTTAAAAATCCGACATACATGGTTTTCATTAAGAAGTAAAATGTGGTTCAATGAGATTATAATAATTTTTTGGTGAATAGTAACTTATTAAGTTCTTAATCGCGATTAGTGGTAATTAGGGTACTTTAAGGTATAAATAATGCTTTAATAATAGTAAATTACCTAGACACATGTCCCAACATTATTGGTTCTGTCATGGCCGACCAATAAAAGCCATGGGTCAACTTGGGGATCCCATGGAGACACTTTGGTTTGGAAATGACATAAATAACTTTTTATTAAATGTTAAAGTAAAAATGACACAAATAAGAGATGTTTTCCGAAAACAATTTTTATATGGGGTTATAAAGATCATATATTTGATTATAAATAGTCATTGGAAAGCTAAAACGATTTCCTACATCATAGTATTTTTTTTATGATTTTTAGAAATTAAATAAATTAAATTATTTATGACATAATAATGATGCAGCGATGACATCATTATTTGAAGATTTAAATAAAATGGAAAGACAATGTAAAATCTATGAACTAAACATGGACAAAACCAATTGGATGAGTGTATTTCGAACCCTTATCACCTTATCCACGAATTCTATCAATGTGGGACCTTTTAAAACCGAAAAACATTTTCAAATAAAGTAATATTTCTTTACTTTCCAAAAGTGCCCCTCCTCTCCTCTTATAAAAGGCCCCCACCTCTACCTCATTTCACACACACCTCAAGCCTTTGTCTCGGCCAAACCCTGCCCATTTACTCTCTCCACATCCCTCTCCTCATCCTAGAGGATTCCCTTTGGGCAGAATCCTTTCAAAGGAATCCTTTATGCTCAAATCAAAAGGAGTTACACTTTTAAAGGTAATTCATTCTCTCATGTTCATTTGTTTTATTTTGCTTCTCCAACCCCCTAAACTCTTTTTATTTACTTCTTTTGTAACAACACCAGTATCTTAAATATACTAGGATGTTGTTATAAGATATATTTGAGCTACACACTCACACAACTACATCAAATGGTTAAAGAACATACGGTTTCCGTGGATGGCGAAATTCTGCCTCCCGAAACGATGATTGTTCAATACTCATTTAACACCTTCAAAGGTGGCCATTATGATGTAACTATTTTTATATATGATATATAATATGTTTATGTTTTCCTTAAGCTTCTGTTTTTTTCATTTTGGGCATACCTTTATGGTTTCCATTATGGGTAAACACGATATCTTCATTTTAGGAAGTGCGGACTACCGCCCCCTCAAAGTGATTTGATTCGTTAAATACCAAATGTGGGACATATAAAGGATGGAACTATGATATTATATATAATATTATACTGGAATTATAATATACCTTTATATCATTCTGATTCCATTCTATAAAATACGAAATAGAAATGAAAGTAGCGTTCATGCGTACGTACGGCTTACCGTCTCTATGAACGGTGCATTTCATTTCTTACCTCTAAATGATTATGTAATATTATAAATGCATGTATGTACTGGATATATATGAAATATATGATATCTACATCATGAATACCATTCTGGATATAATAAACCTTTGACCAAATTAACAACATTTAAGTGTAAGAAGTCTATTTTTGACTTAAGAACCAAATACCGACAAAATGAACATTATTAACTTAACTGATTACATGATGTTCATAACACAGTATAAAAGGAATAATGAACTTGAAAAAGATTCATAATAAAGTAGAGATTAACTCAAGTTTATTATTCAGGATATTAAAGAACGGTCGGGTCAAGTCAGATACGAGGTATGGGACTTCGTCTCAATCTCCTTTCATTGAGGCATATTTTATTTTATACACAACTTTATTTTATACGTTGTATAAACCCCTTTGACTTTTACATTTATTCAAAAGGAATCTTTTTTTATACGAAGCATTTACTAAAAGACAAAAGGGAATGTTTTTGTCGTACGTATGCAGCGACAACGACTTCTCCGCCGTCGTGACCGTTATTTGAGTTTCGGCTTCCTCTACAAGCCATACCTTCTTTTTAAAAGAAAAATAAATACCATGTTTTACTTTTCTGTTATTTTGGTATTGAAAATGGTTTTCATAATGTTTTTATACCAATGTGTTGTATTGATATCTCGTGATTGAAATGTGGGAATTTTATGTTTCCTTTATGCATGTTTTATGTGATATGATTATGTTATGGTTCTTGGGCATTATTATGAAGACGGGTGGTTCCGTGATAAACTAAGGGCGGGTGAGCCCGTTATAGCTCTCCAATGCATTGGGTAACGCGAAGGAGTGAAATGTTAAGGTTTCTCCGAATAGATTTTAGGGAATATACTGTGATGGGTATTCCAAACGTAACCAAGAGAGTTACTCCCTACGTAAGAATGTTATGAATGCCTCAAGTTACACTACTGGAAAAACGACCTATACCCACGGTTCAAAACCATGGGTATAGCCCCCAAAACCGTGGGTATAGGCTATACCCACGGTTTTGGGAACCGTGGGCTGGAATGGCGTCAAGATAGGGGTCTTGACCTATACCCACTGTTTGGTAGAACCGTGGGTATAGGTGGTTCACACATGAAACCGCTGTTGTACAGCGTGGCATGGGGTTTTCCCACGGTTTGAAAACCGTGGGAAAAATTTATATTCAAAAAAAAAGCTCAGCAGGTTTCGAACCCGCGCCATGGAGAACAAATACGCGCATCAACTGACCAGCGGACCAACCAAGCTGTTATACTTATATGTATATAATGATTATTCTATATTAATATATTAATACTGATGCGGTTATTAAAAAAAGGGAACCGCCGAGTTTCGAACACGGTACCGGGAGGGAGAGAATACCGCGGCGAACCAACTAAGCTAGACCGATTTTGTTAATTTAAATATACAGTGTTATACTTATATTAATATTGTTGAAATATTTAAAATTACATCCTGCCGAGTTTCGAACACCGCACTTTCCAGAACTGAAAGACTAACTAAACCAACACACCTAGCGAATTTATGTTCATTAATACCCGTATATGTGTAATTAAATTATTTACAACATTTTTCCCACGTAAAATTTATTTCGTCCCGCGCAATTTTTTTCCCATTCCCTCCACCCGCAATAACGCGGGAAACCAATACCCACGGTTTTGAAAACCATGGGTATAGGTCTTTGATAAAAATACCCCCTATACCCACGGTTTTTAAAAACCGTAGGTATAGGTTTCCAAAGCAATGCCTATACCCACGGTTTTGGAAAAACCGTGGGTATAGGTCTTCACCAAAAAAACTATACCCACGGTTTGGTCCAAACCGTGGGTATAGGTTCCCATACTATACCTATACCCACGGTTCTGGAAAATCGTGGGTATAGGGGGGACCTATACCCACGGTTTTCTGAAAAACCGTGGGTATAGGCCCAATTTCCAGTAGTGTTACCTTTATGTCTTATGATTTCTATGATTTATTCATGATTTTATGAGGTATGTTAAAGTTCCTATGTTTTATGGGTAAAGTATGATTTCATTCTTATGTATATATAAACTCATGTTTCCTTTCCATGTTTTTTTTATAACCCATACTGAGTTTTTATGCTCATCCCAAGTTTTTGAAATGTTTTTCACAGGTCAAGGGAAAGGTACATGATAAGTTGATAGAGTCAAGGATGTGTCAAGAAATAATCCATGTTTTATTTTAAATGTGTTTCCATTGATGGGAATGAAGAATACTATCTTTATGTAACCACTTTGTTTATATGTGGAATGTAATGCAAGTTTTATGATCTAATTATCTAAAACTCTAAACCCGAAAATATCCTCAATGTGTAATCTTGTAATAACTCAAGATTAAGTAAGGTTTAAGGCTGGGGCCTTTTAGTTGGTATCAAAGGTCGGTTTAGATAACTTTAGGAGTTATAATTCTATTAAATGATTATCCAAAAATATTTTTTTTCGAAATGATATAGCATTTAAAGATTACCATGTTGCTTCATCTAAGACATGTTTGTTCAGAATGGTTTTCCGCAGAGGAAACAGGGAAGTAGTGCTAGGAAGGCATACAGAAGGAAATAACCTTCCGAATCAGCATCCAGAAATGGTCGGAATTGGAACTGAACAGTTTTTTGCAGTAATGGCGCACTTGACTCAAGCGATAAATGGCGGTGGTATCCATGCACGAGATCAGCCAGATCAACCGCAGAGGAACATGTCAGTGGTGGAACATTTCATGAGGCAACATCCACCATCATTCAGAGGATCATCTGACCCTGTGCTAGCTGAAGGGTGGATTAAAGCACTGGAGAAGATTTTTGATGTCATGGGGTGTTCAGACAATCAAAAGGTTAGTCTTTCTATTTACCGTTTGGAGGGTGAAGCAGATCAGTGGTGGTCTATGGTTAAAAATATCAGGGACGCCGATGAGATTGATTCTCTTGACTGGGATGAATTCAAAGGTATGTTTCTTGAGAAGTATTTTCCTAAGGCTGTTCGACTTAGGATGGAAAAGCAATTCTTGGAATTGAGGCAAGAGGAAGACTCAGTGGCTTCCTATGAAGAAAGGTTCACTCAATTGGCAAGGTATGCTCCAAATTTTATCCGGGACCTTGATAGTAAAATCAATCGTTTTTACTCAGGATTAAATCCAAAATATCGAAGGGCATTAGCTTCTCGTGAGTTTAAAAGTTATGAAAAGCTTGTTCGATGTGCTGAGAAGGTGGAAATGGAGTTTGCCGATGACCAAGTTTTCTATAACAACCAGCAGAAGAAGAGACCGAGGTGGCATGAGAAAGGTAAGAATTCTTCAAAAAAGTCTGATGGTAAGAGAACTAAGTTTCCAGTTTGTGATAAATGTGGCAAAAGGCATGCTGGGGAATGTCTTCTGAATTCTGGGAAGTGCTACCGATGTGGTAAGATGGGACATAAGGCTCGTGATTGCACTGAAAAGGATCAAGGTGAAGGTAAGGACAAATTTGATTTGCAGTTAGTGAAATGTTATAAGTGCAATGAGATGGGTCACTATGAAAATGAGTGTCCGACAAGGAGCTTGAGTGATGGGAAGCAGTTAGACTACAAGCAGAAAGGGGTGGTGAAATCCTTTGCAACTACTTCAGCAGATGTCGGGCCATCAAATGAAGTTGTATCAGGTACTTTGTTTGTTTTTTCAGATTATGCCAGTGTGTTGTTTGATTCGGGGTCTACACATTCTTTCATCTCTGAAACCTTTTCTAGTAAAATGGGAATACCATCTCAAGAAATAACTCCTGAACTTTTGGTAAAAACACCTGGGGGAAGTATCGAGGCAAAAAGAATTTATAAGAATCTTCCTATCCTTATCTGTGGAAAGAACCTACTTGCAAACCTTATTGTTCTACCTCTAGTAGAGTTTGATGTTATCCTGGGTATGGATTGGCTCTCTATTTACCATGCTAAGATTGACTGTAGAGCTAAAGAAGTTTCTTTTCAGAAAGACTTTCAGTTTGTTTACAAGAATGAACCCTTACTTTTGATAACATATCAAGAGGCCGAGAAACTTGTAAAAGATGGAAATGAATGTTACCTTGCACACGTCGTTGAAAATAAAGGAACTGATCAGATTAATGATGTGCCAGTGGTAAATGAGTATCCTGATGTTTTTCCTGATGAGTTTCCTGGAGTAATACCAGATCGGGAAGTTGAGTTTACTGTTGACTTAGTTCCTGATGATAAGCCAATTTCAAAACCCCCTTATCGAATGGCACAAATTGAACTTTTAGAGTTGAAGGAGCAATTGCATGATTTATTAGAGAAAGGTTTCATTAGACCTAGAACATCACCATGGGGTGATCCTGTTTTATTTGTTAAAAAGAAAGATGGTTCTATGAGACTTTGCATTGATTATAGAGCCTTGAATAATATCACTGTTAAGAACAAATATCATTTGCCTCATATCGATGATTTGTTTGATCAGCTCCAGGGAGCTCAGTTTTTTTCAAAGATTGACTTGAGATCGGGGTACCATCAGCTGAAGGTAAAGGAGGAAGATATTCCGAAGACCGCGTTCCGTACGAGATATGGCCATTATGAATTTGTAGTAATGCCTTTTGGGCTAACCAATGCACCTGCTGTATTCATGCACTTAATGAATAGAATTTTCCATGAGTTCTTGGATAAGTTTGTGGTGGTTTTCATTGATGATATTTTGGTGTTTTCTAAAAGTAAAGAGGAGCATGAAAAACATTTAAGTGTTATCTTGCAAACCTTAAAAGAAAAGAAATTGTATGGGAAATTCATCAAGTGTGAGTTTTGGTTGCAACAAATTTCTTTCCTTGGTCACATTGTTTCTAAAGATGGAATAACTGTTGATCCTGCAAAAACAAAAGTTGTAGAAGAATGGCCAAGACCCACAAATGTAACTGAGATTCGTAGCTTCCTTGTTTTGGTGGGCTATTACCGAAGGTTTGTTAGAAATTTTTCACGGTTATCTAGTCCAATGACTAAGCTAACTCGGAAGGGTGTTAAGTTTATCTGGAAAAAAGAATGTGATGATTGTTTTCAGGAATTGAAAAGAAGATTGGTGAATGCTCCAGTTTTGGAAGTACCTTCCAGGAATGGTGAGTTTGTTATATACAGTGATGCTTCATTGAAAGGACTTGGTTGCGTCCTAATGCAGAATGATCAGGTAATTGCTTATGCTTCACGACAGTTGAAAACTCATGAGGTAAATTACCCTACACATGATTTGGAATTAGCTGCTGTTGTTTTTGCTTTAAAAATTTGGAGGCATCATTTGTATGGAGTAAACACTACTGGAAAACGGACCTATCCCCACGGTTTTCCTCAAAACCGTGGGGATAGGTACCCCCTATACCCACGGTTTTGGAAAACCGTGGGTATAGGTCAATTTTCAAGACCTATACCCACGGTTTTCAAAAACCGTGGGCATAAGGGGGTCTATCCCCACGGTTTTCCAAAACCGTGGGGATAGGTCTTGAAAATTGACCTATACCCACGGTTTTCAAGAACCGTGCGTATAGGGGTACCTATCCCCACGGTTTTGAGGAGAACCGTGGGGATAGGTATAGGATAAAAAACCTATACCCACGGTTTTGAAAAACCGTGGGTATAGGTTTCCCATGTGTGCGCGGGAAAATTTTTTTTTCCGCGGGAAAGATTTTTTTTTTTTGGCGGGAGTCCTATACCTACGGTTCTTCGCTCTATACCCACGGTTTATATAACTATATTTAACTAAATATATATATGTATACACATAATTGACAGTAGGGTAGTGGTAGACGCGGTACTTTGCAGCGAGGAGGTCGTGGGATCGAAACCCGCCTGCGGCTTTATTTTAGGATCTATACCCACGGTTTTGAAACCGTGGGTAAAAGCCGTTGACATCGTGGCAATTGGGAATGTTTTGTTGACACGGTGGCAGAACACCTATACCCACGGTTTTGGAAAACCGTGGGTATAGGCTGGGGACCTATACCGACGGCGTTCCAGCCCACGGTTCCCAAAACCGCGGGTATAGCCTATACCCACGGTTTTGGGGGCTATACCCACGGTTTTGAACCGTGGGTATAGGCCTTTTTTCCAGTAGTGAAAGTGTGAAATATATACCGATAACAAAAGTTTAAAGTATATATTCACTCATAAAGAGTTAAACATGAGACAAAGGAGATGGCTAGAATTAATCAAGGATTATGATTGTACAATTCATTACCATCCGGGAAAAGAAAATAAAGTGGCTGATGCTTTGAGTCGAAAAAGTAATGCTTCATTAACAATGTTGCATTTGGAATGTGATCCTTTGGTTAAGGATTTGATGAACTTTGGCATAGAAGTTGTTGGTGCAGGAAGTCCTTCTGTTTTGTTTCAGGTATCAGTGAGATCTTCTCTATCAGATAGAATCAAGCAAGCACAGAAGCAAGACAGTGAGTTGCAGAAAAAGGTAGAGCTAGTTCAGAAAGGTAAGTGGCCTGAATTCAACATTGATAATGATTGCGTTTTGAGATTTGGGAAGAGATTGTGTGTGCCTTGTGATTCACAGTTGAAGAGAGATTTGTTATGTGAAGCTCATAGTTCTCCGTTTTCAGTTCATCCGGGCAGTACTAAGATGTATAGAGATCTGCGGGAGTATTACTGGTGGGATGGAATGAAAAGAGATATTGCTGATTTTACTGTGAAGTGTTTGACTTGTCAGTAGGTTAAAGAAGAGCGGCAGTTACCGAAAGGGATGCTTCAGCCTTTACCAGTGCCAGAGTGGAAATGGGAGAATATATCCATGGACTTTGTTGTTGGATTACCAAAGACATCTCGAGGTAATAATGCAATCTGGGTTATTGTTGATCGCTTGACCAAATCTACTCATTTCCTTGCTATACGAGATACTTTCTCTCTTGATCAACTTTCCCGTTTGTATCTTAAAGATATAGTCAGGTTACATGGAGTTCCTATCTCCATTGTATCGGATCGTGATCCCAGGTTTACTTCTAACTTTTGGAAAGGCCTTCAGAAGTCGTTGGGTACTGAATTAAATTTTAGTACAGCTTTTCATCCTCAATCAGATGGGCAGTCAGAACGAACAATTCAGACATTGGAGGATATGCTACGAGCTTGTTCTATGGATTATCAGGGAAGTTGGGACCAACATCTTTCTTTGGTTGAATTTTCATATAATAACAGTTTTCATTCTAGTATACAGATGGTACCATTTCAGGCATTATATGGGAAGCGGTGTCGAACTCCAGATTTCTGGGATGAAGTGGGTGAAAGGAAGTTGATGGGACTAGAATTGGTAGAAGAGATGGCAGAAAAAGTTCAGTTGATTCAAAAACACATGAGAACAGCTCAGAGCAGGCAGAAAAGTTATGCGGATAACCGGAGGAAGGATCTATCTTTCAAGGTAGGTGATCATGTTTTTCTCAAGGTTTCTCCTTGGAAAAGTGTGAAGAGATTTGGTAAGAAAGGAAAGCTGAGTCCAAGGTTCATTGGACCATACGAAATTCTGGAGAGAGTTGGATCAGTTGCATACCGAGTGGCTTTACCTCCGAGTTTATCTCAGGTACACAATGTTTTTCACATTTCGATGTTGAGAAAGTATATGCCAGATCCATCTCATGTTTTGAGTCCAGAGGTAGTTCAGCTGGAAGAGAACCTATCTTATGAGGAACAACCAGTCCAGATTTTTGACCACAGGGAGCAAGTGTTACGGAATAAGGTGATTAAGCAGGTAAAGGTTTTGTGGAAAAACCACATGATTGAAGAGGCAACATGGGAATCTGAAAATGCAATGAGGGATAAGTACCCCCATTTATTCGATAAGTAAATAAATTGCGAGGACGCAATTTTCTAAAGGGGGGAAGGATGTAACATTTCAAGTATGTAATGAATAATAGATATTTTTATCTATGTTTATTAATGATTAAGATAGTGTTATAGAGGCTTAAAATGAAAATAAATACAATCTTATGCATGGAATACACTAATATTCTTAAAAGATTGTTTTACTGCCTTTTGATGGCAAACCATTTTTGAATCTATATTTTGACAATTTTATAAACTATGTTTGTCAAAATAAACTTATCTTTTATGATTGCGACATCAAAATTTACCTTGTGTGAATTTTTGGTATTTTTCTGACAATGTTCATTTTTTAATGAATAGTGAAAAATACTGCATTTTACATCAAAATTGCTTTTTAATATAATTTATTTATATGATTAGATTATGTTTTGAATTGGTTTTGAAGTGAAATTAGAATATATTTTTACCATTTAATCCAATGGTGGTCATTGGAATCAATTTCACTTTGAAATTAGACTTAAACTGGTGTCAATCTTTTGATACTTATTGTTTTGTAAAAACACGCTATTTGCTCTGGCAGCGGGAATTAATTATTAAATTAATTAATGTGACTTATATGATTTGAATTTTGTAAAAAAGACTTCATTTTTGAATTCGGAATATCAAATATAGCTTAGGGTGAATTTTTGGTAATTTTCTGAAAAACTTCAATTTTTGATGAATAGTGAAACCACTAAGTGGTAATCAAGCAAACTGATTTTTCAGTTAAATGAAAGTTTACCACTAATGTGTATTGAATTTTGAAAATCCGACATACATGGTTGTCATTAAGAAGTAAAATTTGGTTCAATGAGATTATAATAATTTTTTGGTGAATAGTAACTTATTAAGTTCTTAATCGCGATTAGTGGTAATTAGGGTACTTTAAGGTATAAATAATGCTTTAAAAATAGTAAATGACCTAGACACATGTCCCAACCTTATTGGTTGTGTCATGGCCGACCAAGATAAGCCATGGGTCAACTTGGGGACCCCATGGAGACACTTTGGTTTGGAAATGACATAAATAACGTTTTATTAAATGTTAAAGTAAAAATGACACAAATAAGAGATGTTTTACACAAAACAATTTTTACATGGGGTTATAAAGATCAGATATTTGATTATAAATAGTAATTGGAAAGCTAAAACGATTTCCTACATCATTGTAGTTTTTTTATGATTTTTAGACATTAAATAAATTAAATTATTTATGACATAATAATGATGCAGCGATGACATCATTATTTGACGATTTAAATAAAATGGAAAGACAATGTAAAATCTATGAACTAAACATGGACAAAACCAATTGGATGAGTGGATTTCGAAGCCTTATCACCTTATCCACGAATTATATCAATGTGGGACCTTTTAAAACCGAAAAACATTTTCAGATAAAGTAATATTTCTTTACTTTCCAAAAGTGCCCCTCCTCTCCTCTTATAAAAGGCCCCCACCTCTACCTCATTTCACATACACCTCAAGCCTTTGGATCGGCCAAACCCTGCCCATTTACTCTCTCCACATCCCTCTCCTCATCCTAGAGGATTCCCTTTGGGCAGAATCCTTTCAAAGGAAGACTTTAGGCTCAAATCAAAAGGAGTTACACTTTTAAAGGTAATTCATTCTCTCATGTTCATTTGTTTTATTTTGCTTCTCCAACCCCCTAAACTCTTTTTATTTACTTCTTTTGTAACAACACCAGTATCTTCAATATACTAGGATGTTGTTATAAGATATATTTGAGCTACACACTCACACAACTACATCAAATGGTTAAAGAACATACGGTTTCCGTGGATGGCGAAATTCTGCCTCCCGAAACGATGATTGTTCAATACTCATTTAACACCTTCAAAGGTGGCCATTATGATGTCAATATTTTTATATATGATATATAATATGTTTATGTTTTCCTTAAGATTCTGTTTTTTTCATTTTGGGCATACCTTTATGGTTTCCATTATGGGTAAACACGATATCTTCATTTTAGGAAGTGCGGACTGCCGCCCCCTCAAAGTGATTTGATTCGTTAAATACCATATGTGGGACATATAAAGGATGGAACTATGATATTATATATGATATTATACTGGAATTATAATATACCTTTATATCATTATGATTCCATTCTATAAAATATGAAATAGAAATGAAAGTAGCGTTCATGCGTACGTACGGCTTACCGTCTCCATGAACGGTGCATTTCATTTCTTACCTCTAAATGATTATGTAATATTATAAATGCATGTATGTACTGGATATATATGAAATATATGATATCTAAATCATGAATACCATTTTGGATATAATGAACCTTTGACCAAATTAACAACATGTAAGTGTAAGAAGTCTATTTTTGACTTAAGAACCAAATACCGACAAAATGAACATTATTAACTTAATTGATTACATGATGTTCATAACACGGTATAAAAGGAATAATGAACTTGAAAAAGATTCATAAGCAAGTAGAGATTAACTCAAGTTTATTATTCAGGATATTAAAGAACGGTCGGGTCAAGCCGGATACGAGGTATGGGACTTCGTCTCAATCTCCTTTCATTGAGGCATATTTTATTTTATACACAACTTTCTTTTATTCAGTGTATAAACCCCTTTGACTTTTACGTTTATTCAAAAAGAATCTTTCTTTATACGAAGCGTTTACTAAACGACAAAAGGGAATGTTTTTGTCGTACGTATGCGGCGACAACGACTTCTCCGCCGTCGTGACCGTTATTTGAGTTTCGGCTTCCTCTACAAGCCATACCTTCTTTTTAAAAGAAAAACAAATACCATGTTTTACTTTTCTGTTATTTTGGTATTGAAAATGGTTTTCATAATTTTTTTATACCAATGTGTTGTATTGATATCTCGTGATTGAAATGTGGAAATTTTATGTTTCCTTTATGCATGTTTTATGTGATATGATTATGTTATGGTTCTTGGGCATTATTATGAAGACGGGTGGTTCCGTGATAAACTAAGGGTGGGTGAGCCCGTTATAGCTCTCCAATGCATTGGGTAACGCGAAGGAGTGAAACGTTAAGGTTTCTCCGAAGAGATTTTAGGGAATATACTGTGATGGGTATTCCAAACGTAACCAAGAGAGTTACTCTTTACGTAAGAATGTTATGAATGCCTCAAGTTACCTTTATGTCTTATGATTTCTATGATTTATTCATGATTTTATGAGGTATGTTAAAGTGCCTATGTTTTATGGGTAAAGTATGATTTCATTCTTATGTATATATAAACTCATGTTTCCTTTCCATGTTTTTTTTATAACCCATACTGAGTTTTTATGCTCATCCCATGTTTTTGAAATGTTTTTCACAGGTCAAGGGAAAGGTACATGATAAGATGATAGAGTCAAGGATGTGTCAAGAAATAATCCATGTTTTATTTTAAATGTGTTTCCATTTATGGGAATGAAGAATACTATCTTTATGTAACCACTTTTTTTATATGTGTAATGTAATGCATGTTTTATGATCTAATTCTCTAAAACTCTAAACCCGAAAAGATCCTCAATGTGTAATCTTGTAATAACTCAAGATTAAGTAAGGTTTAAGGCTGGGGACTTATAGTTGGTATCAAAGGTCGGTTTAGATAACTTTAGGAGTTAGAATTCTATTAAATGATTATCCAAAAATATATTTTTTCGAAATGATATAGCATTTAAAGATTACCATGTTTCTTCATATAAGACTTGTTTGTTCAGAATGGTTTTCCACAGAGGAAACAGGGAAGCAGTGCTAGGAAGGCATACAGAAGGAAATAACCTTCCGAATCAGCATCCAGAAATGGTCGGAATTGGAACTGAACAGTTTGTTGCAGTAATGGCGCAGTTGACTCAAGCGATAAATGGCGGTGGTATCCATGCACGAGATCAGCCAGATCAACCGCAGAGGAACATGTCAGTGGTGAAACATTTCATGAGGCAACATCCATCATCATTCAGAGGATCATCTGACCCTGTGCTAGCTGAAGGGTGGATTAAAGCACTGGAGAAGATTTTTGATGTCATGGGGTGTTCAGACAATCAAAAGGTTAGTCTTGATATTTACCGTTTGGAGGGTGAAGCAGATCAGTGGTGGTCTATGGTTAAAAATATCAGGGACACCGATGAGATTGATGCTCTTGACTGGGATGAATTCAAAGGTATGTTTCTTGAGAAGTATTTTCCTAAGGCTGTTCGACTTAGGATGGAAAAGCAATTCTTGGAATTGAGGCAAGAGGAAGACTCAGTGGCTGCCTATGAAGAAAGGTTCACTCAATTGGCAAGGTATGCTCCAAATTTTATCCGGGACCTTGATAGTAAAATCAATCGTTTTTACTCAGGATTAAAGCCAAAATATCAAAGGGAATTAGCTTCTCGTGAGTTTAAAAGTTATGAAAAGCTTGTTCGATGTGCTGAGAAGGTGGAAATGGAGTTTGCCGATGACCAAGTTTTCTATAACAACCAGCAGAAGAAGAGAACGAGGTGGCAGGAGAAAGGTAAGAATTCTTCAAAAAAGTCTGATGGTAAGAGAACTAAGTTTCCAGTTTGTGATAAATGTGGCAAAAGGCATGCTGGGGAATGTCTTCTGAATTCTGGGAAGTGCTACCGATGTGGTAAGATGGGACATAAGGCTCGTGATTGCACTGAAAAGGATCAAGGTGAAGGTAAGAACAAATTTGACTTGCAGTTAGTGAAATGTTATAAGTGCAATGAGATGGGTCACTATGCAAACAAGTGTCCGACAAGGAGCTTGAGTGATGGGAAGCAGTTAGACTACAAGCAGAAAGGGGTGGTGAAATACTTTGCAACTACTTCAGCAGATGTCGGGCCATCAAATGAAGTTGTATCAGGTACTTTTTTTGTTTTTTCAGATTATGCCAGTGTGTTGTTTGATTCGGGGTCTACACATTCTTTCATCTCTGAAACCTTTTCTAGTAAAATGGGAATATCATCTCAAGAAATGACTCCTGAACTTTTGGTAAAAACACCTAGGGGAAGTGTTGAGGCAAAAAGAATTTATAAGAATCTTCCTATCCTTATCTGTGGAAAGAACCTACTTGAAAACCTTATTGTTCTACCTCTAGTAGAGTTTTATGTTATCCTGGGTATGGATTGGATCTCTATTTACCATTCTAAGATTGACTGTAGAGCTAAAGAAGTTTCTTTTCAGAAAGACTTTCAGTTTTTTTACAATAATGAACCCTTACTTTTGATAACATATCAAGAGGCCGAGAAACTTGTAAAAGATGGAAATGAATGTTACCTTGCACACGTCGTTGAAAATAAAGGAACTGATCAGATTAATGATGTGCCAGTGGTAAATGAGTATCCTGATGTTTTTCCTGATGAGTTGCCTGGAGTAATACCAGATCGGGAAGTTGAGTTTACTGTTGACTTAGTTCCTGATGCTAAGCCAATTTCAAAACCCCCTTATCGAATGGCACAAATTGAACTTTTAGAGTTGAAGGAGAAATTGAAAGATTTATTAGAGAAAGGTTTCATTAGACCTAGCACATCACCAAGGGGTGCTCCTGTTTTATTTGTTAAAAAGAAAGATGGTTCTATGAGACTTTGCATTGATTATAGAGCCTTGAATAATATCACTGTTAAGAACAAATATCCTTTGCCTCATATCGATGATTTGTTTGATCAGCTCCAGGGAGCTCAGTTTTTTTCAAAGATTGACTTGAGATCGGGGTACCATCAGCTGAAGGTAAAGGAGGCAGATATTCCGAAGACCGCGTTCCGTACGAGATATGGCCATTATGAATTTGTAGTAATGCCTTTTGGGCTAACCAATGCACCTGCTGTATTCATGGACTTAATGAATAGAATTTTCCATGAGTTCTTGGATAAGTTTGTGGTGGTTTTCATTGATGATATTTTGGTGTTTTCTAAAAGTAAAGAGGAGCATGAAAAATATTTAAGTGTTATCTTGCAAACCTTAAAAGAAAAGAAATTGTATGGGAAATTCAGCAAGTGTGAGTTTTGGTTGCAACAAATTTCTTTCCTTGGTCACATTGTTTCTAAAGATGGAATAACTATTGATCCTGCAAAAACAAAAGTTGTGGAAGAATGGCCAAGACCCACAAATGTAACCGAGATTCGTAGCTTCCTTGGTTTGGCGGGCTATTACCGAAGGTTTGTTAGAAATTTTTCACGGTTATCTAGTCCAATGACTAAGCTAACTCGGAAGGGTGTTAAGTTTATCTGGACAAAAGAATGTGATGATTGTTTTCAGGAATTGAAAAGAAGATTGGTGAATGATCCAGTTTTGGCACTACCTTCCAGGAATGGTGAGTTTGTTATATACAGTGATGCTTCATTGAAAGGACTTGGTTGCGTCCTAATGCAGAATGATCAGGTAATTTCTTATGCTTCATGACAGTTGAAAAATCATGAGGTAAATTACCCTACACATGATTTGGAATTAACTGCTGTTGTTTTTGCTTTAAAAATTTGGAGGCATCATTTGTATGGAGTAAAGTGTGAAATATATACCGATCACAAAAGTTTAAAGTATATATTCACTCAGAAAGAGTTAAACATGAGACAAAGGAGATGACTAGAATTAATCAAGGATTATGATTGTACAATTCATTACCATCCGGGAAAAGCAAATAAAGTGGCTGATGCTTTGAGTCGAAAAAGTAATGCTTCATTAACAATGTTGCGTTTGGAACGTGATCCTTTGGTTAAGGATTTGATGAACTTTGGCATAGAAGTTGTTGGTGCAGGAAGTCCTTCTGTTTTGTTTCAGGTATCAGTGAGATCTTCTCTATCAGATAGAATCAAGCAAGCACAGAAGCAAGACAGTGAGTTGCAGAAAAAGGTAGAGCTGGTTTAGAAAGGTAAGTTGCCTGAATTCAACATTGATAATGATTGCGTTTTGAGATTTGGGAAGAGATTGTGTGTGCCTTGTGATTCACAGTTGAAGAGATATTTCTTATGTGAAGCTCATAGTTCTCCGTTTTCAGTTCATCCGGGCAGTACTTAGATGTATAGAGATCTGCAGGAGTATTACTGGTGGGATGGAATGAAAAGAGATATTGCTGATTTTACTGTGAAGTGTTTGACTTGTCAGCAGGTTAAAGCAGAGTGGCAGTTACCGAAAGGGATGCTTCAGCCTTTACCAGTGCCAGAGTGGAAATGGGAGAATATATCCATGGACTTTGTTGTTGGATTACCGAATACATCTCGAGGTAATAATGCAATCTGGGTTATTATTGATCGCTTGACCAAATATGCTCATTTCCTTGCTATACGAGATACTTTCTCTCCTGATCAACTTCCCCGTTTGTATCTTAAAGAGATAGTCAGGTTACATGGAGTTCCTCTCTCCATTTTATCGGATCGTGATCCCAGGTTTACTTCTAACTTTTGGAAAGGCCTTCAGAAGTCGTTGGGTACTGAATTAAATTTTAGTACAGCTTTTCATCCTCAATCAGATGGGCAGTAAGAATGAACAATTCAGACATTGGAGGATATGCTACGAGCTTTTTCTATGGATTATCAGAGAAGTTGGGACCAACATCTTTCTTTGGTTGAATTTTCATATAATAACAGTTTTCATTCTAGTATACAGATGGCACCATTTCAGGCATTATATGGGAAGCGGTGTCGAACTCCAGCTTTCTGGGATGAAGTGGGTGAAAGGAAGTTGATGGGACCAGAATTGGTAGAAGAGATGGCAGAAAAAGTTCAGCTGATTCAGAAAAACATGAGAACAGCTCAGAGCAGGCAGAAGAGTTATGCGGATAACCGGAGGAAGGATCTATCTTTCGAGGTAGGTGATCATGTTTTTCTCAAGGTTTCTCCTTGGAAAAGTGTGATGAGATTTGGTAATAAAGGAAAGCTGAGTCCAAGGTTCATTGGACCATATGAAATTCTGGAGAGAGTTGGATCAGTTGCATACCGAGTGGCTTTACCTCCGAGCTTATCTCAGGTACACAATGTTTTTCACATTTCGATGTTGAGAAAGTATATGCCAGATCCATCTCATGTTTTGAGTCCAGAGGTAGTTCAGCTGGAAGAGAACCTATCTTATGAGGAACAGCCGGTCCAGATTCTTGACCACAGGGATCAAGTGTTACGGAATAAGGTGATTAAGCCGGTAAAGGTTTTGTGAAAAAACCACATGATTGAAGAGGCAACATGGGAATCTGAAAATGCAATGAGGGATAAGTACCCCCATTTATTCGATAAGTAAATAAATTGCGGGGACGCAATTTTCTAAAGGGGGGAAGGATGTAACATCCCAAGTAAGTAATGAATAATAGATATTTTTATCTATGTTTATTAATGATTAAGATAGTGTTATAGAGGCTTAAAATGAAAATAAATACAATCTTATGCATGGAATACACTAATATTCTTAAAAGATTGTTTTAATGCCTTTTGATGGAAAACCATTTTTGAATCTATATTTTGACAATTTTATAAACTATGTTTGTCAAAATAAACTTATCTTTTATGATTGCGACATCAAAATTTACCTTGTGTGAATTTTTGGTATTTTTCTGACAATGTTCATTTTTTAATGAATAGTGAAAAATACTGCATTTTACATCAAAACTGATTTTTAATATAATTTATTTATATGATTAGATTATGTTTTGAATTGGTTTTGAAGTGAAATTAGAATATATTTTTACCATTTAATCCAATGGTGGTCATTGGAATCAATTTCACTTTGAAATTAGACTTAAACTGGTGTCAATCTTTTGATACTTATTGTTTTGTAAAAACACGCTATTTGCTCTGGAAGCGGGAATTAATTATTAAATTAATTAATGTAACTTATATGATTTGAATTTTGTAAAAAAGACTTCATTTTTGAATTCGGAATATCAAATATAACTTAGGGTGAATTTTTGGTAAATTTCTGAAAAACTTCAATTTTTGATGAATAGTGAAACCACTAAGTGGTAATCAAGAAAACTGATTTTTCAGTTAAATGAAAGTTTACCACTAATGTGTATTGAATTTTGAAAATCCGACATACATGGTTGTCATTAAGAAGTAAAATGTGGTTCAATGAGATTATAATAATTTTTTGGTGAATAGTAACTTATTAAGTTCTTAATCGCGATTAGTGGTAATTAGGGTACTTTAAGGTATAAATAATGCTTTAATAATAGTAAATGACCTAGACACATGTCCCAACCTTATTGGTTGTGTCATGGCCGACCAAGACAAGCCATGGGTCAACTTGGGGACCCCATGGAGACACTTTGGTTTGGAAATGACATAAATAACTTTTTATTAAATGTTAAAGTAAAAATGACACAAATAAGAGATGTTTTACGAAAACAATTTTTACATAGGGTTATAAAGATCAGATATTTGATTATAAATAGTAATTGGAAAGATAAAAAGATTTCCTACATCATAGTATTTTTTTATGATTTTTAGACATTAAATAAATTAAATTATTTATGACATAATAATGATGCAGCGATGACATCATTATTTGATGATTTAAATAAAATGGAAAGACAATGTAAAATCTATGAACTACACATGGCCAAAACCAATTGGATGAGTGGATTTCGAACCCTTATCACCTTATCCACGAATTATATCAATGTGGGACCTTTTAAAACCGAAAAACGTTTTCAAATAAAGTAATATTTCTTTACTTTCCAAAAGTGCCCCTCCTCTCCTCTTATAAAAGGCCCCCACCTCTACCTCATTTCACACACACCTCAAGCCTTTGGATCGGCCAAATCCTGCCCATTTACTCTCTCCACATCCCTCTCCTCATTATAGAGTATTCCCTTTGGACAGAATCCTTTCAAAGGAAGCCTTTAGGCTCAAATCAAAAGGAGTTACACTTTTAAAGGTAATTCATTCTCTCATGTTCATTTGTTTTATTTTTCTTCTCCAACCCCCTAAACTCTTTTTATTTACTTATTTTGTAACAAAACCAGTATCTTAAATATACTAGGATGTTGTTATAAGATATATTTGAGCTACACACTCACACAACTACATAAAATGGTTAAAGAACATACGGTTTCCGTGGATGGCGAAATTCTGCCTCCTGAAACGATGATTGTTCAATACTCATTTAACACCTTCAAAGGTGGCCATTATGATGTCACTATTTTTATATATGATGTATAATATGTTTATGTTTTCCTTAAGATTCTTTTTTTTTCATTTTGGGCATACCTTTATGGTTTCCATTATGGGTAAACACGATATCTTCATTTTAGGAAGTGCGGACTACCGCCCCCTCAATGTGATTTGATTCGTTAAATACCATATGTGGGACATATAAAGGATGGAACAATGATATTATATATGATATGATACTGGAATTATAATATACCTTTATATCATTATGATTCCATTCTATAAAATACGAAATAGAAATGAAAGTAGCGTTCATGCGTACGTACGGCTTACCGTCTCCATGAACGGTGCATTTCATTTCTTACCTCTAAATGATTATGTAATATTATAAATGCATGTATGTACTGGATATATATGACATATATGATATCTAAATCATGAATACCATTCTGGATATAATGAACCTTTGACCAAATTAACAACATGTAAGTGTAAGAAGTCTATTTTTGACTTAAGAACCAAATACCGACAAAATGAACATTATTAACTTAACTGATTACATGATGTTCATAACACGGTATAAAAGGAATAATGAACTTGAAAAAGATTCATAATCAAGTAGAGATTAACTCAAGTTTATTATTCAGGATATTAAAGAACGGTCGGGTCAAGTCGGATACGAGGTATGGGACTTCGTCTCAATCTCCTTTCATTGAGGCATATTTTATTTTATACACAACTTTCTTTTATACGGTGTATAAACCCCTTTGACTTTTACGTTTATTCAAAAGGAATCTTTTTTTATACAAAGAATTTACTAAACGAAAAAATTGAATGTTTTTGTCGTACGTATGCGGCGACAACGACTTCTCCGCCGTCGTGACCGTTATTTGAGTTTCGGCTTCCTCTACAAGCCATACCTTCTTTTTAAAAGAAAAATAAATACCATGTTTTACTTTTCTGTTATTTTGGTATTGAAAATGGTTTTCATAATGTTTTTATACCAATGTGCTGTATTGATATCTCGTGATTGAAATGTGGAAATTTTATGTTTCCTTTATGCATGTTTTATGTGATATGATTATGTTATGGTTCTTGGGAATTATTATGAAGACGGGTGGTTCCGTGATAAACTAAGGGCGGGTGAGCCCGTTATAGCTCTCCAATGCATTGGGTAACGTGAAAGAGTGAAACGTTAAGGTTTCTCTGAAGAGATTTTAGGGAATATACTATGATGGGTATTCCAAACGTAACCAAGAGAGTTACTCCCTACGTAAGAATGTTATGAATGCCTCAAGTTACCTTTATGTCTTATGATTTCTATGATTTATTCATGATTTTATGAGGTATGTTAAAGTGCCTATGTTTTATGGGTAAAGTATGATTTCATTCTTATGTATATATGAACTCATGTTTCCTTTCCATGTTTTTTTTATAACCCATACTGAGTTTTTATGCTCATCCCATGTTTTTGAAATGTTTTTCACAGGTCAAGGGAAAGGTACATGATAAGATGATAGAGTCAAGGATGTGTCAAAAAATAATCCATGTTTTATTTTAAATGTGTTTCCATTGATGGGAATTAAGAATACTATCTTTATATAACCACTTTGTTTATATGTGGAATGTAATGCAAGTTTTATGATCTAATTCTCTAAAACTCTAAACCCGAAAAGATCCTCAATGTGTAATCTTGTAATAACTCAAGATTAAGTAAGGTTTAAGGCTAGGGCCTTATACATGAAATTTTCAAGGAATTTTTTTCTTAATTATTTGGGATTTTACGAGTTTGTGGCTTCTGACGACACTTGATTCTGAGGCCCTGTGTGTCCGGAATCAATTTTTGAAGTTTTGTTCAGGTACATTCAGTAAACGTACATGCGGGTTTTTCTATCTTTTGAACCGGTGCTCGAAATTGAAATCTGAGGGAACTGATGAACTCGCAGCGCCAGTATTCACTTAAGGGGACCTTTACTGCAGTTGCATTTTATGCGGGATGAAAGTTAATTTTTGGGGATTAATCTTAAATTAAATAAAATTTTTTGGTACACAATTTTATTTTGAGAGTTGGTTATTTCCTCCCATGGGGAAGTTATTGGTGGGGCCCACACCCAGATAACTTCCCATGTGTGGATATTTGTGAGGTGGAGCCCACACCAGCCCCAACCTTTAATCTCCCCATAACTCTTTTGAACTCCCTTAAACACCTTGTTTAATATTGACAAACTCCCTCATTTAATTGGGTGGAGCCTCTCCACAATCCACCTCCCTCACTCCATTTAATTTTTGCCAACCCATCTCAATTAATTAAACAACTCTTTAATTAATTAATTAAAGAGTTTGAATTAATTTGAATTCATGGAAAGTTTATTAAAATAAGGGAAAGCCTTATTTTAATTTTGGCTTGGCAAATATTGTGCTGGGAAATCCTTGGAGAATTAAAAGAGAGCTTTAGCCTTCCATGAAGAACAACGTCTTCTTCGACGAAGAACGCCGACTCCATGAAGAACGGTGACATGACTTTCTTTCTCTTATCTACAACAAGTGAGGAGACACCTCTTCCTCATTGGACGCACCCCGATGTCATCAAAAAATCCTCTTTCTGCGACTTTCCTCTTGAAACTGAGGTAGAGGTTTGTTTCAATTTTAATTGAATAAAATTGTTCTTCGTCCCTCGTTGAAATCATGTTTTACCTTTGGCCATTTGATACCGTCTAACGTGGAGGGCGCGGGCTAAAAAAACACAGCCCGATGACCCTCTAATTGTTCTTGGATACTTTGGCGGCAGCAACGAGAGGCGGTGGCGACGAACGGAAGTGTCAGCCGCGTGCGAAAGAACCATGGCCCGCAACCGTGGGCCGTTCGGCTGACGAAGAACCGGCTGGATAAAGCTGGCCGAGCCGAAGGAGGATCGCGGCGCTACAAGGGGCGACGCAATGAGGAAGACTGTGGCCCCCGTTCCATGGGCCGCTTGGTGGGAAAACTGGTCGGCAGGTGGCTGACCAAGCTGAGGAGAACCGCGACGCCAAGAGGGCGCCGTGCTGGACGAACCGCGGCCCGCCCGAGTGGGCCGCTTGCGCCAAGAAGACCGACCAGCTTCGGACAGCCGGTTTGGGAGGGAGACACCTTTTGGAACCACCGGTTCGGGTAGCTGGGGGGGCCGTGCCCCCCTTGGACCACTCAGCCCCTTCGGGCCGTGCCCTATCGGGCCGGGCTGCGCCCCTTCGAACCGGGCCGCACCCTCTCAGGTCGGGCGGTACCCCTTCGGGCTGGGCTGGGCCACACCTGCCACTAGGCTGGGTCGTGTTTCTTTAGGCTGGGCCGACACCCCATGCATGGTCGGACCCACCGAACCAGGTTGGGCCGACCCGCCAGCCCACTGGGCCTAACGGGCCTAGCCCGTACGCTTAAATGTGAATATCTTCACGACCGTGTGTACGATCGATGCACCGTATGTGGCACTGGTACCCTCATGATGTGGCGGTACTTTTTCAATACTATATGTGAGTTTTGGAAAACTTTGGAAAATGTCCGGGTTTGGAATGAGCGTGTTTTCAACCGAGCCCCCGGAGCAAAAATGCTAATAACTCACAGACCGAGTGTCTGATTGACGCATAGTCTGTTGCGTTGGGTTCCTTTTGACGAGACAGAACTTTGGGATACATCAAATCTGGACTTCATGATAGTTGATGTATCGACCCCTTGGCTCGAGGAGGGGACCCTCCCAGAATCGAGCGTGCAGTGTGCGGGAACCCTAGAGCTGGTTGCGACTGCAATGACTACCATACTGGAATCCTCCGTGGGTTCGACGATGATGGAAAATGTACTGGAATCTACTATGGGTTCGATGATAACGACAAATTTACTGGAATCCTATGTGGGTTCGACAGTGATGACTACCATACTTGAATCCTCAGTGGGTCTTTCGGTTTGACTTTTGTTCTAGTATCCTATGTGGTTCCGATAGAGTAGCTGGTCTAGTATCCTACATGGGTCTGACAGCTTAGCTGGACTAGTATCCTACATGGGTCCTCCAGTTTAGATGAATCAGTGGTTGCATCTGATCATCTTTATCACTTTATAAAAGATGTATACCTGTGTGATCTGAGTCTTGACTTTCAATCATTATAATCGATGTGATTGACTTCTTTCCTGTGTGGACTGGGTTGTTCTTGGGATCGAGAGTTGGAGCCGAACTGGGATTGATAAATTAGGTATATGTATGGGCATATACCTAAGTAGAGTTGGTTGAAACTTTATGATTGTATCTTTTCTTTGTGGTTTATCCTTCATGGATTCTGGGAGACCTTCAGGGGTCTCTGGGTCCCTACTGAGTATTGTTATACTCACCCATGCACAGGCTATGCCCACACTACATTGTGTTGGATGCAGACGACGGACATCACTGATCATGGTAGAGACTTGTGGAGCTGGACGGTACCCAGAGGTGGACCACTTGGCAGGACATACATGGAGCAGACAGGCAGACCCGAGGTACCGAGGAGACCATATGTACCCACCCTTCAGGTGGTATTCCCATAGGACGACTAGTGGTTGCTGTTTTACTTTTCTGCCATTGTACTACACTTTTAGTTGTACTGTACTTTTCAGTTGGGTTTGTATTCTGGCCCATTTACCTTTCAACACTTACCATGTATTCAATATTACTTTTTACTTACTTCAGCTTGCGTACTCTGTTGTGTTTGTTTACTATCATAAAGGAAATGACTTCCCTTTTTATCGGGATTTACACCTTTGGTGCTAGTCGCCATCCCCTGACCTATAGAAGGCGGGCTTGGGTTAGTCACGACATGGGCCCCGAGGATGGGTTGTGACAAATTGGTATTAGAGGAGTCGGTTATACTACAGAACTCAGGACCCTGATCCTTCCTTTCTGTGAAGAAATAGTGTTAAGAGTATTGAGTGTGGTTTTTAGTCCAGGGAGTCCAGTGTTGGTGCGGCGACTGATGTACCCATACACCAGGACCCTGACCCATGATTTTTGACTCAGTGCATGAAAACACTGATTTCCTGTGTGTTTCAAAAGTTTTCTTTGTGATTACTTTGTGTCAGCTCACCAAATATACTGTTTTGACCATAGAGCACCTATTTCTTTTCAAGATGGCCCCACGAAGGCAGCCATCTAGGGTTCCGAGTCGTGTACGAGATGGCAGCCCACCAAGCGACGAGGCCTCGGTACAGGGCCCCATCACAGCGGAGGCACCAGCGGTACCACTACCCACTGAGCCACCAATACTACCAGCCCCAGTAGCAGAGAGTGCACGCCACCTAAGTGTGTTTCATGAGTTTCAGTGACAGAGGTCACCCAGGTTCCATGGAGAGACGGACCCTCAGACAGCTGAGGATTGGCTGGAGGTTGTCATCAGTGTCTTCAGATTGGTAGGGACACCAGTTGACCTTATGGTGATCCTTGAAGCGAGTCTACTTCATGCAGTAGTAGGTAGATCGTGGAGCTTGATGCTCCAAGTGCATGACGAGGCATATTCACTTTGGACAGACTTTGAAAGTCTCTTCCGCTTGGAGTTTGTTCCTGCCACCCTTCGTGCGGTGTGGATTCAGGAGTTACTTCACCTGCGACAGGGCAGCATGAAATAGCTCAGTACTCAGCGAGGTTTACTGACCTCTCAGGCTACTCCACAGACATGGTATGAGACCCATTATTCAAGACCCGAACCTTTGAGCAGTGACTAAGGCACAAGATTATGGCTTCGATGATCTCCCTTAGTATTCTGATGCAGGCGAGAGTGCTGGAGCGAGCCCTTCTTGTGGAGAGCTTTCTCTCTAATCCAACACCAGCAGCGAGACCCACCGTAGGGCGACACCTAGAAGAGTCTTCGGTAGCTGGTAGTAGACAGATGTTGTAGAGGTCCAAGAAGACCAGGGCATCAGAAGAGCGACCTCAGGATACAGGTTTAGTTGTGTAGGGCACCTAAAACAGAGCTAGCTACACGAGGAGCAGACAGTACTATGTATGCGACGGGCAGGGTCACATGGCTCGAGACTACCCGAACCTCCGTGCAGATGAACAACAGACAGTGGAGGGACCTCCCATGCAGAGGAATAGGTTCAACCATGGCGGTCCTCAGGGAGTAGGCGGACGAGGCAGAGGAGCTGTCCGAGCAGCGGGTGGTGGATGATGTTTTGAGGCTCTACCACAACCACCGCCAGGAGGTCCACCACGACCACATGGAGCTGGAGGGAAAAGGAAGGCTCAGATCTAGGCAGTGGAGCCTTACGACCACAGCGTACCTGAGATGATTCGAGGTACTATAAATGTCTACTCCACCCTTACTGCTATACTTATTGACATAGGTGCAAGTCATTCTTTCATTGCCGCTGCCCTTGTTCGGAGCTCAGAGATTCCGATGGAGTCGTTGTCTCGATCCTTATGGCTAGAGACTCCTATGGGAGAAGACTCAATGATTAAACACTGGTTCCGGCAGTGTGAGCTTACTCTAGGAGGTGATATATTTGGCTGGGATCTTCTTGTAACAGCGTCGAGGCCTTACAACGTCATCTTGGGTATGGACTGGTTGTCTATAATCCATGCTCAGATCGACTGCATTAGGCACAAAGTGTGGTGTGTTCACACGGATGGGAGCAGGTTCACCTTCACCAATGAGAAGGGAGCCTTTGTAGCGTAGGATGGACTTACACAGAGGAGAGGGAAACCAATCACACATCAGTTGGATAGTATCATTCTCGGAGCAGTTGATGTGTGTGGTCTGAGTTTTTCTATTGTGGTGGATCAGTATGCAGACGTTTTTCCTAACGACATTCCACAACTACCTCCTTGCAGAGAGGTAGACTTCTACATAGACCTATACCCTGATGCATCACTGATATCTACTCCATTATATCGGATGGCTCCCACTGAGCTTTGTAAGCTACGAGTACAGTTGGAGGACTTGCAGGAAAAGGGATTCATCCTACCCAGGGTTTCACCCAGGGCTTCTCTGATTTTATTCTCTAAGAAGGTGGATGGGTGCTTGCGACTGTGTGTCGACTACCATCGCCTAAATCAGGTGACTGTGAAGAACAAGTACCCACTTCCGAGGATTTACAACCTCTTTGATCAGCACAAGGGAGCACGATGGTTCTCGAAGATAGACCTCAGGTTAGGCTATCATCAGCTCAGAGTTAGATACGAGGATGTGCAGAAGATGACCTTCAAGTGTCGGTATGGCCACTATGAGTTCTTGGTTATGCCCTTCGGTGTAACAAACTCTCCAGTAGTGTTCATGAGTCACATGAACAATATCTTCCAGCCTTACCTCGATCGTTTTGTTGTAGTCTTCATCGACAACATACTTATTTACTCGACTACTGAGGAGGATCACTCCTACCACTTGTGGGTTGTACTGGATACACTCTGAGAGCACGAACTTTATGGTAACCTCTCTAAGTTCCAGTTCTGGATTCGAGAGGTTCACTTCTTGGGACACATCATCTCGGAGGCGGGTTGCAGTGGATCTAGCGAAGATCGAGGTAGTGCTTGCTTCGGAGCCACCCAGGAGCGTGACGGAGGTGCAGAGTTTCATGGGTCTGGCTGGATACTATCAGATATTTGTTCCAGACTTATCCAGAGTTGCAACACCACTTTCAGTCTTGACGAAGAAGGGGAAATCCTTCGTGTGGTCAGATAGATGTCAGTAGAGCTTTCAGGAGCTAAGACAGAGGTTGACCAGTGTGCCCATCTTGAGGCTACTGGAGGAGGACGTTGGGTACGTAGTTTACTACGATGCATTAGGGACTGGACTCAAGTGTGTCCTAATCCAGGAGCGAGTAGTGATTGCGTATGGTTCACGGTAGTTGAGACCGCACGAGTAGAACTACGCTACCAATGACCTGGAGTTAGCATCAGTGGTCTTTGCCTTGAAGATGTAGCGACACTATCTGATGGGAAAATGCTTTATAATCTACTCTGGACACCAGAGTCTCAGGTACATATTTTCTCATAAGGACCTAAACGTGAGACAATGATGATGGCTCGAGTTCCTCCAGGACCATGACTTTGAGATAGTATATACTCTTGAGAAGGGTAACATTGTAGCTGATGCTCTCAGCAGGAGATCAGGCATTCAACTACTAGGAGAGGTGACAGAGCAGCTAGCCGCGTTGGAGATATCCTTTTTTGGATAGATATGGAGTAGCCTTTCTATAGTCACTCACAGTCACTCCTCCAATTCTTCAGCGAGTTAGAGAGGCATAGCGAGGGGATGCTGAATGCGAGACATGACGTGCTCAGATATCCTTAGGGCAGACACCTGATGGATTTTCTGAAGGATGGGAGCACGTCATCCTCTTCAGGGGATGTAATATGGTACTAGTTGCACTGCAGGAGGAGGTGCTGAGGGAGTTTGAAACTTCCCCTCTAGCAGTACATCCAGGAGTGGCGAAGATGTATCAGGACCTCAGACGACAACACTGGAGGCTGGGTATGAAGAAGGTTGTAGCAGAGTTCGTTTCACGATGCCTCACTTGTCAGCAAGTGAAGGTGGAGCACCATGTACTAGCAGGCTTGGTATAACCCTTAGAGGTCCCTGAGTGGAAGTGGGATGGGATATCCATGGATTTCATGATGGGGCTTCCATGTACATCCAGAGGGCATGACTCTATCTGGGTGATCATTGACCGACTCACCAAGTTGGCCCACTTTCTTCCAATCAGAGAGTAGGGCTCATTAGAGAGCTTGGGATGCCTCTACATTTAGGAGATCGTATGGATTCACAGTGTACCATCGACTATCATTTCTGATCGAGATGCTCGATTTACTTCCCAGCTTTGGAAGGGGTTGCAGGAGGCATTTGGGACACAGTTGCGTCTGAGCACCGTCTTCCATCCTCAGATGGACGGTTATACTGAGAGGACCATACAGACACTCGAGGAAATGCTCCATGCATGTGTCATTAATTTTGTTCATAGATGGAAGGATCACCTAACTTTGGTGGAGTTTGCGTACAACAACAGTTACCACTCCACTACCGGGATGACACCATACGAGGCACTATATGACTGACCTTGCAGATCACCTCTGAGCTGGACTGACCCTGGGGAGTCAGCACTCGTAGGTCCAGAGATGGTTTAGGCTACGACGGAGAAGGTGAAGATCATCCAGGAGCGGATGAAGGTTGCACAGAGAAGAGATAAGTCCTATGCTGATATGAGGTAGATACCACTGGAGTTCGAGGATGGTGACCACGTCTTCTTACGGGTCTCATCTTGATGTGGTCTATGAAGATTTGGCTGGGGCGACAAGTTATCTCAAGGCTTCATCAGACCATTCCAAGTCCTCAGCAGAGTAGGAGAGGTGGATTACCACCTGGCCCTTCCACATCAATTGCACCAGGTGCATGACGTCTTCCACGTATCTCAGCTAAGGGAATACATGCACGACCCGAACCACATAATCAATCACGAGGATCTGGACATTGATGACAGGGCGACGTTTGCGGAGGTCCCGGTGGAGATCGAGGATCAACAGGAGTGAGTCCTATATGGATGGTCAATTCCTCTGGTGCGCATTCGCTGGCAGCACGGGAACCTCCAGGAGAGCACTTGGGATCGGGAGACACAGATGCGAGCTCAGTATCCCCTTTTGTTTTCCTAGTGTGTGTTGTAGCTTTATGGGATGTAAATCCCTGAGGTGGGAGTAATGTAATGACCTAAAATTTTCAAGGAATTTTTTTCTTAATTCTTTGGAATTTTACAAGTCTGTGGCTTCTGACGACACTTGATTCCGAGGCCCGGTGTGCTCGGAATCAATTTCTGATGTTTTGTTCAGGTATGTTCAGTAAACGTACGTGCAAGTTTTTCTATCTTCTGAACCGGTTCTTGGAATTGAAATCTAAGGGCACCGATGAACTCACAGCACCGATATTCACTTAAGGGGACCTTTACTGCAGTTGCATCTTATGCGGGTTGAAAGTTAATTTTTGGGGTTTAATCGTAAATTAAATAAAATTGTGTGGTGAAAAATTTTATTTTAAGAGTTGGTTATTTCCTCCCATGGGGAAGTTATTGGTGGGGCCCACACCCACATAACTTCCCATGTGTGGACATTTTTGAGGTGGGGCCCACATGAGCCCCAACATTTCATCTCCCCATAACTCTTTTCAACTCCCTTAAACCCCTTGTTTAATTCTTTACAAACTCCCTCATTTAATTGGGTGGAGACTCTCCACATTCCACCTCCCTCACTCCATTTAATTTTTTCCAACCCATATCAATTAGTTAAACAACTCTTAAATTAATTAATTAAAGAGTTTGAATTAATTTTAATGTATGGAACATTTATTAAAATAAGGGAAAACCTTATTTTAATTTTGGCTTGGAATATATTGTGCTGGGAAATCCTTGGAGAATTACAAGAGAGCTTTAAACTTCCACAAAGAACGACGTCTTCTTCGATGAAGAACGCCGACTCCATGAAGAATGGTGACATTCCTTTCTTTCTCTTCTCTGCAACAAGTGAGGAGACGCTGGTTCCTCCTCGGACGCACCCCGATGTCGTCTACAAATCCTCTTTCTGTGACCCCACTATTGAAACAAAGGTAGGGGTTTGTTTCAATTTTAATTGAATAAAAGTTTTCTTCATCCCTCATTGAAATCTTGTTTTACCTTTGGCCATTTGATACCATCTAACGCGGAGGGTGAGGGCAGAACGAACAAGGCCCGATGACCCTCTGATTGTTCTTGGATACTTTGGCAGCGACAACGAGAGGCGGTGGAGACGAATGGAAGTAGTGGTCATGCACCGGCCGCGTGTGGAAGAACCGCTGCCCGCAACCGGGGGCCGCTCGGCCAACGAAGAACCGGCTGGCTAAAGCTGGCTGGGCCAAAGGAGGACTGCACCGCCACAAGGGGCGCCATGCTGCAGAAGACCGCGGCCCGCGTTCTGCGGGCCTCTCAACAGGCAAATCGGCTAGCAGGCGGCCGACCGGCAGTCAGTCAGTCGGGCTGAGGAGAACTGTGGAGCCATGAGGGTGCCACGCTGGACGAACCGCAGCCCACCAAAATGGGCCGCTTGCACCGAGAAGTCCGGATGGCTTAGGCCTGTCGGTTTGGGAGGGCGGCGCCGCTTGGTGCTGCCGGTTCGGGTCGACGGGGGGGGGGGGGGGGGGGGGGGTGCACCCCCCTCAGACCGCTCAGCCCCTTCGGGCCAGGCCACACCGGGCCGCACCTGCCACCGGGCTGGGCCACATTTCTTTAAGTCAAGCCAACACCCCATGCAGGGTCAGACCCGCCGAACCGGGTCGGGCAACTCGCCATCCCACTGGGCCTAACGGGTCGGGCCCATACGCTTAAATGTGAATATCTTCACGACCGTGTGTCTGATCGACGCAACGTCTGCTGCACTAGGACCATCATGACGTGGAAGTCCTTTTGTGATACTCTATGTGAGTTTTGGAAAACTTTGGAAAATGACCATTTTTTGAACGAGCGTATTTCCAACCGATCCCTCGGAGCCAAAATGCTAATAACTCGGTTGTGCCTGGGCTCGAGAGTTGGAGCCGAACTGGGATTCATAACTTAGGTATATGTATGGGAATATACCTAAGTTGAGTTGGTTGATACTTCGTGATTGTATCTTTTCTTTGTGGTTTATCCTTCATGGATTCTGGAAGATGTTCGGGGGTCTTAGGGTCCCTACTGAGTATTGTTATACTCACCCCTGCACGGGCTATGCTGACACTACGTTGTGTTGGATGCAGACGATAGATAGCACTGATCATGGTAGAGACTTGTGGAGCTGGACGGTACCCAGAGGTGGACCACTTGGCAGGATGTACATGAAGCGGGTGGACGAACCCAAGGTACGGAGGATACCATCTGTACCCACCCTTCAGGTGGGATTCTCAAAGGACTACAGACCGTTGTCGAATAGTGGGTTCTAGTAAGATAGCTTCAAGGATTTCAGATATATAAGATGCTTCTCCTAAGGGTAAATATACTGTTAGTTGACTGTAACTTTATGTGGGTGACTTATGAAAAGCCAACTAGGGCATGTTACTACATATTAAAATAGTGGAATCCTCTAGATGATATTCCCTTTATGAGGGATACTAATGAAAAGATGATTAGGGCATGTTACTTCATAGCTAGAAAAAGGAGTCCTTAGGTATCAGGCATTCTATTTCTGGTAGTCGGAGAATATTTTGAAGACCATAAATTGACCAATATTAGGATTATCAAATGTTGAAGGAATATGTCTGAGCATAAAGAAATAATTTTGACCTAAATCATCCATAAAGTATAAAGTTCCTTGCATATATTTTACTCATATAAAGGAAAATACATTTTTGTTTCCTTGATAGATCTATGAATGGGGGAACCCAAATTAATATATCCTCTATATATCTTTTAATAGATATGTTTCTCTATACATAAGAGGGGAAATTTTTATTTACCCCATGGTTAGGATGAGGACATGAATTCTTGGTATAACTGTGCATATCCTTGAGATGAGAATCAAGCCACACATAGTTCTGAGGGAACCATGCAGTTTAAATTCATGCGATAAGGACATCGACCATGAAGTTTAACATCATGTAGTAAGAAAGAAGGTGATTGAACGTGAAAAAGGGAATTTTGTGGTTGTTCTAGGGTATAGGTCATGAGCATCACTATGTATCTTTTTGGAATAAGAATCAATCCACATGTAGTTATAGAGTAGATTCCCCATTATTATTGAATTTTTAGGTGAGGGAGGGAGCACTTTTTTAATACAGTCTCACGAAAGGGGTGAGAACCCACATTGGATCCCATCATATATATTTGACTCATTCATAGAAGAATGGGGTAATTTCATGTATTGTGTAAAGGATAGGATGTAAGATCCAAACATCACTACGAATCCCCTGGGGATGAGAATCAAGACATATGTAGTTCATAAGGAACAATACAGTTTAAACTCAGATATCAAAGACATATAGTGTACCTTTTAAGGTTTTGAAACTAGAACCATAGTAACCCCAATGAGAATTGATATGCCCTACTTATTCATGAAACATTTTTTTACCAAAAATCATAATCTCGTGTAAGCTATGATCGATGTGAGAATCAAGGAGTGGAAAAGGTTTATTCCACCACACATGGTCGATACAAGTGAGGTATAAGGGCATTTCAATTTTGGGTTTGCTGGAGCAGGATGTAAGATCCAATAATCTCTATATATCTCATCAGAGTGAGAATCAAGTTATATGTAGTACTTTAAATACCCCCTATGTAGGTTTGACCCATATGTAGGGAAGGGAGATTTTGTTGTATTGTGGATAGGACCAAGATTAGAGATCAGGGTGTCACTACATATCTCATTGGAATGAGAATTAATCCACATATAGTTCTTGATTAAAAGGTATGGTGGGGTACTAGTATTGAAAATTGTGATCCGATCAAACACAGATCAAAATGTTACACAATTTTATGTTGTGAAATAAGGATGTGAACAATGAAATTTCACATCATGAAGAAAAGTGGTTTTTGTACAGTTTAATGTCTTGTGACTAGGATGTTGGGCTATGTAGTTTAAATTATTTTAGCTCTGACTATGATGTCTTTTAGTTTTGGGTAATATGACTAAGACTATATAGTGTGACTTTTAAGGTCTTTATAAAGGACCATGATGTTATGTAGTTTAATTTCATGCAGTAAGGATATTAGTGTCATGCGGTTTATCATCTTGCGACATGGATGACATGTCATTATTTATAAGGTCATGCAAAAAAAACTAACTACACAGTTTAATGTCATGCATCTAAGACATATCTCTCTTTTTCATGTGAAGTAATTTTTGAGAAACCTTGAATTGGTTCATGACATAATGAGATATCCATCCATTAATATCAAGGAATAATCTCTGTTAGAGTGGAAATTATGTATGGAATAAAGTCTATCCCACTTTATCTCAAGATCATGAGGCTTCATTCCTAGTATCATTGGAGTCTTGAGGACCAATACCAATTCTCCATTGAGGAATGAATGGTGGTGAACCTTCTTGTTAAAATCTTGTGCTATCCGATTTTAATGGACCTCCAAGTGATTCATGGTATGAGATATCTTCAAATCTAGTCACTCTAACTCATATAGTTCTTTCTAGGATTTCTCATCTCTAGATAGAAATCATTGATGAAAATGAAGAGTTATGTAAATAGGACTTCAATATATGGGACTACTTCTATTTCATATACTAGTGAATATGATGTCTCTCATGTGGCTGTAGGGGTTGTAGTTTGGTAGACCCACAAGGTGTGAAAGAGATTATTAGGAAAATAATTTTTATCTTTATCTACCATCATTTGGAGTATGTTTAACATGGTCTTGTTGATGGCCTTTATCTATCCATTTTCCTCTATGTGATAGTAAGACGAGTGGTTGGATTTGATATTATACTCTTGATACATCTTTTCCAATTCATCAGAGTAGAAATTGGTGTCATTATTAATTATTATTTCTTTTATCCATGACTTCTTTGAGAGGTATTTCCTCAGCCCATTTGAAGAAAAATCTGGTAGCAGTTAGGATGTATTTTAACTACTTATCCACGACATGAGGATATGGTCCTATGATGTCAATTCCCCAAATGGAAAATTTACAGGATTATTTGGCTCTATGTAGAAATTTTGGGGGTTGATGACTGAAGTTATCATGCATTTGATAGGAATAAAACTTTTTGGTAGAATTTGTACAATACTATATCATAGTGCACTAGTAGTATCCAAGATTCTAAATTTTATGGGAAATCATGGTCCCTAATTGGTGGGTTTTGCATGATTTGGTGTGCACATCATTCATGATAGCAGTAGTATCTTATCCATTGATACATCTAAGGACTCCATCAAAGACTCATTTATAGAGGACTTTCTGCTAACTTGGGTAGTCATAAAGAGTGAATTTGTTTTCTCACCATTGGATTTTCTCTTTCCTAGATTTGTTCGATAGGAGTAATGCATTTTGAATGCAGTTTATGATGGGTATAATCCACTTAGTAGAATGAATTTATGGTTTGGGGATATGCACAATTTCATTGATCTCTTCTGTGCTGACATGAGGAAAATGGATGACCATTTAGAAATGCACAATGTTGATGACTATTTCATCCCAGTTTGGATCTACCAATGTCATGGATTTATTCTCCAATTCATTTTCATGGGTCTTCGACCATCGTGGTATGTGATTCAATGTTGGATCTGAGGGTAATTCTTTATTTAACCCCCATACATAGTCAAACATGGGGATTAAATCTTTGTTGATCTATTTGATTACCAAATATAAGTCGCCTCTCAACTCTTGGTGGCCCACTAGTATTTGGATCACTAATTCTTGGCCTACAATTAGGGCCTGATATTCTTCCTCATTATTTTTACAATATTCTAAAAATAGGAAGAAGTAAGAAAAAACCACCTCTGTTGGAGAGATGATTATGAATCCCAAACTAACTTTTTTGAGATTAGGATCTTCCATTCTCTTCCATTTTTTACTCTTGGTTGCGCCATAAAAATACATTTCCCATATCTTAGGGTTTTCTTGAATATAAAAGATCTCTTCATCTGGAAATTCAGTATCTAACGATGTTGTTTTTACAGATGGGTGCTCTGTGAGAAAATCCTCTAAATATTATACTTTCACTGCTTTGTGAGGCATGAACTGAATGTAAAACTGCTGCAGAATAACCGACCACTATGCCAAACATAGAGTAAACATAGGACCACTGAGGATATATTTGAGCAGGTTATTTTGAGAGAACAAATTGATCTCATGGTACTGCAAGTAGTGACTCAGATTCTATACTGTGAAGATTAATTCCAGGTAGCTCTTCTCGATATCTGAATAATGAGTCTCAGTGTCGAGAATGGTACAACTGAGATAATAAAGGCATTTTCATTCCTATCATCATTCTTTTACATGAGGAAAGTACCCAATGATCGCTCTAGGGCTATCATATACAGAATGAGCATATTTCCCTCAACATGAGGCATTAGAACTAGTGGGATCAAGAGATATTTCTTTAGGTTTTCAAATGTTTCTTGACAGTCACTAGTCCATTGATATGTGACCCAATTTTATATCAAATTGGTTAAGGATAGATATTTTTCTACAATACTAGATATAAAGCACCAGATGTAGGCCAAGTTTCCTTAAAGTCCTCTCAACACTTTAAGGTTTTGAGGAGGTGAAATACTAAGGATAACCTTTTTTTTCTTATGGTCAAATTTGATGTCATGATGGTTGATGTTATTAATTTATTAATTAGTTTTTATTTACTCCATTTACTGATTTTCTATGAAAAGTGAATAATTGGTGTGAAATATTCATGTTTTAATATTAAATATAATTTTTGAACATTATTTGAATTAATCAAGATTTTGAGTTAGTTTAATGTTTTAATCATAACTCTCATCCTCCTGATCCAAATTGTGTGATTCTTGTTTTTTAGGGTTATTTATTCAATTTAAAACATATCATTAGCATGAAAATTCTTCCAATTATTCTATTTGGATGGTCATATGGTCAACCCAATAAGGAAAAATGAATCTGTGAAAAAAAACTGGACCATCCATGTTGCTTGAATTTCTATGCTAAATCTAGAAACCCAAATTCAATAAGACGCCAATTTTTTTGATTATCCAAAGGAACCATGGATAAAAATTTCAAGGCCCAAATCCAAAATAAAAAGGGTCCCAAATGATTCTTTTAATTCCAGCACACCATTCTATCCTGAAATTAAACTTATCACACATTTATTGAATTTCTTCTGTTATATAAATCCATTCAAGTTGATATTTTTCAGTGTGAAAGATAAGATATATAAGAACGACTTTTTAGAATAGGTGGTTCTAATTTGAGGGAATATTACTATTCAAAAACCCATTCAAATTTTGTCCTTTGAAAAAGTCTAGATTAAAATGGACAGATTAAAATTGTTTAAGAAAACCGCTATAACAATGTCTCCTTAAGTCCAATGGATAAATAATTTTGAGGGTAGACTTAAAACATTCATATATAAAACCATTAGGAATAAAATTTCTCCATATTCAGCTATATTAAGTATCTAATTGGTGAGCCAAGTAGAGGGGAATATTTGGAATGAATACAATCCACCTTCTTGGGCTATAAATACACTCCCCTCTTCTCATTGCAAAGGGTTGGTACTTTATAATAGAGGATGATTCAATGTAATGACCAAATACTTTACAAAGTCTTGGGATGACCTTTAAAACTCATGTTTTCACTTGATATACCTTTCCTCCTCTATTTTTTTCATGTTCTTTTCCGTTTGTTTCCATTTTTAATATTTTAAGTGTTTTTTTTGTAATTTTTTTTTCAATATGAATGCAAGTTTATTCATAATCTATTATTATCATCTCACTTATATAGTTTAATATTAATTTTATTAAAATATTTTAAATCAATTTGAAAACCATTCTCTTATTTTTCTTTCTCATTCAATATAAAGTGTAATTTTATCTCTCTTCACATTTTGTGTGTGTGTTCGACGCACCGCTCTTTTCTTTTTCAATTATTTTTATTTTATTTTAAACCCATAACCATAATCATTCCAACCAGATTAATAACCATCTCAATGGATGAGTAAATCTACCATTGGGGTGAGTCATAATTTTGGGGTATTAAGCGATTTAGAGATTTTTCTCGTTGAGTATTCTTTACATTAACATTGTGTATATTGAACTTAAAATGTCATGGATTAATGACTTGTTTTGTTTAACATGTAGATTACATGGATTATTGGAACCATAAATATATTACCATAAACAAGTTCCAATTGATATTAGAACCCTAGTTAAGTTAAGGCTTGGATTAAATCCTTAATACTTCGGTATTCCGATCAAAATTATCTTGTAAAGTAGGTGTTAATTTAATGAAATATAAAGCAAATCTCAATGATATCATAATATTAAATTTCCAATAATTAACTCACACCAATATTTGTAAAATTATTATCAATCAATTATTTAATTATATCTCTACAAACAAACCCCCCAATCAAAAGAAAAATTAATCAAAATCAATTGACTGTAAAAATTATCATCAGGGAGGATTCAATCCAAGGGCCTCTATACACATTAGCAGAGCACCAGACCCTTGAACGGTCTATAGGAAACAATTAAACAGACTTCAAATGGCACTATTTTCAGGGATAGTTCCCTATGTAGTCATTAGATTTTTGGTTTTTAAAAAAAATTAAAAAATTAACCAAAAAAATTTATGAAAAAAAAAACAAAAAGAAAATCCCACCATCTAATAAAAATCATTAATAGAAAAAAACAATGAAAAATACACCTTCTCTATATTTCAAAACTTATATGAATGCTTCGTAGCCTCTCAAACAACCCCTTTTATCTTTTTGACCCTGAAATTGAGTGAACTCTTCACCAACATAGAAGGAACATTAGGGATAATCAAATCACTCAACAACCATTAATTGTCCAACCAATTGATCTAGATATGGCCAATCCTAGGGAAAAAACCTTAAAAAAACTTTATACTTCTGATATAAATTGAAAACCTCTTAGTATTCAATATCCAAACATCAAAGCTAAATTTAAACTCAAATAGGATTTGATTTAACTTCTACCTTATTTCCATGGACTAGCCTGTGAGGATCCACATCTTCATCTCAAAGAGTTACAAGTGGAATTATCTACCATGAATCCTTAAAGATTTTTTGAAGATAAAATCATAATTCAAAAATTCCCTTTCTCCCTAGATGAATCCACCATGTCATGGATCTACTACCTCCCTCCTTGTTCCATAACCACCTGGAATGACATGAAGTGACTATTCATAGAGAAATTTTTTCATTCTTCTCGTATTGCTTCTATCTGAAATAAAATAAGTGGTATCCATTAATTCCCTAATGAATCACTCCATGAGTTTTGGGAGAAATTCAAAAATCTTGTGGAAAATTTCTCACACCATCAAATCCCTGACCAACTCTTCATCCAATACTTCTATGAGGGGTTATTAGCTATGGAGAGAACTCTATTTGATGCCGCAAGTGGAGGTGATCTTGTTGACAAAACTACTATTTCTACATGAGATATCATAAGAAATTTGGATGTAAACACACAATAATTTCATACTCAAGTACATGATCAAGTCAAACAAGTCTAAGACAATCAATCCATAGATCCCAACAAGACAACAGAGTGGATGAGTGAACTTACAGGTCTTGTGAGACAACTAGCGGTGGTTGACAAAGTCCCAACCTCATATTCTCTACAATATTTATTCCCTAAACATATCAATAATTTTGGAATCTATAACTCACCTAATCATCTAACTGACACATGTCCAAAACTTCAATAGGATTCATCTGATTCATCTGAACCAATGGAGCTTAATGCAGCATATGATTAGAGGAACACCAACCGTCCACAATCAGGTCATTTCATTAGAAACTTCAACAACCTCAATATGAGACCTTATCTTCTACCTTTAACCCAAACTTTAGGTATGGTAATCCCATTTATTATCCCCCTCAGTTCCATCCTCTAAATAAAAACCAATTAAAATATGGTCAAGGCGGTGGTAACTTTCAATAACCTTATCCTTTTGTTCCATAACCTCAAAGGATCAATCCTCATCTTTATCCTCTTGAATTCAACTATCCTAATAATCCTTCCTAATTACCAACCCAATACAAGCACTTTCTGAAGAACCAAAACCTAGGTAATCCCAATATGGGACATGCCTCCTCTTCCAATAAAGCATGGGAAAGTGATATGGAATATCTTGCCTCCTTTACCCATTCTAGCTTTAAAAACATTGAAACCCAAATTGGTCAACTTGCATCCCACCTTATCCAGCAACAACTATCTAATTCTTCCCAACTCTCACATCAACCATTTTCCAACCTAAGGGTAATGTAAGTGAAATTTCACTTAAACCAGGAAACCAAATTTCCAAGCCCTATGATGGATCCTCAAATGAACCTTTGACTATTGATCATGAAAATGAAAAGAAAAAAAATCTAGAAAATTAACCTGAATCCATTGCCTCACCTCTTACCATTCCTCTAAGGAACCCAATTCCTTTTACTCAAGCTGTCTCTAATCCAAGAAAGTACTTTAAACCCGATCCTAAAATGATCGACATTTTTATACATGTTGAAGTGAACATTCGCCAATTATATTCCATAAAACAAGTTCCTAAGTATTACAAGTTTCTTAAGGAATTGTGCACCCATAAGAGACAACTTAGGACCATTGATAATGTTTCAAACCAGTAGTCTATACCAATGAAGTGTACAGATCCAAGTACCTTTATGGTTCTATACCAAATTGGGAGTTCCAACTTCAATGATACACTAATAGACCTAGGATACTTGATAAATTTCATGACAAAACCCATCTTCCCCAAACTTGGCCTAATTACCTTACACCCAACAAGTGTTGCCATCCAGTTATCCAATCAATTCACAACCAATCTTGAGGGAATAATTGAGGATGTCTTTGTCTGAGTTGATGATCTTATCTTCCCAGCTGATTTCTATGTCCTTGAAATGGAAGGTGAGACAACCTCTTCTCAATATACCATAATTATAGGAAGAACATTCATCCTAATAGCTAGAACTAAGATTTATGTCCATGCAGGTATCTTATCCATGTAATTTGGTGACCAACTGGTTAGGTTCAATATCTTTCACTCTATGAGATACTCGTCAGAGGATCACTTTTCATTCTCAATCCATGCTTCTGAGGACACTTATAAGAGTCAATTGAACCCCATTCCATCATGTTCATCTTGTTAATCATGTTCTAATGAGAGTGAAGCTTGTAAATTTTTCCCATGATTAACAAAGTCATAATTGGGGAAGTTGATGTGGACCTCTCATTCATAGACTCCATAAATCTAGAGGATCTTGAAAACTCTCTTGAATCCCAACTCAAATCTGATCTTTACTGTTCCACCTTGGATAATATCAAGGGAAATGAATCAAAACCTACAGAAATATATTCCTCCATTCCTAAGTTGTCTATCCCACAAATGAAAGATGAGAATGATTTGAAACCTCTTCCTAAACACCTGGAATATGTATTCCTCTTCAATGACCACTATTTTCCTATCATTTTCTATTCTACACTTATTTAAACCGAGGAGTCCAAACATGTTCAGGTGTTAGAGGAAAATAAAAAGGCCTTAGGTTGGAACCTAGATGACATACCAAGAATCAACCCGACCCTTTACATGCATCACATCTATCTTTTGGGAATCATTCAAACCAATCAAATAACCACAAAGAAGACTCAATACACTCATACTTGAGGTATTTAGGGAAGAGATTACCAAGATTATCCCAGATGGTATTATCTACCCAATTTCTGATAGTGAATGGGTTAGTCTAATTCAAGTGGTACCTTAGAAGGGTGGGATAACTGTTTTCACAAATGAACATGGAGAGGTGGTCACAACTCAAGTGAAAAAATGTCATGTATGCATCAATTATCAGAAATTGAATGATAAAACATGAAAAAATCACTACCCTCTTCCATTACATGATAAAATTCTATAATTATTAGCCAAAAAGTCACACTATTTCTTTCTTGATGAATACAATGGCTACTTCCAAATCTGAATCTCACCTCAGGACCAAAAAAATACAATATTCACTTGCCTATTTGGAACATATTCATATAGGACAATTCCTTTTGGACTTTCCAATTATCCTTCAACATTACAAAGGTTTATGATGATTATCTTTTCTAAATTTGTTTAGCATTACATAGAGGTATTCATGGATGAAAATTCCATTTATGGAGATTCATTTGAATCATGCTTGAAATCACTCTCTCTGGTCTTACAAAAGTGTGCCAAATAAAAACTTATGCTGAATTATGAAAAATTTAACTTCATGGATACTAATGGGATTTTTCTAGGGAACATAATTTCACAAGATGGTATTCAAGTCAATCCTACCAAAATTTAGGTGATCCAATCTCTTCCTGAACGCACAATAGTTTGAAACATCCATTCATTCCTTGGTCATGCCAGCTTATATCAGTGATTCATCTATAACTTCTATAGGATTTCCCTCCCAGTCACTCAACTACTATAAAATGATGTTTCATTACACATTAATGATGCTTTCAAGAGAGCCTTCATTAAACTCAAAACTATTCTTACAACTTCCCTAATAATCTAACCCCCAGATTGGTTCTTACACTTTGAATTGATGTGTGATTCTTCTGATAGGGACATTAGGGTCGTTCTTGGTCAGAGAAGAGAAAATATTCCACATGTCATCTATTATGCCACAAAAACATTGGATGAATCTCAATCTCACTACATTATCACTGAAAAACATCTTTTAGAAGTGATTTTTCCATAGAAAAATTCCGGCCCTTTATGTTAGCTTCCAAAATCGTCATCCTCACAGACTATTCTGCTATAAAGTTCTTAATCAAGAAAATTTATTCCAAACTGAGGTTAATAAGGTGGATTATAATTCTCCAAGAGTTTAAATTGTGTTTAAAGATAGTCCTGGAAAAGAAAACCCTATGGCTAATCACCTGAGTAGAATTTATAATTCTTATCATTCTAAAATAATTGATTCATGAATTTCCAACTAAACACCTCTCATCTATCACTCTAAAGTTACCATGGTATTCGAAAATTGTAAATTACTTGTTTGTTGGTGTTTTTCCTATTTTTTTCAAATTAACAAAAACTGAAGATAAAATGTTATTCAAAATTCTATTTTTGGGAAGATAATAATCTTTGGAAAACTAGGGATGATATGTTAATTAAGAGATGTGTTTATGAATATGAACATTCTTCCATCTCGGAATTTTTTCATTCAATGACTAGTGGTGAACACTTTGGACCAAAAAGGACCTCTCGAAAGGTTGTTGACTCAAGATTATTCTAGACATCACGCTTCAAGGACTCACATGAGTTATGTAAATCATGTACCACTTTCCAAAAGTTTGGTACACATTCAAAAAGAAATGAAATTACCCATAATCCTTTAATTTTCTATGAGATATTCAATGTTTGGGGTATTAATTTCATGGGATCGTTTCCACATTCCAATGGACTCTAATATATTATTTTGGCTATTGACTATATTTTTAGGTGGGTTGATATAAGGACCCATCCTTATTACATTACATAATCTTTAATTTAGTCAAGAAATCACTTCATTTCACATTGAGGATCTTTTCAAGTTTATAGATTTAGAGAATTGGGACATAATAAATTCATAACATTACACATTAATATAGAGTGGATACCATAAAAACAACATTCATTTCTTCCAAAATATAAAACTTTTCAAATAAAAAATGATTTCTTTTACAATTCTTCATACATTTATCTTGGATTCATTATTTGTATTACACATCCTTATAACCTGTGAAAATAATTTAAAAACTTTGGATGAGTACAAAAAGCTCAGTAAGGGATATAAAAAGAAGAAAATAAATAGAACCATAAAGGTATCTTGGGTAATTACTTACATAATCTTGTAACCCTCTCAACTATCATATAATTTGTAACCATCATGTCAACCTTACAATTTTTGTAACCATCGCTCTTACACTTGGAGTAACCATACAGCCGACCTCCACCTTACACATAAAAAATGCATTTGAAGGATATATAGGTCCCACAATACATCATAAACAATTACCAATAACCAAAAAATAATCATAAAACATGAATAATTTCATAAAAACATTGCTTTTGAATTTTGTAAAACAGAATTCTAGAAGAGGATTTTAAAAGAAAATCCTCTTACAAATACCATATAATTCAAGTGAGACTTAATATAGTGGATGGAATATGTATATACACTATAAATATACATAATTAAACATAATATAAACATAATTAAACACACAGACGTTTTTATTACCACATAAATAAGGAAGTAAAAGGTTAACCCAAAGAATGGAAATCGGGTTAAGAATTCCCTTACCTCAGGTTTGTCTTAATTAAAACTCATTTAACCCTCATGTATAATGGTTAAAAGAGTGTTATTAATATATTAAAGAAACATATTAATCTTTATAATAGATTATATGATCATTTAATTACATCATTTCACCCTTTAATTGTATGTATTTTGTTCCTTTCAATGTTTTGTGTGCGTTCTTTACATGATTTCCATGATCGGTTCATGATGGATATTCTCGTCGATTAGAAGTGAAACTCAAAAATTGTAATGGAATGGTATTTACATATTTCTGGTACCATAAATTATACCATTTAAAAGTCTGAATTTTGACATGAGGATGATTCATAATCTAGAACATTATTGATATTTGATTAGGTTATTTTTGCAATTCTTTGATCGTAATGAACTCATTTTGTTTCATAAATTAATAACATGTATAAAAAATGATTATAGAACCTTATATAAGATATAATACATAAATTTTAATCTTATTCACCCATAAAAATGGCTTCATGACCAGTTTTGAAGGAATTAAAAGATATTGAAATCACATCGTCCATGATGTTGGTAAATCGACACATCACATACAATGTTTTAATTTCTTGAATAAGTGGGAGATAAGAATAAGTATAATGGTGAGTCTTCCATAAAAATGATGAAATAAATAATATTTAAGATATTTTATCATTCATTCCTCTTTGATAAGGGGAGGTGAGTAAAGAATAATAATTGAAAAGAAAATGAAAAGAAAAGAAAGAAAACAAAAGAGGATATTTACCTCTTGATCTCTTCTCTTTGAGATCCTTCTTAAGGACTTTTGTTTTGGGCATTTGGTGAGACCAAAAGATCTAGGACATGGAGAAGCATTATGAGGAGTATTGGAAAGAACATAGGAAAATATCAAGGCTTGAGAGGTGTGGGAGGAAGAGGGGAATGGGGTGGTATTTATAGTGGAGGAGAGGAGGTATTTTACATTATTTTAATCATTATTATAATATTTTTTCTCAAGACTATGAATAGTCTTAATTCATGTGACCCAAAATATTAATAAAATCATATGAGTTTGAACCAAGTTGGATTACATCACTTATTATGTCATAAATAGTGTATTTAACTGATAATTTGAATATACGGTATTTTACCGTATTTCACTGTTCATAAAAAATTCAAGAATTTCAAAAAAATCCAAAAAAATCACCGTAACCATTTTTCAACGTGTAGAATTAAAAAATGAACTAAATTTTTGGAAAATAATTTTATAAATATTATTAATTTAATTTTTAAATAAAATCATAATTTATTCAAAAATAACAAATTTAAATCTATAACTCATTTTTAACACCTTGAAAAATTAATCAAGTTGACATTATCTTAAAGACTTAAGAAAATAAAATAATAATAAGATTTACTATTTATTAGGGATATATTACTATTCATATTACTATTCATAAAAGTGTGTTACTATTCACCAAAAAAACAAGTTGGTTCTATCAGAACCTAAATAACTTACTGGTCATAATTGTAGATGATTGTTTTTTGAAATTAAAAACATAGAAGAGGAAAAATTATGTTTAAAGGATAATTATAAATATCTACTTAAAAGAAAGTTTCATCCATTTTAATTTATTATTAAAAACCTTGGGGTGTTACATTATCCCCACCTTCCAAAAAGTGATTCCTTTCAATTTTATTTACTTATTAAACAAGTGAGGGTACCTTTACCTCATAACATTTTCAAATTCCCATGTTGCTTTTTCAACCATGTGGTTTCTCCACAAAAACTTTACCTGGTGGATTACCTTATTCCACAATACTTGTTCTCTTCAATCAAAAATATGAATAGGTTTCTCTTCATAAGAAAGGTTCACTTCCAGCAAAACTACTTCTGGGCTCAAAACATGAGATGAATCTGGCACATACTTCCTCAACATCGAAACATGAAAAACATTGTGTACCTGAGATAAAATCAGAGGAAAATATAATCAGAAGGAAAATGGTCAAACTTTCTCCAAGATTTCAAAAGGACCAATGAACCACATACTTAGCTTTCTTTTATTACCAAAATGCTTCATAGTTTTCCAAGGATAGATTTTAAGAAAAACATGGTCACCTATCTCGAAAGAGAAGTATTTCCTTCTGTTATCTGCATAATTTTTTTGCTTATTCCCATTTTTCCTCATGTGTTGCTGGATCATCTTCACTTTCTCAGACACTTCCTCTACTAATTATGGTATCATTAACTTCCTTTCCCCGACTTCATCATAAAAATCTGAAGTTTTACATTGTTTCCCATACAACTCCTCAAAAGGTTCCATCTGTATACTAGAATGAAAACTGTTATTGTAAGAGAACTCAAATAAAGAATGATGTTGACCCAACTTCCCTGGTAGTCCATGGAACAAGATCGAAGCATATCCTCTAAAGTTTGAATCATTTGTTCTGACTTTCCATCTGATTGAGGATGAAAAGTTGTACTAAAATTTAATTCTATACCCAATTACTTCTGAAGCCCCTTAAAAAAGTTAGAAGTGAACCTGGGATACCATCAGATATAATGGAAAGAGGAACCCAATGTAACTTGAAAATCTCTTTGAGGTACTATTAAGAAAGCTAATCCAAATACATTGCATCTCTAATAGAAATAAAACGTGCAGATTTAGTCATCCAATCAACAAAAACCCAAATCATTTTGTTACCTCGAGAAGTCTTAGGTAGTACCACCACAAAGTTTGTGGATATATATTCTCCCATTTCCACTCTAGTACTAATAAAGGCTGAAGAATCCCCTTCAGTAACTATGACTCTACTTTAACCTCTTGACATGTAAAATATTTCATGGTAAGATAAAAAATATCCCTTTTCATTCCATACCACTAGTAATACTCTTGAAGGTCTCTGTAAATCTTAGTACTACTGGGATGAATTGAAAATGGAGAACTATGAGATTCATATAACAATTCTTTCTTCAATTGGGAATCAAAAGGCACAGAAAACCTTTTAACAAATCTTAAAACACAATCTTTATCAAGTTTAAATTATGGGAACTTACCAATTTTAACAAATTCTACATTTTTTTGTAGCTCACAATCTTCCTTCTATGCTTTCTTAATTCTGTCTGATAATGATGGCTTTACTGAAACCTGAAACAAAAAAGAGGTATTTTCTACACCAATAACTTCTAAGACAAAATTCATAAAATCATTAATCAAGGTATCATGTTCCAAACATAGCATGTTTAATGATGCATGATGTTTTAAAATCAAGGAATCTACCACTTTTTTTATTTTCCCAGATGGTAATTAATTGTGAAATTATAATCCTTTATCAGTTCAAGACATATTCTCTACCTCATGTTTAATTCCTTCTAAGTGAATATAAACTTCAGAATTTTATGGTTAGTATATATTTGACATTTGGATCTATATAAATGATGACTCCAAAGTTTTAAATCAAAAACCACAGCTATAAATTCTAAATCATGTGTGGGATAATTTAACTCATGAGGTTTTAGTTGTATTGAAGAATAACCAATTACATGATCATTCTACATCAAAACACAACCAAGTCCCTTAAAAGAAGAATAAATATAGATGAAAAACTCACCATTTCTCGAAGGCAAGGCCAAAACTGGAGCATTCACCAATCTCTTCTTCAGTTCCTAAAAAACATCACATTCTTCTGTCCAAATAAATTTAACCCATTTTCGTGTCAACTTAGTTAGCGGGCTAGATAACCATGAAACGTTTTTAACAAATCGTTGGTAATAACCTTCCAATCCAATAAAACTATGAATCTCTATAACATTTTTGGGTCTTGGTCATTCATCAATCACTTTTGTTTAGTAGGATCAACTGTTATTCCATTCTTATTTACAATGTTCCCAAGAAATGAATTTTTTTTCAACCAAAAATCACTCTTGCTGAATTTTCCTTACAGTTTCTTTTCCTTTAAGGTTTTGAAATTAACCCTTATATTTTTTTTCATGCTCCACTTACTCTTAGAAAATACCAGAATGTCATGAATAAACACAACCACAAACTTATCTAAGAACTCATAAAATATTCTATTCATAAGATCCATGAATATAGAAAGTGCATTAGTTAACCCAAACATCATAACAAAAAATTCATAATACCGATATATATTATGAAAATATGTTTTCATGATGTCGGCCTCCTTCACCTTCAGCTAATGGTATCCGGATCTCAAGTCAATCTTGGAAAAGTACTAAGCTCTATAGAGCTGATCAAACAAGTCATCTATATGAGGCAAATGATACTTGTTTTTAATAGTGATGTTATTCAAGGCCCTATAATCAATGCAAAGTCTCATGAAACCATCTTTATTTTTAACAAACAACATAGGAGCACCCTATGGTGATGTACTAGGATGAATGATGACTTTATCAAGAAAATATTTCCACTTATTTTTCAATTCAATAAGTTCCATTTGATCCATTTGATATGGGGTTTTTTGAAATTGTCTTAGAATCAGGAACTAAGTCAATTGTGAATTTGACTTCCCAATTAGGTATGACACCTGGTAACTCATTAGAGAAAACATCAAGATATTCTTTTACCACTGGCACATCATTAATATGAACAGTTCCCTTATTTTCAACAATATGAGTAAGATAACTTTCATTTCCATATTTTAATAATTTCTCATCTTCCTGATATGTTATTAATTTTATAGGTTCATTATTGTATAAAAACTGAAACTATTTCTAAAAAACAACTTATTTAGCTCTATATTCAATCTTAGCATGATAAAAAGAAATCCAATCCATTCCTAGAATGACATCTAACTCTACTAAGGAAAAAACAAAAAGGTTTTCATTTAAATTATTTCCACATACCATAATAGAAAGATTCTTATAATTTTTATTTTCTATAATATCCCCCCCTAGTGTTTTAACAATAAGTTCCAGTCTCATTTTTTAAGGTGACATTTCCAATTTACCATAAAATTTTTTAGAAATAGAAGAATTTCTAGACCCCGTATCAAAAAAACTTTTGAAAAATCTATATAAACAAACAAGGTAACCGATACAACATCATTGGATATCCCAACATCTTCTCATGTAGTCACAAAGAATATTACTACAACTTTCTACTTATAGTATGTCTTATTTGCCTCATTTGGATATCTCTTTGGGAAGGAATTTTCATAATGACCCATCTCACCACATTTAAAACATTTTATAGTTTTATTATCAGGATTAGTCTTATGATCATTTTCATTACAATCTTAGGCCATATGTCTAAACTTACCACATCAAAAAAAACTTCTTAGTTTTGGCAAGGCAATCCCTATGGTGCTTCTTGCCACACTTCTCATAAACTGGAAACTTGATTTTCTTACCATTAGATTTCTTTGGTTGATTCTTACCCATAACTTTCTATATAGACCACTTTTTATCATTATTTTCAAAATTCATGCGATCATCATCAAATTCCATCTCTACCCTCTCAACACATCAGACAAATTTCTTAGAACTTTTGAATTCACAGGAGTCCAACACCCTTTGATACATTGGATTTAATCCTGAGTAAAGGCAGTTGATTTTGAAATTAAGATTCAGAATAATATTTAGAACATACCTTGCTAGTCGGGTGAAGTTATCTTCATACAAATCCACTAAATATTCCTCCTTTTTCTTCAACTCAAGGAATTTATTTTCCATCCTTAGTCGCACCACCGTAGGAAAATATTTTTCAAGGGGAAGAATTTTAAATTCATCCCACTATAAGGCATAAATATCCTTTCTATACTTGATATTCTTTACCATTGACCACCACCGACCAGCTTCACATTCAAAATCATAAATGGAAAGACTTACTTTTTATTATCTGAACATTCCATAACATTGAATATCATTTCAAGGGATTTAATCCATCCTTCAGCCACTACTGGGTTAGAGGATCCATTGAAAGCATGAGGTTGTTGTCTCATAAAATGTTCCACTATTGTCATGTTCTGTTGTGGTACCTCTGGTTGTTCTCTTTCATGGATTCCACCACCATTTATTTCCTACATTTGCTGATCCATTACTATCACAAACTCCTCGGTTCCAATCCCTACCATTCCAGGCTGTAGATTCAAAAGGATGTCATTCAGTCGGTACTTATCCTCTTTAGCTTCCCTGTTTCTTCTATGGAAAACCAATCCGAACAAACATATCTCAGTTGAACTTTGTAATAATTAAATTCTATAATATTTTCATATTAATCAGAGAGTAAAAATAATTTATGGTATTTTTATTAACATCACCCTAACTTCTAAAGTTATCTAAACCATCCTTTGATACCAACTATAAAGACCCAACATTATTATATTAAATAATCTTGAATTTAGTCAAGAAGTCACATCATTTCACATTGATGATCTTTTCAAGTTTAGATATTTAGATAATTGGGACATAATACATTCATAACATTACACATTAATACAGAGTTAATACCATAAAATAACATTCATTTCTTCCAAAATATAAAACTTTTCAAATAAAAAATGATTTCTTTGACAATTATTCAAACATTTAACTTGGATTCCTTCTTTGTCTTACACATCCTTATAACATGTGAAAATAATTTAAAAACTTTGTATTATCATAAAAATCTTAGTAAGGGATATAAAAATAAGTAGAGAACACATTAGTCCATGAATACATGTATCGTATGAAATCATTTTCAAAATACATACTTATCACCCATATATACATACTTTTTGAAACATGAGATTTCCAAAAGATCACAAAAAAACATAAGAAAATAAATAGAACCATAAAGGTATCTTGGGGAATTACTTATATAATCCAGTAATCCTCTTGACTACCTTATAATTTGTAATCCTCACGGCTACCTTACAATTTGTGTAACCATCGTAGTTACATTTGGAGTAACCATACAACCGACCTACAATATACACATACCCAATGCATTGGAGGGAGATATAGGTCCCACCATTCATCATAAACAATTTACAAGAACCAGAACATAAGCATACAACATGAATAATTATATAAAAACATTTCTTTTGCATTTTGTAAAACAGAATTTTAAAAGAGGATTTCAAAAGAAAAGCCCCTTACAGATACCATATAATTCAAGTGAGACTTAATAGAGTGGATGGAATATTTATATAAACTTTAAATTCACATAATTAAACATAATATAAACATAATTCATCATAAAAACATTTTATTACCACATAAATTACAAAGTAAAAGGTTAACCCAAAGAACGGAAATCGGGTTAAGAATTCCCTTACCTCGGGTTTGTCTTACTTCATACTCATTTAAACCTCATGTATAATGGTTAAAAGAGTATTAATAATATCTTACAGAAACATATTCATCTTTATAACACCTTATATGATAATTTCATTACATCATTGCATCCTTTAGTTGTTAGTATTTTGTTCTTTTCTTTGTTTTGGGTGCGTTCTTTACATGATTTCCATGATCGGTTCATGATAGATATTCATGTTGATTGTAAGTGAAACTCCAAAATTGGAATGGAATGATATTTAAATATTTCCAGTACCATAAATTATATCATTTATCATTTCGAATTTTTACATGAGGATGATTCCTAAGTTAGAACATTATTGATATTTGTTTGGGTCATTTTGGAGACTCTTCAATCGTAATGAACTCATTTTGTTTCATAAATAAATAACATGTAAACAAAATGATTCCAGAACCTTATATAAGATATAATACATAAATTATAATATGATTCAATCATAAAAATGGTCTAATGACCAGTATTGAAGGAAGTAAAAGAAATTGAATTCGCATCATCCATGATGTCGGTAAATCGACACATCACAGACGATGTTTTAATATCTTGAATAAGTGGGAGAGCAGAAGAAGTATAATGGTGAGCATTCCATAAAAAATATCAAATACATAATATGAATATACTAGATTATTAATTCCTCTTGGATAATGGGATATGAGTAAAGAATACGAATAAAAAAGAAAATTAAAAGGAAAGAAAGAAAACAAAAGAGGATGTTTACCTCTTGATCTCTTCTCCTTGAGATCCTTCTCAAGGCCTTTGGTTTTGGAATTTTGGAGAGAAAAAAAGCTATAAGATGTGGGGAAGAGCCTTGGGAGGATTATTGGTCAGAACGTAGGTAAGTCTCAAGGATTGAGAGCTGTGAGAGGAAGAGGGGAATGAGGGTGGTATTTATAGTGAAGGAGAGGAGGTATTTTACATTATTTTAATCATCATTATAATATTTTTGCGCAAGACTATGAATAGTCTTCAATCATGTGACCCCAAATAGTAATAATGTCATGTGAGTTCAAAAAAAGTGGGATTACATCACTTATGATGTCATAAATAGTGTATTTAACTGATAATTTGAATATACAATATTTTATCGTATTTCACTATTCATAAAAAATTCAAGAATTTCAGAAAAATACGAAAAATTCACCCTAACCATTTTTCGACCTGTAGAATTAAAAAATGAACTCCATTTTTTGAAAATAATTTTCTAAATATTATAAATTATATTTTTAAATAAAATCATAATTTATTCAAAAATAAAAAATTTAAATCTATAACTCATTTTTTAACACATTGAAAAATTAATCAAGTGGGAATTATCTTAAGTACTTAAGAAAATAAAATAATAATAAAATTTACTATTCATTGGGGTCATAATACTATTCATAAGGGTTAATATTCACCCAAAAAACATGTTGGTCCTATCAGACTCCAAATAACCTACTGGTCACAATTGTAGATGACCATTTTTCTAAATTTAAAACACAGAAGAGGGAAAATTATGTTTAAAGGATAGTTATAAATATCCACTTAAAACAAATTTTCATGCATTTCAATTTATTATTAAAAACCTTGGGGTGTTACATTATCCCCACCTTCTGAAAATTGCTTCTTTGCAATTTGATTTACTTATTAAATAAGTGAGGGTACCTTTCCCTCATAGCTTTTTAAAATTCTCATGTTTCTTCTTCAAACATGTTGTCTCTCCAAAAAACCTTTACCTGGTGGATTACCTTATTCCGTAATAACTATTATCTTCAATCAAAAATATGAACTGGTTTCTCTTCATATGAAAGGTTCTCTTTCTACTGAACTGCTTCTGGGCTCAAAACATGAAATAAATCTGGCACATACTTCCTCAACATCGAAACATGAAAAACATTGTGTACCTGAGATGAACTCGGTGGAAAAGCTAATCAGTAGGCGATTGGTCCAAATTTCTCCAGTATTTCAAAAGGACCGATGAACCACGTACTTAGATTTCATTTCCTACCAAAACGCATCACACTTTTCCAAGGAGAGATTTTAAGGAAAACATGGTCACCTACCTCAAAAGAGAAGTCTTTCCTTCTATTATCTGCATAACTTTTCTTCCTGCTATGAGCTGTCCTCATGTGTTTCTGGATTATATTCACTTTCTTATCCACTTCCTCTACTAATTATGGTCCCATCAACTTCCTTTTCCCTGAATTTATCCCAAAATGATGGAGTTCAACATCTCTTCTCATACAATGCCTCAAAAGGTTCCATTTTTTATGTTAGAATGAAAACTGTTATTATAAGAGAACTCAACTAAAGAATGATATTGATCCCAAATTCCCTAGTAGTCCATGGAACAAGTTCTAAGCACATCCTCCAAAGTCTGAATCATTCGTTCTGACTACCCATCTGATTGAGGATAAAAAGTTGTACTGAAATTTAATTCTATGCCCAACGACTTCTGAATCCCCTTCCAAAAGTTATAAGTGAACATGGGATCCTGATCAGATATAATGGAAATAGGAACTCCATGTAACTTGACAATCCTTTGAGGTGTAGTTTAGAAAGATGATTCAAATACATTGCATCTCGAATAGAAAGAAAAAGTGTATATTTAGTCATCTGATCAATAAAAACCCAAATCACGTTGTTACCTCGAGAAGTCTTATGTAGTGCCACCATGAAGTCCATGGATATATTCTCTCATTTCTACTCTGTCAATAACAAAGGTTGAAGCATCCCCTTCGGTAAATTCCACTCTTATTTAACCACTTGATATTTCAAACATTTCATGGTAAAATCAATAATATCCCTTTTCATTCCATCCCACCAGTAATACTCCTAAAGGTCTCTGTACATCTTAGTACTGTTCAGATGAACTGAAAAAGGAGAACTATGAGCTTCACACAACAATTATTTCTTCAACTAGGAATTAAAAGGCACACCAACCATTTACCAATATTAAAACACAATATTTATCAAGATTAAAATATGATAACTTACCCATTTTAACCAATTCTATATTTTTCTGTAGATCATGGTCTTCCTTCTACACTTGCTTAATTCTATCTGGTAATGATGACTACACTGGAACCTAATACAAAACAGAGGTATTTTCTACACCAATAACTTATAATCCAAAATTCATCAAATCATTAATCAAGGGATAATGTTCCAAACATAACATGGTTAATGATGCATGATGTTTTAAACTCAACACATCTGCCATTTTGTTTTCTTTTCCCGGATGGTAATTGATCGCACAATCATATTATTTTATCAGTTTAAGCTATACTCTCTACCTCATTTTTAATTCCTTCTGAGTGAATATATAATTAATACTTTTATGGTTAGTATAAATTTTACATTTGGCTCCGTATAAATGATAAATACAAATTTTTAAAGCAAAAACCACAGCTGCCAATTCAAAATCATGTGTGGGATAATTTAACTCATGAGGTTTTAGTTGTCTTGAAGCATAACTAATTACCTGATCATTCTGCATTAGAACACAACCAAGTCCCTTCAAAAAAGAATCATTGTAGATGACAAACTCACCATTTCAGGAAGGAAAATTCAAAATTGGATCATTCACCAATCTCTTCTTCAGTTCCTAAAAACAAACATCACATTATTTTTTCCAAATAAATTTAACCCCTTTTCATGTCAAATTAGTTAGTGGTCTAGATAACTGTGAAAAGTTTTTAACAAATCGTCGGTAATAACTTAAAAATCCAATAAAACTACGAATATCTATAAAATTTGTGGGTCATGTCTATTCATCAAGCACATTTTCTTTTTCATGACCAACTATTATTCTATTCTTATTTACAATGTTCCCAAGAAAAGAATTTTTTTGCAACCAAAAATCACAGTTGCTGAATTTTCCATATAGTTTATTTTCCTTTAAGGTTTTAAAAACAACCCTTAGATGTTTTTCATGCTCCCCTTCACTCTTATAAAATACCAAAATGTTATAAATAAACACAACCACAAAGTTATCCAAGAACTCATGAAATAATCTATTCATAAGATCCATGAATACAATAGGTGAATTATTTAAACCAAACAACATAACAAAAAATTCATAATTCCCATATCTATTATGAAAAGTGTTTTCATGATGTTGTCCTCCTTCACCTTCACCTAATGGTATCCAAATCTCAATTCAATCTTGGAAAAGTACTTAGCTCTATGGAGCTGATCAAATAAGTCATCGGTATGAGGCAAAAGATACTTGTTTTTAATATTGATGTTAATAAAGGCTCTATAATCAATGAAAAGTCTCATGGAACCATCTTTATTTTTAACAAACAAAACAATATCACCCCATGGTGAAGTACTAGGACGAATGAAGCCTTAATCAAGAAAATCCTGCAAGTGATTTTTCAATTCAAGAAGTTTTATTTTATCCATTCGATATGAGGGATTTGAAATTGGCTTAGAATCAGGAACTAATTCAATTATGAATTTGACTTCCAAATCAGGTATGACACTGGGTAACTCATTAGAAAAAATATTGAGGTATTCATTTACCACTAACACTTCATTAATCTAAACAGTTCCCTTGTTTTCAACAATATGAGCAAGATAACTTTAATTTCCATATTTCAAAAATGTATCATCTTCCTGATATGTTATCAATTGTATGGGTTTGTTCTTGTATAAAAACTAAAACTGTTTCTGAAAATCAAATTTTTTATATCTAAAGTCAATATTAGCATGATAAACATAAAGGAAATCCATTCCCGGAATGACATCTAACTTTAATAAGGAAAAACAACAAGGTTTGCAGGTAAATTCATTCTACATACCATAATAGAAAGATTCTTATAATTCCTCTTTTCTATAATATTTCCCCCTGTTGTTATAACAATAAATTCCAGTCTCATTTATTGAGGTGACATTTCCAATTTACTAGAATATTTCTTAGATATAGAAAAATATGTAGAACCCATATCATACAAAGCTTTAGAAAAATATATGTAACAAACAAGGTACCTGATACAACTTCATTGGATGGACCGACATCTGCTGACATAGTCACAAAGTATCTCACTACACATTTATGCTTATAGTCTAGCTTATTTTCATCATTTGGACCTCTCTTTGGGAAGACATTTCCATAATGACCCATCTCACCAAATTTAAAACATTTTACAGTTTTATTATTAGGATTAGTATTAGGATCATTTTCATTACAATCTTGGACCATATTTCTAAACTTAGCACATCGAAAACACTTCCCGGTTTTGGTAAGGCAATCCCCAGGGTGCTTCTTGCCACACTTTTCACAGACTAGAAACTGGATTTTCTTTCCATCATATTTATTTGGTTGATTTTTACCCATCACCTGCCATCTGGGCCTCTTCTTATTCATATTTTCAAAATGTATGTGATCATCAGCAAATTCCATCTCTACCCTCTCAGCACATCAGACAATTTTCTCATAACTTTTGAATTCACAGGAGTACAACACCCTTCGATACATTGGCTTCAATCCTGAGTAAAAGAAGATGATTTTTATATCAAGATATAGAATAATATTTGGAGCATAACTCACTAGTTAGGTGAAGTTATCTTCATACAAATCCATTGAATCTTCCTCTTTTTTCTTCAACTCAAGGAATTCCTTCTCCAACCTAAGTCGCACTACCTTAGGAAAATTTCTCAAGGAAAATACATTTAAATTCATCCCATTCTAAGGCATCAATATCCTCTATATCCATGATATTATTTACCATTGATCACCAATTATCATCTTCACCTTCAAAACGATAAATGGAAAGACTTACCTTTTGATTATATGAACATCCCATAACATCTAATACATTTTCAAGGTCTTTAATTCATCCTTCAGCTGCTACTGGGTTAGAGGATCTATTGAAATTAGGAGGGTGTTGTATCATAAAATGTTCCACTATTGTCATATTCAGTTGTGGTACCTCTTCTTGTTATCTTGCACAGATTCGACCACTATTTATTTCCTACATTAACTAAACCATTATTGTCACAAACTGTTCAGTTCCAATCCCAACCATTCTAGGATGCAGATTTAGAAGGATTTCATTCTGTCACTGTCTCTCCTCTTCAGCTTCCATGTTTCTTCTGCGAACAACCATTCTAAACAAAAATATCTTAGTCGAAGAAACATGGTAATATTTAAATGCTAAAATATTTCAAATTAATCAGAGTAAAAATCATTTATTATATTTTTATTAACATCATCCTAACCCCTAAAGTTATCTAAACCATACTTTGATAGACACTATAAGGACCCAACCTTATTATATTAAATAATACTAAATTTAGTCAAGAAATCACATCATTTCACATTGATGATCTTTTTATGTTTATATATTTAGATAATTGGTACATAATACATTCATAACATTACACATTAATACATAGTGAATACCATAAAAACAACATTCATTTCTTCCAAAATATAAATTTTTTCAAATAAACATGATTTATTTGACAATTATTCAAACATTTAACTTGGATTCCTTCTTTGTATTACACATCCTTATAACCTATAAAAATAATTTAAAAACTTGGGATGATCACAAAAATCTTAGTAAGGGATATAAAAAGAAGTAAAGAACACATTAGTCCATGAATACTTGTATCGTATGAAATCATTTTCAAAAGACATACTTGTCACCCATATATACTTACTTTTTGAAACATGATATTTCCACAAGAACCCCAAAAAACATAAGAAAATAAATAGAACCATAAAAATATCTTTAGGAATTACTTACATAATCTTGTAACCCTCTCGGCTACCTTATAATTTGTAACCCTCATGGCTACCTTACAATTTGTGTAACCATCATTGTTACATTTGGAGTAACCATATAACCGACCTACAATATACACATAACCAATGCATTGGAGGGATATATAGGTCCCACCCTTCATTATAAACAATTCCAAATAATCAAAACATAATCATACAACATGAATAACTCTATAAAAACATTTCTTTTGAATTTTTTAAAACATAATTTTAAAAGAAGATTTTAAAAGAAAAACCCCTTACAAATATCATATAATTCAAGGGAGACTTAATAGATTGGATAGAATATGTATATAAACTATAAATAAAGATAATTCAACATAATATAAGCATAATTAATCACACAAATATTTTTATTACCACATAAATAACGAAGTAAAAGGTTAACCCAAAGAACGGAAACCGGGGTAAGAATTTCCTTACCTCGAGTTTTTATTACTTCATACTCACTTAAACCTCCTGTATAATGGTTAAGAGAGTGTTATTAATATCTTAAAGAAACATTTTAATCTTTATAACACCTTATATGATCATTTTATTACATCATTTTACACTTTAATTTTTATTATTTTGTTCCTTTCATTGTTTTGGGTGCATTCTTTACATGATTTCCATGATTGGTTCATGATGGATATTCTTGTTGATTGGAAGTGAAAATCCAGAATTGGGATGGAATGAAATTTAAATATTTCTAGTGCCATAAATTATACCATTTATCATTTTTAATTTTTACATGATGATGATTCATAAGTTAGAACATTATTGATATTTGTTTAAGTCATTTTGGTGATTCTTCGATTGTAATGAACTCATTTTAATTCACAAATTAATAAGATGTAAACAAAATGATTCCATAACCTTATAAAAGACATAATAAATAAATTATAATCTCATTAAACCATAAAAATAGTATCATGACCAGACTTTAAGTAAGTAAAAGAAATTGAAATCATATCATCCATGATGTCGGTAAATCAACACATCATGGATGGTGTTTTAATTTCTTGAATAAGAGAGAAGAAGAAGTATAATGGTGAGTATTCCATAAACATGATGAAACACAGAATATGAATATATTGGATCATTAATGCCTCTAGGATAAGGGGAGGTGAGGAAATAATAATAATATAAAAGAAAATTAAAAGAAAAGAAAGAAAACAAAAGAGGATGTTTACCTCTTGATCTCTTCTCCTTGAGATCCTTCTCAAGGCCTTTGGTTTTGGACTTTTGGTGAGAACAGAATCTCTAGGACATGGGGAAGAGCCTTGGGAGAAGTATTTGGCAGAAAATAGGTAATAATAAAGGCTTGAGATATGTGGAAGGATGATGATAATGAGGGTGGTATTTATAGTGGAGGAGAGGAGGTATTTTACATTATTTTAATCATTATTATAATATTTTTGCTCAAGACTATGAATAGTCTTAATTAATGTGACCCCAGCTAGTAATAATGGCATATGAGTTTGAAAAAAGTGGGATTAAATCACTTATGATGTCCTAAATAGTGTATTTAATGGATAATTTGAATATATGGTATTTTACTGTATTTCACTATTCATCAAAAATTGAAGAATTTTAGAAAAATACCAAAAATTTACCCTAACCATTTTTTGATGTTTATAATTAAAAAATTAACTCCATTTTCTGAAAATAATTTTCGAAATATTATTAATTTAATTTTTAAATAAAATCATAATTTATTCCAAAATAAAAAATTTGAATCTAAAACTCATTTTTTAACACCTTGAAAAATTAATCAAGCTAAAATTATCTTAAATACTTAAGAAAATAAAATAATAATACAATTTACTATTAATTAGGGTCATATTACTATTCATATTACTATTCATAGAGGTATGTTACTATTCACTAAATAAATAAGTTGGTCCTATCAAACTCCAAATAACTTACTGGTCACAATTGTAGATGACCTTTTTTTTAGATTGATAAAATATAAGAGGGAAAATTATGTTTAAAGGCTAGTTATAAATATCTACTTAAAAAATTAATGCATTTCAATTTATTATTAAAAACCTTGGGGTGTTATAGTTGAGGCCAAACCACTAGAAATGATGATTCACATACTTTTAGTGAGTTCCTTAAAACCCACATTTTGCACTGGTTTGGAACACAATGTGTCTTGATAAGTGACTTAGGAACTCATTTTTGTAATCGGACCATGAAATATCTTCTGAAAAAATGTGGTTTTACATAAAACTTTAACTGTATATCACCCACAAACAAATGGCATGGCTGAAATTTTAAATAGAGAAGTGAAAAGAGTACTTGAGAGAGTTGTAAAGACCACCAGAAAAGACTAGCCTGAAAGACTTGGTGAAGAATTTTGGGCTTATCAAACTTGTTATAAAACACCCATTGGGATGTCTCCTTTTAGGCTAGTTTTTGGTAAGTCATGTCATTTACCAGTTTAAATCCAACATAAGTCATTTTGGGCTATGAAAACTTGTAATTTTTATTGTGAAAAATCTGGTGAAGAGAGATTATTGCAGTTAAATGAACTAGAGGAGATTCGACTTGATTCCTTTGAGAATTCCAATATCTACAAAGAAAAGGCCAAGGTACTCACTGAAAAACACATCCTACAAATGGTATTTCATGGATATTAAAAGGTAATGATCTTCAATTCTTGATTTCAAATTCACCCAGGTAAGCTTAATTTTCATTGGGAAGGTCCTTTTAGTATTACTAACGTTTACCCATTTGGTGTAGTGAAAGTCCAAGACCCCTCTTCCAAAAGGACATTCATGGTTAATGTAACTCGGTTAAAGCATCACCATGAGAGGACACACGATCCAAGAATGAAATCAACTCCCATTGGATACACAACTTCTATAGTATACCCAACACTAGATGGGGATGATGACCCACCAAATACAAACCATGGGGAACCACTTTCCCTTTAACTCTCTCTATCTCTCTCTCCCTCTCTCTTCTTCTTCCTCTCTATTTCATTTTTACCACTTACTTATTAAAACCCATTCTTTTTATCTTTATCTTTTGTGTGGGTGTGTATTTTAAAAACACTACACAAAAAATAAAAAAATAAAAATGAAGAAAAACAGAGTCGTACTTACTCACCATCCAATTTTGAAATTTTGTACAACCATTTTAGGGAGTCAGATTGACATGTTTTCATCTCAATTTTTTTTTATTTTCATTATGAATTGGTATAAAGAATATTTTTTCAAGAATAATAAATTTTGAATGCTCAGTTTTTAGATTTGGAAAATGATTATTCCCCAACCATGAGGAACAACATTAACTTTTATGCTAAGGTCACCTCTACCCATCTTTTCAAAATATTTGTTTTTCACCCTCGATTTATGAGTCTTGAGTTTGTGGAACTTAAAGTTGAATTTCCTACTTTGGTGTGATTTAATATGATAGATTCATTTTATAAACCACATAATAATTAAAATATCCATATAGCCTCCCATTAAACTTACATTAATCCTCCTTTTGAAATCTCATTCAAGCCTATGAAAGCTTTCTCTCTTATAGCCACATTACAAGCCCAATACCTTTTCCCACCCAACATCTACATGAAATTAAATTGAATAATTTATTGAAATTTAGGTATATAGGGATTGAATTTCATTTTGGGTTCCATTTCCATGATTTTCCTTGTGTAGTCATACGCTTGAGGGAAAGCATCGATTTTAGTGTGGAGAATAGGTTGTCATTCAGTGAGTTTTGGGAATAGAGTTTCATTTAATCAATTTTGTAAATGTTATTGACAAGTGTTCAAAAAAGAAAAGAACAAAAAATGGTTGTGTCTTAGGTAGGTCAAAAATCATTCTTCCAAAACCTGTTATCTTGTTATTACTATTACAATTAGTGTCTCAAGGAGATCAAACATGGGCTAAAAGATGAGTGCGATATCTTCTTCAAGTTCAAATTTCAAAAAAATGAAAAAAAAGAAAAAAGAAAAAAAGAACACTTATGTCATTGGGAGAAATTTTATTTTGTAAATATTTCATCTTCTCATCCCCTTAAAATTTTCTTCCTCCTTTGTGTCTTTGTTCACTCAATAATTCCCTTGTAAATATGAGTTTCCAAAACCTTCCATGTCTTATTTCAAATTGTGCATTTATTTTTCCATGTTAGTGTTTTAACCCTCTTTTCCCATCTTTTGGACATTAAATTCCTACCATACCATAGCCATAGAAAAACCCTAAAAAATGTATCTTGATTTTCGTGCACCTTAGGATAGGTAATGGAAGCTGAGATCTATTTCAAACTCTAAGATTTTCACTTTTGGTTGGTGAATGAGTGAACCTACAGAAATAATTTTTTATCATCTTTAGAGGATTAAGCTTTGAGTGCCTACCTTTTTCCATTTCAAATTTGAGCATGAAAAATGATTTTTTTAGAATATTGTTTCTACAAAAATTTGTGGTTTAATTCAATATGGATGAGTAAAATGATCTAAACCTCCCCTGATTGGGGAAAACAAAATTTTAATATTTATTGGTGAGTGAAACTGATTTAGTCGTGTTTTTTATATTTGTTGTACATAAAGACATGCAAAACACTAAATGTGGGGGAGTTGATGTTATTAATTTATTCATAACTTTTAATTTACTCTCTTTACTGATTTTATATTAAAAGTGCATAATTGTTGTGAAATATTCATATTTTAATATTAAATATAATTTTTGAGCATTTTTTGAATTAATATAGATTCAAGTTAGTTTAATATTTTAATCATAACTCTCATCATACTGATCCAAATTGTGTGCTTATTATTTTTTCAGGTTACTTATTAAATTTATAACATATTATTAGATGGGACATTTGGACAATTCAGCCATTTTAATGGTCATATGGTCCACAAAATAAGGCCCAATGAATCTGTGAAAAAAATTTGACCATCCATGATGCTTGAATTTATGGTCTCAATACAGAAACCCAAATTTCATTAGACTCCAAAATATGTTATTTATTATCCAAAGGGACCATGGATAAAATTTTCAAGGCCCAACTCCAATAGAAAGGAGCCCAAATGATTCTTTTAAGTAAATCCCACCATTCTATCCTGGAATTAAACTTATCACACATTTATTGAATTTTATACTAATATAGACATCCATTCTAGCTAATATTTTTCAGTGTGAAAGATACGATATAGGTGGCCTACTTTTTAGAAGAAATGGTTTGTATTTGAGGGAATATTACTATTCAAAAACTCATTCACATTTCATTCTTAGAAAAAGTATGTATTGAAATGGACATATTAAAATTGTTTAATAAAACTGCCATCACATTGTCCCCTTAAGTCCAATGGACTCAAAATTTTAAGGGTAGACTTGAAAAATTCTTATCTACAACTTTTAAGCTGACAATTTCTATAGATTCTCATTTCTTAAGTATCAAATAGGAGAGACAATTAGAGGGTCATATTTGGAAAGCAAACAGTCCACCTCCTCGAGCTATAAATACATTCCCCTCTTCTACTTATAAAGGGTTGGAACTTTAGAATAGAGGAGGATACATTATCACAACCAATGCCTTTTTAAATGCTTGGGAGTACCTTACAAACTCATGTTTTCTCTCGAGAGACCCTTCCTCCTCTCTTTGTTTTCATGTTCTTTTCCGTTCGTTTTCATTTGTAATATTTTAAGTGTTTTGTTGTAATTTTGTTTCAATATGAATGAAAGTTTCTTCATAATATATTATTCTGATCTAAATTCTATAGTTTAATATTAATTTTCTTAAAATAGTTTAAATCAAGTTGAAAACTATTCTCTTCTTTCACTTTCTCATTCAATCTAAAGTGTGAATTTACCTCTCTTCAAATTTCATGTTTGTGTTTAGTGCACCACTATTTTATTTTTCTTTTCTTTTTATTTTATTTTAAACCCATCACCATAATCATTAAAACCATATTAATAATGATCTCAATGGAATATTAAATCTACCATTAGGGTGAGTCATAATTTGGGGATATTAAGTGGTTGAGATATTTTTCTCGTTGAGTATTCTTTAGGTTAACATTGTATATGTTGAACTTAAAATGTCATGGATTAATGAAATGTTTTGTTTAAAATGTGGATTCCATGGATTATTAGAACCATAAATAAACTACCATAAACAAGTTCCAATTGATATTAGAACCCTAGTTAAGTTAAGGCTTAGATTAAATCCTTAACACTTGGGTATTCCGATCAAAATTATCTTGTAAAGTGGGTGTTAATTTAATGCAATATAAATCAAAGATAAATGATATCATAAGATTAAATCCCCAATAATGAACTCACCCCAATATTTATAATTTTTTTTATCAATCAATATTTTCATTTTATCTCGAAAAATAAACCCTCACAATCAAAATACAAATTAATCAAAAGCAATCGACTATAAAAGGTATCATCACTGAGGATTTGACTCGAGTGCCGCTATACACATTAGTAGAGCACCAGACCCTTGAATGGTCAATAGGTGAATGTAGGCCACGATTCAATGACATACGATGAAGATGAGAAATTTTCTTGAGGTTACCCCACAAGAACATTTCAAGGGGTTTATATTCAAACTATACTTTCACAACTTTTTGAATGTGGTTTCAAGAATAGTTGGGTGGTTAGAATGCTATTGAGACATAACAATCAAATCATCAATGTATAATTTAAAAACAAATCCCCAAGAAGGTTTTGATGATGTGATGTATGGAACGTTGGTATGTTGTGTTATCATTCATCAAGCCAAATGACATTACCCGATAGAAAAATACTCCATGGGTAACCCTTAATGAAGTGGATTATTCATCTTATGGGGACATTTTAATTTGGTTGTACCCAAAATAGTCACCCATGAAGGAGAGATCTTGATAACCAGTTGTTTCATCAATTAGTATATTTATTATTTGAACCAGGAAGTCATATTTTTGAAAGTGCAGGTTAAGATCTATGAAGTCAATACATACCCTAATTTTTCCATTCTTCTTATTTATAGGGATGATGTTGGCCAACCATCTCAGATAATGAACTTTATTAATGAAGTCATACTTGCTAATATTTTCCACTTTAGCCTCAATTTTGGAGATGTAGGTCAAGTGTGTCCTTCTAGAAGCCTTATTGTATCCCCAGTGGTCTCCTGGAAAGCATAAGTAATGAGTGTCCACTATGGGATCAAGTCCTAGCATATCTATGTAATTTCAGGAAAACATGTTCTAATGTTGCTTCAGGAAGGGGGAATATAACTATAGTTATTTTTAATTCATGGAAATGATGATCAAAGTGGGTCATGGATCTTATTCAGTACCCAAATTTATTTCTCTATGTTTTCCAATGGTGGTAGAGACACTTTTCTCAAATATTGGAGGGGAATTTCTGAGGACTCCCTCCTCTACATCTTGCTTCTACTCCTCCTCTTACACCTCTACCTGGGAAGTAGGTGCTGGATCAATTTTATCAGATTTAGGGTAAGAATTGGTATTTTGAATTTCAGAAGGAGAATAATATACTTTCGACCCGAATGATGATGTGATTCCTTTATAAAGCTATGAAGATTGAATGAGGGTGTGTTCACCTGGTATTCCATTACTATCGGAAGATTCAATGACTACTCTAGTACTTTTGGGTTCAGTTTTCATGACTGACATCCAGGAGGTCACTAAATATGTGCCTGAATTAAAATTCCCCTCTTCAATTTGATTGATGGGAAACACATACTCTGCACTGAGCTACTTGAAGGGATTAACCAAGGTCATATCCAGACTGTTCAGGGAATTGATTCAAGAAACATCCTTAATCATGGGTTTTTTTACCTTCCCTATGATAGACTATTGCAACAATATGTTATGATTCACAAGATTTAAATGGGGTTGTATCACCATGAAATGTCCCAATTTGACCATTAATGCAATATTTGAGGCATTGGTGATATGATGAGGGAATAGTCACATGATTATGTAACTAATACTTTCATAGAATAACTTTGAAGGATTTATCTTGAAAAAAAAACCATGAGTTATGAGTCATATATGAGATCCCCAAACTGATTCTTGAGACTAATTTCACTGAGAGGCTTTTTCTCACACTTGTCATAATCCTGCAGTGTTAGAGTAGAAGGGGGAAATGGGGACTCATTGTAACCCAATTGAAAAGTGTTCGGACCAGAATGAATTTGACTCTTGATCTATTTTCAATGAAGTATCATCAGATATCAACATCATTTATCCTTACAAATACATACAAAGGCCTTATGTGTCATTGTATAATTGTATCTTTATCTTGTTCTGTAAAGGAGATGACTGTGTGACATTTTTTTGGATCATTTTCTACCTGATAGACTTTTTCATTAGTGACTTCAGTCTAAAATTCTTGAAGGCTTGACAAATCCTATATGAGTTCTTCTCAATGGTCTCTTGAAAGACTCAAATTATCAAGGATAGACCACTTGGATGGAACCAGGGCTAACTTATTTAAAATTTCATACTTCTGGTCCAAAGGTATACACTTCCCATTGCGAAGATTCTCTTTTATAAAAACTTTAGTAATTAAAGTACTTGTTATAGGTAGGCCAACCCTTGGAATAGGAGTTTAAGGTGATTCTTATATTGGTGGATTAGGTTGAATAAGTCTACCTATGTGATGAGGTTGATTAGTTGATAGTTTACCCTCCAATAGATATTCTAGAATGACTAATTCAGAAAAAACTCTGGCTTATGAAGGGGAACTTTATTTCTCTTTTTTAGCTATATAAATATCTATAACATGAGTTTTTTATACATAAAAGGTTTGAGAAAGGATGTGGCTAGAGTAATAACTCCTGGCATGACTGCATATTCCACTATATCATCAACTATGGCAGCCTCTTCCCCTAATTACCCAATTAGGTGTAGGGAATATGAGTTCACAGTCACACTCATCATCTGATAAGGGATCCATTAAGTGAATAACATTAATGGAACCAAATATTAACTCCTCATCCTATGAGGAATCTGTCTGGTGGGTTGAATCTTGTTGTCGTACCATTTGGTGGGGTGGTGCCCATGATTCCAGAATTATAGGCATGAAGTATGATAGATTCAAAGCTAAATTCATCCTTGAACAATATCATCTCCCTATGTTTTCTTCTTTCCCTCCTAGCCATGTCATTTCTTAGAAGATTTGATTTTAGAAGAATGTGGCATTGATGGAGTCGGTTGTGCCATAACGGAAGTGGTCAGGGGAACAATGGGATATTTCAAATGCACTCATAGGATAATGTGAGTTTGGTGGATCATCTTTATGACCATCCAAACACTAAACATCTGAATACCCTTAATTTTAACTTCTTTCCATTCATTCTAATCCTCCATATTGGTGACAGAAATGCGTAATACCTATGTAGGTAGCTTTCCCAGCTTTAGTTTCCCAGAGTCCACCATCTTTTGTAGGATGTCTTTGAAAAAAACATTACTATATTTTGTGCCCCAATGATTGGTGTAAGGGTATATATTTTAGGATATCTTATTCACCAACCTGGTTGGGCTTCCTGGGATTTTGAAACATGATCAAGTTGTTTTGAAATTTCGAGATGAAGTATCCATGAACTTGGTCATTTTGGAAAGAATAAACTTTTTTCTTCAATTCCTCAAACTGTTTTTTCCTCTCCTCCCTTTTTCTATCTTGATGAGGTGGGAGTTGATGCTGAAGCTCGGAAGGGGGGACCATATGATATGGTGAAAACTTTAGATATGGAGTAGGTGTATGGGTCAAATTAATTGTAATAAAGGAATGCTCTCTTTACCCATTCTCTTTCCTTAAACTGATGGGATTACTCGAGACTTAGCCTTGGTTCATGTGACAGAGTCTTCTATTATTTTAGAAATTGTAGCAAGATCCCAAAATCCTCTTGTATATTTCACAGGAATGAGTGTTTTTCTCAACTCATTAATAGGATTCTCTATAAATATAAAAAAAAGTATTCTTGAGAATGTAGTAGGATTAATGAGTATGAAAAAAAAGTCTTCTTGAGGATGTTGTAGGATTAAGAAGCATATCAACCCCTTACATGGATCAATGAAGTCTACGACCCTCTCATTATCCCATATTTTACAATTTCATAGGTTGGTGACTGTTGTCTTTTGCAGTTTTGAGTTGAATTGGAAGAGAAACTTTTGATGTAGGTCTTCCCACCTTGTGATTGATTGATCTGGAAAACTAGTGTACCATAAAAAAGTATTTCACCTTCAATGTCTCTAAAAAGTACCTGAGTTTTACTACTTACTGTTGTATAGGAGTCTGCATCATGGGATCACAACAGGACATGAAATACGTCAAATACTACTTTGGGTCCCCTAAACCATTGAAAATTGAAAATGTAGGATTTTTAAAGTTTGTAAGGGGAAGAGTTAGATCAACCCATTCGGGGTAAGGATTCTTTTTTAGATGTACCGATGCATTTCGTTCCTCCATAGCTTCCAAAAGAGTTGTTAGAGACTCAATAGTATTGATGATTCCTTTAGGAATGTCTAGATGAGTAGGAGATTGGAATGAGTGTCACAACCCCTCCCACTAAGGATACCAAAATTAAGGGAGAGAGATAATGACCCCCAAGTACCACCTCCAGTATTCCCTAGGTTGGTGACTAACACTAAGGGCATAAAAATATCCCAATATGGGAGGCATTTACCTCTATAAGAAAATAAGATCAAGAGATAGGATAAATCAACCAGAAATCACTCCATGACATATATATATATACAAGAAAACCAAAAACCACCCCATAATGTATGTATAAATAAAACTAATATAGTCAAAAAGTCTCCAAAGTAAATACCCAAAAGAAAAGACAAGGAAGCGAAACATCTGCTATCCAAAGGATTGAGCTGAAAATTTCTTTCACGGTCCACATAATCCTCCTAGAAACCAGATATTTTTTATATTTATAGGGTAAGAATAAAATTATAATCAATAGGAAAACCAAATACTCTCATGAACAAGTGAAATAATAATATTAATACACCTCTGAGAAAACAACAGAACCAAACATCACCTATATAGGTATAATAACCAAACCCTATCTCACAAAGGAACATTCACAAAATAACGCAAGTTATGTAATATAATATAATAGGAATCACATCGATAAGGATACCCCACTATGATTTTCTATTGGTATTCCACTCTCACACCCCAACATCATACATCCTAGAACTCTCATCCCTTTTGTATACCACATTGCCCCACAAGTATAGTCACAACACACCTTGACCGAAGAAACCTGGGCTCACAACCCTATAAGTACTGCCACATCTCATCTCTCCTGAAAAAACATGATCCATCACAACCAAAATATAATGAAATAACAGACCTCTTTCCATCATAGCCTGTGCAATACCTACCTATCTTGGAAGAGAGAGCAGGAAAGAGAAGGTACCCATCCATCCATCCTCCTCACTAGATGTCGGAAAAAACACCTGTTGTGTGACTATTCGGGTGTCAGCATGAAGTGTTTGATGTGGGTGGGGTGCATATAGAAATCCAAAGAATATAAAATTATATATATATATATATATATATATAAAACACTCAAAATCAACCTATGGGTTCATAAACAAACCAACCAACTCACAACACCGCCACTTTTTCTGCAACCTCTAAATGAATAACACCACACAATAAGACACAACCCCATTCATTTCATTATTTACACTACTGGAAAATAGGTCTATACCCACAGTTTTCCAACAAACCATGGGTATAGGCCACCTATACCCACGGTTGTGCCAAAAACCGTGGGTATTGTTTTCTAATAAGACCTATACCCACGATTTTGGTGAAAACCGTGGGTATAGGGTATTTTCCGAAGACATATACCGACGGTTTTTCAAAACCGTAGGTATTGAATTTTTTTTGGAAGACCTATACCCATGGTTCTCCAGAACTGTGGGTATAGCTTTCCTGCATTATGGCAGGGAAAAAAATTAGGCGGGACACGAAAAAATATTTGGTGGGAAGAAATTTTTTCACGGACCATTTTAATATATATAGGCAGATGAATATATGTATAGAAAGTAACAATGTCAGCTTGGTTGGTACCTCAGAAGCGGCTCTTAGGTTTACTGTCAGATGAGAGTTCTAATTCCCATGGCCGTGCTTTTTGTATTTAAATACACTGATATATTAATATATATATGCCGATATATGTACTTATAACAAAATAAGTTAACAGCTCGATTGGTCCGGTGTTCTGTGCGGGCACGCTGCGTAGCAGGAGGTGCGTGTTCGAAACCCCGTATCAGCATTTTTTGAATTTAAAAACCTGACGTGGATTATATTAATATATATTATCAGATAGATATATACATAACAGATAAAATGAATAGCCCGATTGGTTTGATGGTGTAGCGCGGCCGCGAGGCACTAAGGGAGGCCCGATTTCGAAACTCCTGGGCGCCAATTTTTTGAATTAAATACCCCACAGTTTTCAAACCATGGGGTCTGTTGTGTGCCTCGGTGGCACCGAAGTGTGCCACATTTGACACCCCCTATACCCACGGTTCTTCAAAACCGTGGGTATAGGCTGAGACCCCTATACTGACGCCTTTCCAGCCCACAGTTCCCAAAACCGTGGGTATAGGCCATTTTTCTAGTAGTGAGAATAGGAGAAAACCATCCAAGAAGAAGGAAGGGCTTACCACAGATTACCAACCAACAACCATCCAGACCAATAAATCAATGAGGGGGGAAGATGGCTTGAATAACTCCTCGACGTTCCTAGGGTTTAACCAAAATTAGAGGAGAAGTAATACATGTCAAAATGAATGAATATTTGGCCAAAAAAGAACTTTTAAAAACGGACAGCATCAGGGATTTACACGACGTGTAATCCCCTTACACACTATGTAATCCTCAGGGTTTGGTTTCACTGAAAAATGAGTCACCTTTTCATTATTTAACCCCAAAAATATATACACCATAAACCATACATGTAAAAGTCATGAAACCAAGTTTCATGTCCTGTAATTTATTTCTTACAGCAGTTCTACTGCACCTCCAGCTTGCACTGAAAACTCCCGGAACCTCCCACGAACACCACCAACAACCAAAAATGGAAAAGTAATAGACCCGGAGGGAATGGACCATTGCATAAGATACCTCTCAAATGATTATCACCCTCAGGAATCCAAAACCAATCCTATAAGAAAAGGGGTCTGAACTACCACCCCTCATGATACCTCTCAATGTTCTAGTCATACCTTAAACGCTAGCACCATCCAAACAAGACAAACCAAATGACCAAAAAAATCTAACACAACCTCATCACCATGAAAACCCAACTAAAAAATATCTTCTCTCACAAAACCTCACTACCACACAACCATTTCACAACCAACAAACTATAATGTCCCAAACACAAAATTAGGAAGCTCCATCCTCCATGTCAAGATACTATCTACTTTGAGCTACACTGACTCACCCACATGGGTTTAATCACATAAAAGTTAGTGAGGGTTGATTAGAAATCATGACTTACCCTTTTAATATGTTATTTATTTATCAAAAATCACACCACACACATCATAAATCAAGGAAACCAACTCATCTCATAAATAGAAGGATCCAAACATCATATCACAATGAAAAACTCAAAACAAATTTGGGTATTGGGCACACTTATTTGTCTCTCACTCCCAAGTACTCTCTTCCAAGACACCATGTTTTCACAACACATGAACCAAAGAAATATTCCATCCATGCAGCACCTTCTCTTGGTGATCCTAGATATCTATTGGCCACTCCACAAATGTTGCGTCATTGTCAACATCCAACTCTCCCCAATCTATGAAATGAGAGTTATCATCATGATACTGATGAAGTTGAGAGAGGTGGAATACATTGTGGATCATTTCCAATAGTGGTGGAAACACCAAACAATAATCTACCTCACAAAATCTCTCCTACACCACAAAGGGACCAACAAACATGGGAGAAAGCTTAATCCCTATTCCAAACCTCTACTTCCCATGTCGAGGGGAAATATTCAAAAATATGTGGTCCCCAAACTCTAACTACCAGGGCCTCCTCCTACGATCGACATAAGACTTTTATCGATCCTACATTACTTTCTTCATCTCACAAACAAGATGAAATTTCTCTATCATGCTCTGAACCACATTGGGACCAAGAATGGATGTCTCCGCAACCTCCATCTAGAACAATGGAGAATGAAATGGTATCCCATAAGAATCCTCAAACGATGCCATGCTAATAGAAGAGTGATAGATATTATTATAAGAAATATATAAAAAATGAAGGTTTCATACACAAGATCTACCAAAGTCCAAGATGCACAACTACAACACATCCTCCAACTTCTGGATAGTCTGTTCAGTCTACCCATATGTATGGGGGTGGAAAGTAGTGTTGAGGTGTAACTAAGTGCCAAAATCATGCTGAAATAACCTCCAAAATCATGAGGTAAAACATGCATCCTGATGCGAGATAATAGACCTCAAAAATCCATGAAACCACACCACCTCATCCAAAGACTTCTTAGCCAAATCATTAACTGTTCTCGACTCCTTGATCTCTAATAAGTGGGATTATTTTGTCAATCGATCCACAATCACCCAAATAGAATCACAACCTCCCCGATATCTGGGTAACCCTGTGATGAAATCCATCAATAGTTTATCTCATTTCCACTAAAGAACATCCAAGGGCCGCAAAAAACCTCCCAGAACACAATGATTGACCTTTACTTCCTAGAAAAAATAGACACTGAGCCACAAAATCCACCACTTCCCTTTTCATCTCGGAACAAAAAAACTGATTCCTTAAGACATGGAACACTTTGGAAAATCTTGGGTGTACTACCAAAGGTAAGCTATGAAAACCACAAAGGACTCCCTCATGCATTGCTACCAGAATAACCACCCATGAAACAACACCTGGTTTTGACCATCCTCCAACCATCCCTAAGAATATCATCATAGACAACACAATCATGTATCACATTTGCCTCTAAGTCTCCCCATTGAGACTCCTCCACCTACCACATAAGATAACATCTCATCATCATCTGAAACAAACAACCTCTACCACCATCTACTATTTCATCTAAGTTCAAGTATACAGACTCCTCCATTGCTCTCCAAGCATCCCTAGACTTCTGAACAGTGACCTTCCACGACTTCCTACTCAAAGAATTAGCCACAACATTCCCCTTTCCTAAGGTCTAGGAGATCTCAAAATAATATTCCATAAGAAAATTCATCCACCTTCACTATCACAGATTCAGATCACACTAAGAAAAGACATACCTCATAATCTTGTGATCTGTGAAGACCACCAAGCACTCCCCAATGAGGTAATTTCTCCACAAAATAAGCACAAACACAACTACCACTAGCTCTAGATCTTGGGTGGAATATTTACATTCATGAGGGAGTAACTGTGTACACCCATATAAGATCACCACCCTCCGCTGCATCAAGATGCATTCTAATTCTAAATGGGAAGCATCACAATACACCTCAAACAACATACCCTACTACGATAGTTTAGGTAATGGAGCACTGGTCAAATCCCCCTTTTGGTAACTGAATGCTTCCTGACACTGATCATTCCACAAAAAATAACGATCCTTCATAGTCAAAGATGTAAATGGGGATATGAATTGAGATAAATTAGGTACAAACCTACAATAATAGCCTATGAGACTAAAGAAACTCTGAGCCTATGACGCATTTCTAGGTTCTTCCCAAGAAAAAACTACTTCAACCTTCAATAGATCTACTTCCACACCCCATTAAGACACCAAATTCCTAAGAAAACTCACCTCTCATGTCCATAAATTACACTTAGAAAACTTTATATATAGATGGCGACATCAAAGTATATGCAAGGCAGTTATGAGATGATCAATATCTTCCTCCTCTAACATCAAGTAGATAAAGATATAATCGATGAATATGATGAATAAATGGTTCAGGATCTCACAGAATATAGATTTCATAAGCCCCTTGAAAACATCTGGTACATTCGTAACACTGAACATCATGAATACAAATTCGAAGTGCCCATACCTATATCAAAAGGTATTGTTTAGGATATCGGCCTCATTCACCCTCAACTGGTGATATATAGACCATATATCAATCTTAGAAAACCAAATCTCCCCTCTAAACTGGTCGTAAAGATCTTATATCTTTGGAATAGATTAACAGTTATTGAACAACACCTGATTTAACCTCTAGTAGTCTATACAGAACCTCAGACTGCCATCTGCATTCTTGGTGAACAACATTGGATCACCCCAAGGCAACACACTAGACTAGATAAAAACCTTCTACACTAGATTATCTATCTAAATCCTAAACTCCTACAACTCATAAGGTGTCATCCAATATGGTGACATCAAAATTGGATAAGTACCGAGCATCAAGTATATCCCAAACTCAACATCACGTTGAGGGGTAGCATAAAAACTCCTTAAAAAAACATCCAAGAACACCCCAATGACTCTGGGGACCTATACCATCCCATCATCCAATGATTCCACCGACAACTCAACCAACAAGGAAAGAAGAGGCTCCACATATTGACTACCCACCTGACAACTCCTCTCACAAACAAAAACCACACGTTGGCCATCCACATTCGAAAACAAAACTCTCCTCTAGAAGCAGTCGATAACAACACATATAGAATTCAACTAGTTGATTCTGAGGATAATATTGTATGGTTGCATCAGTAGAAAAAAAATATCCCTATGGTATTGATGCATTACCATCATTAGTCTACATCCCCAGTACACATCAAAAAATCGGTTCTGGCGTTCTACTGGCATAGTCAACACCAGGGCACGAGAATCCTCTCTACATCTAGTCTTAGAGCATGGGCTAGAGAGAGTTATACAATGGATTGTGAATATCCTAAACCAATCAAGGTAAAAATAAGGGTACTAAACAAACTGATCACACATTTAAGGATCTTTGGACCCTTTGTAACTGCTACCTCCACTATGTGTAACTGACCACACCTAGCTCCTCTACCTCTCTCTTGATGACCACCTCTATGAACACACATGGATTGTGGTCCCTAAATGAGAGGAACATCCTAAGGTCGACCTCTATCTACTACATATCCCCTTGATAAAGCATACGACTTCTTCCCCTAATGCTAAAATGATCTCACTAGAAATTGTTGTTAAGGCTGGTGTTGAACCTGTCCACCTCCACCTAACTGAACTTGAGGAATAACTAGGCACTATTTATGGTGATTTCCATGAACCCCAAAACCAAAAAAAAAAAACGAAAAAATATCTCAAGAAAAGAATAGAAACCATTAGCCCCATAAGGCTAGAAAGGTGGTTGCTGAGATCGAATCCTCACTGGTTGAAATCTCAAAGTTCCTGGTGCCTGGGACCAAACACTTACAACTCTACAACATGAGGAATTCCTACTGGTTCCCCTCTCATGATAAACCTCCTCAAAAGTGCATCTATTCAATCACCTCTATCTTTATCTGAACCTCTAGATACATTGGCAATGTAAAAGGAGTAACTGAATACTAGATAGAAGGAGAGAGTACCTCCTCAAGATGTCTCACATGAGACTCCTCATCTGGAAAAAGATCTAGGGAAAAAAGAAAAAGGTACTTGAACTTTATTCCTATATCCCACACCTAAATTCTACCCTACTAAAGATAAAGATGATTCTATCTATTTAATGACTTCATGGTCGATGAAAGTAACTATGCCTGAAACTCTTTTTGGAAGTTGACCCACAAAATGTATTCCTACTTCCTCTCTCCCAGATATAGTATACACTATTGACACATAGCTCCCCACATCTGATTGACTTCCAAAGGGACCTAGTACTCTGTAAGTGCCTGGATCAAACTGAAAGTGATCTCAAGCTCCTCCATCCATCTCTCTGTCTCCACATTTGAAGCACTTCCATTGTACTTTCCCAAAGCCTTCCGCTAGAAAGTAAAAAATGTACCCTATCAAGCCTCATCCTCCTTCATCAAATCAATCCTATAATGATCAACTGGATTATCCTTCTAAACCTCAAATGCCTGATCTATAGGTGGACGATGAATAGAATCCATAGATTTAAGGAAAACAAAGAAATTACTAATACTAGTAGTATGATTTTTTTTATTTATATTTATTTTAATTCACTTTATTCATTTTATACTTCCTAAAAAACCCATAAAAATAAACAAAATAAGTCAAAATGATGAATGTACCTTTCCTAAGTCTCTCCCCTACAAGCAAGTCCATCTCACTTGGCCATTAAATAAGCTCAGAGTCCATGCAGTAGATCATGATGGGCCCTAAAATATATTGTCCTTGTAGAGGCCCAAAGCTTGACATACATGGACATTACATTACTTTTTCGGTATACTTAATACATAACAAAAACAAAAACACAAGGACTGTAATAGTTTAGTGTCTTTGGAAACTCAGAACATAATCTTCTAATCGTGGTGAAAGATCTTCAACATCTCCCATAAAGACCTTCCCCTTTAGTTTTCTTACCTAAAACCTTTCTTTATATCATGGGGAAAAGAAAACATAAAAAGGGTGAGCTCAAATTCTCAGTAAGGGAAAACATAGAGAACATAAAACAATCCATTAACATTTGAATGCAAAAACTTGAACATAAAATCTAAACATCATAATCTTGAGAAAAGACATAAATATTGGAAGTACGTAAGGAATATATCATAAAGGAACATCAATCATGAAAAAATAGCATGGGAATAAAACATGTGATTGTGGAAACCATTAAGAACATGATATGATTTCCATAGTATCCAATGCATTGCTGCCAAGACCATCTTAGTGGACAATGTCCCTTTCTGAATTGAGTTCACACCTCATTCCAGTCCTGTAACACTGAACCGGATTAACTTACCGTTACAACCATGTCTATCTCAGGAGATATAAATCTTTACCCAATGCATTGGAAGGAGATATAGGTCCCACCTATCTCATAATGAAATCATTATTTCATGTGCCATAAAGTCATAAATCATACATCATAGCATAACCCATGTAATAGAATGGGATTCTTAAAAATCATGCCATCATAAAATAATCAATATAAAAAAATGGATATCATTTCACCATAAGAAGAATAAAAACATGTAAATAATGGAGACATTATACTTGAAACATAAATATATTAAATAATTTCATTTTAGATGGAAAATAGTTTGATAAAACACTTGAAATGAATTTTTGAGGAAAATTTCCTTTCTTCTTCAAAATCATTTTATTTTCAAAAAATGCCATGAAATTTTAAAAGAAAAGGGTTTTGTTGAAAATAATAATGCAATCCTGTAGAGTAATATTCATGAAAAAAAGGCATTATGAAATCGTAAAAATCCTTTCACGCCGTATAAGTTAAAAATAACATTCTTCTCGTACTTTTGTTGGAAAAGTCAAACTGTTCCCCATGTTGTAAACAAAAGTAAGATTCCTTTTATAACATGTGGTAAATTTCAAAAATGGGTAAAAATCAGTTAAAAAATATATGAAAACATTTTTATAAAACATGGGCATGAATTATAACAATAACCCCAATAAATACTTACGAATAACAATCTCGGATAAGAACGAGATTGGAATAGTTATCCCTTACCTTATGTCCAATATGCTTCTTATGTATCCAAACCTCCTGTATAATGATTCAAATAATGTCATTGACTTATTACAGAATCATATTCATTGTTATGATATCATATATGGTTCACTTATGACTTTATATGACCCGTTCTTTTGGAAATTCCATGTTAAATCAGCGTTTTGGGTAAAATCGTTTCATTTATCATACGTGTTTCAACTTGTTGTTCTTGATATTATTACTTATATCCTGATTTACGTAATTCCAGAATATAAAAAAATTATTTATATAAAATATATATTCAGCATATATATATATATATATATGATAGACCGATAAATGGAATGAAATACACCGTTCATGGAGACGGTAGGCCGTACATACGCATAAATGCTGTTTTCGTTTCCTTATTGAATTGAATGGAATTAAGTAGATGAAATACATATATATATATATATACATAAATAAAGTATCATTATTATGTCATATATTTCATGATTACTTATTATATATACGTTATAATCATTCATGAATGGTTAACATGGAGAATGAATCTCATCGCGTCGTGGAGACGGTAGTCCGTACGTACGCACGAGCGATGATATATTTACCATGATCGTGGAATTGTATTGAAGTGTATGTATAATATTTCAGAATAAATATAATTTTACAATAATCATATATAGTTATTTATTTACACCATTATACCCATCCATGTAAGATGGTGGTTGAAAATAGATTACACCACGGCGTGGAGACGGTATTCCGTACGTACGCACACGCGGTGATTTCGTTTTCCGTAGGATGGATAGAAGGTGAAATAGGGTAGTTTCATATTTATAATAACATATCAGTATATAAGTAATACTTATGTTATTAATTTATAATGAGACATCTAAAGAATAAGATGTAGAAGAAGAAAGAAACTTGAGAGAATCGGAAGAAGAGATTACCTCTTCTTCGACGCACCTCCTTTAAACTTCCTCTTAAGGAAGTAGAGTTGGTCTTTTGAGAAGACCAGAAACTCCAAAATGTTTCTAGGGAAGTGGAGAAGAGAAATGGGCATGGTTTTTCCAAGCTTCAAGGCTCAAAAGGGTGTGAAGAGAAGAGGGAAGGGGTTCCCTTTTTATAAGGGAGGAGAGGGGCACCTTTGGAAAACTTAAAATATTATTTTATAATAAAGTCAAATTCGGTTTTTAATAGCTCCAAATTGATTTATTTCTAATATAACGTGGGTATGAGTATAAATACTCTCAACCAATAGACTTTAGACAAGTTTAGGTTACTATTTTATCCTTATTTTTTAGATTTAACTCTAAGTTAAATAATTAAACTTTTACCGTGTCTTTTTGTTTTCTTACACTATATGGTTAATAAACTTACTATAACAAGCTAAACAAACCCAAAGTGGTTCATTATTAATATATATATCCTTATCTAAGTCATTTGTCTGAACCTTACATTTTTAGTAATACAATAATAATTAATAATATAATATTTCTTTTAAAAACTATTTTATGTCAATTTTGACACTATTTGGTACTTGATTTGTTTGAAAATCATATCAGCATGATTAGTTAGAAAAAAGTTAATTAAATCAATATTAACATGTCATATTGACTTATAAAATTAGTTTAATTCATAAAAATTCTCAAATTACATTTATTTGGGTATTTATAACATCAATTATGTTAATATTTCATTAATAAGATAATTACTGCATCATCATTGTGTCATAAATAAATTAAATTATTTAATGTCTAAAAATTATAAATAAAATTACATTATGTATTAAATATTTTTATATTTCTAATGAATATTTATAGTCAAATTTATCTTATGTATAACCCTATATTAAAAATGATTTAGTTATTATACTTTGATTTTAATTATTTTAACCCTTCTTTAAATAAATTAATAACAAATGTCCTAATCTAATCCAAGTGGAACTAAATGAGAATATTTTATTCCTAAGGTTTTTTTGGTATAATTACACTTATCCAATAGAATTAGGACATGTGTTAGGGTAATAATAATATCATTTTTACGCTTAATTACCCTATTTACTTTTAACCGTGGTAAATAAAAGTAAAAAGTTACTATTCACCAAAAATTATTTTCATCTCCTTGAACCACATTTTAGTCCTCAAAATTAACCATGTCTCTCAGATTTTTGAAATTCCACTCACAGAAGCAGCAAAATTAAGTTTTATATAAATTTTCAAATTCTCCTAAGAGGTGGGTAAAAGACAGTGAAAAGTTCAATAAAGTTTTTATATATCTAAAATTATTATAAAATGACTCCAATTAATTACATTGAACTTATATAGTTATTATATATCAATTTTGAACTAAAATAAATTTAAATAAAATAAATAATTATTTAAAAAAAAATTGGTTTTTAAATAGTAACCTAGTGTTTTCACTATTCATCAAAAATTGAAAGTTTTCAGAAAAATACCAAAAAATCACCCTAGGCTAATTTCAATATTCTAAATCCAAAAATGAATTCCATTTTGAAAGATAAAATTTATAAAATTTCAAAAAAATTGTATTACTATTTATAACGGCTAGTTCATAATAATATTATAATAACATCTCATTTAGTGAAATTTAGTATTGCGTACTACACACACTATCGAAGAAGGTCTTGATTGCATGTAATGTAATCCTAGTCTTGGCTGCCTATAATGAAAGCTCTGTTTGGTGTTGCGTATAACATAATCAAAACATATTTCATTTATACATTAAAAAAAATATACTTAATGTTGCATAAAATAATTTCCACAAAACGAACTTGAAATTGTGTGTAACATGAGCCAAGAATAGTGTTGCGTATACTGCAAGCTAATATGGTGTTGCATATAGTGCAAGATAATTTTGGTGTAGCATACAACACAAGACATCAATGAAATTAAAAAGAATAATTCTCATAAAACCCCGGGTTGTTACATTCTACCCCCCCTTAAAATGAATTTCACCCTCGAAATTTGTTGGGGTTATAAATGGTTTACTACTTGAAAGTTTATTTCATAGAAACCCACATCGTACAAAGGAACACTAAAACTTAATTTTAAAATGTAAAGTAAGAAATGTAACGGTTACCCAGATTAACTCATCACTGGGTTTCCACATAGAAGAACATAAGTGGAAATATGGATATGGAAGAAAAATCTAACCATCATGTTCTGATGGAGAGTGGTAGAGAACATGGATATGAAAAATCCAATAATCACAAAGCCATAAATTTGTGATGATCTAAGGTACCATCTGATTCATCGGATATAAGGGCACTAGGACAACATTTTTGGTTTTCAAGATCATTTTCCTAAAGTTGAAAATTTTGAAATAGAAGAAATACTTACTTTATTTCGGTATAATCTCATCGTTGTTCATGCCTTGAACAATTTCCACTTCATCTCTTAAATAAATGAAGTTGAATTTTTCTTCTGTGAAGTGTTAGCAGATTATGCGATAGAATGATAGGTCATTCCATCTATTTCTATCGCAAAAATTTTAGCACAATTTATTAAATATACAAAAGTCAATCTATGCTAAGATTAATTATATATGGTTGCTAAAATGGACTTATACTTTAGCTATCATAGAGCTTAATAAAATAAAACTAGTTTCTACTAACCAAGGACTTCCTGTAGGATAGTGGTTGGCGATAAAGGCCTGTCACACTTTGGTTGTGGGTTTGATTCCCGCATCCATGTCCGACGTGACGGTTTTTCGCCCATCCTACAGGTTGTACTTTTTCTAAAACTAAATTATTATAACATTCCATTAATAATATCGAAAAATTTATAGCCTTAATCAATACTAACTTATGTCCAACATAATTTATTCCAATATTTAGGCTTATCCAAAATACTTTTGTCCAATCTTATAGTATAAAGAAAATGATTACTAGAAATGTCATCTATCGAGCATGTGAATACCATAATTTATCCCTCATATATCATACGATATATCTTGTTGGTCAAATTAGAAACATGTGAATAACTTAATAATTCATTCTCTTAAAAATGAATACTTAATGACCCTTAGTGAAAACATGAATGCTGTCAAAATTTAACACTTTCCACATACCAAAATCCCAAAATTTCTATATACTCAAGCCATGATATAACATTGTCCTTATATCAGTCATGAGCTCATGAATACTGTCAAACATTTCATTTTCTCCTTATCCCTTCATTATGCGCATATCATCTTCTTTCCAAAAATATCTCAATCACTTTCCATTGTTACCGGTACCATAAAATTATTGAAGACCACAATAGACCAATACATAAATATTCCAATATTCCATGATACCATATACAACATTATTTTGGAATCCAATTACATAAATACTTAATCATTACACCACATTGTTGTCATATTCAACATATCCAATAGTGATCGCATGTAACTTCCCTTTGTCCTTTGCCTTAAGTGGTTTCTCATGTTGATCATCATTAACCCTTGGATTAGGGCATTGATTAGCATAATTCCCCATTTCATTACACTAGAAGCAATGAAGTGTTGGTGGTGTGTTCTCTGCAGTCTTTTCTTTATTCACATCATTAGAAACCTTTTTTCCATTACTTTGACACTCAGCTACTCAATTACCTTCTTTTCCACACTTAAAACATTTTCTAGTCCCTTTAAGACAATCTCCACCATGCTTCTTTCCGCACTTTGAGCATAAAGAAACATTCATCTTCTTTTCACCATTATTCTGAGATTTTTCCTTGAACTCCATCTTTCATTTCTTGTCAAAACCATGAGATGGATATGTAACACCAACTTCCATTTCTACCTTGATAGCACAACGCACAATTTCTTCATAGCTACTGAAGTCTCTTATAGATAATTCCCTTTGAAGACATGGTTTTAAGCCACTGAAAAATCGATCAACTTTACTTTCAGGTTGGATGATAAAACCATATGCATACCTTGCAAGTCTTGTAAAATTTGCTTCGTATATACCAACAGACCCATCATCATTCTGCTTAAGCTCAAGGAAATCCTTTTCCATCTTTGTTCGAAGAATATGAGGGAAGTACTTATTGAAAAATAAGTTCTTGAACTCATCCTATTCCATGGATTCAATTTCATCTCAGGGTCTTGTATTCTTAATTAGAGTCCACCATTGATCTACTTCCCTTTCTAAATAGTAAATAGCCATAATGAATTTTTCATATTTAGAACAGAGAAGTATGAAAAATAACTTTTCAATGGTACTGATCCATTGTTCAACAATAAGTGGATCCAAAGACCCACTGAAAGAAGGTAGACGTTGCCTTATGAAGGACTTAATAGAATATTGTTCCCTTCTCTACTCATTTGGAAGTACAGAATGATTCATAGCTTGTGTAAGTATAGCAATAATATTTTTCACTCTATCTCCCATAAAATTGGTTTGTTCAGGAGGACAATCATTGCATCATCCATTACATTGATCAACACAGTTCCTTTGGCTTACAACCATCGTCTAAAATCTAAAAAGAATAGTGTGAGAGACAAATATCATGATAGGGATAACAACATAATAAAGGGGGAGTATCTTAAATATCTAACATCTTAGGTATATTTCTAAGATTGTTACTATAATTCTAGGACTATAAACTATACTTATACATAACCTTAGGGAAATCCATAGACATACCTTATAAATATCTCTAGGGATCTGACTAAAGTTTTTGTATCCTAGTTTCCAAAGGGTAACTAAACCTTTCCTCTGATACCAACTGTAGAGGCCCAAATCTTGACGTACATGGACATTACATTACTTTTACGGAATACTTAATACATAACAAAAACAAACACACAAAGACCGTAATAGTTTAGTGTCTTTGGAAACTCGGAACATAATATTCTAATCGTGGTAAAAGATCTTCAACATCTCCCATAAAGATCTTCTCCTTTAGTTTTCTTACCTAAAACCTTTCTTTTTATCTTGTGGAAAAGAAAGCATAAAAAGGGTGAGCTTAAATGTTCAGTAAGGGAAAGCATAGAGAACATAAAACAATCCATAAACATTTGAATGCAAAAACTTGAACATAAAATCTGAACATCATAATCTTGAGCAAAGACATAAATATTGGAAGTACGTAAGGCATATATCATAAAGGAACATAAATCATGATAAAATAGAATGGGAATAAAACATATGATTTTGGAAACCATTAAGCACATGATATGATTTCCATAGTATCCAAGGCATTACTGCCAAGACCATCTTAGTGGACAAAGTCCCTTTCTGAATCGAGTTCACTCCTCGTTCCAGTCCTATAACACTGAACCAGATTAACTTACCGTTCCATCCATGTCTATCTCATGAGATATAAATCTTTACCGAATTCATTTGAGGGAGATATAATTCCCACCCAACTCATAATGAAATCATTCTTTCATGTGCCACACAATCATAAATCATACATCATAGCATAACCCATGTAATAGAATGATATTCTTAAACATCATGCCATCATAACGTAATCCATATAAAAAAATGGATATCATTTCATCATAAGAAGAATCAAACCATGTAAATAATGGAGACATTATACTTGAAACATAATCATATTAAATAATGTCATTTTAGATGGAAAATAGTTTTGATAAAACACTTGAAATGAATTCTTGAGGAAAAAATCATTTCTTCTTCAAAATCATTTTATTTTCACAAAACTCCATGCAATTTTAAAAGAAAGGGTTTTTTTGAAAATAATCATGCAATCTTATAGAGTAATATTCATGAAAATAAGGCATTATGAAACCGTAAAAATCCGTTCACACCGTATAAGTTAAAAATAAAATTATTCTCGTACTTTTTTCAGAAAAGCGAAAGAGTTCCCCACGTGGTAAAAAAAAGTAAGATTCCTTTCATAACATGTGGTAAATTTCAAAAATGGGTAAAAAGGACTTTAAAAATAAATTAATTTTTTTTAGAAAACATGGACATGAATGATAACAATAACCCCAGTAAATACTTACGAATAACAATCTCGGATAAGAACGAGATTGGAATAGTTATCCCTTACCTTATGTTCGATATGCTTCGTATGTATCCAAAACTCCTGTATAATTATTTAAATAATGTCATTTACTTATTATAGAATCATATTCATTGTTATGATATCATATATGGTTCACTTATGTCTTTATATTACCCGTTCTTTTGTAAATTCCATGTTAAATCAGCGTTTTGGGTAAAATCGTTTCATTTATCGTACGTGTTTCAACTTGTTGTTTTTGATATTATTACTTATATCATAATTTAATTAATTACAGAATATAAAACATGATTTATATATAATATATATTCATCATATATATATATATATGATAGATTGATAAATGGAATGAAATACACCATTCATGGAGACGGTTGGCCGTACGTACGCCTGAATGCTATTTTCGTTTCCTTATTGAATTGAATGGAATTAAGTAGATGAAATACATATATATATACATAAATACAGTATAATTATTATTTCATATATATCATTATTATTTATTATATATACTTTATAATCATTCATGAATGGTTAACATGGAGAATGAATCTCATCACGTCGTGGAGACGATAGTCCGTACGTACGCACGAGCGATGATATCTTTCCCATGATCGTGGAATTGTATTGAAGTGTATGTATAATATTTCAGAATAAATATCATTTCAAAATAATAATATATAGTTATTTATTTACACCATTATATCCATCCAAGTAAGGTGGTGGTCGAAAATAGATTACACCACGGCGTGGAGACGGTATTCTGTACGTACGCACGCGCGGTGATTTTGTTTTCCGTAGGATGGATAGAAGGTGAAATAGGGTTGTTTAATATTTATAATAACATATAAGTATATAAGTAATACTGATGTTATTACTTAATAATGATACAACTAAAGAAGAATAAGTATAAGAAGAAAGAAACTTGAGAGAATCGGAAGAAGAGATTACCTCTTCTTCAACGCACCTCCTTTAAGATTCCTCTTAAGGAAGTAGAGTTGGTATATTGAGAAGACCAGAACATTCAGAATGATTCTAGAGAATTATATAAGAGAAATTTTCAGGTTTCTGCAGAGCTTCAAGGCTCAAAAGGGCGTGAAGAGAAGAGGGAATGGGTTCCCTTTTTATAAGGGAGGAGAGGGGCACCTTTGGAAAAATTAAAATATTATTTTATAATAAAGTCATATTCGGTTTTTAATAGCTCCAAATTGATTTATTTCGAAGATAAGGTGGGTATGGGTCGAAATAATCTCAACAAATATATTTTATACAAGTTTAGGTTACTATTTTATCCTTATCATTTAGATTTAACTCTAAGTTAAATAATTTAACTTTTACCGTGTCTTTTTGTTTTCTTACACTATATGGTTAATAAACTTACTATAACAAGCCAAAATAACCCCAAGTGGTTCATTATTAATATATATATCCTTATATAAGTCATTTGGCCGAAAATTAGATTTTTAGTAATAAAATAACAATTAATAATATAATATTTTGTTTAAAAACTATTTTATGTCAATTTTGACACTATTTGGTACTTGATTTTTTTAAAAATCATATCAGCATGGTTAGTTATAAAAAATTTAATTAAATCAATACTAAAATGTCATATTGAACTATAAAATTATTTTAATTAATAAAAAGTCTCAAATTACATTTATTTGGGTATTTATAACATCAATTATGTTAATATTTCATTAATAAGATAATTACTGCATCATCATTGTGTCATAAATAAATTAAATTATTTAATGTCTAAAAATTATAAATAAAATTCCATTATGTATTAAATCTTTTTATCTTTCTAATGAATATTTATTTTAGAATTTATCTTATGTATAACCCTATATTAAAAATGATTTAGTTATTATAATTTGATTTTAACTATTTTAACCCTTCTTTAAATAAATTAATAATAAATGTCCTAATCTAATAAAAGTGGACCTAAATGGTCATATTTTATTTTTAAGGTTGTTTTTGGTCGAATTACACTTATCCAATAGAATTAGTACATGTTTTAGGGTATTAATAATATTATTTTTACCCTTAATTACCCTATTTACTTCTAACCGTGGTAAATAAAAGTAAAAAGTTACTATTCACCAAAAATATTTTCATCTCATTGAACCACATTTTAGTCCTTGATATTAACTGTGTCTCTCGGATTTTTGAAATTCCACTCACAGAAGCGGTAAAATTAAGTTTTATGTAAATTTTCAAATTCTCCTAAGAGGTGGGTAAAAGACGGTGAAAAGTCCAATAAAATTTTTATATATCTAAAATTATTATAAAATGAATCCAATGAATTACATTGAACTTATATAGTTATTATATATCAATTTTGACCAAAAATAAATTTAAATAAAATAAATAATTATTTAAATAAAAAATCGGTTTTTAAATAGTAACCCAGTGTTTTCACTATTCATCAAAAATTGAAAGTTTTCAGAAAAATACCAAAAATTCACCCGAGGATAATTTTGATATTACGAATCCAAAAATGAAGTCCATTTTGAAAGATAAAATTTATAAAATTTCCAAGAGTGTGTATTACTATTCATAATGGCTAGTTCATAATAATATTATAATAATATCTCGTTTAGTGAAACTTGGTATTGCGTACTACACACACTATCGAAGAAGGTCTTGATTGCGTGTAATGCAAGCCTAGTCAGGGCTGCATGTAGTGAAAGCTCTGTTTGGTGTTGTGTATAACCTAATCAAAACATATTTCATTTATACATTAAAAAAAATCGATACTTAATGTTGCGTAAAATAATTTCCACAAAACAAACTTGAAATTGTGTGTAAAATGAGCCAAGAATAGTGTTACATATACTACAAGCTAATACGGTGTTGTGTATAGTGCAAGCTAATTTTGGTATAGCGTACAATACAAGACATCAATGAAATTAAAAAGAATAATTCTCCTAAAATCTCAGGTTGTTACAGTCCTAGCCGATCTCTCTAGCCTATGTCATACACCAAGGTCAACTGACACTATTTCAGTACCAAACCATGCATTCCTCATTATGCCTAACTCCGAACTCCGACCTATCTATCAACCATGACCTTTGATACCACTCTGTCATTATGCCCTCCCACCAAAGATACCACAATGAAGGGAGAGAGATAATGACCCCCTGAGTATGGCCTTTAATAGACCATGGGTTGGTGACTAGCACTGTGGGTATAAAAATCTCAAAATATGGGAGGCATTTTCCTCTATAAGAAAACAAGATTGGGAGATAGGATGAATCAACCAAAATTAGCTCCATGAAATATATATATGAAAACCAAAAACCATACCATAATGCATGTATAAATTAAAATGTTATAGATAAAATGTCTCCAAAGTAAATACCTAAAAGAAAAGCTAAGGCATCAACACACCAACTATCCAAAGATCTAAATTAGTAATGTTTAGCATGGTGCACATAATCCTCATGAAAAAAAACTATTTTTTTACATGTAGGGTGATCATGTAAGTATACTTAGTAGTAAAACCAAAGTATCTCTTGCACCTGTCAAAGAAGCATACTAACGAGCCTATAAAAAATAGCAAAACCAAATATCACCCATACAGGTATACTAACCAAACCCAGTCTGACCAAGGCACACTCACAAAATAACGCAATTTGGGTAATATAATATAATAGGAATCACATCGGTAAGTGTACCTCTCACCACTTTCCCATTGGTATTCCACTCTTACACCAAAACATCATACATCTTGGAACTCCCATCCCTTCTGTATACCACACCACCCCACAATCACATTCATGACACACATTTCCCAAAGACACCTAGGCTCACCGCCCCACAAGTATGACCACATTAAATCTTGCTTGAAAAAACCTAGACCATCACAACCACCATTTAATGCACAAACATACCTTAGACCATCACAAAATATGAAATACCTACCTCTCCTGGAAGAGAGGGTGGGAAAAAGTTGGAACCCAACCATCCGTCCTCCTCACCAGATGTTGGAAAAAACACCACCCCACGTGACTATGTGGGTGTCAATACGTAGTGCTCGACGTGGGTGGGTTCATATAGAAATAACAAGAATATAAAATTATATATATATATATATATATATATAATATCAAACAATCAATCTGAACCCATGGGTTCACAAAAAAACCAACTAACTCACACCACCATCACTTTTTCTGCCACCTCTAAATGTATAACACTACACAACAAACCACAACCCCATTAATTTCATTATTAACATCAACCACATTTAACAACATAACCCATTATCTATTCATCCATTAAACAATTCCATTCCATTAACCAAACCAACCCAAGCCATTGCAAAAACTATTAAACAATTATTTATTTATTCCATCACTACTCAGACATCTATCACAAAGCAACCACCACCTCACTGCCCCAAAAGCATGACCACACAAACCACCTCGCCATCCCAAAATCACGACCACACAAACCACCTCGCTGCCCATAAATCATGACCAAAAAACTATCTAACCCACATTTCCCAACCACACATCATCATCCCATAAGAACAACCATATATCATAACACAAAAAGATCATTTTACATATTTAAAATGGGGATTTTATCAAATTTCACTTTATTTTAGGGGCGTTATCAGACAATCCATAATCCCAGGGAAACCATTTCATTATCCAAATATAAGTGGTTAATAAATTTCCATTTTACGGTGATATCACAATAATCATAACCAAAGTAGCATTCATAGCACATATATCCAGTACAAAAAAATCACCCAATGACCACAATTTTTAGCAAGGAATGAAGCCCATACAATGAATAATATCAAAAATAACATAAAAAAGGTAAAAACATTCAAATAAAACCTCTTTTACCCCCCTTAAATTTAATTTAACCAATTATTTATCTTTTATTAAGTCAGTACAACCATTATCTATAGATAAAAAAAGTAAACCCCTATCGCATGATACACAATAAAGAGAAATGATAGATTCCCTACCTCAAGGAAGACTTCTAACTTGTTGTACACTGCGTAGCGAAAAGGAACACCCAAAAATTGAAACTGCACCATGGGATCATAGATCAACCTAAAACGCACCCAGAGATCCATCAAAATGAATCCCAAACACACAAACCAAACCAACTCCGATGAAGAAAAAGAGAAAACCATCCATGAACATGGAAGGAATTACCACATATTTACACTGAATAACCACTAGGATCAATGAATTGATGAGGGACGAAGAGGGCTTGAAGAACTCCTCAGGGTGCCCAAGGTTCACACAAAATTAGAGGAATAAGAATCCACAACTTAATGAATGAAGATTCATCTGGAAAAGAACATCTAAAACTGCACGACATTAGGGATTTACATGACGTGTAATCCCTTTTCACTTTGTGTAATACTTGGAGTTTTATTTCACCAAAAAATTAATCAACTATTCAGTATTTAACCCCAAAAATCTATACATAATGAACTAGACCTAGAAAAGTTGTGAAACCAACTTTCACGTCATGTGATACACTTAAACAGTGTGTATTACCTGCAGCAGTTCTGCCACACCTCCATGTTCCACCGAAAACTTCTGGAAACTATACCAAACATCTCCAACAACAAAAAATTGAAAAGTAATATATTAGGATGGAAAATAAAATTACATAGGGGTAGTAGTAGGTAGGGCCAACTATAGAGGCCCTATTGGTATCTTCCTTGGGTAACTGATAGGTACATGTATGTAAGGATGTGCCTGGCCCTATTCTAGTGTGTACCCAATGGAATAAACTCTTGATCCTTTGTTATGGGGTCCAAGTATATTGGTTATAGGTACCCCATGTTGAGTATATGTTCTAGATCCCTTTCGATTGCTATGAGAAACAATCTTTGTTGAGATACTCTGGTTGGGAGTGAAAGTTGAGGCTCTGTCTGCAGAACATATCTAGGATGAATGCTTTATCAGAGTAGTTCTTCATTGAGTATTTTCAATTCATTAATCTCTTCCTCTGGTTGAGAAATTATTTCCCCAAGTGTGAGGGGTTTACCTCTTTAGGGGGTGGGTGAAGCATAACCTTACCTTTACCCTTTTACTTGGTTGATGATCTTTGCAGAGGTAATGGTGGAGTGGATGATGGGATGTCCAAATTTAGAGAAATCCTATGGTTCCAGGTATGAAAAACTCCTTAAATTGTTTTGGTGTGTAATGTATTATGAATCAAAACATCCTCCACCAGATAATCCATATTGGCCTCATGTTCTGTTGGGTCTACATGTGTGGTAATAATAATATTCACCGATGCATACTGTATTGTAGGTATTTCATCAATATCTTTGTGATAAAACCTTTATTTTCACCCTCTATGGGGCATTGTATTCTTCTTTGATAGTTCCCTTAGAGCTGTTTGGTGGATGGTAATTTGAAGGGAATCAAAAAACAATTTTTTTGTTCATGTTCCCAATGAGGATACTAGATCACAGGATGGGAAAAACTGAGAGGATTCATTCTGTTAAGTCCCCCATAATCAGGAGAAGACTAACTTCCAATATGGAGAAGGTTGTTGAGGTAAAAAATCCACCATCCATGAGGGATTGGGCTATTATTTCTCTACTTTCAAAACCTTTCAAGCCTTGTTTTTTGTACTTGAAGTTGTGTTAAATAATCCTCTAGACCTGTGGGATGGGGTTTCTCATAGATTACTATGGATGTTACGGTTGTGACTGCATTTTTGATTTTATGAAGTCGTGTTCAGACATGGGTTGGGTGCATTATTCGATTTGAACCTGAACCACCTACTTATAAAGATAGTTGTACTATCTGTGACATTTGTGATATCTAGAAATAACTTCCCTTAAGAGGGAGAACTGATTGATATTTTCCTATGCTTTATGTAAGAGTATTTCAATGATTCACTCCCATCTAGATTGACATTGATAAGAGTTTATCAGGACATGTTTCTATTGATCATACCTTTGGTTGTGAACAGAGCCTATTTGTTGAATCTGAATTGAAGTTATGAAATTTCACGATGTCATCTTTGGAAAATTTTGTAGATTGGGGAGTGCATTGAAATACAATGCTCCATGTTTACCCCATCCTCTAATATGAACACTGGATGGGGGATATTTGATCAATTGATTCAATTCTTTTAATGCATTGAAACATGTAGGTTAAAGGGATCTTTGGTGTTTCCCAAATTTTTCATGTCATTCATCCAGGAGAGCCACCATGTTAATTTGGTGTTGTATCCTTTATATTAACTTTTAAGGACTTTGATACTCATCGTAAGGTAATTTCCTTTGTATTAAGTTTCAAAGAGTGTTTTATATATTTAGGGGGATGGCATGAATAAAATCATCCAAAAATTCCTCTGGAATTCTATATTGCGGAGTGGATAAAGACTAGAACATGACTTGTATGTCATCTATAACCAATTGTATCTTCATATTTAATATGTATTCTTTGTCTTTTTCCATAGGTTCCTAAACCTGGTCTGACCAAAGTATATGATTTCCAACTTCTTTATCTTAAACAATAAGATTGGTAGGGACTTCCTCAGTCACTTTGGAAGGTAGAAAATTTAAGGGTGGTTCTAAGTGTGGTCATCACCTTGAGACGTCTTCTGACTGATAAAGGATTTCACTTGTCAATGAAAAGTCATCATACATTACTAGCCTCATTTTCCAAATCTTTTAATAGTGAGAGGGATTTCTCATCATTAAACCACCAATGGTAGAACCCTTTTGAGTAAGTGAAACACTACTATAGAGATAAATTTCACAGAGAATACCATTATATGGAGGACTACCATTATGTATCGACTTCTGACTGTAAGAATAATTTATGCAGCATATACCCTGGAGAGGGTCTTTAGGGTGGATGGAAACAAGGTGAAGAACTTCTTGCTATTTGATCTATTGGCCACGTGGAGGGTTGTTGTGACTTTCATCAGGATATGGGCTCTTGAGATCAATCAGATTATGGACATAAAGTAAGCCTTCATGGTGAAGTGTTAGAGGAGTAAATTCATAATTACTACTACTGTTACCATAATTTGGTAATGGGAGAATATTATCCTAAGATGTGATAGATAAACATACAAGGGATTAAATAAATACAACATTGAGTAGAGTGGGATCATAGATCAGATATTCACTTTCTAGTAATTTCTGATAAGGCTTCTTTTTGGGTTCCCTTTTGTGAGTGATTAGGACCGATTGATGGGGAAAGTGGTTTTCAGGTATGAAATCTTGTTTGAATAGCTCTCATGTCACTTTTAGAATTTTTTGATAGGATTCTATATTTTTAAGGGATTTGTGCTTGTCTCAAAGTGTCTATCAAAATAGACTAATTATCTCCAGTTGGAATGGGAATATATGCCTGATCCGGTTGTCCATATATCATGGGGGAGTTTTCCCTAAGTCCCTCCTAGACGGGAGTAGAGGTGTGTTTCTGCTTCGAAGTGACATGCAAATAAGTCACCCCATTTACATGGATGGAGTTTTGTATCCATCCCTATACCACTTTTCACCTTTATGATATCCTATAAGGTTTGTAGGATGTGGAAAAGAATTTTCATCTACCATTTCACCATTGTCAGGATTTTCTTAGTGAATTCAATGACCAGAACGAGGATATATTACAATTCTGTGGCTGTAGAATGGATATGTGCCTACTATTGTCCTCCATTTCCCATCATTGGATACTGATAGTACACAAGTGTAGGAAAAAAGATTTGGGTTTGTCTATAACAACCATGCTTTTTATTAAAAACTTAAACATGATTTATTACATAAAATTACACTTAATAAAACTATAAGGATCAATAGGTCTAGTGTCTTGGAAAATTAGGAACATTACATAATAACTTAGAACATAAAACCCAACATCTTTATTGAAAACATATTTTATTTGACCACAACATTCCTTCGTACTTAGAATTGCATGGGATAACCTAAGGATTTGCATAAGAAAAGGGTTAGCTATAAAGCCCAATAAGGGAGTAAACAAGGAATAACATGAAGAATATAGTACATTTTAGGAAATAGACATATCAATGGAGAACAAGAGAAACATGAACATAAATAAATTATATAGCATTATTATCATAACATGGAAATGTGGCAACAACATTTAACATGATAGTATCATGATCCAAGGATCATTGCACATGAAGCATGAGTAAACCCTCATTGCACTTGAATTATCATGAGTAAAACCTCATTGAACATAATTTATCATGATACTGATCTTTACCCAATGCATTGGAGTGCTATCGGGGCGTACACTTCTTAATCATTTCATTTCTGGCATAAGTGTGCCACATAGATCATACAACATGGATTCATTAAACATCATAATTTATTCCACAAATAAGATATGTGGAATACATAAATGTATGTCCTCAATCAACAAGTACAAATTCATAAAGGTGAATACCCTTGATAGAGACATGGGTATGGTATTCACTTACATGAGGATTTTGGAATGGAAATTTTGGTGTAACTTCGGAAGCATAACGACGTCAAATAGAAATCGTAAAATGGGTTGATGAGAGAGAAATGGGTATCTCAAAATTTACACATGAAATGGACAGTAAGGGGTCATATAACAAAATATAACAACATATGTAATGGAATTTAGATGCATAATATAAAAGAATTTCTTGAATGCAAATGAGAAGAGATAAATTCCTTACAGAATTTTGGCATGGTAATGGGTGTACATAGGAGGTATTAATGAGAGTGAAAGAGGTATATCATCATTAAAACATAAGTAAAGAAGTATGTGAGAGGTGTGAAATCATACCCCACCATTTTTAATTTAAAAAAGTGAATAAAAACCTAAATAAATTTGGATAAAAATGAGAAAGGAAGAAATCCCTTAGGAAATTTTGGCATGGTAATAGGTGTACACGGAAGGCATTAATGAGAGAGAAAGTGGTATCTCATCATTCAAACATAAGTAGGGAAGTATGGTAGAGGTTAAAAATCATACCCCAACATTTTTAATTGAATGTAAAAGGGTATTACAACATAATGAAACTTGGATAAAAATAAGAAAGGAAGGAATCCCTTTCTTGGAAGTGTGATCCCAAAGTCTTGGGAGAGGCTTGAGAGGGGATTATAGGGAACTTGATGTGTCTTGGGAGGATTATTCATAGAGGATGGCAGGGGTTGGTAGAGCTCCAAATGGTTTGAGTGAAGATGAATGGGATATTGAGTGGTTTTATATATGAAAGTATAGGGAATTCTTTATTATTTAGGTTTTGGACACCACATATTAAACTAATCAAAACCACAAACCAAACCATGGGTTTTTACCATGTTTTTTTCCAAAGTGGAGTGGAAAAAATTATTTTATAAGGAACATTTCTGATACTTTTAAAATATTAGGGTTGTTTATGTGGTGGTGAGTCACACTCTCAAGGAAATCATTTTAAAATGTTAAAATGTTTTATAAGTCTTGGAGGGTTCACTGAGGATTTGTAAAATAAATTAAACACACTTAAAATCACATTATTTTAAAGGTAAAATATATATTTTCTGAAATACCCCTTCATAGTGTTTTATTAAATCTTTATTGGGTCATTATGATGTCATAAAATACATTATATATTTAAACAATATTTAATTTTTACCCAAAAATTTGACTATCTCAGAAAAATATGAAAAATTCACCATTGGATAATTTTGACATCATGATTCCAAAAATAATATTCATTTTATCTAAATAATTTTCTAAATATGTGAATTTTTTTACTTTTAAAATAAAAACTTACATTTATAAAAAATTCATTGGTTTTGACAAAAAGAGCTTTCAAACCTTAATAAAAATTACAATTTTATTCATAAAAATTATACGATCATTTATATTTAATAAAAATTAATTTAGTAATAAAATTTTATTAAAATTTTATTTAATTTAAAAATAAATTAATTAATCAAAAATATTTCTTAATTGAAAATTAACTAAAAATATTATTTGTTCTTTAAAAACTATTTACAAAGTAACAATAAAAAAATGAATGTATATTATTTATTCTATAAAAAATAATGCATATAATCATAGTGCTAGGGTCTTGTTACATTACCCCTTATAACACCCGCATATGACTTAAGGGTAAGGTGTGCGATGGTGACAGACTCTTGGGGTGGCTCAGATAACATCGCTTGGGTGGTAATCTCTATCAACTTCCACTTCTTCCGTAGGTGGTCCTATTCAAGCTTAACATGTTGAATCTCGGATTGGGATTTTTCAAGAGTGAACCTTAGTGATGCCACCTCCTTTCTAAGCTCTGACAAATGGGATTTGTATCGAGCATTTTTACTAGATGAGGCCATCGCTTCCTTTTTCTGAGTAAATTGGATTTTTTAAATCCCTGCATTTATACTAATCATGTGATCATTGTTCAATAGCTATATAAGAAATGATAAAAATTATTAATGGTATTTTTAAATCCAAAAACATAAAACAAAATTAGTTCATATGTTTTATATAACCATTTTACATAATTATACATTTAATCAGATTAAGAGGAATCTTCATTAGTAAAAGTTTAGGTCGTTACAATCTTCCCCCCTTAAGAAATTTCACCCTCAAAATTTCCTTTTACAACACTAAAAAAGACAAGGGTAACTCTGCTTCATCACTTCCTTTGATTCCCATGTTGCTTCTTCAAACTTGTGGTTTCGCCACAACACCTTGACGAGGGGAATTGTCTTATTTCGTAGAACTTTTTCTCTATGATCTAAGACCTTCACTAGCTTCTATTCATAGGAGAGGTCATTCTACAATGGTACCACATCTAGATTGAGTATATATGATGGGTCAGGTATGTACTTCCTTAATAGTGATACATGGAATACATCATGTACTTGAGATAGGTTCGATGAGAGTGCTAGTCGATAGGCCACTACTCCAATGCTACCAAGGATCTCAAAAGGGACAATGTACCTTGGAATAAGATCTATATTATTCCCAAATCTCATAACTCTCTTACATGGTGATATACTTAAGAATACCATGTCTCCAACATCAAACTATAGGTCTAGTCAACAATTGTCAGCATAGCTCTTTTGTTAACTCTGAGGAGCTTAAGGTGCTGCTGGATAGTCTTAACCTTATCCACCATTTCTTCAACCATTTCTGGACCTAGGATTTTTCACTCCCCAAATTCATCCCAATATGCCGGCATTCTACACCTCTTTGTATAAAGGGCATCATAAGGATCCATTTGGATGCTTGAGTGAAAAATATTATTGTAATAGAACTCAATCAGAGGAAGATGTTGATCCCATCCTCCTTTGAATTCCATTGAGAATGATCTCAACATGTTCTCAAGTGTTTGGATAGTCCACTCAGATTGGCCATCAGTTTGAAGATGATAATCCGTAATGAAGTTTAACTCAGTACTCAGAGAATGTTTAAGAATCTTCCAGAACTTAGAGGTGAATCTTAGATCTCGATCAGATATAATAGATAGTGGTACTCTAGGTAGCCTTACCACTTCTATGATATATATCCATGCCAATTGATCAAATGATAAATCTCCTCGGATTGAAATGAAGTGTGCAGTCTTTGTAAGATGATCTATAATAACCCAGATAGTATTCTTTCCTTTGGATGTCTTCAGAAGTCCGGTGAAAAAGTCCATGATGATGTTCTCCCATTTTTATATTGGTATGGGTAATGGTTGCATCATCCCCTTAGACTTATGCCTCCCATCCTTCACCTGCTGATATACCATGAGTTTTGATGTATACTCAATGATCTCCTTTTTTAATGTTATCCCACCAATAATGCTCTCATATATCTCAATATATCTTTGTGTTTCCTAGGTGAATGGATAAATTTGAACTATGTGCATCATACAAAAGTTATTTCATTAACTCCAGATTTGATGGAATGTATAGTTGTGACCCAAATCTCACAATTCCTTCTTCATTAACATTGAACTCCAAGGATTTCCTTTTTCTGACAGTTTCCACTTTCTTCTAAATTCCCACATAATCCTTTTGATCAACCTTTAACCTTTCCAAAATAGATGGTTGAACAATCATTTGTGAAAGGATTGACGATGTTCCCTTATTTATGATTCCCATGTCCATCTTCATCAAATCTAAGAAGATTGTATCCTTTTAAATTCTCATCAATGATAGAATAATTGGGTCCTTTCTACTTAGAGCATCTTCCACCTTGTTCGCTTTCCCAGGGAGGTAATGGATTGAGCAGTCATAGTCTTTGATAAGCTCTAACCATCTTCGTTGGCACATGTTAAACTCTTTCTATGTGAATATATACTTGAGGATTTTTTGATCCATGTATATTTCACACATCTCCCCAAAGAGGTAATGCCGACAAATTTTCAAAGCGAAGATTACTACAGCCAACTCCAGATCATGTGTTGGATATTTTTTTCTCATTAACATTCAATGTCCTTGAATCATAGGTAATGCCTTTGTCATTTTTCATCAACACACAACCCATTACCTTCTTTGAAGCATCAATAAATACCAAAAAAAGTTCTCCACTTATGGGTAGTGTGAGAATGGGCATAGTAATAATCCTCCTTTTCAACTTCTTGAAGCTCTCTTCACATTCATCACTCCAAGAAAACTTTAATCCCTTCTGATTTAGCTTGGTAAGAGGGTTTGACAATCATAAGAAATTTCTCACAAATTGGTGATAATATCTATCTAAGCCTAAGAAGCTATGGATATCTGTCACCGATGTTGGCCTCAACCATACCTATATTATAGATATATTGGAGGTATCCATAGATATCTCATTGATTGTGATGATATAACCCAATAATGAGACTTACTTCAACCAAAACTCACACTTTCTGTACTTTTCATAAATCTTCTCCTTTCACAAGGTCTCTAGTACAATGCTTAGATTCTCTTTATTCTCCTCCTTGGTTTTGGAGTATATTAGAATATCATCTATAAATAATACCACAATTTTTTTGAGGTAATCTCTAAAGACTCTATTTATCAAGTCCATTAATATTTTTGGAGCATTAGTGAGTCCAAAAGACATTACTATGAATTCATAGTGTCTATACCTTGTACAAAAAGATGTCTTGGGGATACCTCCTTCTTCAAACTTACTTAGTAATATCCAGACTACAAATCCACCTTAGAGAAGTATTTTTATCCATGCATCTGATTGAACAAGTCATCAATTTGGGGAAGATGATACTTGTTCTTTATCGTGATTTTTTTAGCTCACGATAATCAATGAAAATGTGCATTTACCTGTCCTTCTTCTTGACGAAGAGGACTGGTGCACCCCTTGGTGAAGAACTTGGGTGTATAAAACCTTCATCCAGATTATCTTGTAGTTGTATATTCAGCTCCTCAAGCTCTACAACAGCATTTTATACAAAGTATTGGATATTAGCAATTCCCCAGGTATAAGATCAATTGAGAATTCAATATCTCTTCTAGAAGGAAGACTAGGAAATTCCTTAGTAAACACTTCAGCGAATTCCCTCACAATAGGCATGTATTCAAGGATGGGTTTTTCCTTAGACTCAATCATCTGATAAGGATATGTTTGATCATAGGGAATTAATATACATGCTTGGGATGATGGTTCTAATGAAGATTCATCCTCCTCCTTGCACTTGTACAGAATTGGGGGTCGATTCTTCATATAAAGAGTGATTTCCCTCTCACAGAAATTTATGTTGTCTCTATATAGGGAAAGACAATCAATTCCAAGAATTTATTCAAATTCCACTAGAGGGAGTATAACAAGGTTTGACGGGAAGTTCAAACCACAAATTATGATAGGGGAGGAGTTATATTCATGGGATGCAATGATTTCCCCATTTTCCATTCTCAATAACATCTTTACTTCCATGATTTGTGGTGGTGTTGGGATTGTTCTACTAAACTTTTGGGATATAAAATAATGCATAGAACTAGAATAAAAAAGTACATTCTTTATTCTTGAATAAATAACTAGCGTATCTATCACCACATCATTGGAAAGGTTCTCTTCAGTGGTTTTGATGGAAAAAGATCACCCTTGCAGCCTTGGAGGTTGTTGGTTTCCTCGGAAAACCCTTGGCTTAGGGAACAAGTTTGCAAAGTGTCCTAGTTCTTTGTAGTTGAAGCAATGAAAAATGAACTGAGGGTCAAACAGAGCATTCCTCTCCTCTATCGCAACAACAAGTTTTTCTTTTCGGTAATTAATAGCTAGGTTACCTTATCTTCCACACCTAAAGCATTTCCTCATCTCCTTCAGGGAATTTCTGGGGTGCTTCTTTCCTCACCTTTGGCAAGTGGGGTGATAGAATTTCTTATCACCATTGGATTTATCCATCATACTGCCAGAATTAAATTCCACCTTATACTTCTTATCCCCATGATACCCCTAAGATTTTCTGATCTCTATTTAGACTTTTAGGGAAAATCAGACAATTTGTTCATAGCTCTCAGACTCACGGATCACTACGGATTTCTGTAGGCTAGGTTTTATCCCACCAAAGAAGCGGTCAACCTTGAATTAAGAGGTAACAATAAATCTGAAGGCATATTGTGCAAGCCTTGTGAAGTATACCTCATACACTTTGATGGATCCATCATATTTTTTCTTGAGGGAAACCTTTCCATCTTATGTTGGAGGGTGTGAGGAAAATATTTATCGAAAAACATTTTCCAGAAATCCTTTCATTCTAACACTTCGATCTCCTCACCAGGCTTCTTATTTTTTATCAATGTCCACCATTGATCAGCTTCACCCTCTATATTATAAGCAGTCAGAAGTACCTTCTCTTATTCAGAACATTGATGGATGGAGAAGATCTTCTCAATGGATTTGATACATTGTTCAGCGATTGAGGGATCAAATGATCCTTTAAAAGTATGAGGAATTTGTCTCATGAAGATCTCAATTGTGGATTTTTAATTCTTGGGGGGGATTGAATATTACTCGTGAACCATGTTTCTATTCAAAACATGAGTTAACTGAGAGATTATAATGACAAATTTTTTGATTACCGCTCCCATAAAATTGGGCATCTCATTAGATTAGTCATCACATTTATCTTCACATCGGTTGTTATCCTGAGTACTCTTATTACTGGCCATTGGATGGAATAAAAGGAATTTTTGGGGTACCAAATAAAGGGGAATCCAATGACAAAAAGGGATAACTTATAAATTACATTTATTTCCTTAACTTATCTATGTTATCCATGATCTACTTCCCAACATATATTCTTACGGGAATTTTTTAATTCCATTAATAATGGTTCATACTAAGATTATGAATTTACCAAATCATATCTCCCAGGAGTTTCATATCCAAGAGTATAGAAAGGACTATTTTTATGCACCAGTTCCTATTCGAGTCTATCTCAAAGTGGCGTTTTTGGGTTTTACCCCTAGATATATCTGTGCCAGAGCCACCTCTACCTTCTCATATCCAAATAGGGATGAATTTTATTTATAAACCAATTAATAAATACTCACCAAAATTTAGGGATGTTTTTATTATACTTTGTCTTATCCCTAAGGATTTCACTAGGGTTTTCTAATCCGAATCCCAAAAATAATTAAATCTATCCTCTGATACCAACTATAATAACCCTTCTCTTTATTACAAACTTAAACATGATTTATTACATAAACTTGCACTAAGAAAACTTGAGGATAAATAGGTACAGTGTCTTGAGAAATTATTAACATTACATAATAATATATAACATAAAATCCAACATCTTTATTGAAAACTTATTTTACATGACCACAATATTCCTTCGTACTTAGCATTTCATGGGATAACTTGAGGACAAGAATAAGAAATGGGTGATAAATAAAGCCTAGTAAGGGATTAAACAAGGAATAACATGAATAATATAGTACATTTTAGTCAATAAGAATATCAATGGAGCACAAGAGAAACATTAACATAAAGTCATGATATAACATGATTTTCATAACATAGAAATGTGGAAAAAACATTTAACATGATATTAGCATCATCCAAGGATCATTTCTCATAAAGCATGAGTAAACCCTCATTGAACATGAATTTTAATGAATAGAACCTCATTTCACTTGATGTATCATGATACTAATCTTTACCCAATGCATTGGAGCGCTATCAGGGCACACCCTTCTTAATCATTTCATTTCATGAATAAGTGTGCCACATAGATCATGCAACATGGATTCATTAAACATCATATATTATTACATGAACAAGAGATGTGGAATACATAAATGTAATCCCTCAATAAACAATTACATGTGCATAAAGTGGAATACCCTTGATATAGAAATGGGTATACTACTCACTTACACGATGATTTTGGCATGTAAATTTTTGTGTAACTTCAGCAGCATAACGACGTCAAATAGAAATTGTAAAATGGGTTGATGAGATAGAAAGGGGTATATCATAATTTATAAATTAAATGTACAGTAAGGGGGTCATGTAACATAATATACCAACATATGTAATGGAATTTAGATGCATAATATAAAATAACTGCTAGAATGTAAATGAGAAGAGATAAATTCCTTATGGAAATTCGGCATGGTAATGGGTGTACATGGGAGGAATTAATGAGAGAGAAAGAGGTTTATATCTTTCAAAAATAATGAGAGAAGTATGGGTGAGGTGAAAAATTATACCCTAACATTTTTAATTGAAAAAAGGGTATAACAACATAAAGAAATTTGGGCAAAAATGAGAAAGGAAGAAATCCCTTACATAATTTCGGCATGATAACAGGTGTACAAGGAAGGAATTAATGAGAGATAAAGTGGTATATCATCATTCAAACATAAGGAGGGAATTATGGGGTAGGTGATAAATTATATATAAACATTTTTAATTGAAAGTAAAAGGGTATTATAATATAATGAAACTTGGCTAAAAATGAGAAAGGAAGGAATCCCTTACTTGGAAGTGTGATCCCAAAGGCTTGGGAGAGTCTTGAGAGGGACTTATTGGGAGATTGGGGCACCTTGGAGGGATAATAGATAGAGGAGGTAAGGGGTTGGTAGAGTTCCAAATGGTTTTAGAGAAGATTAATGAGAGATTGAGTGGGTTTATATAGTAAAGGAGAGGGAATTCTTCATTATTTTGGTTTTGGACATCACACATTAAACTAATTAAAACCACAAACCAAATCATGTTTTTTCACATGGTTTTTTCCAAAGTGGATTGGAAAAAATTATTTTATAATTCCAATGGCCAAAAATATTAAAATATTAGGATTTCTTATGTGTAGGTGAGTCACACCCACAAGGAAATCATATTAAAATGTTTTATAAGTCTTGAAGGGTTCACTAAGGCTTTGTAAAATAAATAAAACAAACCTAAAATCACATTATTTTAAAGGTAAAACATATATTTTCCGAAAAGACCATTTATATTATTTTATTACATCGCTATTGGGTCATTATGATGTTATAAAACACATTATATATTTAAACATATTTAAATTTTACCCAAAAATTCAACTGTCTCAGAAAATTATGAAAAATTCACCGTTGGATAATTTCGATATCATGATTCCAAAAATAATATTAATTTTATCATAATAATTTTATAAATATATAAATTTTTACTTTTAGAATAAAAAAATGACATTTATAAAAAATTCATGGGTTTTGACAAAAATAGCTTTCAAACCTTAATAAAAATTACAATTCTATTCAAAAAAATTGTACGAGCATTTATATTTAATAGAAAGTAATTTTTTAATTATATTTTATCAAAATATTATTTAATTTAAAAATCCATCAATTCATCAAAAAATATTTCTTAATTGAATATTAACTAAAAATACTATTTGTGCTTTAAAAACTATTTACAAAGTAACAATAAAAGAATGAATGTATATTCTTTATTATATAAAAAAATAATACACATAATAATAGTACTAGTTTATTTTTAAATAATCCCTTATAACACCCACATATGACCTAAGGGTATGGTGTGTGATGGTGAAAAACTCTTGGGGTGGCTCAGATAACATCACTTGGGTGGTAATCTCTATCAACTTCCACTTCTCCCGTAGGTGGTTCCGTTAAAGATTAACATGTTGAATCATGGCTTGGGATTGGTCCAGAGTGAATCCTAGTGATGCCACCTCCTTTACAAGCTCTTACAAATGGGTTTCGTATGGAGCAATTCTACTGGATGAAGCCATCGCTTCCTTTATCTGAGTAAATTCGATTTATTAAAGCCCTATATTTATACTAATTATGTGATCGCTATTCAACGACCTTATTAGAAATAGTAATAATTTGTAATGGTATTTTAAAATCCAAAAACATAAAACAAAAGAAGTTAGTATGTTTTATATAACCATTTTACATAATAATACATTTAATCAAATCAAGAGGAATTTTCATTAGTAAAAGTTTGGGTCATTACATTGTCCCCTATTTTTCACTGAGACTTTCCAATTGACTTCTCTAGATGCTACCAGACGAGACTGCTCATAGGCTTGATAAGTGTGGGTAGGTGTGTGTGAATTCTCTATTTTTGATGAAAAATTTAATCGAAGGGATTCCTTGGAAACTTCCAGATGATTATTCTAGAAAACTTTATAGATGTGGGTAAGTGTTTGTGCCTACTTCCGGATTGTTTCCATGTTTGATTTGTAGACTTTCTAGGTGTGGGAAAGTGTTTTTACCTGGTCATAAATTGATTCCATATTTTTTTCATGGGATTCTATGAATTTTGTTAGATGAGTCTTCTAGAAGGATTTATTGGTGTGGGAAGGTGTTTTTTCAGGCTCAAATTTTCCACCAAATTTTATTGGTGGGATTATCTAGAGGGGACCAAAGTGTGGTCCTATTCCCCATTGATTGATCACTACCCTCGGTGGGCTGTCTTGAATGCCTGAGTTATGATGACCTGGGTTGGGCACTTGAGGTTTTAGTGCCACATGGTGATGGTGGTGGCGATTATTGACAAGATCCATTTATAAGGACCCTTGATTCATATGGGTGATGTCTTTTTTGTCCTATTGATTGACCTCCCTAAAATAAGGGAGGTGTTGATTATTGTGTTTTGGGGATAAGATCCTGAAACGGATGGAGATGGAAATTGGTTCCATCTTCTTTTGTACATCTAGTCATTATTTAGTGGATGACTAGTAGGTATTTTCAATATGAAAGGCTAGTTGAGTAGCCTCTAATATCGGGATGGTACCATTTTGGTGGTATTACCGTACCAAAGCATTTGAGACCCAATGTTGAAGATGATGCGTTAGCGACAATGTCCCCTGCTTAGATGAGGACCCATAATTAATTGTAGGCAAGTCATATGTCTGTGAGATCTGTTGTGATTTCATTTGGATTTAAGGAAGATCTAGTTGAATGTTCCTATAATATAGGTGAAAACACAAACAATAAACCCCCGTCGAACCAGCATCTCATTAAATGAACACATACACAATTGATCATATTTTTTAGCCCTATTTTATTTTGAGATAGAAAGGGGAATGATAGGTGGGTGGCACCATCATATTCATTAAGGATTCACTATGGGTTCACCATTTTTTTAATGAAAAATCATGCATCCTACAATTGATTACAGGGGGTTAAATTTAGTACAATTATTCACATCGGGTTCTCCATTTTGGATTCATACCCAAAATGTAGTGTGTGGTTGGAATGCATTTTTTTTTGTGTTGGTGGGAAAAAATTCACATCATACATGTATACCCACATCCCTTTCACAATATTTACATTGACGTTTATTCATGGAACCAAAAACACCTAATGGTTCTCATATCTGTGATGACTCATGAACCGGCTTTCAAAAGGTAGGTTCTCATTGGGGAACTTGACCAAAGAAACTTAAGAACTCACATTAGTTGAGAGGATGGGATTTCAAAAACATCACACCCTTTTTGGGGGAATTTTTACCTACTCTAGGACTCTCTTAAAGATTTAATACATGTTTTTTAATCCTTCATTTACTGCCACGTATGACGAGGGTCAACCTTGAATTAACAATCAATTGTTCATATGTGTAGAATTTAGAATCTCAATGTATTTGAGGTTATTTATCGATGGAGATATCTATTTGTATCCAAGGTTCTCCATCAATGGTACCCTTTTATAAACATATTATAGATTCTTTTGTCATTTATTATTATGATGCTAGTTTTGAGCCACAAAGTGGGGTGATCTAGATTTTATCATCATCCAGGGAGATGAGAGTTATTTTTATGTTAGGATTAGATCCATAGTATGGGTTTCCTACATATTCTTATGAAAGGAATAACAACCCACATAGTTTAGTTCCACTTAATGGGACACATCATACCTTTTAAGGTCAAGTGATAAGGACCAAACCATGCAGTTTAACATCTTTTAGTAAGGACGTGTAGGCGAAAGGTTCCTTGTCAAATTTTGGTGTGAGACTTATACCAGAGTGGTCCAAAGAACTTGGAAGGTATGTGGGATCCCAGGTTGGTTAATAACATACTAGGAATTTGGAATAGAGAGAATTATGGTCGATTTGGAGTGTTGGTTTTAGATCTCATGGAGGCTTCATACATATACCATTTGGATGGGAATCAAATCCCACATAGTTAATTTGGGGTGTTGGGTTTGGACCTCATGGAGGATTCCAATATATCCCATTTGGACGGGAATCAAAGTCCACAAAGTTCGGTTATGAGGAACCTCACCTATGGAGGCCCTCTGAAGGTTTTTCTCAATGGGAATGTTCCCCTTTGAGAGAATTATAGAATCCTCAAAATTCATTTTTTATTTTATTTTCAAAAGTCACTTTAATGATGAGAAGTAACCTACATTCCAGTGGGAATAGAAATGAAATAACCCCATTACAAATTTCAAAATTCAAAACTGTCTGCAAAACACGATGAGATCCAGATTTGATAATCACTCACGTCATCATCATGAGACCACTGTTTCCGTTGCCAGTCATCATCAACCTGAGTACCACTGTTTTCGTCACAATCCTTCACAACATCATCATCAACCTCCAACCACCACACCAGAGATCGTCGAAGACCGCCAGTGTCGCTGAAAACATATCTCCAAAATGAAAACAAAGCAATAACACTTCATCAAAAGGCACAATCCATCGGTATACCACCATTGAGAACAAAAGAATCAAAACATCACCGATAAAATAGAGAAGAAAACTAAAAACATAAAAATAGCATCGAAGAACCACGTTTGAAACGATGACAGCCGTCGAACCTCACCTCCCAAAACCAGATTGATACCACCACTCTGACTCGGACCAGGAGGGGAGAAGCAAAACATGAGATCAGAGCAGTGGTTGAGAGACTGAGAGATCTAAATAGAATCAATGAAGAAGAAGATAAAAACAGGAACAAACAAACTAGGAGTAGTGAGCCAACATCGCCTTGAGATATATCGAATGCCAAAATGCATAACCCAAAACCTCCTAGAACCACCACTCCATATCCAACCTGGAGAGTCATAGAGGAACCGGAGGTTAGAACTACGTAATAGTGATTGAAGGCATCCATAGTGGACAACTAATGTCGGATCCCCAGGATCGCCTTGCAGATTTCGTCGTCGCGAAATAAGAGGAACTGAAGCATCTTCACTAGAGAGAAATCGATAAGTAGGACCAAAAGAGAGACCGAGGCATGAATAATCCATGAAGGTAAAGCAGGTGGAAAAAATCGAAGATGAACTACATCAATTGGAGGGAGATCCATCGCCGATGAAGGAGAAACACTAGAAGAGGGTGAGGGATATGCAAAAGTGTTGAATACCAGGGGGAAAGGGGGAACCATATGGGAAGTAGGAGAAACCCTAGAAGAGGGATTCAAGAGTGCAGAGGCTGGGGGAGAACCAACGCTGGAGGAGGATAAACCCTAAGAGGGTGCAGGAGATGCAAGAGATCCAATGACCGGGGGAGAACGGAGCCATATGTGGCATTCTTGATCTTCTAATCATCCATGTGAGAGAATTAAATAATGATTTTAGGGCTTACACCATATAAGCGGTTGCCCTAATTATTGGGGTCATGAGGAATGTCTTGACTCATGGTGATTTGGGGGTTTAGTTGGGGCTTACACCTATGGTGGATGCTCATTTGATGGTTGTATGGTGACATGGTAAGAGAGTATACCAATTAGGAGGTTGTGATGTTTGGGGCTTACAGTTGTAATAATTCCAAAAGGTTTGGTACTATGCAAATCTCATGGTCACCACCAAACTCTAAGACCATTTGAGTCATGATCAGTGTGAGAAACAAGAGGAATCAATATATATGCGAAACCACACAATCTACTTTGTCCACCGGTGGATGAGGGAGGGGCTATAGAAGAAGGATAAAGGACTTTGACATTCCCATCTCTTCCCATCATTGTACCCTAGATAGTCACATCTAACTACTGGTCTAGATATAGCCCAAGGGTTTGGAGAAGGGTGATGGAATGAAGTAGGAGGGGTATTGGAATATTGATTAGGTGATTACACTATGAGGGATTACCTATAACTAGTTCATGGGGAAGAGAGGTGTATAAGTCACTATCCCACAAAGGGAAAAGAAAGCATGATCATCTACCTCCTGGTTGGGAACCGTTGGTACCTAGTCTTAAAGATGAAAAGGGAAGGACATGATCCTAGCCCTTAAATATGAGATAGGGAGGTCCCTGACAATGCCCCCAAGGCCAAGGTACTTATGATCAAGGGAATTCATATCTACATACACCCCAAGGACCCTATTGAAATAGTGGGTGCGCTAGACCCAATTATTTAGTACTGTTGATTACCATATCGTGTATACAATTTGTTATACATGATGTATTCTTACTATTATAGTGTATAAGTTTATGCATCCAATACTTAATGGTAATTTCCATAGATTAATTTTCATATCAAAAGGTTATAGCAGTTCTTAGTCTATAACAAGACCTCTAGATACTATGACATTAGTCTTAAATAAAGTTCATTTGGTCTAGATACATATTACTGAGTAAACACAGTATATGTTTGACTATCAGGTGTTGGGGGATCATAAGCATTGAGAATTATTCTTATGAAGTTCACACTTGGTGATCTCTAGTAGTGAGATTATGAGAATAGACCCGTTAATAAGAACACCACATGTTTTGGGTGTCATTGGATGTTCTTATCTACAAACATGTGTAATGGTCTCCTAACTTGGGATCATTAACAATTTGTGCCATTTGATCGCATACTTTGATACAAGACGAAAACCATGATGATGAAATAGTGGAGAGGTAGTTTGTTTTGGGTGTGTCATTAGTGGCATGACATTGGTTGAATGATCAAGAAAGGATTTTCCACTTCCAGGTTAAGGATGTGATACATCTCGGGCAATGTTGATTAGGATGGTAGCACATTCATAATACCATGAACATGGAATTTGAGGGTAAATCCATCCAGTTAGTTCAACAAATAATAAAGCATGAAAAGGGAAATGAAACAGGTGTGAGCCCTGCTTTATGGGATATTAAAGGCAAAGAGATTATATTACATAGTGTGTGTTTGTAGGTTGGTTGTCACTACTATGACCATCCTTATCTCATTAGGGGACATGATGGGTTTCTAGATCCAACTCTTGGTCTGTGAATACTATTCACTTCTATCGACCACCTAATAATTCCCCTAAATCTTCTTTTAATTTTTATAATAATAATAAAAATGGTAATAATTTTTGAATATTTACACATCTATATACATACTAAAGAAAGATTTTTTTTCGACACGTGTCACTCCCATAGCGCATTACTCCACACCCGATTACCCAACTTCATTCTCATGACCTAATTTCCATACACCCGACTCATGATTTACCTCCACACCTCAACCTACTGAAACCCCTATGCCACCTACTTCTTCATCTGATGAGTCTTCCACTACCTCCTTCTTCGTTTGAAGATTTCACCAAGATTGTTCTCCAAAATCTAAGGTCATCGCTTCTTGTCAGCACTCCCTTGTCACCTATTCGGATATCTGCAATCTAGGGTTTGGTAAGATACTCCCTTTGGTCTATGAAATCTGGGGTTTAATGTTCTTTGTACTCAGCTACCAGGGCTCCATCGTCATTGACAACCCTCAATTCCTTCACGTACCTATGATAAGGTAACTCTGAAATCATCCACCAATAACTTATCGTCTATTTTTCTCTAAAATACGTACTATTCTACTCAGCCGATTATGTCAGGTTCTCCTTGGTTCGGCTCCCAGAACCCTTTCCGCTATATGTATATTATCCTACTTGATTGAAATACTTATCCCTTCTGTTCTTATTTATATTATTTGCAGGTTCACACAAGGTAATGAAACTTTCATAATACTTTATCCTATTTCATTAGTCCGATTATTATTTGCCTTCATCATTTAGCTTCTTCTGATTAAAGTAAATAAAAAACTTGACATCCAACCATAGTAGTAACTGATCTTATATTTTCATTGATTAGAGGATCATGTATTATATTTCAGTAATGAACCATTTTTTAGGGTAGTGGAATAATTTTTTTCTTTGAGCATGTGGGTCATGCATTTTGTTTGGGTAGTGGATCATGTAATTCATTAGAGCAGTAGACTATGTGTTTTATTATATTAGTGGATCATGTGTTTAATTAAATCAATTTTCCATTTTTAAAAGGAGAGGATCATGTATTTTAGAGAAACAAATCATGTATTTTAGAGGAACGAATCATGCATTAGAGAAAGGGATAATTATATTAGTTAAATTAAATATCACATGGAATTTTGTTGGATTAGTGGATCATTTTGTTTCTTTTTATTTTAGTTATTAGTTTATTTTGGATAATTGGATCATGTTTTACTTTATTTGTTACTTATGCCAATTGGATTTTGTATATCTTAATACTTACTTAATTCTACTATATTAATGATGTTCTTTATTTTAGTGAAGTGGGTCATTTTTTGCATGATAAAATTTTGTTATGTGGCTTGATTAAGTGACTTACTAGACCCACCATGGTCATGAAGTATGACTCGGTACCACAAAATGGTATGACATTCAAACAATGGGTGTTTTTCAGTTGTTTTGAATATTTTATGGCGTTTTTTATGAACCATTTGGTTTAGGGAGAAGCGTTGTTTCATACTCATGAGAATTTGGAGCATCTTGCAATGATGGAGAGGTTTTTTTCAATACCTTCATATTTAATTTTCATAATTTCTATAATTTACATTTGTTTTCTATTTCATTCACTTAACTTTTCTGTGTCATCTACTCTTTTTGTGCGCATTGTGAAAACCCTAATTATAGACCACTTTGTTTTGAAATTTTGTCTTGCAATGGACTTTGTAATATATATGACCACTGAGTTGCTTTAGTTTCAAATAATGAAGTATCACACTTCCTGTCAATTTGAAACAAATCCAATGGGCTTTTTCTGGGTACCTCAGTTTGTTTAAGGAATGGGAAAGAGTTACTGATTTTAAGGTTTATTATCTTCTTTACTTTTCTTTTGATGACTTAAGCTTATATTAATGAATTAAAACTGATTCATCTTTCAGGTTTAGCTACAAAGGGGTAGTTCATATTTTAAGAGAGTGTCGAATTCAAGTGATATTAAAGTTATAGATTTTGGTAGCACCACTTCTGATCATGAAGATCAAACATATGTTGTATCAATACGGTATTACTGTGCCCTTGAAGTCATTCTTGGACTCAGGTGGAGTTATCTGTGTGATATATGGATCATAGGTTGCATCTTAGAGGAGTTGTGCTCTGTATGGATCTAAACAATCGGTGTTATTCAGTTGTTTTGAATATTTGATGGCATTTTCATGACCCATTTGGTTCAGGGAGAAGCATTGTTCCAAACTAATGAGAATTTGGAGAATCTTCCAATGATGGAGAGGGTGTTAGGACTAGTGCCTCAACATTTGTTGAAGAGAGCATATCGACTTTCAGAGAAGTAGTGCGGAGGGGCCGGCTGGACTGGCCTGATGGGGCGACCTCGAGAGACAACATCAAGGTGGTGTGGAAGCTCCAATGGCTTTAGGTTAGTGTTCATCACCATTAAGCGTTTTGTATTATTATTGTTGTAGTATATAAAAGATTTTGTGTTTCTGGGTTTCGTGCTTTCTAGAATTTGATAATTGAGCATGTAGACCACTCGGATGGGGACCTCATACATTTGCTGCAAGGCCTTTTGAAATATGATCCAAAGGGTAGATTGATGGATAGGGAATATTTGAGACATCCCTTTTTCAGGGACCAACAAAGAATATTCTGAACCTGGTTAAAATGGAAAGCAATTTCAATATGGTTCTAATTTCATAGAATGTAAAATCTGGGTTTTTTAGTTGTTTTTCACAAAGGGTTTGTCACTATTTCTCATTAAAAAGGAAAACTAAGTGGGAGAAGAGAGTTTCAAGGTTATTGTACAAGAACCGTGTGTTTAATCTCTGGAATCCTATGATTATTTATTGATACAAAACTATATTCTTGAAAGTAAATATGGTTCTTTCAATTTGTAGTGCTCATTTCTTTTTGTGATCTATTACTTGTCTTGGTGGATACAATTTTGATACTTTAAAAGGTGCAGTTTTATGTCAAATCACTAAAAGTGAACCTTTGGTAATGGAAAATATTAATCGGAGTTATTTCTTGTATCTTCAATGCTAAGAAGTTATATGAGTTTCATAGTTGATTTTAAAAGGGTTTCATCAATATATTGGAATTTAATAAGTACCCATTCATAATAATAAACCTCTTAACCTTCATAAAAAAAATTGAAATACATCATGATTGATTTTTTTTCAGGGGAAATGATTTTTATTATATAGTTTTGAGTGTTTGAGTTGATGTTACATAGAGCAGTTTTCAAGGAATGAAAAATGAGATGAAAAATGAGATATAGATGAGTTTAGTATGGGAAAGGGTAGGGGTTGATATATTTTGTTTACTCTTCATTGTCAGAAGTAGTGCAACATTAATATATTTTCATTATGTATATATGCATGGTCCAGATTTTTGTGTCATATATAAAAATACATTAAAACATTTAATTGGGTTGGATTTTTATATTACATGAATAACTGTAATCAAGTTTTGGGGTGCAAGCATTTTGTAACATTGTTTAAATGCTTAATATTCATGATTAAAACAACTATACTCAATTAAGAGAAAGGTATTCATTTTCAATCAAGATCAAAATCATGAAGGTGAATTACGAGTCAGCATCCCATGTTTGTGTGATATTTGATTGGCTATTAGAGAGTTGGAAGTGATTTGAGTAGTTATGGAATTGAAGGTTTGTGGACATCTATATCTATTCACTACTACAAATACGGCTTTTATCAGTGATAAAAATGGCCTTTATCAGCACTAGAAATAGTGCTGATAAAGCCAGTGAAGATAAGGGGGGGGGGGGTCCCCTTTATCAGTGCTCTAAAAAGAGCTGATAAAAGGGTCCTTTATCAGCACTTTGTTTTAACGCTGATAAAAGACCCCTATATTAGTGCTTCCTTTATCAGCAATTTCGTTTTAGCGGTGATAAATGACCCCTTTTACCAGTGCTTTTTTAAAAGCGCTGATAAAAGGTAAAAAAACTAAAAAAAATTAAAAAAATTTAAAAAATACTGCCAATCGGGGGGGGGGGGGCTTTTATAGTGCTTGAGCCCTCCCTTTTACAGCGCTTTTATGCCCCTGTACAGCACCCCACACACCCCCTTCACCCTTTAACAGCGCTTGCTCCCATATTCCCCCATGCGCGTGCACCCCTGTCTCCACCAGGATTTGAACTCGAGACCTCCCCCCTGCGTGCCTAAGCCTTTACCACTACTCTATTTTGATTTGTCTTCCAATTCATGATATCTCTATATATATATATTTAGTTATTTAGTTATATTTATTCGTATAGTAATATATATTTATATTAATATATATAGTTATATTTTAATATATATATATTTAGTTATATTTATTCGTATGGTAATATATATATATATATTAATATATATATATAGTTATATTAACATATATATAGTTATATTAATATATATTTATAGTTATATTAACATATATATATAGTGATATTAATATATATATATATTCATAGTGATATTAATATATATATTTATAGTGATATTAATATATATATTTATAGTAATAATAATATATATATATGTAGTTATATTAATATATATATAGTTATTAGATTAATATATATATATAGCTAGATTAATATATATATATAGTTAGATTAATATATAGGTATATAAATATTCATATATTTTTATTTTAAATAAAATGGATGTTATTTATTATTTAGATAAAGCTAATATATTTTATAGGTAAATATATTTTATTATTTATATTTATAATTAAATTTTTAGGTGTGAATATATAAAAAATATGTATATATTGTTATATATTTGTTTATAAATAGTAGTGCATTATAAAAAAGGATGAAATTTAAAAGACATGATGTCAATATGAATGTAATACCCGGGAATTAATTCAGTTCCCACAAAAAATCCAATAATACCCCCTTAAACGAGGCTGAAAATCCACAAAATGTTAAAAAATCGGGATACCCCGACAAAAAACTCAGTTTTGGAGGCCTTCTGGGCCTCTTTTGGCCTTGAAAATCCCTTGACCATGATTTACCTAGTCATAGTGACATAGATCTCGTCACATTCTTCAATTTGATATGTGGTAGAGCTCAAACAGACACCCGGATCAAAAGTTATGGCCGTTTGAAGTTTGAGTTGCGTTTTCAACATATTTTGGATCTTTTTTTAATTTTTTTTTAATTTTTTAGTCTTCAAATTGTTATTAAATGACTATTACTCCATAATAATTATCAAATTATTAATTAAAAATATTTTTATAATTTTTTTATAAGCCATTTTCACTAAATATCTTATATATTAAGTATATTATAAGTGTAAATGTACATTTATACTTATCTAAAATATATTTTAAAATTATATATTAAATTTATATCAATATAAATTTATTTATATATTAATATATTAATATATTTTTTAATTTTTTTGAAGTAGACCCTTTATGAGCACTTTTAAAAAAAGCGCTGATAAAGCCCCCCCTTTATTAGCGCTGATAAATGGGGTCCCTTTATTAGCGTTTTTTTCGTTAGCGTTGAACGGGGGGGGGGGGGGGGCGCTATGAAAAACTGTTTTTGTGGTAGTGATTCTAAAGCCGGGTTGTTTCCAGCACACGTGTCACATTATGAAAGCTCTACCTCACTTCTTTTTACGTTCGGGTTACAATCCCGCAGTCTCACGCACTCCTACTCATGTTTTCTATTTGGTGTTTCTAGGGATTCTACTCAATATCGTCATCTCCCTCCGTGACTCTACACTCTAGCTATTCCGCATGGTGTCGTGCCTCCACCTCCACTTCATATCTCCTCCCCGACATCTCCTTCCATCAGATTATCTATACAATCCTAGATAGCTCCCCCAAACCCTATTTCGATTCCACCACTCGCGACTTCCCTCGCTGGTCCTAGGGTTCCTGCTGAATACCGTCATCTCTCTCCTCTCCTCTCCTCTCCATCCGTGTCATGTTGCGCCTTCGCATCCACCTCTAACCTCATCCCAGACATCTCTTTCCACCATGGTATTCTGTATCTTCCTCGACAACTCCTCCAAACACCATTTTGATTCCACCGCCATCCTCAGCCTCAACTTACCCGCCTAACCAGCTTCTCTGTTTTCCACCTCCGACTATTTGTCGCAACACCACTTCTTTCTGGAATCTGGTTTACACATCATTTCTATTATGATTTTCCAATTACGTAACCTAAATCCTTGATTCTTCCCACCACATTGTCCACTCAAGGCCACCATTAACAGATCTCTGTGAAGTTGACATTGTTAAGCCCACACTTCTGATGGCTCGTCTTATGCTGAATTATATCCTACCTACCATAATTTCAAGGCATGATTTTTTATCAATCATGGTGTTTTCCTTTATTTTTGAATTAATTATTGTTTTTTTGTATAGCATGCTCAAGAAACATAGGTGTGCTTCTGGGTTTCTCATATCTTTTCACTTTAATTTTTGTGGCCTAGTTATACATGCTAATTTTTAAAATAAAATTCTTTTTGTGTGGTTAGTTTTAGGTTATGTGATGAAAATTATTCTATCTTATATTGGTTCATCACAATGATATCCATTCCAATACATTTATCTGGATTGATTTGTTTCGATTTCTTCTAAATATCCATGAAGGATATGTACTCAATTTCGGTGTTGTTTTGATTGTATTCATTCTGATGTTTTATCTTATGTTTTTATTGGTTTGTCTCTCACATTGATTTTATAGTAGTCATGTCATGGGTATTTTATGAGGTAATGAAATTGAAAGTTCTTCTGTTTCATTGATATTCATTTTTTCATTGTACACTTATGCTCTAGGAACATAACAACCCAAGAGGTTTAGGAGTAAGGTGCAATAGGAACTTTGGAATTGCTACAACAAATACAAATATATCATCTACTTAGGTATATGTTTTTTTTTCTTTCATTGTATTTTATTTTCATTACATCATTGGAGAAGACAATAAAGATTTTTTCAGTTCCATTGAAATTGTATGATTAAAAGACACTTCATTTATTCTTCTCATCTGGTAATTCTTAAACATCATATTTCAGTTCCAATTATTACATTTGTCAATTTTTTCTAGCATGTTATTGATTGAAGTCATTTATTCATGTAGAAAAATTTGTTGACTGAGTTTGATGCTGATGATGCAGTCCAACGAATTGTTACAACGCCTTTAAACTCTAGAAATAGAAATCCATGAACGACATCCCCATTTGACGGATATATACAACAAAAAACAGACAAAATTGACTAAAACTCGGTGATGTTTTTCCAAGGTATAGGAAATACCATATTAAATCTATTATTTTCTAATAAACTTTTACATTTTTTACTTCCAATACTATCTGTACCTTTATTAAAGACTACATGAAACTGCGTAAGAACATGTTTAACGAAAAAATAGACCCTTTTCGACAAGTATAGCATGTAAAGTGAACTGATTTTCAATTTAATATTTTCTCAACTATACTTAATTGCTACAGGAAACCATATTACTCTCAACCAACATCCTTCAGTGCTACTCTACTACAGGAACAAATCAGGAAATTACATGGAGGATATATCCAACATAGGATGATGCAGACTGTTTGACTCCAAAGGGGAAACCTAATACTATTAAAAAATTTAGTTACTGTCTAATTTTAAGCCCACCTCTTTTCAGATGTAACTGTATGTGAAAACATGCAGTGTTGTTTTGTTGTTTCAAAAACATAATATCCTATACCAGAATGGGTTTTCAAATTTGCATGTTTTATTTATTTTTTTACCTTTTCTTATTTGAAATGTATGTTACTTCATGTTTACTATTTCAATTTGTTGGAAATAAATTTTTAATCATTTTCAAATATAATTTAGGCTTTCTACTATTGTGTTGAGGTTTGAGAACATTACTTGACATGTTTCATTCACTCTTTGTTGTTGAATGCCAAAGCAATGTTTCCTATAATTTCATAACCATGCTCGACTAACCTTGTCATTGGGTTCTTCACATTCTTGGGCTTAGCATTGTAGATCACCCATTAGATAAAGGCATTGATTATGACAATGTCAGTAGCAAAAATATAGGAAGACAACTTTTGGTTTCTGGAATCTTTATGCACTTATGTGTTTACATATTCTATATGCACTTATTCATTATACAGCTTGGAATTTATATAGAATAATGATATTGATTCTCATGTTATATCAAGATTGAATTTGTCTTCATCAGTTTTTTATTCAATTTCATGTTATCAGGTCTTTTGAAGTGGTAGAAGGCTCGACATACCCTTGATTGGTCTCTGTTTCCATTTTATGTTTCTTTTCATTTATTTTCATGTGTAAACTTTAAATCTCCTATGTAACTACCTTTGTGGGTTCATGTAGAGGCGATTGGAAAAAATGGGATATATATATGGTCTGAATTAACATATAACGATGCAATTTCAAGGTAGCTTCATTTACAGAGATTTAAGGTCTTTTAATATGAGTACTATAGAATTATGGACTCATTTATTCCCATCAACAAGATTTTGGTGATCAATACCTCAATTGTTATCAAGGGGATGCAAAATAATTTCGATATTGATGAATAGTCCGATCCATTTTTCTCTTTAGATACTAATTATCTTTCAATGACACCACATGAAATTCATTCATGTTCCATACTAATCCGTACATATGTATCGTTGCAAGCCCATAAAATCCAATTAAAATCCATAAACCATGAAAATCTCTCTAGCTTGCATTCCATAATTTATCTCAATCTCACATCTTGTCTCCATCTCAGCCTCCACCTTCATCTTTTATTTCATCTCTGCCTTTGATACCTATCTCTCACATTCCATCATGTTTCATCTCTTCTAGCATTAGTCCTCACTCCATTTCCATTTGTCACATTAAGTCCACTAACATCATCATCATCATTTTATTTTAAGCATTATATTGACTATATTTTTTTTTGAATGATGTAGAACGAGATGATTTGAAAAAAACTTGATAGTCTCATGAATTTGCACTAAGGAGTACAAGTATGATAGATAGTAGGGAGAATGTCATTTATGGACCAAAGGAGGACCCTAATTCCCGTAAAGGACCAAAAATTGGGGAAAAACTAAAGGAGGACCTCCGATGATATCAAAGGACTGAAATGCCCTTATTTTTTTTCTCTCCGCAGATCCACGCGCACTGCTCCCGCGCTCTGATCCCACGCACCGATCCCACACACTGGTCCCACCACACATATCCCCCTGCGCTCATCCAGCCGGCACATCTTCCTCTTGCGATTTTCCAGTCGGCACATCTTCCCTCTGCGCTCGTCCAATAGCGGATGAGTTTATGCCATTTATCTCCTCCTTGCCTCTTCTCCTAGGCTTGTCCAACCGCTGACTCATCTCCTCAGCTTAGCTCGCCTCTGCTTTCTCTCCGTCAAGTTGTATCTTGCCCTTCTCCTAGCACCTAGTGTATCTAAAAACCACATTTTCTGTAAGTTGTATGTTGCCTAAATTTTTTTAGATTTATGTTGCGAATTGATGTAAATATGAACTGAGAATGAGTTTTAATATCTTATATTCATTAATGTTGTAGGTTGATTGATACCAAATGATGTCATGTTTTTTGCAAAAAGAAATGTTTTGTTATTTTCATTTTGATGGAGCACTTGTTGGTGATTCACATGAAAAAATGCATTATCAAGGTGGAAGATCTATGGGTAGAGTGCTAATATAAGGAATGAAATTTGATGAAATATAAAGTTTGGAATCGTCGATTCTGAAGTGTGATATGTCATCGTTAGATTTAAAATACATGTTAAAGTTTGACAATGGGACTTTTTTAGATCTTCTAGATGATGAAGGAGTTGAGAAATTGTTTAGATTCAATGACAGTTTTGCTAATATCTACATTATTTTGAGGTTGGATGAAAGCTTGCAGTCGACAGTGGATGTAGCTCAAAGGTAATGACATGTCAAAATTCTTTATATCAATATTTTGTTCTCCTGTTATGTATTTATATTTGATATTTAATTTGTAGTATTGAAGTAGTTGGTGGAAATTCACAACAAATTTTATCAATGGATGGTGATTTAAAAATTCTACCTTGTGCAATTAGTAGTGTTCCATGTTCAATCCCAGAGTTAAATGCTTCAAAGTGGAATGAATTATTATTGGATGTTGGCCAGATTTTTCCTTCAGCCAAAGCATTGAGGGAGAAACTTTTCAAGTATAGCATTGTACATGGGTTTGACTATGAATATATTAGAAATATTCCTCAAAAGATTATTGTCAAATGCAAAGTTGAGAGTTGCATATAGAAGTTAAGAGCATATGGTTTGGGGAAATCGACTCCATTTCTTTGTGTGAAAACTTTTCAAAATGATCATAAGCACTCAGCCCAAGATAGACTCACAATTTCTCACAAATTAAGGGCATCATTAGTGTCATCTATCATTTCTGATGAGGTGAAGTCAAATGTGGAAAAATCTGCCAATGAAGTTAAAGCTGACTTGTACAGAGACTATGGTATATCACTTAAATATCTTCAAGCGTTAAGAGCCAAGGAGAAAGTAGTTGGTGGAATATATGGGGTTCCAGAGCAGTCATATATGTTAATCCCTTGGATATGAAAAAGACTAATGGAAGTTGATTTGGAAACAATAGCGAAGTGGGTATCTTCAGAAAATGGTAGATTTTAAAGATTATTCATTGCATATGGGTGCTGTATAAATGGTTTCTTATTAGGTGGTTGACTTGTGTTGTTTGTGGATGGGTGTTACCTCAGTGGTCCTTACAAAGGTACCTTGTTGGTAGCGTCTGCATATGATGCAGATGACAACCTTTTTCCATTGGCTTATTCAATTGTTGGGGGTGAAACATATGATGATTGGACATGGTTTTTAAGCAACATAAAAGAGATTATAGGTTATACTCAACTGGTTATTGTATCTGATTGACACAATGCAATTACAGATGCAGATAGAATAGTTTTTTGTGGAGATAGACATGCATATTGTTACCGTCATGTGAAAGAAAATTTCAGCTCTGAAGTTACAAAATTATGTAGGGGAATGGGAAGAGGAACTAAGGAAAGGGCATTGAAATTATTGGATGCCATTGCTTATTCTCGGTTGGATTGTGATTTCAATGTTTCTATGAATAATTTGACAAGATTTTGTCTAGAATTGTCAAGATGGGTTGAAAGGGATGGTGATGTTGATAGGTGGGCAATGTCACAATTTCCACACCGTAGACGGGATCATATTACAACGAATTTAGCTGAATCATTCAATGCATGGATTGCAAAGGAGAGGAGAGAAAATATTTGTGTGTTGATTAATGAACATCGTGAGAAATTGAGTAAGAAATTATTTACAACCAAGGAAGAGATGAAAAGGTGGAGAAATGGAGTTGATCCCAATGTTGAGGAAAAATTGAAGATGAATGTGTTAAGGGCTGAAACTTTGATAGTAGAAAAATATGGACATAATGTATTCTTAGTTCAGACCGGTAATGTGGATATCACTATACAATTAGGCAGTCGGGAACTCACTTGTCAAGCATGGAAAATGAGTGGGATCCCTTGTGCTCATGCATGTGCAACAATAAGAAAAGTACATGGTATCCTGTACAGATATGTAGAAGATTGTTATCTGCTCAACACCCAACAGAAGCTTCATCTTGAAGTTATGTATCCAGTTAAGACCAATGATATGCCACATTTGAATGCATTGACATATAAGGATTATATAGATGAAACTTTTTTGCAACCACCGAAGACTTCTCGTCCTCCGGGGAGACCATCTCATAATCGTATTGAGTCTCAATTTCAAAATAAGAAGTTGTATCATTGTTCTCGCTATAAAGAAGTTGGTCACACAAGAAAAAGGTGTAGAAATCCCAATCCAACTTGATGTGACAACTTTGAAAGGGTGGTGTGTTTAGTGTACATTGGATTATATGTCGCTAAAAAAGGGAATGTTAGTGCAGACAAGGATGTATATTTGAAAAGAAATGAAATATAGTTTTTTTTGTAGAGGTATGATGTTTAACTCACATGATTTCTTTGTAATTTTGGTTTTGTGTTACTTACAATGAAGTTGTGGTGTGAATAAATGCTGGTGTGTGCAATTTTATTGATGGATTCTAGTAGATGCTTGACGTTCTAACATATAAACCATGTGAACATGTTAAAATGGCATAAATTACAGATTTTAACACTTCCCTTCCAGGTTTTAACAGAAATCCTCCATCTTTTGACAGACCTACAGCTGGATTTCTTTTATGTTTTTCATGAAGAGTCAAATAAAAGTTCATAATTATTACATAATGGGATGTTTAGACTGTAACTCCTATTTTACAGTTGAATGCGTTAACTTATAGCAATGACATGGATGAAACTTATTTTCTTCCACCGAAGAGTTGTCTCCATCATCACAAAGAAGTTGGTGACACACGAAAAAGTTGTGGAAATCCCAATACAAGTTTGTGTGTGCTGGCTTATATGTCGCTAAACAAGGTCATGTTAGTGTGGACAAGGATGTATATTTGAAAATAAATGAAATCTGTTTTTTTTGTGGAGGTATGATGTTTAACTCACATGATTTATTTGTAATTTTGGTTTTGTGTTACTTACAATGAAGTTGTGGTGTGAATAAATGAAAGTGTTTGCAATTTAATTGATGGATTACGGTAGATGCTTGACGTTCTAACATATAAACCATGTGAACATGTTAAAATGGCATAAATTACAGATTTTAACACTACCCTTCCAGGTTTTAACAGGGAGCCTCCAGCTTTTGACAGACCTGCTGCAAGATTTCTTTTATGTTTTTCATGAATAGTCAAATAACAGTTCATAATTGTTACATAATGGGATGTTTAGATTGTAACTCCTATTTTACAGTTGAATGCATTGACTTATAGCAATGACATGGATGAAACTTATTTTCTTCCACCGAAGAGTTGTCTCTATCATCACAAAGAAGTTGGTGACACACGAAAAAGTTGTGGAAATCCCAAACCAAGTTTGTGTGTGCTGGCTTATATGTCGCTAAACAAGGTCATGTTAGTGCGGAAAAGGATGTATATTTGAAATGAAATGAAATCTGTTTTTTTGTGGAGGTATGATGTTTAAATCACATGATTTATTTGTAATTTTGGTTTTGTGTTACTTATAATGAAGTTGTGGTGTGAATAAATGCTGGTTATTGCAATTTAATTGATGGATTCCAGTAGATGCTTGACGTTCTAACATATAAACCATGTGAACATGTTAAAATGGCATAAATTACAGATTTTAACACTGCCCTTCTAGGTTTTAACAGGGAGCCTCTAGATTTTGACAGACCTGCTGCTGGATTTCTTTTATGTTTTTCATGAAGAGTCAAATAACAATTCATAATTGTTACATAATGGGATGTTTAGATTGTAACTCCTATTTTACAGTTGAATGCGTTGACTTATAGCAATGACATGGATGAATCTTATTTTCTTCCACCGAAGAGTCGTCTCCATCATCACAAAGAAGTTGGTGACACACGAAAAAGTTGTGAAAATCCCAATCCAAGTTTGTGTGTGCTGGATTATATGTTGCTAAACAAGGTCATGTTAGTGCGGACAAGGATGTATATTTGAAAAGAAATGAAATCTGTTTTTTTGTGGAGGTATGATGTTTAACTCACATGATTTATTTGTAATTTTGGTTTTGTGTTACTTACAATGAAGTTGTGGTGTGAATAAATTCTGGTGTTTGCAATTTAATTAATGTATTCCGGTAGATGCTTGAAGTTTTAACATATAAACCATGTGAACATGTTAAAATGGCATAAATTACAGATTTTAACACTTCCCTTCTAGGTTTTAACAGGGAGCCTCCAGCTTTTGATAGATCTGCTACTGGATTTCTTTTATGTTTTTCATGAAGAGTCAAATATAGTTTATAATTGTTACATAATGGGATGTTCATTATTGTAAAGAAATTGGTGACACTCTACATTCAGTATGTCATTGGTTCAACAAACAAATGCAAAGTGGCAATCCAATTGAGTAAGACATTGATTCAACAAATGTTTTGTCACAATAGAACTAAACACCCACCAACTTCAACCAAACTCCAACTACTCACTAACAGTTTCCTTTACAACCATTTTCCCCACAAATTATGTGTTTAACTAGATAACTCCTCCAAAAACATTGTTCTCCTTGCATTGCAGCCATGGTTTTCCAACCACCATAGTAAATCAACTCTTTTCCTTTGAAGCTGAATCTACAAAGATATCATGCAAAACACTCTATATATTAGAGACAAAGAAAAATATATAGAGTTGTAAAATAATTACATCAGTATAGTCTTTCATCTTCTTCATGGTGTACCATTCTTGCAGGTATATGATCAAGCTAATTCCACAATCATTACTGAAAAAAACAAACCTTTTAGATAACAAAACTAGATTTGGAAAATAAAGTAGTGAGTAATTTAATCTACCAATTAGATTACAGCTGAACAGATTCATACACAATGTCAAATTTGAATGGGGAAGAATAGTCCCATCGTGAAAGATGTCGCAACATGGTAACAAGACCATCACCCTATATGAAAGTCAAAAGATATAATAAATTAGTACTTTATAAATTAGTATGTTTGGTAACCAAAAAGAAAATGATGACAAAGGCCATTATAAGTACCAACAATGTAGACAGTTTTCTCTGTTGTTTATCGGTGGAAGTAGTGCCGAGTGAGTCCAGAACATGTAATTTCTTTGTCTTTAAGTCAGCGCAATAGAAAAACCAGTGAAAATTCATCAACGTGGGGAAAAACAGAAGTCGACATTGTGCTATGTTGTGTCCAACAACATTTGGCATGACATACATCAGAACATCAGCGACTTTCCACTCTTCATGACATGACATAATCTTATCCTACAACAATAGATTATCACAAAATATAAAACATAATACAAAAGCTTTTTATACATCAATATATGCCTAAAATTAGTACCATGAAATGGATGAAATATGTGTCTATTGACTATTCCAAATGATTTCTGATCATTCACGAGAGTTCTTTCAATCATGGTCACCATCTGTGATTCCAACATTGTCATTCATATGTAACTAATTAGTGATCATACAATAGTTGATTATAAAGGAAGCATTTACTAACCTTGTTGTTCACCCATTCCATAGGGCCTAAACAACGACATTCATTTATAGTCAAATAGTAATTATGCATGTCAACAAAAATTCTTCATTTAAATCACAGCCCATAAGTACATGAAGTACATTTCAAAACAGTTCCTGTATTCAACATATCAATATGATGACAACCTACCGCTCTTTGTTGCCCTGCTTCTTTCCTGAGGTGCACAAGCCATAAAGACTCCTTTTAAGTTCCGTTATGCCTTTGATAGGATGTTGCACATAGGGAGACTATTTTTTTCAGTCTTTTGTCGAAGTGACCTCCTAAGAGCCGTCCCAGCAGATGGGTCTCATAAAGTTGGTTCGAACACAACATTATCCTCTTTCTTTTCCGCTTCCTTATCACCGTCCACTGCTCCCCCCTCTTCATCACTTTCGTCATCTGCCTCCAATAGAGTTTCCTCCTCTTCATATTTCCCCACCTCTTCAGTTTCATCTATCTCCTCCTATTCCTCTTCGAAATCCTCTATATGCTCCCTAGACTCTCCAGCAGCCTCTTTTTCGTCATCTAGAACATAATCAAATGTAGCCCCTCTAGCAGTAGAGCCCACAGCTAACAAATTTCCTTGAACTCGAAGGAGATCATACAGGTGCTCATTGACACCTTTCATATATCCATCGTACAAAACCTTGATATCCTATAATAGAAAATGGGTACATAAATGTTAGTAACAGATAACAGAAAGGAACAAATCAAAGTATTTAACAACAATGTAATAGAAATCAATACAAACCTTCCACAATTTAACACTCATCCTCCAATTGTTGACATTAACCATTCATACCCCAACTGGTATTCAACAAACCTAATGAGTGTCCCTCTTAAAAACACAAGGTTTTTAATTACAGTTTACAAATCCAAAGAAAGTCAATTAGTGTCCTATGATCATATCACCATCTTGTCATACAAGAATAAAATAAAATCATTTATTTAAACAGAAATCACAACACCCATGAACCCTTCATGAAAATAACCACTTCATGTATCCATAAACATTATTCCATAAAACCATTCAACAATAACATAAACCTTGATAAATGATTATAAATCTAACAATATTTAACACAGGCCTTCCATAATTTAACTCTCAGCCTCCGGTTCTTGACACTAACCATTTCTAAATGACAACTACGACTTCCAATGGACCATTTCAATGTTGGAACCTCTAAAATCTCACATTGTGCCACTCTAATTTCAGAGTTTTGCCACTAAAATTACACATCTAAACACATGGTCATTTCTAAATAGGATTTCAAGGCATTTAACACCGAAAAAACCAGAATTTAACAAGCAGCATCCAGGTTTTAACATCGGTCATCCCCATGCTTTCTTTAGCAGTGGGAGAATCAAAGAGGAAGGCTTTTAATTTAACACACCCCATACTAACAATAAAATGCAGATGTTTGACACTCTAACTCCTTGTTTTATCCTTGAAAAGCAACCAAATAAATATAGATCAACATCAAAAGGAACAATTCACAGTATTTAACATCAATCTAATAGTATTTCACACAGAACTTCCAGAATTTAACTCTCAACCTCCAGTTTTTGACACTAACCATTTCTAAATGACAACTACGACTTCCAATAGACCATTTCAATGTTGGCATCTCTAAAACCCCACATTGTGCCACTCTAATTTCATGGTTTCACCACTAAAATTACACATCTAAACACATGGTCATTTCTAAAGAGGATTTCAAGGCATTTAACACTGAACCAACCAGAATTTAACAAGCAGTATCTAGGTTTTAACATTGGTCATCCCCATGCTTTCTTTAGCAGTGGGAGAATCAAAGAGGAAGGCTTTTAATTTAACACACCCCATACTAAATGTAAAATGCAGATGCTTGACACTCTAATTCCTTGTTTTATCCTTGAAAAGCAACCAAATAAATACAGATCAGCATCAAAAAGGAACAATTCACAGTATTTAACGTCAATCTAATAGTATTTAACACAGACATTCAAGAATTTAACTCTCAGCCTCCGGTTTTTGACACTAACCGTTTCTAAATGACAACTACGACTTCCAATGGACCATTTCAATGTTGGCACCTCTAAAATCCCACATTGTGCCACTCTAATTTCAGGGTTTTGCCACTAAAATTACACATATAAACACATGGTCATTTCTAAAGAGGATTTCAACGCATTTAACACCGAACCAACCAGAATTTAACAAGCAACATCCAGGTTTTAACATCGGTCATCCCCATGCTTTCTTTATAAGTGGGAGAATCAAAGAGGAAGGCTTTTAATTTAACACAGCACATACTAACAGTAAAATGCAGATGCTTGACACTCTAATTCCCTGTTTTATCCTTGAAAAGCAACCAAATAAATAAAGATCGACATCAAAAAGGAACAATTCACAATATTTAACATCAATATAACAGTATTTAACACATGACTTCAAGAATTTAACTCTCAGCCTCCGGTTTTTGACACTAACCATTTCTAAATGACAACTACGACTTCCAATGGACCATTTCAATGTTGGCACCTCTAAAATCCCACATCGTGCCACTCTAATTTCAGGGTTTTGCCACTAAAATTACACATCTAAACACATGGTCATTTCTAAATAGGATTTGAAGGCATTTAACACTAAACCAACCAGAATTTAACAAGCAGCATCCAGGTTTTAACATTGGTCATCCCCATGCTTTCTTTAGCGGTGGGAGAATCAAAGAGGAAGGCTTTTAATTTAACACATCACATACTAACAATAAAATGCAGATGTTTGAAACTCTAATTCCCTGTTTTATCCTTGAAAAGCAACGAAATAAATACTGATCGACATCAAAAAGGAACAATTCACAGTATTTAACATCAATCTAATAGTATTTAACACAGGCCTTCAAGAATTTAACTCTCAGCCTCCGGTTTTTGACACTAACCGTTTCTAAATGACAACTACGACTTCCAATGGACCATTTCAATGTTGGCACCTCTAAAATACCACATTGTGCCACTATAATTTCAGGGTTTTGCCACTAAAATTACACATCTAAAAAATAGTCATTTCTAAAGAGGATTTAAAGGCATTTAACACTGAACCAACTAGAATATAACAAGCAACATTTAGGTTTTAACATCGGTCATCCCCATGCTTTATTTAGCGGTGGGAGAATCAAAGAGGAAGGCTTTTAATTTAACACACCACATACTAACAGTAAAATGCAGATGTTTGACACTCTAATTCCCTGTTTTATCCTTGAAAAGCAACGAAATTAATACAGATCGACATCAAAAAGGAACAATTCACAGTATTTAACATCAATCTAACAGTATTTAACACATGCCTTCAATAATAAACAATTCACAGTATTTACAGTAAGCTTTGACAAATATAAAGATGAGATTTTTACCGGATGGGTGAACAAAGACTGCTCGGGCAGCCTTCTCCCTAATAAAGTAGGACCTGCATATAAGATACCTCTTTTGCTTGTTTTTTCCAACTTCAATCGCCTTTGAAGTTTATCTTCATCCCAAAATTCCAAAACACTTTCTCTACCTAAATTATGAACTTCTCCAATTGGGAAGTGGATGATGAAAAACAGCTACAATGTAGTGTCAACATGTTAATATTAATAAAATAAATTTACTAACTAATAAATAAAATCCAAATATTGTTAAACATTTTTAAAACATACCAATAAGACAACCAAGCAACCTCCAACATGCTTCTTCAGTTGGCCTTTTTCTATAGACTTCTTATAGATGTTTACCTCTCGAATCAGCTCCATCAAAACAAATTGGGACCAATCCCATTCTCCAACATTTTGTTGACACCCACACAACATCCTAATATTTCTTTCATTAATAAATGAACTAGAGCTAGGATTTACCATTGTTCCCAATGTAAACAACATAAACGATGTCAAAAATTCCTTTCCCACCAAGCCTTCCAAAATCATCTCATTCAATACAGTTAACTTTTTCCCCATATAACACCTCTTCATTTCTTTATATTCATTTGTGTCACTTTCAAGACAGACAACTTTTCCTCCTGAAGGAATTCCTAACATATAATTCACATCGGTCGCAGTGATCATCATTTCCTTCCCTCTAATTGCTAAAGTATATGTAGGAGGATCAAAGGCATCTATAATCTTCTCACACAATTCTCTCGGCAAGCGTTGAAAGTTAAATTCCAACAATGTACCAAATCCCATTTCTCTGACCATTTGTTTTTGCCTCCCATGTATAAGAATGAAATCAACAACATCTTTAAATAATCTTGGAGAACATCTACAATTTATAATAGTTTGGGGTCTTACTTTTTGACCCCCTGCAGCATCCCTTTTATCATTTTCCATCATATTATACTTATTCTTTTGCCGCTTTGAAAGCTTAAACCAAACATCTATTATGACATAATTGGCATCCCTAGCATTTTTATACACCCATTTATTTTTCTTAAAAAATTCTTGCTTGCACATCACAAAAGAAAATAAAATTCTATCACAACCTAAATATAGAATGGTTTTCTAGAAAAAATAAAAACATACCAAACATAAAATCATAACTAAACTTTGTCAATCCAGATGATCCCTTCCTCTCTATTGCAATCACTAGAACTTGAACCAAGGAACAAAACTGTAAAACAATTATCAAGCATGTATGGAATGAACACAATGGCAGGAGGAAAACAATGACAGTAAGACATCAATATGTCACAAAATATTCACTGGTAGGAGATACCAGGAGGAGGCAACAACAGCTAGGGTTTTCTCGATAGTAGGGGTCAGCCCGAGACTGGAGATTAATGGCACCGCAGTGGAGGATCATGGAGGGGGAGACACAGAGTGGAGGGAGACCGCACGAGAGTGTGGACGATGGTGAGACTACCGCGCAGGAGGAACCGATGACGAACTAGGGTTTTTGGGAGAACAACACACCGAGGAGGGAGAGGGCGACAGAGCGCGGCTCAGAGCTACAGGATGGGTGGGAGTAGTGCGCGTGGATCTGTGGAGAGAAAAAAATAAGGGAATTTCAGTCCTTTGATATCGGCGGAGGTCCTCCTTTATTTTTCCCAATTTTTGGTCCTTTACGGGAATTAGGGTCCCCCTTTGGTCCGTAAATGTCATTCTCCCAAGATAGTATAGGTCTTCAATCTTATTTTGATTATTAAAAGGGGTGATAATTGTTTTGGGGTTAACTAAACTCCAAAGTAAATTAATTTTATAAAAAATAAAAGGGTATCTTGACTATTTGGGGCGGCTCATGGGACAACATAAATAAGCACAATGTTTTTTTAAGGATCAGAACCAAGAGGGCCACCCCATGCTCCCGTCTTCCTCACAAAAACCCTCCCTAGTCACGCCTGGTATAACGACCCAGTGGAGCCGCCCCAGATCCCTCCTGCACCGGCCCTCTCCTCTGCCATGCTGGTTCGGCAGAATCGTCAACAGACCCATTGGCATCCCCTCCAGCTCACCTCCACCCGCAACACCGGCCTCCTCTGGAGCACCCACCCGCAATGCCACCCTCCACCAGGTGTCTCTCCCCAGCCGACCAACTTCGGCCCACCCCACCCACAGTGCTGCCCTACCTTCTTGGTTGGCCATCAGCATGCATCCGTCTAGAATCGCACTGGTCTGGAACCTCCTCCCCTCAAGCCAGATTGGCTCCCCTCTGCCGCATCAGGTGAGCTCCGCACTGGCCATAGCCTGCTACCCTCAGCCTCCCCTGCCAGACCCACGTCTCCTGCCGCTGTGGTTATCTTTCCCAGCCACTAAATCTAGGATGACTTACCACTCTTTGACACACCAGTAGCATGCCTCTCAATCGTGTCCCCTTTGGGGTAGTTAAACCTTGCCAGATTTGGGCTGCTCGTGAGGTAACCTTTGTGCAGGTCTGATTAGACCTCGATTGCCCTGATACTGGCCTAGGAGGGTCTGCCCAAACCAAAACAGACTTCAATGAATGTTCCTGACCTGGATCATCCCTTCACAGAGTCAGCATAGCCCGGAATGGGCCCGCGTGGGTTTGGTCCAACCTGCATAGGTCCTACCCGAGGTTTTCGAGGCCCAAGTTATTTTAATTTAATAAAAAAATAATTAAATATTAATTTTTGGTTTATTAATTAATGCACCATAAGTTAATTTAATTTGGTGTTTAATTAAATTATTTAATTAATCTATTTTTTTGTTTTAAAATTAAATTAATTAATCAAGACCGAACGACGTAAATATTAAATTAACAATATGAGTGAATTTTTAATTCAATTATAATTCCATCATGTATAATTTAATGCGAGTTTAATTTTAATTCTGTATTTATTTTAAAAAATATGCGAGTTAATATGTATTGACTGGTCACGAGCTGTGGTCCGACCAATGCATGTTTATTAATTTATTTAATTATTGCATGCTGGTTTGTAATAATTAATTAATAAATGGAGATATTCATATTTTATATGAGTAATTTTATGTATAAGGGCATGTGTTTCCACTTTGGATTTTTATTTTTACTCCCCAGTTCCCCTCACCTATGAGCGATTACTATTGTATAATGACGAGATGACAAGTGACACACTTCACACCGAGTGATGGCGACACACTAGAGGGGAGTTTGATGCATTGGATGAGAGGTGCTGCATCTCGAGTAATAAGAAATGTGACTCAAGGTATATCCCCTAGGGTCTAGGTTGATCCATTATTCACTCAGTCGATCTACCATTTGAATCAGCTGATGATCAGGCCATCATTTTATTTTTTTATGGTTTATTTTTTTTCGAATATGTAGTTTTTGCATGATCACACAAGAATAATAACAAGCATTCAAGATAAAATGAACATGTGATGCAATATATTTTTCTATATTATGCATGGTCAGTTGTGAGTGAGATCATATATTATGTTTTAATAAGATAGAAAATATTTTCTTTCATCACATTAATTATACAAAAACCCTCAAAGAAATATTAAGTCGTAACTGCCTTCCATCATTCGACTTTGAACAAAACCGGCTGTTTGGGATGCTCTTCATGCCAAAGTTGAGTGTGTATCTTACTACTGGGGAATTCTTATGAGAGTGATTGGTTGAATTCACTAAATTTGAAACAAAGAAATAGGCAAAGCAATATTGTTTTAATTTTATAGGCAAGTGTTGAGAAAATCAAGTTATGATTTGAGAAGATGAGACTTCACTCAACAGATCAAGGAATCGCGAGTTAATATGGTTGACTAGCCAAATGCCTACATTGAACCCTCCATGTAGTGTCATAGGAAATTCTTGTAGACCATGAGGGGTGGATTAGGGATCCTTTCCACTAAAATACTCAAGCGATATAGTATTTTTATTCTATAATAGAGGGTTCCTAGAATTCGACAAAATATCGGGAGACATTTAATTATTTAAATACATAATCAAAATCTCTAAATCAGTAATCTAGATAAAAATTACTAATATACTAAAATTTACTTTTTTATAAAAATTAAAAGTTATACCACACATTTAAAAGCTACGATAAATAATGGACAAACGAAATGTCTTCATTGGTATGAGTATCAAAGAATAGTATAGGCGCTTTCACATAATACTATTGGAAACTTAGGGTGCTAGTGTCCCTATATATGTTAAACTACCTAGGGAAGTGAGGGTGAAATTTCTTATAAGAGAATAATGTACAAATAATATGATGGTTATGTCATTATTCTTTCATCAACATCCGATGTTAGTTGTAGTCTCTACATCAGGACATGATGATATATCATGAAGTCACATCTCCGATTGGTTTGTAAGGAGAAGGCGAAGCAATGATATGAATAGGTAATGGTTACACTGGATCTATGTAAATTGAAAGGAGAGTTAAGATCTTTCCATACATCTTATTCTAATATCATTTTCATCCCTTTACTTAAGTTTCATTTTAAGTCACAAAATGAACAAGTATAGAGTAAACACTTCATTAACAATTTAGGTAAGGATCACTAAGTAAATAAGAATATCAAAGACAACACATCTTTAATTCTTATGGAGAATAAATTTAAAGACAAGGTTAAAAGGCTGAAGGAAAGTAAATTCATAAGAACATTTTCAATTTCCTTCAATAAAAGAGGTGTTAACTGTAGGTTATTTGCATTGCATATTATGGAATAAAAAATGGAAGTTTAATTGCAATAAACTGATTTAAAGAAGTAAGTTATCACTTCTTCTTCAGGTTTATTCATCAAAGTAAAATGTAATGTTTCATTTTTTACTTATTGGGTATTTGATACAATATTATTATCACATATGTGTATTGATATACATTAACCATGTAAGTACATAAATATTACTAGAAGTCAGGTGTATTCACCATGTGGATGTGAAAGGGTGATACCCAAGCCAGTGGTGATAAGTACACAACTTCTTAATTGCCACATAAAAGATTCATGTAGAAATATTATTGATTATAACCAAAAAATTAATCTCACGTGTCCTTGGACATAAGAATACATTATTATAGGTTGAGAAATTAATGTTGTATTTAGTGTTTAATACTCAACCTATAGTTTAGTAATACTTGAATTGTAAGCAATACTCAGTGAATATAAAAATGTAAGACTTATACCCAATTGTGGCAAGATAATTCTTTGTCATGAAACACCAAAAGTGGGCGTCAAGAATATACCAAGTATGGTATTTAGGATTAGTACAACTAAACACCTTTAGTATTATCAACATCATTAGTTTTTCCAAATAAACCATTAGAAATAAAGGTATGGAACAAAGATTTCAGAATTATATCAGAAAGTGAGCATGAAAAATTCCAAGAATAATCATGATGTATATATTTACTTCATAAGATTCCTTTATGTAATTAAGGAATGCTAAAGTGAATTAAGTTCATGTTAAGAAGATATGAGTAGCTTCGAGCCGACATTCCAAATAATATCTTGACTATGAAATCAACGATCATGATAATGTAGTATAGAGTAATTCCTAAATGAACATTACCTTATTTACATTACGTCATTGATGTTAATGAGGAGGATCAATGATGAATTATTAAAAGTTAACATTGATAAAAAATGTAGCATGGAGTAATTCATAAATGTGCATTTCATACATCAGAGTGTTGATGTAAGTAGTATCAATGTTGCAACTCACATAAACTTCCAATATATCTTATGTCATGATTTGAAAATAACAATGATATCCCATAATCATATTCCATAATGAATATCATAACAGTTGTATTATGATGGAAATCCATTATGTCTTAAGACAACTGTTCAGATGCAAAGAGTTTGTTAGGAAATAAACAAACTTGCATCAGGAACAAAAACATTGTGAATATATTGTAATTATCCTAATGGTTGCATAAGATAATTCATAAAACACTATGATAGAAAACGTGTAGTCAAGTGATTGATTACATATCTATAATGGTGAAAATATATTTTGAGACAGTTGGAGCAATATTGAATTGGGTTTAGTCAATGATATAGATGCACAAGTAGTCAGAATAGAAACTAGTTACACAAGATCATGTGGAACATAGTATGTTCCAGAGACACATACTACATAGGAAGAATAAAACCACAGTGATGGATTTTATATTAACCATGGTCAGTGATCTATTATTCATTGCGAATAATATTTCCTATAAATAAGCAGTGTATGGAAATTAGATGAGTTTGAAAAGACCAATTAAAATTCAATAATAGATTCCATGCATCAAAGTGAACTAGGGATTATTATACTGAATACTGTAGTGGGTATTCAAATGAGATTATACATGGATGGTATAAGTATAATACCAATAAGGCTCGATTGGTCATACCAAGTCGGCATTACTAACTCCATTCTAATTTTACTTGTCATTGATAGTATCTATGATCATATTGATAATTAAATGTCATGACAACCGAATGTGTAAGGTGTCTATAAAATGAATCTAGAAGGGGATGGTCACATCATAGATTGATAATAAAGGTTCCAAGTTACAAAAATCAAGTTTGGGATTAAAGTAAGAAACATGATCATAAAAAACTCATTTGGAATGAAATATTTCCATGTGTTTACTAGAGGTAAGTGGGAGCACCAAGGTTTTCCAAGAGAAGTATATTTGTCAATATATGAAAAATAGACATCGAACTTACAGTTAGTTAAGACCAGGATGAAATTTATTCTCTAGTGATTGAATTAAAGTATAAACCTAAGTTTTAGGGAACATGATCTACTGAGGTGGATCTAAAGGTTTCTTGTATCTAGTAAATCATAATATAGTGACATGGTATTGAAAAATACTAGTTGGAACAATTCAATAGATAATTGTTACTAATGTCACAAGGCATAATATCTCCAAAATTACATGTCCGGGACATGGGAAGAGATTATCGTGGTGAGTTGAATTCTATATGATTTAACAATGAATTAATCACATATGCTATGATATGTACAAGAACTGATATTTCCAGGATATACTTTATAGTAGAAAAATATTAGTTATACCCAGGAGCACTATGAGTAAATTAGTTAGAACGATCTGGTTATACTTTGGAAAGTACAAAAGATATGTACCTATTAAGTGGAGAAGTAAGGATACTAGGTTTTAGGGGACACAAACCAGTCTTCTATTAGATCAATGAGATCTAATATCATAGTTAGGATAAGGTGATGGGCAAGACAAGATCATAAAATCCATTGGCATCCATACTTAAAAATACTGAGTATGTTGTAACTTCTAAGGAAACTAAGAAGTAGGTAAATGAAAGGCTTTGTTCTAGTTCATAGAATCACACCTTTTAAGAAAATTATTATCATAATTTAAATTACGATATTCTTACTAGCCAAGATGCCAAGTGATGATAGTGGAAAAAAGTGATATACTCAGGGATATCATCTCTTGAGAATTATTACTAAAGGAGGTGAGGTCACAATAGAAAAATAGCCACACTGAGGAATCCTGGTAGGCCCAACAACTAAAGTCATTACTCAACAGATACATGATCTTTATCATGTGAGTTTATAACATGTTTCGTTAGCAAGTTGGATCTGGTGTAAGTGGGAGTTTTGAAATAGTGGGTGACCTAGACCCAACTATTCAGTGCTTTTGATTACCATATCTGGAATACAATTTGTTATACACTAAGTATTATTAACACTATATTTTATAATTTTTTGTGTACACTACTTAATGGTAATTTCCATAGATTAATTGTCATATCAAAAGCTTATATCATTTCGCAGGGTATAACAAGAACCTCTAAATACTATGAAATTAATCTTAAATAAATCTCTTATGGTCTAGATACATCTTACTGAATGGACACAGTAGATGTTTGACTATTATGTACTGTGGGCTCATAAGCATTGAGACACCTTCTCATGAAGTTTTCACTTGGTGATCTCTATTAGTGATATCATGAGGATAGACCCACTAATAGGAACACCAAATGTTTTGGGTGTCATTGGATGTTCCTATCTATAGACATGTGCAATGGTATCCTAACATGAGATCATTGCCAATGTGTGACATTTGATCATATACTTTGATGCAAGATGAAAGCCACGATGATGAAATCATGGAGAGGTATTTTGTATTGGGTGCATCATTAGTGGCATGAAATTGGTTGAATGACTAAGAAATAATTTGTCGCTTCCAGGTTAAGGAAGTAATATATCCCAGGCCATGTTGATCATGATAGTGGTACCTTTATAAGACCATGGCCATATAATTCTAGGGTAAATCAATCCAGTTAGTTTGAAAAATAATAATCCAAGAAAAGGGTGATGACATAGGTGTGTATCTTGCTTAATGAGATATTAAAGACAAAGAGATTATATTACACAGTGCCTGTTCATTGGTTGGTTGTCGCTATTGTGCAAATCCTTATTTATTTAGGGGTTATGATGGGTTTCTAGATCCCAATCTTAGTTTGTGAGAACTATTCACTGCTATTGAGATAAGGCCCTAGAGGGTCACACAGAATAGCATATTCAAGAATCCGCCCTATTCATTTAAATATGTATATTGGAAATGGTGGGCCTTACCACCGGGGTCTAGGAGTTTTCCCAAGAGATACGATCACCAAAGTAATAAATAAATTCATATTATTCATGTTAAGAATAATGGGAATTGAATTTATTTATCAAATATATTTACAATGTTTAAAGTAAATACATGAAAATATTAATTTAATGAATATTAGTTTAATATATTTAAGGTTCAAGTAATTGTTGTGGGAATGACAAGTGGAGTTTTGAATCATTTTTTATCACATAATATTTTAATGTTATATAAGAAAGTGATAATAATATTTATGAATCATTTAAGTAGTCATAACATGTCATTTATAGCATCTTAATTATTCAGGGGCTGGGTCGACATTTTCTGGTAATTCTTTTTCACACTATAAATAGAGGAGAAGAGGAGTTTTCTATGAACTATTCACAACCTCTATCTCTATAATTCTTTATCCTTCATTATAGAGAGAGAATATCTAGATCTAGGAGTTCAGATTGAGCTCTCTCTCGTACATAAAAATCTAGGTGATGCAATTATCATCAGAGCATCGAAGGCATCATCGAAACTCAATGTTAGCACCCAGATTTTGATGAACGATGCTCCCACATTTTCTTAAAGAACATGTGGATAATCTAGAAGAATTCAGCTTCAGATTCTTCAAGAAATTATCACTAATAATGAGCAGATGTCATTCAGGACTTTGGATCTAAACCAAGTATTTTATGATTTAATATTGTGCTTAATATCTTTTACACATTATCCCAAGGAAGTAATCAGGCAACGATTTTACGATTCCTACAATTTCATGTCGTTCTTTGGTGAAAAAATTTAAAAACCCATTTTTGGATATTCTGCTACAAGCCCAATAACTTTAGACCCTACCCATCTGGAGGGAAAAGTGTGGGACACCTTTGACTGATCGAATGCATATCTGAATGGGAAACACGCTGATGTATCTCTTACCATGGTTTTTCAAGTTTGACAACTTTGGTGTAGGTTTCAATTTGGTCCCCCTCAAACAAGGGATCTAAAGAAAGTGGGTATCTTCTATTCATGGCCTGAAAGAGGGTTTTGAAGGTCTCATGCATGTCAAGTCTTGGTGAGAAAGAGGTGATTCATGAATGACCTAGGAGGATATAGAAGTGCTTCATGTAGGGGGTAGGCCTACGTGAGATGGAGGTGCCTTGGTCAATGGTTCACCAGGGTGGAAACACTTGGGTGAGGCCCTTCTTTATGCACCATGGGTATCCTCATGTATCCCTAAAAGGGTCTTGTGTAGGTCTTGGGTTAGGGAAGGTACCTTCATGCTAGTGGTGGTCAATGAGGGGGGGGGGGGGGGTGGAGGGAGGGGTCGTCATGCATGTTTCTTATGTCTCAAACCCTAGAGGGACTTGTTTCTGCTACCACCCTTTAATTCCCTCTTCTCTCATGTTTTAGAGAGATAACTAAAAGTTTTTTGAAAACTGGGGTGAAGGGGCAGCGTGACTAGAGATTGTAGGATTCTTATGATTTTCCCATCTTGAAAACAAGGAGCCCTTGGGTCCTATTTATAGGTAAACATGGGAGAATTTTCGAAGGAGTTACCTCGTACATGTAGCTAGCGTAGGTTCCCAGTGTAGGTATCTATTACAGGGGTGGAAAATTATTCAATTCCATGTAATGGGGGCTGTATGAGCCTTCTAGTGCACAATATTGGTGCACGTAGACCACTTTTAGGAGAGTTCCCTTGATCCTTATTGGGAATATTCATAGCTTTAATATCTAGGATACTCTTTATAATATTTTCATCCTCTCTGACAAAATGGAGTGTGAAAAACAATATTTTTGTTTTTATTTAACATATTATATTTTAAATAATTTTTTTCAACAAAATCAACAAATAGATTAGTTACGTAAAGGTAAATATGGTAAACTAAAAAAAACTAATATAAACAAACAATATAACTTACAAAACAAAAATAATATAATTATTTTTAACTTATTAGTTATAATACATGCTTTAACAAAGAAAATAAAACTAAAATATCTAACATTTTATTAAATTTTAAAAATTAAACTAGAAATAAACATATGTTACCTGTTATATTATGAATGTACTGAAGTATTGTTTTCCCAAATTCCTTCATCATGATCATTTCGTATACCAAAAACCATGGAAACAACATTATAATCAATATTATATGTTAATATTTTCATGAAAGTATGGAGCTCACATAAATCATCATCTTCATTAAGTTTATCACCACCAACATACTATTTTTTCCTTGTAAAAAAATAAACCACTACATATCATATTGATTAAGAACCTAGATAATTTTTTGTCTTGTGTTTCCATGATAAAAGGATCAGCTATGCATTTCAATTTATATATATTAAAAAGTGTCATTCAAAATTCATCATGTATGAAACTGTTGTTACCAATAAATAATTTGTAGTTAAACACTTTAACATGAAATTTAATGTAATCAACCTCTAATATTTCTTGAATGGCTCCAAAATATGCACTTGATGTAGAGATTGGGTTTTTTTATTTAGCACTCAAAAAATGCATTTCTTCTACAAACACCAATACACCACTATTACAAACTACATTATTGTTTTCCTAATATTTTGTATGAAATATAGAGCCATTAATGTTATACCCGGACCGTTTTAGAAAATTTAAACTTATACCTCCCACTAACAATTTCAATTCTTCTGATGCATCTAATCTACCGAGAACAGTCTCTTTAAACCATCAAAAAAGTATTGTTATGCTCATTTAGAATACACACATGTTTCTTCTTTAGATAAAATTATTTCAACACATTAATATGCAATTTTATATATGGTTGAGCTTTATTTATGTTATTCAAGATGTATAAATGTACTATCTTTATCTGTTCAATTATTGATGATTTTACTTTCAATCCAAGGATCCCCATAATTGACTTGTTTATGAAAAGATGCAGGCAAACCAATGTGCTCCACTATAGACAAGTAGCTTATACAAAACTCTATTACCTCCTCAAAAATATACCTCTCAATAATGGATGCTTCAAGTTGATATGGATTCTAAACACAAACCTTCAATATTATCATATGCCTTTCAAAATGATATGTCCAACATAGATAGACAGGTCTGTAAATGTTTATTTCTCTTACCAAATGAACCATTAAATGTTCCATGATATCAAAAAATATGGAGGAAAATATATTGCCAATTGAAAAATTATAGAGAATTATCTGTTCTATAAATTGTTCAAAGAATTCAGATTAATCAACTTATTAAAAATTAAGTTAAAAAAATAAAACACCTTTCTGATAGTCATTCTAACACAAATGGACAATATTCCACTCAATGAAACTGGTAGGATTTATCTCATCATGATGTGATAATCATGAGATTTCATACATGTCAACATCAAATCCATTAAATACACAAAAATTTTTACATTTGAAGAATAACACTGTGAAACTTTTATATCATGAAGACACTAAAGAAAGATAATTTTCTACCTCTTGGGGGACAAGAATGTTCTCATTCAATAAATAGTGGGAGCTAACTCCAAAAACATTATCATTGATAGTAAGTCCAATCTTACATTCAAACCATCTTTAGTCTTTCATTTAATATCTAATAATGTTCCAATCAAGATATCACATATATTATTCTCTGTGTTCATGATATAAATGTTATGTTTGATTTCATGATATCTACAATATGGTATCTTAAAAAAATATTTACCGTTTCTCCCAAATATTTCTATCATTACCATATTTTTGTCTCTCTGAATGCGACATAAATTTTTTTTACCTTCTCAAAATAATGATTATTGGACAAAGGTTTTGGAGTAATATCAAATTATTGTGATCTTTTGAATCCTCTTGTAATCTTAGATAAGAGTGATCTATAGAAGAAAACCTTCTATGGACCATGTAAACTATTTTTCTCGGATGTTGTAGTTGATAATATGAAGTCTGTTGTTCACAAATTAGACATGCTTTATGCCCATTAACACTGTATCTAGAAAAAATTCAATATACTAGAAAGTCATTTATAGTGAACATAATCACTTCATGTAGTTTAAAATATTATATTTTATAAGAATCATACACCCTAATACCTTACACCCATCAAAGTTTCAAATAATCAATTAATTATTACAAGAAAACAACAATATTGTTTTTTGGGTTTGGTCAAGAGATCATTAAACTCAACATGAAATATTTTTTCTTCATACAAAATTCAGAAGATAAGTTATAAATTAACAACAAAAAAGTCATGAACTATGTGTTCTACTAAGGATTCTACACGGATTCACTTCATCCATGAATAGTCCAAGTTAGGGATTTATAACTTTATTTCCAAATGGAGGAAACTATTGATCAAATTTCTTCCACTGTGGACAAATAGCTGGAGTCCATATTTTTAAATCAAATATCCACTCATATTCATCTAATCTTAACCTTTTTCATCATTTTAATTCTCAAATAAACATTTCAAATGAGGAATTATAGGAAGATACCAAAATTCATTGGTAGGAGTCTCAGTAACTGATAAATCACCATGTGATTTTTCTTTCAACTTATACCATGACATCTCACATGTAGGAAACCCTAACAGAAATTTGTATTCCTTCCTATATAGCACACAATCATTTGTCTATACATTTATTTTCTTGTACCTCAATCCTATTAGGCATAATATTTTCTTCTCTTTATAATGTGTATATGGAATATCATTGTCTTTAGGAAGAATGAATTTCAAAAATTGTAGCAACTCTGTAAAACTCTTGTCACTCCATTCATTTTTCATCTTAATGTTTATCAATCTTAACACTGTCGATAAAACCATAAATTTTATATAACATGGATACAATGGATTCTCAGCATCACCATATAGATGCTCAATTGTCAGTTCTTTCTCAATTTACTCTACTTCAAATTCATGAATCATTTCTTCAATTTGACCAGACTTATCATTTTTCAAAGCATCATCATCAATAGATATGAAATTATTCCCAGTTTTACCAAGATAAATCCAAGGGTTGAAACTCATATTAAAAACATAAAAATTAAATGATCTTTGATCTATCTTCTTCTCCAATTTTTTTATATTTAAACATTTTAGGCATGGATATAAAAACATAATTTTGTTTGGAACTTTTTGTTTTGAAAATTACAAAAAAGGATTGACACCTTCCTCATATTTATCAATTATTCGAAGAACATTAATCCAAATTTGAATCATTATTATCTATAAAAAATATCAAAAATAAATATATTATCAAAAGAATATAATGGTGATAAAAGTGACTTAGAGGGGGGAATAGTAGATTATTTCAATGATAATCAAGAAGGAACACTTTTAGTTTTATTCATTCATAAAATGTTTCTATGATTTTCAATGATAGTGAATATAATGTTAAATAAGATAATAATATTAGCGGTAAAATTTAATGTTAATCGGAATGATTATACAATCAAATAGAAAATAAAGAAAATAAATTTATATCACTAGACTGTAAAACAGATTCTTATTAGAAAAGAAAGGATAAATAAATCCTTAGAAGATGGAATAAATATCTAGAAATATAATGTGGATATTTCATTGAAACTAATTTTAAAAAATGAACAATAATATATGATCATTAGTGACTAGAATGAATTTGTCGAATATAAGAGATTAAATATAGAAGTATTGTAAGAGGTAGTAGTTTCTGGAAAAAAAGATGTAGGTTGATGTTAATACATTCATTGAAAAAAAATTATTATATTAAAATTAACTCTAATGAAATTTCAAACAAAAAACATAGTGAATAATCACACATTTTGGAAGAAAATATTAACATTTAATGATCTAATTTCATAGAAATATCACTCTTATATTTGATTATTATATTATTCATCCACTAAAAATAAATATTTCATTAAACAAAGGGATCAATTTTGTAATGTAATAGAAGGTAAATTTTTTTACTACATTAAAGAAAATAGGGTGTTAAATAACCTAATATATGTTTTATTGTAAAATTATTGGTTACCCCAAGTTAATTTGTATGTAATAAATGAAATTTTATATCTATGTTTCACCAATGAGTGATTTATATGAAAATTATTATACTTTCCCTTGATTCTTATTTGTGTCTATTGAATATGATTACAAATAAGATAAATGGTGAAGAATATAATAAGGGTTAATTATTTTTTAATGGAGAATTATTCTAATAAGAGTCCAGTTAATGAGTGGATATATAAACCTAATGAAAATTCATAATTATGTGATTTTGTAAGTAGTAAAGTGATTGTTAAAATTAGGCTAGCCCAATACTACAAATTTGGGAGTCATATGAAACTAAAATTAAAGTAATGCTTAAAGCCATAAGAATGTATTCACACCTCACTTCCTATAATATTTTGTGAATTGATATAACCTATGGTTGGATCTCATAAGACAATTTTTTAGTTTTTTATGCATAGAACCCCATGTTTTGGAAATTTTCACCTGGAATAAGGGAAAGGCCTTATTTCTTCCCCTAAGTGTGTGCTACCTACACCTAAAACAAATCACATTTTCTAAGTAGTTTTAAATCAAATATATGATTACAGAAAAAAATAATTTATAGATAAAATAATGTTACAAAAGAATATATATAATAGAATACAATTTACATTAAATAAATAAAAAATAGTTTAAAATCATTAAAAAGAAAACTAAAAATAAAAATAAACCCAAAAAAATTTGGAAACATATTAGATTTAAAAGGGGAATGCATAATAAATTTGTGTACAAAACATATTCAGTTAAATAAAAAATTCAAATACATGATAAATAAAAAAGAGTCTACTTTTAATACTCAATAAGGATAGAAAAATTAACAAAATAGGATTTGAAATCTGAACATGAGATTTATCCTTGGAATGAACATGCCTTCTGACAGGGTTATTCTTTAACAGTTTTTGCAAGGGAAGAGGGAAAGAAACCTTGCATTTCACAAAACCAGGGGTTACAACAACATGAAAAAAGGAAGAGAATCAAACTGAAAACTTAAAAATATAAAAATAAATTCATAATATCAATTTTTCAAGGAATAATCCATGGGGAGACCAACTAAGAGAACATCGAGAATGTGTGAGGTTTACTTGAGAAATGAGAAGACCTATCTTTGAATGAGTAGGGAGAAAAGTAACGAGGGGGTGAGTAGGAAATAGATCAATAATCACACAATGAAGCTGATTGAGATATAAACCAGCCACAAGATCCTAAAGCACATGATTATCCCAAGACTAGTGTCAATGGACCAACAATGATAGAAGACTAAGTAATCAGGGTAAAACTTCAAGGTTATTTACTAACCTGTGAAAATGAACAACATTGTTGATGCTCTTTAAAGGGTAATGATAGGAGGAAACTACATGAACATAGAAATTTCTAAGCCAAGATGGGAAGAGTTTCAAGTGCTTAAAGAAGATATCAAACAAGATGACAGATTACAAGATGTTATAGATGAATTATAGTTAGGAACACCTATGAAACTCAGGTATACCTTCTAGAATGGGTTATTATTTTACAAACACCAATTAGTTTTTCCAATGAAATTGGTTCTAATTATAAAACAATTATAGCATTTTAATTCATCTCTAATTAGAGAAAACTTGGGGTATTTTTTTACTTATAAATTTATGGTCAATGGGGTTTTTTAGGTTTAAATGATAAAGAGTGTGAAATAACTTGTCCTTGAGTGTAAAATTTGTCAAAAAAAAATACGAATCTCTGAATCCAATAGAATTAATTCAGCCCCTCTAAATAATGAGTTTGATATGGGAGGTGGTGTCCATGGATTTTGTGTCTAGACTACCTAAATCATAAGAATTTGAAGTGGTATTTGTGGTGGTTGATTGAATTAGTAAATACGAACATTTTATTCTTAGAAAGCACACTTATTCAAACAAGATAGTGGTTGAATTATTCCTGAATAAGAATGTACGACTACATGGAATTCCTAAGGCGATAGTAAGTGATATGACTCCAATGTTCACAAGCCTTTTCTAGTAGGATATATTCAAGTTATAGGGAACAATTATCAAGAAAATATCATCTTATCCTTAGTATACTAATGTATAAATGATATATTGAATTGGTTCTTAGAGTTATGCGTGAGGTGTTTTTCAATGAATCGACCTACAAATTGGGTTATTTGGTTGGTCTAGGAAGAGTACAGTTACAACACATATTACAATACTTCTATCAGAAAAACATCATTTGAGTTTTTCTATGGATGAAATCCACCACATATAAGGAATTATACTGGGGGGGGGGTTGTTGTAGAGGCTGTGAAGAATGCATTAGAGGAAAAGTATGAGGAACTGTGACAAATATAAGTTAATCTACACATGTCACAACAAATTATTCTCCAATATGATAATATGAAATGATAAAGGTGACATATGTAGTATGGTATCTAGTGTGTATTATGTTGCATCCAAATATATCAGGAGAGGGAACCAAGATTAATAAAAAATTAGTTGCCAAATTCTACATGCCTTTAAAAATTGATAGACAAGTGGAGGTTACTATATAGAATATGAAACTTCAAAAATACACTAAAGTTCACCAAGTATTCCATGTATCACAACTAAAGGTCTTCCTTGGTGAGAACAAAGAAGAAAGATCTCAGCTAGGAGATTTTGTAAAGGAAGTGGTTTATCCAAAAGCAATTTTGACGTAAAATACACAGGGAAGAACCTTTATTTAGCTAGATAAGTGTCATCAGCATAATAATGAAGAGGACACCTAGGAAGATGTAGTAGTGACCAGGTCCCAGTTCCTTGGAAACTACCCAAAGGACAAGGCAGTAATTTGGGCGGGGGCATTGATAGGAACTCAGGGGATCCACTAGAGGATCCTAGAGTTTGGCCCAAACCTACTATGTATTTTACTCACTATAGTAGGGGGTGAATAAGGGTTTAATGGAGATGGGTAAGGGTCATGAGGAATATGTGTAATGGTCCTTGGGAGCTACATAAGGGTCTTCAGGTAGTTGCGTATGGGTCTTGGGGAATATGCATATGGGTCCTGGGTATCCACATAAGGGTCTTGGGGGAGTTGTGTAAGGGTCCTAGTGAACTGCGTAAGGGTCTTGGGGTTCCTAAAATTCCGAGGGGAATTATTGTAATTACATAACATATTATTTGTCTTTATGTGGTAGAGGGTGTTTAATCAAAGGACCAGGCTAGAGGAGGGGAATTTGGTTGGTTAGGAGGAGGCTCGACCCTTAGCCTAGTGAAGAGTCTTTCCTAGGATTGTAACTTGATCTGGTTTTTTAATTGAGCTTGTTGGTTAGTTTTCCTTATTCAATTTCCTTCTCTTATTAAAACACCTCCATCAACCTTGGTCAAATACCCTTCCCTCACTCTCTCTCTCTCTCTCTATATATATATATATCCTTTATCTCTAAGAGTTATAAAAATTATGGGTGAATAGAAGTTCTTAAAATTTAATCCAAGATTTAGAAAGTTGGTGGATCTATTGAGCACCCAAAAATCAATTGGTTGGTTCTTATGGTGTTTATAAAACACAAATTAATTTATAATAATATTGGCAAGAGTTATTATCCACTTCATTTTATCTAAAAATTATTATCTGGACCAACCTTTTGGTTTAGATTTTTCTAACTTTTTGAGGTATATAAGATGTCCACAAAATCCAATAGTACAATTAGATAAGCCTAGTGATGAAATTATTCGATCTAGAAATAAAAAAAATAAGAATAAAAGTATCATAAAGAATTATACAAGAAATACATGTGCTATGATATGATGTGGATCATTGATACTAGATGAATTCATTAGTACAATACTATGATTAGTCTTATTATATTGTATAGTATGTGTAAAATATAGTGTTTCAAAAACATCTGGAGAAAAAATATGGATGATCAAAAAAAAAAGAGTAAAAAGGGAGAAAAAAGATAAAACATAGAGGAAAAACATGGGACATAACAATTTACATGGTTTGGGAATAATCCCTACATCCACAGAAAGACACAATCACTTCACTAAAATCTAGAGTAGAATTATAGGTCAATTTTTTTTGGAGTTTATAAAACCATAACTTGAATTATACCTTAAAGAAACTTGGTGAATAGTAACCTACATTGCTTCAGTAGCCATATAGTAAGTCCACTGTGCTATAATGGCACAACTAACCAAGTACAAGTTACAAAATTATTGATGGCAGGAAGTATGTGGAGCTACAGTGCCGCTATCACATGCTGCTATAGTGATTCTACCCTGGTAAGGTTCCCTTTCGATATCATCGGTCATGTCTAATAAAATATGCAGGAGTTTTGGCCTGGTGTGTAGTATGGGATATCAATAAAAATCCCAAATCCATCCAAGGATCAGGATACACTTGTCCAACATCTAAAATTATGTAAAAAAGATTCATATAAGGGGATTGAGTAATGTTTCATGTTACGAAACTTTAAAAAATATGTTAATAACAATGTTGTATGCTACAACAAATTCTAGACATATTTTATTAAATTCATCAATATCCAAAAACTTATGTGGACAAGCCACTACGACTCAGGGTAGTTGTATCATCATAGAAAATAATATCCACTACTCATATTATGAAATCCAGAATAATAATGCATGACATCTTCCATTATGATCAATTTATGATTGGGCATAAAAGGGGATATTAACATATGAATTGTGTAGATTATATTATTAGAAATCCAAGTAATAAAATATTTTTTTTAATTTATGAAATGTAATTTTACTTATGACTTGTTTACAAATTTTATATTTTGATCATATGAAATGTTCATGTTATATTTATGTGATCATAAAATTATGTGTATCATATAATATGAAATGTTCATGATTCTCACATTTAAATATTTATGGGATATTTAATTACTAAAAATGAATTGTTTATATTTATGTACAATCATATATGGAATAATCTATGTCATCTCGTAGGACTTGCACCAAAAATCCACATAACTTTAGACCATAATAAAATGATTTTGGAGATAAAATTTAGGTTTAAAAGTGAAAATAATATATTAAATTTCATCATACATTAATAAATGAAGTATTCATATTGTGATTTATTAAATTTTTTTAAATCATGAAAAATTTATGAATTATTCATATTTATATCCAGTTCATTGTCTAAGGATTAATAAAAATTTTCATATCATTCATTTAAATTATTACACGCTAGATATTGAATTTGATTTAATGTAATTAAATAAAAATTGAAGATTTGGATTCTATAATTCCAAAATAATGATTTATTATACTTTTTTTATAATCTAAAATATTTGGATTTAAAATAATCAATTTAAAATTATTGAATACTAAGTAGGTTGTAGGTCAGGTTTTTTAATGGCCTGAGTTCTTAGGATTTTTATGTAAAGTTGTAAGATGGATAAATTCATCATAATAACTACTTAAGAGTAGGTTTTTTATTTTATATGATTTTATCAGTTTCATGAAATGAGATTTTTGAATCATTTTCATGTCTTTTTTGGGTATGGAACCTAATCTTATAATTAAATCTTTTTATTGTGTATGCATGACAAAAAAATTTAACTATATAAGGGATTTACACTTAATGTTTGTTAATATGGTTTAATGTTATAATATACATAAAATGAATGAATAGAAGCATGAATTAATATATATATATATATATTAGTTTAGATTCCATAATATGAATATTTAATTTAAATGATAGGATCAACTAAATTCTCTTTGAAATACTGGTGTTAGATTCATCCTGATTACCATTATTTTTAAGGTATCAATCAACCAAATGAATAGTTCAATATAATAACTGGACAATCATGATTGATTGTATGTAATTATAATTTTACATTAGTTGATTTATTATGAGAGAAATAATTTTCCTGGGTAAGTGACCCTTTTAGAATTATATGCCTAAAGAAATGGAGTGTGGATGATTCATCAAATGAATTTAAGAAATATGTTGTCCCTGTAACAAGTTAACACCAAGGTACAAAAGTGTGTAATATCACCCGGAGATTTTGAATCAAGGTGAATAAAAATTCTAAATTCTTTTCCTTCATTTACCATTTGTTGGATATTGTCCTTTTATTAAAATGAAAAATCCTAATATATTAATCTTCAGTATAAATGCAACATCAATTAAAAAGTAATAATATGACCAAAATATATTTACTTGGTTCATCTTTTAATACAAGTTGTCTAATTAGAGATAATATTTCACTCACTCACTATTGGAGATTACAATATTTCATATGGATTCACTATTGGAGAATACAAGATAAGATATCTAATTGCATGATTTTTGCAGATGATATAGTTCACATTGTAGAATCCATATATATCATAAATTTAAATTTATATATTTAGATAGAGACTTTAGAATAAAAAGGTTTTTATCTTGTTAGAAAAAATACATAATATATATATTTTCATTTTATCAAATGATTTCCTAGTAATGTTATAGATGTGAGATTGAGAGACCACGTTATTTAAAAAGTCGATATTTTATGATATTTATACTTATTTATACAATGTGATGGAGATTTTAATGCAGATGTATCTCATAATAGTACCTAGGTATGCACTTGTTAACAGATTAATCTTTACGATAAACTAACTTATTAAAATAATTGGATGTAGACAAAAAATTACCCTTAAACAAATCATTCAAGATGATTTTTTTAAATGATTTCAGTGAAAATATGGTCTTCAATATATCTAATTGGAAATGTTTGATCCATGTAGCTGGCCCCATTTAAGTGGGTTGAAGGCTTGTTTTTTGTTTTTCACTATCGATTCCAAGGAAACTACCTCTTTCTAACCACCAAAAATTTAAGGGAAGTCTTATTTTTCCTCTGATTTAACATTTTTTTTCTAGTTTTATCTCCAAAGCCTTGATACCTAAGTGCTTGTTTGGAAAGAGGAACAAAATTTAAGTTTCCTTGAGAAGACAAGACTAGATATTTGTACTTGTATGAAAATTAAATTGAGTTGGAGTATATAAATGAGAATATGAGTAAATGATTCAGGTAAAGGATATGATGGTTATAACCTCACAATACGATATCATGTGTTGGATCCCTCGATGTGAATGAAATAAAAAAGTTATTTAAGGCTATAAAGTGAAATGGAAGATGAAGTTCAAGAGTAAATAGTGTACCCTTGAGTAGTAGTTGAAGGATAGAAATTATCTTGTGGGATACTGGTTCAAGAAACTCAAGAAGTCTTTCCTTAAGTTTTTGTTCAATAATAAGGTACTCAAGAAGAAACAAATACTGAATGTGCTAAACACTATAGTTAATATGGTGTTGAGTTTGAATATACTATCCTAGAATTTGGGGTAGACACGTTGGTTTTTCAAGAGGCTCATATGGATCAAAAATCAATGGTAGTGATTTTTGATACAAATTTTCAAGAAGATAATTTTTTTTTTCATACTTTAGAAGATGCACACATTCAGGGTAGGGGGGGGGTGAATTTTTTGGATATAAATGAACCCACACCATCCTTTCTAGTAGAACAAATATTTTTACCTATTCAAGGTGATTATCAAGAATACAATCCAATAGTTGAGGGAGGTCTTTTAACATATTTGGAGAAAAATAAAGTAAAGCTAATGATAACATACCTATAATTTCACATATTTCTTTTGTATAATTGTAGGAAGTCTTCAAGCATTATAATATCTTGATTATCCAGTGGTAAAAATGAATCTCTTGCTAGCGTATAAGTGTTTGTAGAATTTTATTTAGACGAAATGAAGCAATAAATGAAAGTTTCATAGGATAATGTACCAATTTTATTATCTCATTTTCGGAGTTTTTAAAACCTAGTTAGAAAAGAATATTTCAAAACCATTAAATCAAAATTAAATGGTATTTTTAATGTCAAATTGACATCATATTTCAATATCAGTAGTGGAGATAAAGCCTTAATATTAATGAGTAAAACCCATGTTGTGGTAGCCCAAATCCTGCCAAAGATGAATTGGAAAATTGATATTAATCAATTACAGATTCATGATTTCCGATATTATATTAAAAATCCATTAAAAATGTTTGAAATTCTCTGTAAATGTTGTGACTAACTTAAAAAATTTTAAAATTGAAGTAAAATATTTCATTTTAGAGAAAATAATAGAAATTGTGTTTTAGTCTCCTAAATGTGTTTTTCAAATTTTAACGCATAATTTGGTGTATAAAATAGCTTATAAATATATGAAAGGAGTGGTTAGGCATCTCAAACATGTTTCTGGAGTAATTATCAAACACTTTTTTTATTGTGAAAGAAAAATGGACTCTTGAAAAAAGTATATAAAGAAATTACTCACGCAATGACTTATATAAGAAAGAGGGCATCACAGGTTATTTTCTAAGACTTTTTAGGACCCTAAGAATATCCCCTCGTATAATATCTAAGGAGAAAGTCTAGAAAATTGAGGAATCATCTAAGCCCATTATAAAAATTATTCAATGTTTTATTGAGATGGAAAGGCATATTGATGCTAATATAGTGGCTCTGGCTAGTTTTAAAGGCTTTATTCAGTTTCTTATGATGCATCATGGTAGAGGATCATTTGATCCTAACCCTTAACCACAACTAACCATGTTTTTACTTCTTCAAAATTTCTTTAAAAACCATTATTTTTTTATTTAAAACCTTTTTCCATTTGTACCTCATACCAGTGTTACTCAACTTGGAATTAATAATTTATTTTCACTTCAATTGGCCTTAAATACTTTTGGACCCTACATAGACACAATTTTCCCCCTCGTTCAAACTAAAACCTATAACTTAAAAAAGAATATAGTGTTAAAATAAATTGATCCCTAGGGTATTATTGATATCAATGATATTAAATGTGAAGATTTTTTTTGTGATTTTTTTCTTGTAGTGTTGTGGTTGTTTTTGTTTGTTCTTGCAGTTTATCAAGTCATGTTTCTATATCTTTTAACTACTATTTCTAGGCCATGTACCCATTTATGAAATAAAATATGTTTTCCTTTCTAATCTCTTAGACTATAGCTATTTTTTTCCCACAAAATTACTATATAATCATTTCATTTTTCCTTAATTTGTGAATATAAATACTTATTTCTTTGAATAAATTCAAGTTTATCTATTATTACCTTGTATATTATTTTTTATTTTTTTACAATTTCAATCTTTTTTAGATTTGGTTTTAGTTTGTAACCCTTGTGATATTTTTTACAATATTTTTCATTTTAAATACAACAGGGGATAAGATTTGACATATTTTATGTATTTATAAATTAAGATTTATACATTTCCTTTTAAATATTTGATATTTATCTTTCTCAATGATCTGGTTCTTTTATATTTTAAAAAATTTGAATTTAAAATCTCTGATTTTAATTGTCATAAAATTCTTTGAGCATTAAGTGTTGCGTTTCAAAGTAAAATAAGATAAATTCAATTCCTGATTTGGATCTAGATTTACTTTTGTCAAGTTTGATATTATATTATAATCTGAGCAATGAATTTTTATTTCACATGTTTTTTATGATTTTATTAATTTCTTGACTTTTGATCATAAAAAATAATAGAATGTTTTGTTATACATGATTTGATTCTCAAAAATCATTATTATTATGAAATTAGTATATTTTAAGACGAAAAATTAAACACAAAACATAAATGTTTTATCTATTTTACTAAAAAATGTTTTTATCTAGAAAATTGATTTAAAATAATTAAAATAAATTTTGAAAAACTATCTTAAAGTTAATATGAATCTGAAATTGTATTCATGCTGACTGAAGAATATGAACCACCTTCCTAGAAGATCCGAACACACAACTTTTATAGAAAAAACCTGATGATGAATCCCCTGGATCTTGTTCTGGAAACATCAAAAGTATATCTACTAACTATAATGTGCACTTGGACTCTATTGGATATATAACATTGAACCACAAAAATCATAAGTAATATCAATTAGAAGGATGAACCTCACCTAAAACTCCTAGAATAATCCTGAACATATGATCACCACATTCCTGGATGCTAGCTCTATAAGAGAAAGAAGACCCCTGGATCTGGTGTCACATGTCTCTCATTAAAAAGCTGAAGGAATCATTTTTTTAAATCTATCAGTGAGTTGAATATTTTTTTTAGGAATGGGATATTGGAGATTATAAGATCTTATATGGAACCACTATTGATTCGAAGGGATACCATCTGTTCCTAACCTCTACTCACAAGAAATTTCTAAGATGGTCACATGGAAAAGGAATATGGTTAAATGATTCAGGAAAAGTATATTTTGAGTGTAATATAGTAACTAAGATGATCACAGGGAAGATAAAGTTCAAGAGGAAATGGTGGACCCTAAAGTAATAATTGAAGAAGAGGAAATACCTTATGATAGACTGGTTCAAGAAACTCAAGAAGAGTTATCAAGAGGCAATGTATACAGAACCTATCGAACACCATAGTAAATATGGTGTTGATTTTGAATAAACTATCTTATAAATTGGGGTAGAATTGAAATTTATTTAATAGAATCATATGGATCAAGAATCAATAGCATTGGTTTTTGAGACAAATTTTCAAGAAGATGAACATTATGTTCATGATTCAGAAGATTCCCTCCTTCAGGGGGGGATGGGAATGTGGTGATTTCAATTTATTGGATATAAATGACCCTCAAACATCCTTTCCATAAGAAGATGATTTTTTACCTATTCAAGATGATTTTCATGAATATGATCCAAGATTTGAGGGAGGATTTTATTCATAATAAATGAAAAATTCTATGAAATTTCATAGGACAACGTACCTATTTTATTAGTTGATTTTACCAATTTTTAAAACCTTGTTACAAAAGAATATTTCAAGACCTTTGATTCAATATTAAGTAGAATATTTGATTCCAAAATATATTCATATTTCAATATCAGTAGTGGAAATGGAGACTTCAATTTAGAGAGTGAAATCCATGTTATGGTAGCATAAATCCTTCCTAGGATGAATTAGAAATTGATATTAAGAAGTTGAGGATTGATTATTTTAGATATACTATAAAAAAACAGTTAAAAAATGTTTCTGGTATCTCAGTATATGTTTTACCTAACATAGAAATTTTGGAAAATGAAATAAAATATCTTATTTCTAAGAAATTGAAGGAAATTTTTTTTAGTGTCTCTTGAAGGTGTTTTTCAAAAACAAACTTAGAATTTTGTGTGGAAAATGACTTCTAAACATGAGAAAGAAGCAGTTAGCAATATCCAAAATGTTTCTAAATTAATTATTGAAAAAATTTCAGATTGGTAAAGAAAAAAGGAATCTCAACATAATAACATTGTGAAATAACTCATGCAATGACTGATATAAGCAATGGGTTATAGAAATAATGGAATCAAAAATTATTTTCAAAGCCTTTCCAAGAAACTAATAATATATCCTCTGAATTATAAGTCCAAGTAAAAAGTACATAAAATTGGGGAATCATCTACGACCATTGATAAAATTATCCAATATGGCATTGAGATCGAAAGAGAGATTACTATTTAATGGAAAATCTCAAGAAATAAGTCCAGACCCTATGGATATACAAGAATACAATGTCTGTAGAATCTAATGGAAAGTCACCACATATATAGCATCCCATCGTTTTATAACATAAACATTCATTTCATTACACGGAACTGAGGATCTTTAAGGTTTAGTGTCTTGGAAACAAGGAACATAATACATGAAAAGAACAAAAAAACACTCTTCTTAAACACTTGAAAGGCTTCTCCTTAAGTTAATCCTAGGTTCATTAATGCATCTCATAACCTGGGGACATACATCAAAAGAAAGGGTGAGCAGAAATCCCAGTAAAGGAAACAAGAGAAACATTTTACAGGTGAACTTGAGATACTTCAATAAGGTTATGAAAAGAACTTTAAGGCATGATAATGAAATCATGAGGCATATCATAATAAAAATAACATTTTCATAACTTGAAGATGTGGCTAAATAATTTAACATAGACAATCATGAACATATCACCAAGGTCCATCCTCAAGGTGTCATTTGAAAATTACCAAGGTTATTCACCAAGGTATCGTGAAAATTGTAATCTCTAGTGGTTACATCATTACCCAATGCAATGGGGCGCTATCAGGGCGCACCCTTAAATTTGCCTTTATTATCATGTGAGACACATATATAATCATAAAACATTTCATAAATAACCCATATAGCATAAAATAAATGGGATTCATTTCATAATCATAACGTTTTAAAAACTGCTTTAAAGACATTATCTTTACGTCACTTTAAACCCACGGAAGGGGAGAGCGGGTTTCATGTATGTAAATACCAGAATTTAAAATAGAAAATTTTGGTATATATGTGAATACCCCTGTATAAATAAGAGCTTTGAGTCTTCACTTTATAACATAAAATAATTTTGGGAAAAGAGAGAGGCATTTTGAGATGAAAATTCTGCAGCATAACGGCTATGTTTTGGGGTTTTAAAAAACATTAAAAGGAGAGGGGAAATGGGTCAAACATTCATAAATGACCCATAAAAAAGTAGAGGGACAGAATAAGAAGGATACATGAACACGGTAATGAAATTTCAAGGACATACCATTTTAAATTAAAAACATGGAAGGAAGACAAAAATAATATTTCTCTTATGAAAATTCGGCAGCCTAACAACGTTACATAAACTTCAACAAAAAAAAATGAATTGATGAGATTAAATAGGGACTCTCATCATATGAACATAAAATATCAGTATGATGGATATAGAGATCATACCCCAACATCATAAAAAGGAACTTTCAAGACTTGACATGGAATTAGAACTTTGAAAAGGGAGAAAGGTGCAAGGGCCACTTAGAAATTTAGCAGCCTAACGACGCAACTTAAACATCAAAATACTGAATTGAAGAGATCAAATGGGGTATCTCATAATATGGTCATAAAAGATCAGTATGATAGATATAGATATCATACCCCAACATAACAAAAAGTAACTTGAAAGAATTGACATGAAAGTAGAACTTCAAAACGAGAAGGGTGAAGAACCACTTAAAAATTCGGCAGCCTAACGGCGCCACTTAATACCTCAAAATACTGAATTGAAGAGATATAATGGGGTATCTCATCATATTATCATAAAATATCATTATGATAGATATAGATATAATACCCCAACATAACAAAAAGTAACTTGAAAGAATTGACATGAAAGTAGAACTTCAAAACGAGAAGGGTGAAAAACCACTTAAAAATTCGGCAGCCTAACGACGCCACTTAAAACATCAAAATACTGAATTGAAGAGATCAAATGGGGTCTTCCATCATATTATCATTAAAGATCAGTATGATAGATATTGATATCATACCCCAACATAACAAAAAGGAACTTTAAAGAATTGACATGAAAGTAGAACTTCAAAACGAGAAGGGTGAAGAACCACTTAACAATTCGGCATCCTAACGATGCCACTTAAAACATCAAAATACTGAATTGAAGATATCAAATGGGGTCTCTCATCATATGATCATAAAAGATAAGTATGACAGATATAGAGATCATACCCCAACATAAAAAAAAGGAACATGAAATAATTGACATGAAAGTAGAACTTCAAAATGAGAAGGGTGAAGAACCACTTAAAAATTTGGCAGCCTAACGGCGCCACTTAAAACATCAAAATACTGAATTGAAGAGATCAAATGGGCTCTCTCTTCATATGATCATAAAAGATCAGTATGATAAATTTAGAGATCATACCCCAACATAATAAAAAGGAACTTGAAATACTTTACATGAAAATAGATCTTGAAAAAATTAGAAGGGAGAAAGAATCCGTTACAAAACTTTCGGCAGCCTAACGACGCCACTTAAAACTTCATAAAACGAAATAATGAGAGTAAGAGGGGATATCTCATTATGTGAACATGAAAATGGAAGTAAGAGGAGTATAAAATAACACCCTTTAACATATGAACATGGAGCATAAAAGAAATTACATAAAAGAGATTTCTTGAAAAGAAAGAGAGAGATCGGATCCCTTACCTTAAAATGTAACTCTTAAACCTCAAAGGTTGGGACCTTGAGGGCTTGGGGGCATCTTGGGAGGACTCCTTGGGAGGTAATAAGACCCGAAATTCGTTGGGGAAGAGTGGGGAGTCTAATGAATGAGAGTAGGGCTTGGTATTTATAGGGAAAGTGAGGGGACAAGGCATTAATGGCCAAGAGACACCTCACATGTGCTTTTCTCAAACCCATGTGCTCTCCCTTGGCATTTACCATGGAGTTAGGCCACATGGGGCCCCCAAAACAATAATTCATCACCCTTGGCCGGACAACCCTTAAAATATCTCATGACATCATCATGACATAGTTATGATGTCATTAAACATACCGAAACCCTAAAACTGCATTTTTACTATTCACTGAAAAATTCATCTTTCTCAGAAAAATCCCGAAATTTCACCTTGACTAAATATCGATGCTCTAATTACATTTATGAACTCCATTTTATAAAAGTAATTTTCTAAATAATTTTGATTTAATTTTTAAATAAAAACACTATTCATCGAGAATTCATTTTTTTCAGAAAAATCCCCAAAAATTACCATAACATAATATCGATGCTCTGAGATCAAAAATAAAGTCCTTTTTATAAAACTAATTTCCTAATTATTTTTAATTAAATTTTTAATTAAAAACACTATTCACCCGAAAAAACTAATACTTGACTAATAATTTATCAAACCGTTATTTACCCATTTTATTGAATCACATTACTTAATCTAGGTGTCAAAATTATATTAAAACTTTCTTTGAGTGAAATTACTAATCCATTTGGTCACATTACTAATCCTAAGCATAAAATCACTATTCACAATTTACTATTCATCAAAAATCAAGTTGATCTTATTAGACTCTAAATTTCGTACTGGACATAATTGTAGAAGACTATTTTTTGAAAATCATTACACATTTTAAATTATTTAAGGTTTACATAAACATTTTTTTTAAATATCCTTTTGAAAATTCATCAAACATTTGCATACTATTTTTATCCGGTCATTTGAAAATTCATAAACTTCATCATAAGAAGAAATCCCAATTTTTATTTAAAACAAGGATTACACAAGGCAGTTACGGTCTCGTTACATAGCCCCTTATAACACCAGCATAGGACCTAAGTGTAAGGTGTGATAAGGTGAGAGAATCTGAGGCAGGCTCAGCCAACATCGCACGAGTAGTAATTTCTATTAGTTTGAACTTCTCACAAAGGCGATTCCGTTCTAGTTTCACACGATGAAGTTCGGCTTGGGTTTGGTCCAGAGCAAAGCCTAGTGGTGCTACCTCTTTCCCAAGTTCTATTAGATGGGCTTCGATCGGTCCAAGACTACTGGGTGAGGCCATCAAATCTTCTTTCTATAACAATTAACCAAGATTACTTGTATTTAGAGACAATAATCAAAACATTTTGTTCATAGCGGTCATATTGACCGATGGTCATATAACAGTCAAAACCCAACAGTCTCATTTTAATTATACTCATGTTATCAAATGAAACATTTTTGTTGAGTATAAAAATAAAATAAAATAACACATAAAATTAGGAAACAAGATTTATTTAAAATTTCGGGTCGTTACAATCTCCCCCCCTTAAGAAATTGTGTCCTCGCAATTTTTAAAATTGGGTTTTGAAATTTCATTGAATGTCCCACATCAGAAAAGGAGTCAGTAAAACTATTACTTTAAAAGAAATAAAGGGAAGTACAAAGGTCACCCGAGTTAACCCACACTAGGATTCCATGTAGGAAAACATGGACATGGAGGAGAAAACAAAGGTTCAAGTTCTGAGGGAGAGTGATAGAGAACATTATTAGGAGAAAGTTAACCATAAGAAAATTCCAAACATATGATGTGTGTAAACATTCTTTTATTACCTAGTAGGAAACGTAAACTAACAACATTTTTGTTTTACTTTTATTTTCATAATTTTGAGGAATTCATTTAATAAATAGAACAAAAACATAAGAAAATAAATCTACCTTCATGTACAGTTTCATACATTATTAAGTTTTTACCAAAACTAATCTTTTCTCCAAACGATGAGCATTCAAAACTACTTGGTCTCATCAAAACACAAGAATCATCTTCTAGGGAATCACATAATCCACAAATGATCAACTATCTATTTCTTCTATCTTTAAACATTATCCCAAAAATAGAATGGGTAAGGTAAAACAACTATTCAAAAAGAATCCCATAGGAATGGAAACTAACTTTAAATCTTCAATGTTCCAGGGTACTACCCATAGTTCATCATTGACCATTCCATAAATAACGGTCATTAAGATGCCTCAAATTAAACCAAACTAATATTGAAACCCACATACAAGAAGGATTTGATAACATATTCTTCCAAAATAAACTTCATTGTTCATATCCAAAAAACATCAACCACTCCTAACATCTTATAACAAAAGTAGCTAACCTAAACATATTTTACCCAAGATAGGTTAATCATTTCCATAAGCAACCTAAATTACTATAAGTCCACCTTAAATTCATCGATTCTTCAAAATATAAGTCAACCTTACTCCTCAATGAAAATACCATAGTAATATATTTACCTCGATCAAATATGGTTCCCAAAATAATGAACGTCTTCCAAAATAATAATCAGCTTTTAATCCCCTAATCATCTCTTTCATATTAATATGGCAGTCATTGCATTTCCTATCACATTGGTTATTGGGACATGTTCTTCCATCTCCCACCATTAACTAAGAGGAGAAATTATAATTAGAGGCTTAAATACTTAACCAATAATCATGAAAAGAAGCTTAAAGCATATAAGGATAACTTGTAGAAGAAAAGTATACCCTAACTTGTGATCCCCTAGGTTCCAATCTAGGTTATCCATGATCATATATTCTTATGTGAATCTTTGTTCCTTTAATAATGGTTCATACTAATCTTATGAATTTACCAAAGCATATCCCCCGGGAGTGTCGTAACCAAGAGTGCAGCAAGGCCCATTGTCGTGTACCAGTTCCCGTTCGAGTATAGCTCAAATTGGTGTTTTCGGGTTTTACCCCTATGTACATCTGTGCCAGAGCCACCTCTACCTACTCGTATCTAGACAGGGATGTATTTTCTTGGCAACCCCTTACTCAATACTCACCAAAATATCTGGAAGATTTCCTATATTTAAACTTTTCTATAGGGTTGTTCCTAAAGTTTTAATATCCTAATTTCCACAAATAACTAAACCATCCTTTGATACCAACTATAGCATCCCATCTTTTTATAACATAAACTTTCATTTCATTACACGGAACTGAGGATCTTTAAGGTTTAGTGTCTTGGAAACAAGGAACATAATACATGAAAAGAACAAAAAAACACACTCTTCTTAAACACTTGAAAGACTTCTCTTTAAGTTCATCCTAGGTTCACTACTACATCTCATAACCTGGGGACATACATCAAAAGAAAGGGTGAGCAGAAAGCCCCGTAAAGGAAACAAGAGAAACATTTTACATGTGAACTTGAGAAACTTCAATAAGGTCATGAAAAGAACTTTAAGGCATGAGAATGAAATCATGAGGCATATCATAATAAAAATAAAGTATTTCACAACTTGAAGATGTGGATACATCATTTAACATAGACAATCATGAACATATCACCAAGGTCCATCCCCAAGGTGTCATTTGAAAATTACCAAGGTTATTCACCAAGGTATCGTGAAAATAGTAATCTCTAGTGGTTACATCATTACCCAATGCAATGGGGCGCTATCAGGGGGCACCCTTAAATTTGCCTTTATTATCATGTGAGCCACATATATCATCATCAAAAATTTCATAAATAACCCATATAGAATAAAATAAATGGGTTTCATTTCATAATCATAACGTTTTAAAAACTGCTTTAAAGACATGATCTTTACGTCACTTTAAACCCACAGAAGGGGAGAGCGGGTTTCATGTATGTAAATCCCAGAATTTAAAATAGAACATTTTGGTATATATGTGAATACACCTGTATAAATAAGAGCTTTGAGTCTTCACTTTATAACATAAAATAATTTTGGGAAAAGAGAGAGGCATTTTGAGATGAAAATTCTGCAGCATAACGGCTATGTTTCGGGGTTTTAAAAAACATTAAAAGGAGAGGGGACATGGGTCAAACATTCATAAATGACCCATAAAACAGTAGAGGGACAGAATAAGAAGGATACATGGACATGTTAAAGAAATTTCAAGCACATACCATTTTAAATGAAAAACATGGAAGGAAGACAGAAATAAGATTTCTCTTATGAAAATTCGGCAGCCTAACAACGTTACATAAACTTCAACAAAAAAATGAATTGATGAGATCAAATAGGGCCTCTCATCATATGAACATAAAATATCAGTATGATAGATATAGATATCATACACCAACATCATAAAAAGGAACTTTCAAGACTTGACATGGAATTAGAACTTTGAAAAGGGAGAAAGGTGCAAGGACCACTTAAAAATTTAGCAGCCTAACGACGCCACTTAAACATCAAAATACTGAATTGAAGAGATAAAATAAGGTATATCATCATATGGTCATAAAAGATCAGTATGATAGATATAGAGATGATACCCCAACATAACAAAAAGGAAATTGAAAGAATTGACATGAAAGTAGAACTTCAAAACGAGAAGGGTGAAGAACCACTTAAAAATTCGGCAGCCTAACGGCGCCACATAATACTTCAAAATACTGAATTGAAGAGATCTAATGGGGTCTCTCATCATATGATCATAAAAGATAATTATGATAGATATAGATATCATACCCCAACATAACAAAAAGCAACTTGAATGAATTGACATGAAAGTAGAACTTCAAAATGAGAAGGGTGAAGAACCACTTAAAAATTCGGCAGCCTAACGACGCCACTTAAAACATCAAAATACTAAATTGAAGAGATAAAATGGGGTCTCCCATATTATTATCATAAAAGATCAGTATGATAGATATAGATATCATACCCCAACATAAAAAAAAAGGAATTTGAAAGAATTGACATGAAAGTAGAACTTCAAAACGAGAAGGGTGAAGAACCACTTAAAAATTTGGCAGCCTAACGACGCCACTTAAAACATCGAAATACTGAATTGAAGAGATCAAATGGGGTCGCTCATCATATGATCATAAAAGATCAGTATGATAGATATAGATATCATACCCCAACATAACAAAAATGAACTTGAAATAATTGACATGAAAGTATAACTTCAAAATGAGAAGGGTGAAGAACCACTTAAAAATTCGGCAGCCTAACGACGCCACTTAAAAGATCAAAATACTGAATTGAAGAGATCAAATGGGTTCTCTCTTCATATGATAATAAAAGATCAGTATGATAAATTTAGAGATCATACCCCAAAATAAGAAAAAGGAACTTGAAATACTTTACATGAAAATAGATCTTGAAAAAATTAGAAGGGAGAAAGAATTTGTTACAAAAATTTCGGCAGCCTAACGGCGCCACTTAAAACTTCATAAAACGAAATAATGAGAGTAAGAGGGGACCTCTAATTATGTGAACATGAAAATGGAAGTAATAGGAGTATAAAATAACACTTTTTATTATAAGAACATGGAGCATAAAAGAAATTATATAAAAGATATTTCTTGAAAATAAAGAGAGAGATCAGATCCCTTACCTTAAAATGTAACTCTTAAACCTCAATGGTTGGGACCTTGAGGGCTTGGGGGCACCTTGGGAGGACTCCTTGGGAGGTAATGAGACCAGAACTTCATTGGGGAAGAGTGTTGAGTCGAATGAATGAGAGGAGGGCTTGGTATTTATAGGGAAAGTGAGGGGACAAGGCATTAATGGCCAAGGGACACCCCACATGTGCTTTTCTCAAACCCATGTGCTCTCCCTTGGCATTTACCATGGAGTTTGGCCACATTGGGCCCCCAAAACAATAATTCATCACTCTTGGACGTCCAACCCTTAAAATATTTAATGACATCATCATGCACAGTTATGATGTCATTAAACATACCGAAACCCTAAAACTGCATTTTTACTATTCACTGAAAAATTCATCTTTCTCAGAAAAATCCCAAAATTTCACTTTAACTAAATATCGATGCTCTAATTACATTTATGAACTCCATTTTATAAAAATAATTTCCTAAATATTTTTAATTTAATTTTTAAATAAAAACACTATTCATCGAGAATTCATTTTTTTAAGAAAAATCCCCAAAAATTACCATAACATAATATCGATGCTCTGAGTTCAAAAATAAAGTCCTTTTTATAAAAATAATTTCCTAATTATTTTTAATTAATTTTTTAATTAAAAACACTATTCACCCGAAAAAACTAATACTTGACTAATAATTTATGAAACCGTTATTTACCCATTTTATTGAATCACATTACTTAATCTAGGTGTCTAAATTATATTAATACTTTCTTTGAGTGAAATTAATAATCCATTTGGTCACATTACTAATCCTAAGAATAAAATCACTATTCACAATTTACTATTCATCAAAAATCAAGTTGATCTTATTAGACTCTAAATTTTGTACTGGACATAATTGTAGAAGACCATTTTTTGAAAATCATTACACATTTTAAATTATTTAAGGTTTACATAAACATTTTTTTTAAAATATCCTTTTGAAAATTCATCAAAAATATGCATACTATTTTTATACGGTCATTTGAAAATTCATAAACTTCATCATAAGAAGAAATCCCAATTTTTATTTAAAACAAGGATTACAGAAGGCATTTACGGTCTCGTTACATAGCCCCTTATAACACCAGCATAGGACCTAAGAGTAAGGTGTGATAAGGTGAGAGAATCTGAGGGAGGCTCTGTAACACCCGAGACTTTTATGTTATATAAATCATCAAAGGAATATTTTTCTACACAACACTTGCTTGGCTTGCTTTACATGAAATCGCGACCTTCCTCGATAGCTTGCATCCTATGCAATACCGAGTTTCACTAAACAATGATATACTATTAAACTATTATTAAAACTAGCCGTTATGAATAGTAATAACCACTTTTTGAAATTTTATAAATTTTATTTTTCAAAATGGACTTCATTTTTGGATTCGGAACATCGAAATTATTCTAGGGTGAAATTTTGGTATTTTTCTGAAAACTTTCAATTTTTGATGAATAGTGAAACCACTAAGTGGTAGTTAAAAAAACTGAATTTTTCATAAAACTTAATTTTACCGCTTCTGTGAGTGGAATTTCAAAAATCCGAGAGACACGGTTGATGTCAGTAAGTAAAATGTGGTTCAATGAGATGAAAATAATTTTTTGGTGAATAGTAACTTTTTACTTTTTTTTACCACGGTTAAAAGTAAAGAGGGTAATTAAGGGTAAAGATGATATTATTATTACCCTAACACATGTCCTAATTCTATTGGAGAAGTGTAATTCGACCAAAAACAAACTTAGGAATAAAATATGACCATTTAGGCCCACTTGGATTAGATTAGGACATTTATTATTAATTTATTTAATGAAGGGTTAAAATAGTTAAAATCATAGTTTAATATGTAAATAATTTTTAATATGGGGTTATACATAAGATAAATTAGACTATAAATATTAATTAGAAAGCTAAAACGATTTCCTACATAATGGTATTTTATTTGTAATTTTTAGACATTAAATAATTTAATTTATTTATGACACAATGATGATGCAGTAATTATACTATTAATGAAATATTGACATAATTGATGTTATAAACACCAAAATAAATGTAATATGAGACTTTTTATGAATAACTCTAATTTTATAGGTTAATATGACATGTTAGTATTGATTTAATTAACTTGGTTTGAACTAATAATTCTGTTATGATTTTCAAAAAAATCAATTACTAAATAGTGTCAAAATTGAAAAAAATAGTTTTTAAAACAAATATTATATTAGTAATTGTTATGTTATTCCTAAAAGTCTAATATTCGGCCAAATAACTTAGATAAGGTTATATATATTAATAATAAACAACTTGGGGTTCGTTTGGCTGCTTATAGTAATTTTATTAACCTTATAGTATAAGAACCCAAGAAGACATGGTAAAAGTAAAATTATTTAACTTAATGTTAAATCTAAATGATAAGGTTAAAATAGGAACCTAAACTTTTCAAAATTCTATTAGATGAGAGGATTTCGACCCATCCCCACCTTAGCCTTGAAATAAATCAATTTGGAGCTATTTAAAACCGAACTTGACTTTATAATAAAATAATATTTTTAGTTATTCTAAAGGTGCCCCTCTCCCCCTTATAAAAGGGCATCTCCTCCCTCTCTTACTCACACCACTTGAAGCCTTCAATCTCGGCCAACCCCTGCCACTTTCTCCGCTCCACTTCCCTAGAGACATCCTAGATGTCCTGGTATACTTTAAAGACCAATTTTAGTGCCCTAAAAGAAGGTCTCAAAGAAGCACTTCAAAGAAGAGGTAATATCCATTACCGATTCTTTCATCTTTATTTCTTCTTCCACTTCTTCTTCTTTATTTGTTTCATTATGAAGTAATAACATCAGTATCACTCACATACTTATATGTTATTATAAGTATAAAACAACCCTAATTCACCATCTATCCATCCTACAGAAAAAGAAATCACCGCGCGTGCGTACGTACGGAATACCGTCTCCACGTCGTGGTGTAATCTATTTTCCACCACCACCTTACTTGGATGGGTATAATGGTGTAAATAATGACTATATATGACTATTATAAAGTTATATTGATTCTGAAATAGTATACATACACTCCAATACAATTCCACGATCATAGGAATGATACCATCACTCGTGCGTACGTACGGAATACCGTCTCCACGATGTGATGCGACTCGTTCTACATGATCTTCATTTCATAATGATTATATAAATGAATTTAATGAATTAATATGATATATATTACACTAATATCATTCTGGAAATGAGGTATCTATAACCTAAATAGAAGAATAAGAATTTATTCGACAAAACACGCATAAGAACAAAAAAGTTATAAACACCCAAATAACAAGTAGCAATGAAATATTACTACTAAGAAGCTAAGAATATGACCATATATGATATAATAAAAATAATTATGATTCTGGAATAAGTCAATAACATTATTTAAATCATTATACAGGAGGTTCGGACACTTACAAAGCAAGTCGGACCTAAGGTAAGGGAAAATATCACAATCTCATTTTTATCCGAGATTGTTTTTACTTTGGAATTTACTAGGGTGTATTTTATCATCCACATCCAAGTTACCTCAATATGTAATATTGTTTCCATCCACTTACAATTGTTTAAATCCAATTTTACCCTTCGGTGAGTTTTTAGTAAAGAATATGAAAGGAATCTTTTGTCGTTTTTCGTACGAGGTACTTTTTGACTTTTCCGACAAAAGTACGAAGAATGTTTTTTTAACTTATACGGCATGAATGGATTTTTAAAACATTATTTCCAAGAAGCTTCCTTTACAAGTTTTCAAGTTTATTTTTAATCAACTTATTTTATTTTAAAGTCGTATGACATGTTATGAAAGGAAAAATGTTTTTGAAGAAGAAAGGATATTTTCCTCAAGAATGGAGTTCAAGTGTTTTATCAAAATTATTTTCCATCTAAGATAATAAAGGGTTCTGTTTTTATCCCTATTATTACATTGATTTGATCATGTTGTGATGGAATTATTTTTATGAATTCCTTTATCTTATATTAATTGATTAATGATGTCATGATGTTTAAGATTCCCATTTGTATTACATGGGTTATGCAATGATGTATGATTTATGATTTTGTGGCACACACAAGAATGGTATCATTATGAGATGGGTGGGACCTATATCTCCCTCCAATGCATTGGGTAAAGATTTTATATCTCATGATATAGACATGGCTAGAACGGTAGGTTATACCGGTTCAGTGAAACAGGACTGGAACGAGGGTGACTCGGTTCAGAAAGGGACTTTATCCACTAAGATAGTCTTGAAAATGAGTTTTGACTAACAAGAAATGATTCTCTATGATTATGTGTGTATTCCACAAAGTTTCATGTTTTAAGTTATGATTATTGTGATTACATTTCACTGCCATGATTTATCCCATGTTATGAAATTATGATCTCTTTTGCAGGTTAAGATTTCCAAAAGTTATGTGCTTGTGTATACGATGTGATTGATATTTATTTTGTTTACCCTTACTGAGCATTTTAGCTCACCCTTTTGTATGTTTTCTTTCCCCAGGTCAGGAAGAAGGTTATTAAGTAGGATATTCCAAAAAGGGACTCTAGATATGATGAAATAAGTGGGAGGAAAAGTTGATGCTTTATGAACCAGTTGTTTATTTTTCCCAGTTTCTAAAGACACTATACCTATACGGTCCTTTCGTGGTTTTGTTATATGTTGTAATAAGTATGATTCAATTTTGAAGTATTAACAATGTATGTAATGTATGGGTGTTTATAGTTGGTATCAGAGGAAAGGTATAGCCAACCTTTGGAAACTAGGATGTGAAAGCCTTAGTAAGAAACCTAAGGATAAGTCTAAGCATAGAGCACAATCTTAGTGTTTTAGAAATGGACATGAATAACCTAGGATAAGACCTTAAGTGTGAAATTTTATTCTTGATTATGTGGTTTTATTATTATAAATAGTGTTGCTCACACTATTCTTCTTGGTTTTAGTCAATGGATGGAACCCGAAGGAACCGTGTTAATGCGGAATGCGACGGGCAATGCAATGATTGTCCCCCTGAGCAACCAAACGTTATGGGAGCTAGAATTAAAAATCTTGTAGCCATGATCACACAACTTTCTCAAGCTATGAATCATGCAAGACTTCCAAACAAGCAAAGGAAGGAGAAACATTTTGTTGAATCCTTCATGAGGCAGCGTCCACCTTCTTTCAGCGGGTCTACTGATCCATTAGTTTCCGAACAATGGATTATTACTACTGAAAAGATATTTTCAGTTCTTCAATGTTCTGAACATGATAAAATCATCCTAGCAGTGTATCGTTTGGAAGGAGATGCTGATCAATGGTGGAATCTTATTAAGAATACGAGGCAAAGGGATGAAATTGAGTCCATGGAATGGGACGAGTTCAAGAACTTATTTTTAAATAAGTACTTCCCTCGTATTCTCCGAACAAAGATGGAGAAAGAGTTTCTTGAACTGAAGCAAAAGGATGATGAATCTGTTGGTACCTATGAAGGAAATTTTACAAGACTTGCAAGGTACGATTTTGGTATTATTATCCAACCTGCGAGTAAGATAGATCGATTCTTTAGTGGCTTAAAACCAAGTCTTCGAAGGGCGTTAGCCATAAGGGACTTCAATAGCTACGAGGAAATCGTTCGATGTGCTCTCAAAGTCGAGATGGAGATTGGAGTAACCCATCAGTCATATGGGTTTGATAAGAAGAGGAAAATGGAATTCAAAGGAAAATCTAAAGAGCACACTGAAAAGAATATGGGCTTTCCCTTATGCTCAAAGTGTGGAAAGAAACATGGAGGGAGTTGTCTTAAAGGTACAAGTAAATGTTTCAAATGTGGAAAGGAAGGTCATCGGGCATTTGAATTCCACGATGAAGGGAAGAAGATGTCTAATGATGCAAACAAAGGAAGGGATACACAGAATGAACTTACAACACTTCAATGTTTCAAGTGAAAGGAGATGGGGAATTATGCCAATAAATGACCTAATCCAAGGGTTGATGATGATGGTCGACGTCAACAAACTCTTAAGGCTAAAGACAAAGGAATGTCACATGCAATTTCTATCAGCGATGTGGAGTACGATAACGATGTGGTGAAAGGTACACTTACAATCCACTTTAATGTAGAAAATGTTTTATTTGATTCTGGATCCACCCACTCTTTTATTTCTGAAGAATTTTCTATGGGTATCACCATATTACCTCAACAATTAGATGTTGAGTTAGCTGTGACAACACCTAATGGAACAACAGTCGCATCAAAAGTTTATAATTCTTCTCCGATCGAAGTTTGTGGGAAAGTGCTTCCTGCAAATCTTGTGATCCTTCCTATAGTGGAATTTGATGTGATTCTTGGCATGGATTATATTTCTTTATATGGAGCTCATATCAATTGCCAAAGAAGGGAAGTCACATTTCATATTCCAGATCAATCTATGACCGTCTATCAATGCAAGGATGAACATAACCTTCAAGTGGAAATTTCTTCCATTTTATGGGTATTGATTCCACTAAATCAAGGTTATTTATCTCAAATGGTTGGTGAGAAACTCATGACTAAGAATATTCCCATTGTACGGGAGTTTGATGATGTATTTCCGGAGGAATTACCGGGTCTTCCACCGAATCGTGAAGTTGAGTTTTCAATAGAACTCGTACCGGGTGCTTTGCCTATTTCAAAGACACCTTATAGAATGACCCCAATTGAGTTGCAGGAATTGAAGAAGCAACTCCAAGAGAATCTTGATAAGGGATTCATACGCCCTAGTGCGTCACCTTGGGGAGCACCTGTTCTATTTGTTAAGAAGAAAGATGGATCAATGAGACTCTGCATTGATTATCGAGAACTTAACAAGATCACTATCAAGAACAAATATCCTCTCCCACACATTGATGACTTATTTGACCAACTACGAGGAGCTCAATACTTTTCCAAGATTGATCTTCGTTCAGGGTATCATCAATTAAGGGTCAAAAGAGAGGATATACCAAAGACAGCTTTCCGTACAAGGTATGGACACTATGAATTTATAGTGATGCCATTTGGTCTTACTAATGCCCCTGCTATCTTCATGGATCTAATGAATAGAGTCTTTAGAGGCTATCTTGATCAGTTTGTGGTAGTCTTTATAGATGATATTCTTGTCTATTCAAAGATCAAGGAAGAACATGAAGATCACTTGAGAATTATATTAAAGACCCTTATAAAGGAGAAGATTTATGCCAAATTTACCAAGTGTTAATTTTGGCTTCAAAAAGTTGCATTTTCGGGTCACATAATCTCAAAAGAGGGGATATCTGTGGATCCAGCAAAAACAGAGGTTATCGAAAGATGGTCAAGACCAACAACAGTGACTGAGATCCGAAGTTTTCTTGGTTTGGTTGGATATTATCGACGTTTTGTGAAACATTTTTCACGATTATCTAATCCTCTCAACAAGTTGACTCGGAAAGGAGTGAAGTTTTTCTAGACGGAGGAATGTGAAGAGAATTTCAAAGAGTTGAAAAGAAGGTTATCCAGTGCACCTGTGCTCACACTGCCTTGTAGTGGAGAAAGGTTTGTGATCTATAGTGATGCATCCAAGAAGAAATTGGGGTGTGTTCTTATGAAAAATGATATGGTGATAGCTTATGCCTCACGATAGTTGAAAATCCATGTGAAAAATTACCCAACACATGATTTGGAGTTAGCTGCAGTAATCTTTGCATTAAAGATTTGGAGGCATTACCTTTATGGTGAAAGGTGTGATATTTATACTGATCATAAAATTTTAAAGTATATTTTCACACAAAAGGAGCTGAATATGCACCAAAGAAGATGGTTGGAGATGATTAAGGATTATTACTTCTCAATCCATTACCACCCAGGGAAAGCAAACAAGGTGGCAGATGCATTAAGTCGACAAGACCATGCCAGTTTATCCATGATGAGGATCACAAAAGATCCAATATTTATGGATTTACAAAGGATGGATCTTGGAATTATAATGGAAGGGAAAAAATCTTATCTTTCTCAAATGAATGTTCAACCATCTATACATGTGAAGATTAAAGAGGCACAGAAAGAAGATGTCGAGTTACAAAAGAAGGTGAGAAATGTTCCTGAATTCAACCTTGATTGTGATGGGATAATAAAGTTCAGGAATCAGGTTTGTGTTCCTCCCATCCCCGAATTAAAGAAGGAGCTGCTGGATGAGGCTCATAGTTCTTCATTCTCTATTCATCCTGGAAGCACGAAGTTGTATAGAGACCTGAAAGAGTACTTCTGGTGGGATGGCATGAAAAGAGATGTTGCTGAATATGTCTCTCGATGCTTGGTTTGTCAACAAGTTAAAGCTGAGAGACAGAAGTCTAAGGGGATGTTACAACCATTACCCATACCCGAATGGAAATGGGAAAACATCACTATGGACTTTGTTACAGGACTTACTAAAACATCCAAAGACAATAATTCTATCTGTGTCATAGTTGATCATCTTACCAAGTCTGCACATTTCATTGCTATTAGAGAGGATTTCTCTCTGGATCAGCTTGCCAGGATATATGTAAAGGAAGTGGTAAGATTGCATAGAGTACCACTTTCTATTATATCTGATTGGGATCCGAGATTTACCTCGAAGTTCGGGCGAAGTCTTCAGCATACTCTGGATACAGAGTTGAGTTTCAACACTGCTTATCATCCTCAGACAGACGGTCAGTCTGAGAGAACAATTCAAACCCTAGAAGATATGTTGAGATCTTTCTCTATGGATTTCAAAGGTGGTTGGGATCAACACCTACCTTTGGTGGAATTTTCTTATAATAATAGCTTTCACTCCAGCATTCAGATGGCTCTTTATGAAGCTCTCTATGGAAAGAAATGCAGGACTCCAACTTGCTGGGATGAAGTTGGGGAAAGAAAGCTATTAGGACCTGATCTCGTTGATGAAATGGCAGAAAAGGTCAGATCTATTCAACAACACATAAGAGCAGCTCAGAGTCGACAGAAAAGCTATGCCGACAACCGAAGAAAAGACCTAGAGTTTGAAGTGGGTGATAAAGTGTTCTTACAGATATCTCCCTGTAAGAGAGTAATGAGATTTGGAAAGAAGGGGAAGTTGAGCCCTAGATATATTGGTCCTTTCGAAATACTGGATCGTGTTGGGAAGGTAGCTTACTGATTGGCGCTTCCACTGAATCTCTCTCAAGTTCACGATGTGTTCCATGTATCTCTCCTGAGAAAGTACATACCTGATCCTTCACATGTACTCAGCTTAGAAGTTATACCGCTGGAGCAAGATCTTTCTTATGAAGAAAAACCGATAGAGATTCTGGATCATAGTGAAAAAGTCCTAAAAAACAAGACCACTCGATTGGTAAAAGTTTTATGGAGGAACCACCAATTAGAAGAAGCTACATGGGAGCTTGAGGATATGATGAGGGAGAGGTATCCTCATCTGTTTGTTACAAAGTGACGAATTTCGAGGGCGAAATTCATTTTAAGGGGGGTAGAATGTAACACCCGAGACTTTTATGTTATATAAATCATCAAAGGAATATTTTTCTACACAACACTTGCTTGGCTTGCTTTACACGAAATCGCGACCTTCCTTGATAGCTTGCGTCGTACGCAATACCGAGTTTCACTAAACAATGATATACTATTAAAATATTATTAAAACTAGCCGTTATGAATAGTAATAACCACTTTTTGAAATTTTATAAATTTTATTTTTCAAAATGGACTTCATTTTTGGATTCGGAATATCGAAATTATCCTAGGGTGAAATTTTGGTATTTTTCTGAAAACTTTCAATTTTTGATGAATAGTGAAACCACTAAGTGGTAGTTAAAAAAAACTGAATTTTTCATAAAACTTAATTTTACCACTTCTGTGAGTGGAATTTCAAAAATCCGAGAGACACGGTTGATGTCAGTAAGTAAAATGTGGTTCAATGAGATGAAAATAATTTTTTGGTGAATAGTAAGTTTTTACTTTTTTTTTACCACGGTTAAAAGTAAATAGGGTAGTTAAGGGTAAATATGATATTATTATTACCCTAACACATGTACTAATTCTATTAGACAAGTGTAATTCGACCAAAAACAAACTTAGGAATAAAATATGACCATTTAGGCCCACTTGGATTAGATTAGGACATTTATTATTAATTTATTTAAAGAAGGGTTAAAATAGTTAAAATCAAAGTTTAATAAATAAATAATTTTTAATATGGGGTTACACATAAGATAAATTAGACTATAAATATTCATTAGAAAGATAAAAATATTTCCTACATAATGGTATTTTATATGTAATTTTTAGACATTAAATAATTTAATTTATTTATGACACAATGATTATGCAGTAATTATCTTATTAATGAAATATTGACATAATTGATGTTATAAACACCAAAATAAATGTAATTTGAGACTTTTTATGAATCACACTAATTTTCTAGGTTAATATGACATGTTAGTATTGATTTAATTAACTTGGTTCGAACTAATAATTCTTTTATGATTTTCACAAAAATAAATTACTAAATAGTGTCAAAATTGACATAAAATAGTTTTTAAAACAAATATTATATTAGTAATTGTTATTTTATTCCTAAAAATCTAAGATTCGGACAAATGACTTAGATAAGGTTATATATATTAATAATAAACAACTTGGGGTTCGTTTGTCTGCTTATAGTAAGATTATTAACCTTATAGTATAAGAACACAAGAAGACATGGTAAAAGTAAAATTATTTAACTTAATGTTAAATCTAAATGATAAGGTTAAAAAAGGAACCTAAACTTGTGAAAATTCTATTGGATGGGAGGATTTCGACCAATCCCCACCTTATCCTCGAAATAAATCAATTTGGAGCTATTTAAAACCGAACTTGACTTTATAATAAAATAATATTTTTAGTTATTCCAAAGGTGCCCCTCTCCCCCCTTATAAAAGGGTACCTCCTCCCTCTCTTCCTCACACCACTTGAAGCCTTCAAGATCGGCCAACCCCTGCCAATTTCTCCTCTCCACTTCTCTAGAGACATCCTAGAGGTCCTGGTCTACTTAAAAGACCAATTTTAGTGCCCTAAAAGAATGTCTCTACGAAGCACTTCAAAGAAGAGGTAATATCCATTACCGATTCTTTCATCTTTATTTCTTCTTCCACTTCTTATTCTTTAGTTGTTTCATTATGAAGTAATAACATCAGTATCACTAAAATACTGATATGTTATTATAAGTATAAAACAACCCTAATTCACCATCTATCCATCCTACGGAAAAAGAAATCACCGCGCGTGCGTACGTACGGAATACCGTCTCCACGCCGTGGTGTAATCTATTTTCCACCACCACCTTACTTGGATGTGTATAATCGTGTAAATAGTGACTATATATGACTATTATAAAGTGATATTTATTCTGAAATAGTATACATACACTCCAATACAATTCCACGATCATAGGAACGATACCATCACTCGTGCGTACGTACGGAATACCGTCTCCACGATGTGATGCGACTCGTTCTACATGATCTTCATTTCATAATGATTATATAAATGAATTTAATGAATGAATATGATATATATTACACTAATACCATTCTGGAAATGAGGTATCTATAACCTAAAGAGAAGAATAAGAATTTATTCGACAAAACACGCATAAGAACAAAAAAGTTATAAACACCCGAATAACAAGTAGAAATGAAATATTACTACTAAGAAGCTAAGAATATGACCATATATGATATCATAAAAATAATTATGATTCTGGAATAAGTAAATAAAATTATTTAAATCATTATACAGGAGGTTCGGACACTTACAAAGCAAGTCGGACCTAAGGTAAGTGAAAATATCACAATCTCATTTTTATCCGAGATTGTTTTTACTTTGGCATTTACTGGGGTGTATTTTATCATCCACATCCATGTTACCTCAATATGTAATATTTTTTACATCCAATTAAAATAGTTTAAATCCAATTTTACCCTTTGGTGAGTTTTTAGTAAAGAATATGAAAGGAATCTTTTGTCGTTTTTCATACGAGGTACTTTTTGACTTTTCCGACAAAAGTACGAAGAATGTTTTTTTTATCTTATACAAGAATGAATGTATTTTTAAAACATTATTTCCAAGAAGCTTACTTTAAAAGTTTTCAAGTTTATTTTTAATCAACTTCTTTTATTTTAAAGTCGTATGACATGTTATGAAAGGAAAAATGTTTTTGAAGAAGAAAAGATATTTTCCTCAAGAATGGAGTTCAAGTGTTTTATCAAAATTATTTTCCATATAAGATAATAAAGGTTTATTTTTTTATCCCTATTATTACATTGATTTGATCATGTTGTGATGGAATTATTTTTATGAATTCCTTTATCTTATATGAATTTATTTATGATGTCATGATGTTTAAGATTCCCATTTGTATTACATGGGTTATGCAATGATGTATGATTTATGATTTTGTGGCACACATAAGAATGGTATCATTATGAGATGGGTGGGACCTATATCTCCCTCCAATGAATTGGGTAAAGATTTTATATCTCATGAGATAGACATGGCTGGAACGGTAGGTTATACCGGTTCAGTGAAACAGGACTGGAACGAGGGTGACTCGGTTCAAAAAGGGACTTTGTCCACTAAGATAGTCTTGAAAATGAGTCTTGACTAACAAGAAATGATTCTCTATGATTATGTGTGTATGCCACAAAGTTTCATGTTTTAAGTTATTATTGTTGTGATTACATTTCACTGCCATGATTTATCCCATGTTATGAAATTATGATCTCTTTTGCAGGTTAAGATTTCCAAAAGTTATGTGCTTGTGTATACGATGTGATTGATATTTATTTTGTTTACCCTTACTGAGCATTTGAGCTCACCCTTTTGTATGTTTTCTTTCCCCAGGTCAGGAAGAAAGTTATTAAGTAGGATATTCCAAAAAGGGACTCTAGATATGATTAAATAAGTGGGAGGAAAAGTTGATGCTTTATAAACCAGTTGTTTATGTTTCCTAGTTTCTAAAGACACTATACCTATACGGTCCTTTCGTGGTTTTGTTATATTTTGTAATACGTATGCTTCAATTTTGAAGTATTAACAATGTATGTAAAGTATGGGTCGTTATAGGCTCGACCAACATCACACGAGTAGTAATTTCTATTAGTTTGAACTTCTCGCAAAGGCGATTCCGTTCTAGTTTCACACGATGAAGTTCGGCTTGAGTTTGGTCCAGAGCAAAGCCCAGTGGTGCTAAATCTTTCCCAAGTTCTATTAGATGGGTTTCGATCGGTCCAAGACTACTGGGTGAGGCCATCGAATCTTCTTTCTATAACAATTAACCAATATTACTTGTATTTAGAGACAATAATCAAAACATTTTGTTCACAGCAGTCATATTGACCGATGGTCATATAACAGTCAAAACCCAACAATCTCATTTTAATTATACTCATGTTATCAAATGAAACATTTTTGTTGAGTATAAAAATAAAATAAAATAACACATAAAATTAGGAAACAATATTTATTAAATATTTCAGGTCGTTACAACATAGTCAATCTTCTTCAGGAAGAAGCCTCCTTCAAGAACAAAGAGATGAAAAACTTTAAGAAGCTTCCACCAACTAGGGTGATGCTTTTGGAGAAGAGGATACCGAACAAAACCTGATTGCCTAACCATCAAGGTTGCCCAATCTCCTTTCAAGATTCCTAACGCTGTGGCTCTATCCCCAGTTTTCTCAGCTCAATCAACCCACACTCAACTGTCACCGCCCTCAATCATCCATTTTCATGTACAAACTAATACATGATGATCAAAGATGATGGCTAGAATTCTACCATTAGTAACCTCATGGGAAGTTGGTGACTACCAACTATGGCTCTCTCAAAACTTAATCCTCTCTTTGTAATATCTTCTTCTACCTTATATATTTTTTCTTCTTTTCAAAAAGATATGTAATCCAAGCCAACATAATTCATGATTTTAGCCCCAAAATTTCATTTCATTATTACAATTGTTTATGTGATTAATCTCAACATGATTTTTTATAAAAGGGTGTCATCAATACTTCCCATATCAAAGGATGGGGATGAGGAGGTTTTTTTAATAATAAAAGCACTACAGATCAACATAGAATCACAATAATTTAAAAATATGATTTAATACAAAAACAAGTCTTCATATCATACTATAATTTGAGCCATGCATTTATATTTAACATTTTTGTTATGATTTATAAATTTAATGATTTTTTATCATCAAAAAAGGAAATAATGCTGGGTCCACTATGTTTTGATTCTCAAAAATTATTATTATTTTGTATTTAATATATTTTATCATGATCTTGAATATTTATTAGTTTTTTTTGTTTAAAAAATCTTGGAATTATTTTTCAAATTTCTAGTCACTAGCAGAAATACCCACCCAATGACATACATTTCATGTGTTATCATCTTTTAATTAATGTAATTCACTAAAAAGAAAGATAAATATTCTTTAGTTGAATAAAAGTATATTTTAAATACAATGATACTTATTTTTATATTTTATTGAACACCACAATGATGAAAATTTTAATTTATATAATTTAGATTAGTGGATGAAAAATGAATATCATTAATAGAATATTGGACCTTACATGTGAGTGGAAAGTATTTAAGAGAAGGGGGAATTGGGAAAGGAGTTTCAAACAGAAAGTAGAGGTAGTTAGGCCACATGATGGTGGAATTATGCTATTATAAGGGAGCATATGAGAGGGTACTAGGGGGGATCTTTCTATTAGTTTGTTTTAGATTTTTTCTTGGGTAGAAATACTTGTGGGATCCTGAGTATGTGTTTCTTCTTCTCCTATTCCATGTATTCCCTATGTTGCTTCATTTTCTATAGCATTTAATACAAAATGGGACCATGTTTCTTAACATGTGGTTTATCCTACCATGTGATGCACCCCCTCACTTTATCCCACGCTCCACTCGCATCCTAGGGAATATCAATCTGACTCTCTTGGATGCCCTGGAACGACAAATGGATCACATTGAAACATCTCTTACTGAGCTGTCTACAATGGTTGAGAACCTCCAAAAAGAAATTCAATACATTCATCAAGGTTAGAAACATTGATACCATGAGTTGGTTGATCAAATGTAATTCCATAAAACCATGTTTCACTGTAATGAAAAGAAACCACAATTTTATGGCTTTCGTCTGACACTAATTTATACAGATTCAAACACCATCAAAGATGGTTGTGCCCTTTTAGTGTTACCCAAGTTAGTATTGATGGTTCATCTATCCATTGGTTCATTATTCTAACCAAAATCCATTCATATTTGACTTGGAAATTTTTTCAAACTGAACTCATGGAACGTTTCAGTACCAATGGAGGTCCAAAATCCCCATGAATAACTCATAACTCTTTAGCGATGTAATAAAATTTAATACTATATCGAGAAATATGAATATTTGGCTTCCTTGATGCCTCTATAATCAGAACAACAATATGTAGGATATTTTTTCGTGGACCACATAAGGGGATGTGATCCTAGTTATGTATTCATAATCCTGTATCGTGTTTCCAGGTGATGTGCCCAGAATTACGCATAATTTCATCTTACCCAAGTTGGTCTTACTCCTTAGGTTGGTGGTCCATGATTTGAAAAAATTGCGAATCACAACCAGTGATGAGTTTCAATTGTGGTCTCAAGTTATTTTTCAACAATTACTTTTGTCCATGGGTGACAATATTTGTCTGGTTTACATGTAGGTCTTGAACATGGGCAACTTGGATCATATTCTGGGAATTTCATGGCTGAGTACTCTTAGGGAGGTACAAACCAATTGGAAGTCAATGACCATGCAATTTGTAGTTAGAGACTGAGAATATTTTCTTAGCGGTGTATCCCCACACATTTCCTCTTTGAAAGATCAAATATTTCTAGGTTGTAGGACCAGAATGCATGTCATTTCTTTGGTAGATCAGTATTAGTGGGATATCCAAGAGTGACATGAAAAGTTCAAATAGTTTTCCATGGAACCTCCAAGACTTCCCCCTCCACTCCATTGGGACAATTTCTTCCGACCTATCTCTTTCCATCGATCATTGAAGGTTAGACCCTACCGATATCCACATATTTATAAAAATGAAATTGAACTTTAGGTGAAAAAGATGTGAGCAGATGGTCTGATCCACCCCAACTCCAACACATTTAAAAGCCCAGTATTCTTGGAAAGAAAGAAAGATGGTTCATAGAGAATGTGCCTCAATTATTGATCTCTCAACAAGGAAACTATTCCCAATATATTTCTTATTCTAATCATTAAGGATTTTTTCGATGAATTACACTATGCCACATATTTTTCTAAGTTGGATCTAAAATATGTATATCATCATATTCGGATGTGTGCAAGAGATGTGGACAAGATGACATTCCACACCCACAACGGTCATTACAAATATTTAGTAATGTCATTTTGTCTTACTAATGTTCCTTCTACCTTCCAATACATTATGAGTGATTTATTTCACCTATTTATTCATAAATTTGTGTTCATATTTTTTTATTACATTTTAGTCTACAGATCCAAATGGATCCACCACCTCCAACACTTATCCACCCCTGTAAGTATTCTAAGAAAATATTCTTTTTCTAACCAACACAAGTTTCATATTTCACAATGGAAGGTGAAGTATATGAGAGATATCATATCTCACACTAGAGTGTCTATAGACCTGAAAAAAGTCCAATAAGTTCTTGACTAGCCTAAACGTATAGAGGTCAAAGGGGTCAATCGGTTTCTTGGGCTAATAGGATACTACAGAAAAATTTTCTAGGGATATGACACTATTTAACAGCCCCTCAATTACCTCACAAATAAGGATGGTTTCCACTAGACCTTTTCTCCTCAATAAGATTTTGGTCACCTAAAACATCTCATTATAGAGGCATCAATGATGGTTCTTCCATACTTCTCCAAGGGATTTGACATAGAGTGTGATGATTATGGTCATGGGGTTGGGGTGGTTCTCATGAAGTACTTATAGACCACTTCCTACTCTATAAAATCCCTATCTACCAATAATTTGGCTAAATTTACTTATGAGAAAGAGATTATGGCCCTCATTCTAGCAATAAAACATTGGTTCCCCTATTTACTAGGCCAACCCTTCACAGTTTACTCCAATCAACACAACCTCAAATTATTGCTTCAATAGAACATTACAACAACTAGCCAACAACGTACACAATCCATTCTAGTGTTGATGGATGAAAATGACTTCAAAAAGTAGGTTCGAATAGACCCTCACCCACATAAAGCTATCCAAGCATTGCAGGCTAGCCGAAATCTGTACCCCTGTTACACGTATCACTGGGGTTTCTTATAATATAATGGTTGATTGGTTTACTATAAACCTCATCTTGGATATCATAGCTCATGGAATACCATAAAACTTCCCAAGATGGACATTTTGGCTTCTATAATACTTACTAAAAGCTTTCAGGAAACTTATATTGGCCCGACATGAAGCAATATGTGCAATAATATATGTGGAAATTTTCAGTCTTCCAACACAATAAATACTCCACCCTATCCCCAGTCAGGGATGCTTAAACCTTTTGAAATTTCATAGGATGTATGAGTAAATTTATCTATGATTTTTTTACATTTTCATTCCAAAATATCACAGGAACAACATTGTTATGGTAAAAAAACTTTCAAAATATGCTCATTTTCTACTACTCAAACCTCCCTACATTAAAAAAAGTTGTAGAGATTGTTTGAATACACAAAATGCCTAAATCAATTATCAATGATCGAGACCTTGACTTTATTTGAAAATTTTGGATAGATTTATTTAATCTACATGGTATTAGGATCCTATTTAGTTCAACATACCACTTATATATGAATGACCAAACTAAGGTTATCAACCACTACCTTGAAACCTAATTGTGCTGCTTTGCTGGTGAGCAGCAAATGCTATGGTCTTATTGGATTACTTGGGCAGAAATTTTGTACAACACTAATTGGAATGCCACTATCAATACCACTCCTTTATAAGTGGTCTATGGTTTCAAGGCCCCAACAAATATCTTCTCTCTCCCATCTAATATTTGAGTGAAATAAGTTTATTCTTTGACATATAAGGAGGCATTGAGGCAGCTAAAGCATCACTTGGATCATTCACAAGACCTCATGTTCCGGTAATCAAACCACCCAAAATGCTAAGACACTTTTTTTGTTGGGGAAGGAGTTTATGTGTGCCTTCATCCATACAAGCAACATCCCTCCTATGAATCAATCAGAAGTTATCACCCTACTTATTTGATTCATTTACAATTTTAATGAAAATACATCTCATGGTGTATCAGTTGGATCTACCCCCTACTACCCGAATCCACATGGTTTTTCATGTTTCATAGCTCAAGTGTGTGGTTGGATATCATGAAATTCTAGTTTCTTTGACCCTCATCCTTGAGGGGGATGAGACTGAGAGGGAGAACTAGAAGTTGTTCTAGCATAGTGTTCCCTTCTCCTTGATAGTATTCTACAGACCCAATATTTTATTCAATGGTAAGGTCAGTCCATGGAAGAAGATACATGGGAAGATAAGTTTTTTCATTCAAAATCAATTTCATTCTTTTAGTCTTGCAAATGAGACTGATCCTCAAGGGGTGTCCAATAATAGAGTCTGATACCTTCCAAGTGAGTGGAAAGTATATAAGTGAAAAGGAAAATCAGGAAAAGTGGTCCAGACAAAAAGTTAATGTAGTTAGGCCATGTGGAGGGGGTTAAGATATTATAAGGGAGTGTGGGAGAGGGTAACTGAGGTTGGAATCTTCTTTTTAGTTTGTTCCAGTTTTGTGCTTGGGTGGGAGTATCTATGGGTGACTGAGTATCGCTAGTGTTTCTTCTTCTCCCCTACTATGTCTTCCCTTTGTTGCTTTATTTTCTTATAGTCTTTATTACTAAGGTGGCCAAGTTTCTTAATAATTTTTGACCAATAATTGGACTAATGATGTAAGATTTACTTAAATTTCTTGTTTTTATTAGTGTATTAAGTCAACTTTTCGTACAAGTAGACTTGTAATTGAACAATATCAATCAAGACTAACATTGGATTTAATTAAAACATTAATTATTAAAAGAGATAAATTTTATGATTTAGCACAAAAGTAAACCTATACATAGTTAGCACATATTGAAAAATATTTTCAATGAAACTTTTTCCTAATAAGCGGTTATCTAAATTATAATATTCTTTTAAATTTTTTTCTAAAAATATCATAATATATATATTTTTAATTTTATTTTTAAGACTAGATTGTAAATAATCAATAATCAATTGAGTGTTAAACTGGTTTCAAACTAGTAAGGATGTATTTTTCTTACTCTGATGCAACTTATACACATCTATTGGATAAATTTTTCATGTACTTGTAGTTATAACCATTGTATAAAATAATTAATATTATTTTTTAAAAAATATCCACAAACTTCGTTCGAAATTTTAAAAAAATAAAAAAACAACAGAAATATATTCTATCCTATTGAAATTATGATGGCCTATGGTTTCATTGGATATTAACGGAGGGAATCCTTGACCATGATATGATATAACCACAAGTGTATAATGGGGGTACAAAACAGACATTGGTATGGAAAGATATGATTAATTCATACATATTAACATTTTAATATATAAAATACCATAAATTGAACTTTTTTATCATGAAGAATAAGTTTACATTATTGAATATTTACAATATATTTCATTAATTGAAAGGTTTTAGTGATTGATTTATTCCATGAATTTTTAATAATTTAAATATTTTTCACTGTATATCGATTTGTACAAATCATTTATAAATATACTATGAAAATTGATTTTAAATCGGTAATATGTGAGATACTCTCTTGGTAATTGTTAGCATGGAGTATCAATAACCCAATACCCTAGATACCTCTCCAAATAAAGTCTTGGTGTTTATTTATAATGAATAATTAAGATGACATAATAACTCAAATTCGATGTGAAAAAAAATATCCTATAAAACTCTCCCTAAATATAGGTGTACCTAGATTAGATACATAAGAAAAACTATGAAACATTCCCACACTCCCAATTCTATCCCTCAACCTAGACACCCCCAACATGAATACATGAAAAGACTAGAAATAATAAAATCCCCGTATGCATTTCATACTGGTTTTCTCCACTTATTTCACTCCCTCCCATGGCTGTTAAAGAAAAGATTAGAATTGTAGAATAATCATACTGAGTATGAACCTATATTGAAGATTTCAGATGAAACAACAACAAAACAATGGCCTCAAAATAGCTGGGTGAAATAGTGTTCGACTAGCAGACCCAAATTATAGATGTGAAATGAAATTTGACTTTACAGACCCAAATTTCTAAGGTGACATGGAATCTGACCCGCAAACCCTAAAATAATGATGTGAAATAGAATCTAAACTTAAAGACCCTTAATTGATTTTGGATAACAAAAAAGGTCTTAGAAACCATAAAGAGAATCAAATAACTTGATAGAGTCAAAGAATTCATTTTTTATTAGATTTCATGTTACCACAGAGTAGGTTTGGAGAATTTGATTAGGGAGGGGTGATGCATAGGTCATGCAAGACAAGATCAGGAAGGGGGAAGACATGCATTAGGGGAAGGGGTGAAAGAGGTGATCAATAAGAACGAGGCACACAAGATATTCATGGAATTCTGTCTCATGGGAAGGGGGAAAAACTAATGGGCTGGCACAATAGGGGTTCCACATATGGAGGTCGCTTTTGGGAAAGGTGGTAGAAGTCTGCAAGGGTGGGGGCCATCGGGAAAAGAGGGGATCATTGGGAGGGGCGCTGGGGGTTTTCATAGCCGACAGAAGAGGGGAGATGATGTTAGAAGTGGGGTGTTAGGGTGGTCATGACCAAAAGGAGAGTTACACTGAGAGATGTAGGGGTGGTGCTACTGTGATAGTGGGAAAGGGTCTAGGGCCACCACCCGCAATGGGAGAAATACCTTGAAAAATTATGTGGGAGAGGATATAAGTGAGGGAAGGTTTTTGGGTTAGACCTCCTTTGATACCATGTTAGCATGGAGGATCAGTAATCCAATACTCTAGATGTCTCTCTAAAGGAGGTATTTGTGTTTATTTATAATGAATAATTAAGATGACATAATACCTCATATTTAATGTGGGACTTGTATCCTCTAAAATTAATCAATATATTCCACCTGATACAACTTTAATGGGTCAAAATATCATTTTATTATGAATCAATGGGTGTACAAACTCAATTTATTGATCACTAGAGGGTTCAATTTTTATATAAGTTAATAAGGGTTCAACGTTTATATAAGAGAATAAGGGTTGGTGTCAATATGTTACATGGAATAACATTGGAATTCAAGTTCTACAATGCTTGGTATGTGTTTTAATCTCTTATAATCTATCTTATTAATTGATATAAGGCTACATAAGGGATCATGTTTCATTCCATGAGATGTACAAATTCATGGAGCATCCCCTCATCCAAAGCCCCTCTCTGTCTCACTCTCTCTATCTCTATATTTACATTATATATGAGATTTATAGAAAATTATGGGTGAGGCAATGTCCTTTAACATTGATCAAAGATTTAAAACGTTGGTGGATATCTTGAACAACCACAAATAAATTGGTTTGTTCTTGTGATGTTTATCAAACACAAAGAAAGTTATAATAATCTTGGTACATGTTATTAGCCACTTCATTTAATCCAAAAATTCATCTCTTATCCAACCTTTTGGTTAATTTTTTTTTTCACTTTTTTAGGTATATAAGATGTCCAAAAAATAAAATAGTTAAATTAGATAAACCTAGTGATGAAATTATTTGATCTAGAAATGAAAAAAATAAGAAGACAAGTATCATATGGTATTATACAGGAAAGTCATGTGCTACAATATGATGTGGATCATTTTTACTTGATGAGTTCATTAGTCAAATGGTATGATTGGTCTTATTGTATTGTAAAAATATTTGGAAAATATAGTTTTGTGGAAAAGTAAAGAGAAAAATTAATGAACAATATCAAAAATAAGAGTAATAGGGACAAAACAGATAAAAAGAAGAATAATAATAATAAAGAACACATCGATTTATGTGGTTCATGAATAATACCTACGTTCATGTAGAGTTAGGATCACTTTCCTAAAATTAGTATTAGAATTATAGGGATATTTATTTTGGAAGTTCATAAAACCCTAGCTTAAATGAGCTCTTATACCAATATGGTGAATAGTTACCCGTGCTTCTATAATACATGCACAATAAGTTCACTGTGCTATAGTGTCGAAACCACCAAAGTCCAAGATGTTATAGTTATGGTGGAAAGAAATATATGTAGATATAGTACCACTATCACATGATTCTATAATGAGTCTGTACTACTATAATTCCATGTCTGTATTGCTAGTTAGCTTTGCAACAGTACGTGGGAGTTGCGACCAAGTGTGCAGTATGAGTCAGAAACAGCTAGTCCAACATCATACTATGATCAAGCTACACTATTCCAATATCTATAATTATATAAAATAGATTAATATAAGGGTATTGAGCAATTTTTCATGTTACAACAATTTTAAAAATAATTTTTTATGACATGTAGTATGCTACAACACATGCCTGACATATTTTGTGAAAGATGTTAATACCCAAAAAAATTATGTGGACAAGACCATATGACTCAAGGTTGTTGTAACATCATAGAAAATGATATCCATGTTATAGAAACACCATAATTCAAAAAAAGGTTTACAGATTAAGAAAAGTCAGAAAAAAAAGAATAAGAATAAGATGAACATAGACATAACGATTTACATGGTTCGGAAAAAATCCGTACATCCAAAGACAGGAAGAATAACTTAACTAGAATTTGGGATCACAATTATAAGAAGATAAAAGTTTCAAACACACACAAACACACACACAGAAACCCAATCTTGAATGAGCTAATAAAAAGGATGAATCACTGTGTCACCAACTGCACAGTAAGTCCACTGTGCTACAGTGAACAGTGACTGGAAGTCTACACCGCTACAATGTTATGGCCACCCAAATCCAAGCTGCTATAGAGTCCAGTGTCTAGAAGTTAGTGGAGCTATAATACAACTGTCTCCATGTTCTGAGCTTCTATAGTAGTCCTACTAAGTCTGCACTACTAAAGTTCTCTATCAGTGTCACCTAGTCATCTCTACTATGGCAGGTCAGAGTTGTTTCTAGGTGTTTAGTATGGGCCACTAGTATTTGGCTGAAAATCATTCAAAATTGATTGGTATACACCAATCCAACAACCAACTACTCATATTAAGATATCCACAATCATAATGTATGACATCTTCCATTGTGATCCATTTATTATTGGGTATCAAAGTGAATCTAAACATACAAATTGTGTATATTATATTGTTAGGACCCCGTGTACTTTTTTTAAAACTATGCAATGCTATTTAACTTATGAATGGTTTAAAAATTTTATATTTTGATAATTCAAAATGTTCATATTATATTTATAAGATCATAAAATTATGTGAATCATATAATATGAAATGTTCATGACACTCAAATTTTAAATATTTATGAGATATATAATAAATAAATATTAATTGTTTGTATTTAGGAACTATCATATATATAATTATCTATGTCAACACATAGGGATTTTAATAAGAATCCATGTAAATTTAGACCACAAAAAAATGATTTTGGAGATAAAATTTAGGTTTAAAAGTGAATACATTATATTAAATTTGATCATACATTAATAAATAAAGAATCCATATTTTGATTTCATAATTCTTTATAAATCATAAAAAAATTATGAATAGTTCATATGTATATCTTGTCGATTGTTGAATTATTAATCAAAATTCTCATATCATTCATTTGAATTGTTTCACGCTAAATATTTCATTTGATTTAATGTAATTTAATCAAAATTGATGATTTTTCTTGATATAAATCCAAATTAAAGATTAATCATACTTTTTTTATGTTCTAACATATTTGGATTCAAACTAGTTAATTAAAACCTCTTGAATACTGAGTATGGTTAGTAGGGTTCCATGTCATGGGTTTCAATGGCCTCATTTCTTAGGATTTTTTATAAAGTTGTAAGTTGGATAACTTCATCATCATGCCTACTTAAGAGTAGTATTTCTATTTTCTAGTATTTTAATCACTTGCATGAAATGGATTTTGTGAAACATTTTCATATGTATTGTTCAGGTATTCTATCTAATCTTATAATTAAATATTTTTATTGTTCATTCATGAAAAAATAATTAATTATATATGGTATTAAAATTAATGTCTGTTATTTTTTTGAACGAGTATAAGATTCATAAAATGAATGAATATAAGAAAGAATGCATATATATATATATATATTATGTAATATTAAATAAGATTCATATTTAAGTTAAATGATGTGATCAACTAAATTCTCTCTGAAATTCCAATGTGTTGTATTCCTCTCGATAATCATACTTTTCTTGATATCAATCATCCAAACAAATAGGTTATACCAAAATTGGACACTCGTGATTTACTTATGTAAGTATCATATAACAATAGTTATTTTATTATGAGAGATAGACTTCAAATGGGAAAGTGACCCTAGTATAATTAGATTCCTTGAGAAATGTAGTGAGTGTGATTCATCAAATTAATTTGATAAAGGTTTCTTCCGTAGAACATGTTAACACCAAGGTGAAAAAGTGTGAAAGATCACCCTAAGAGATGGTGAATCAGGGTTGATACAAATTTTAAATTCATTTCCATAATTTTCTATGGATATTTTCCCTTTAATAAAATTAACAATCTTAATATGTTAATCTTCAATACAAATGTAACACCAATTAGAAAGTAATAAGGTGACCATAATTTATTTACTTGGTTCATATTTCAATATGAATAGTCTAATTAATGGTCCACATTTGACAAATCATTCATAAACATAATCACTCAGTCACTATTAGAGATTACAAGATTTCATATGGATTCAATATTGTATAATTCAAAATTAGATATCAAATTTTATTTTTTATGGATGATATAATTCCCATTGTAGAATCCAAAGAGATTATCAATTTAAAGTTAGATCTTTGAAGAAAGACTTTAAAATGAAAATGTTTTCATATTATTAGGGATAATATAGAATATATAGAATATTGTTTTAGAATATTATTATCTATTAATGTTATATATATGAGATTGGGAGACCAAATTATTTCAAAAGTTGATCATTTTTGACATTTAGACTAATTTCTACAATGCAGTTGAGATATAAATGTAGATGTCTCTCATATGATTCAAAATGAATGGATAAAATGGATAAAAAATTTTGGAGTGATTTATGATATTAAAATTACTTTGAAATTAAAGATTAAATTTTATAGGAATATTATTAGATTAGTTATTCTATATGGTCGAAAGTGTGGACCTTTAAAAGAACATATTTAACAAAAAATAAAGATAAAAGAAATGAAAATGTTAAGATGGACATGAGAAAATACTAATATGGATCAGATCAGAAATGAATGTATTCAAAAGAAAATTGGATTGACTACAATTGATGAAAAGATTACAAGACTACATTAAGATAGCTTGGACATGTTATAATAATACATAGTGATGCACCTATTAGTTGATTCAAATTTACAAAAAAAATCACTTATTAAAAGAAGGGAAGGAAGACCTAAAAGGACCCCTAAAATATCATTCAAGATGATCTTGTTTGAAATGATTTCAATTAAAATATGGTCATCAATAAAACTAATTTTTTATTTTTTATCCATGTAGAAAACCTCATTTAGTCGGGTTTATGACTTAATTTTTGTTATTCACTATCAATTCTTTGGGACACTACCTCTTTATAACCACTAATAATTTTGAAGAAGTCTTCTTTTTTTCTTTCAATTTTTTTTTCAGTTTCATCTCCAAAGCATTGATACCTAAGTGCTTGTTTGAAAGAGAAACAAGAGCTAAGTTATCTTGAGAAGACAAGACTATATATTTTTAGTTGTATGAGGATTAATTTGAGTTAGAGTATATAAATGATAACATGGTTAAATGATCTGTGATAATGATACACATGGTATAATCTAGTAAATTACCCCCCAATACCAGATCATGTGTTGGATCCCTCGGTGGGTATGGTAGAAAAAATATTATTTAAGACTACATAATTAGAGGGAAGTGGAATTTCAAGAGGCAATAATGGACCCCATATTAGTAGTTAAATAATAGAAAATATATTGTGGGAGGCTGGTTCAAGAAACTCTAGAAGATTTTCCCTAAGTATTTGTTCAACAAGGTGGTATTCAAGAAGCTTCCTATATTAAACCTGCTAAACACCATAGTAAATTTGGTGTTGAGTTTGAATAATCTATCCTATAAATATGGGTAGAAGGTATAGTTAGTCAAGAGACTCATATGTCTCAAAAATAAATGGTAGTGGTTTTTGAGACAATTTTTCAATAAGATGAAAATTTTGTTAATTCTTTAGAATATGCACACATTCAGGGTTGGGTGTAGATTTTAATTTATTAGACATAAATGAGATCGAAATATACTTTCTAGAGGAAGATATATTTTCAATTATTCAATATGATTATCAAGAATAGGATCCAAGAGTTAAGGGTGGTCTCATAACATATTTTAATAGAAATAAAGTAAATATAATGATGACATACCTATAATTTCACATCTATCATTGGAATAATTTTAGGGATTCATTCAATCATTGTAATATCATGATGATCTAGTTGTAAAATGGGAGCTTCTTCTAGTGTAGAAGTGTATATAGAATTTTATTTAGAAGAAATAGAGATATAAATGAAAGTTTAAAAGGAAAATGTACTTATCTTATTATCTCATTTTCTTAGTTTTTAAAACCTATTTAAAAAAGAAGATTTCATAACCTTTGGATCAACATTAAGTGGTATATTTGATATAAAATTTCCATAATATTTTAATATCACTAGTGGAGATGGAGACTTCATAATAAAGAGTAAAACCCATGTTGTGTTAGACTAAATATTGCCATGGATGAATAAAAAAATTAATATTAAGAAATTAAGGATTCATGATTTCATATCTTCAATTAAAAATCAGTTAAAAAATGTTGACCTTAGATTAGTATAAGTTGAAACTAACATAGAAAATTTGAAAATTTAAGTCAAATATTTCATTTCAAAGAAAATGAAGGGAATTTTGTTTTTATTTTTCTAAAGGTGTTTTTTAAATAGAAATGATGAAATTTGTGTAGCAAACAGATTCTAAAACTGAGAGAGGAGTGGTTAGGTATCTCAACCATGTCTTTAGAGCAATTATAAAACTATTTTTTGATTAGGAAAGAAAAATATACTCTCACAATAACAATATTAATAAATAACCCATTCAATGACTGATATAAGTAAGATGTTATTTCCAGAATGGAATCATAATATATATTTTAAGCCTTGATAAGAACCTAGGGATATATCCTCTTACTTATAAGTTCAAAGGGAAATTAAAGAAAATTGAGTAATAATTTACATACATTGAAAAAACTATCCAATATGGCATTGATATGGAAATGGATATTGATGCAAATACAGAGGATCCATCCAGTTTCAAAGGATTTATATAGTTTCTTATGATGCATCAAGGAGGAGGATACTAAGAACCCAAAACTTTCACCAAACATGACCAAGTTTTTACTTCTTCTAAATTTATTTACCAACCATTTTCACTCTTAAAAAACTTTTTCCCTTTTCACCACATATCAGTGTTACTAAACTTGAAATTTCAAATTTACATTAACATCAATTGGCCTTGAATTATTTTGGATCCTACATAGATAAAATTTTTCCCCTCTGTCAACCTGAAATATATAACTTAAAGGATAATATAGTGTTAAAGGAAATTTAAACCAAGAATATTATTGATGACAATGATATTGAATAGGAATATTTTGTTTGATAATTTTTTATTTTAGTGTTTTGATTGTCATTGTTGGTTCTTGCAGTTTATCATGTCAAGTTTCTATGTATTTTTATGGACCCATTTATGAAATAAAATATTTTATTTACCTTCCAATATCTTGTGATAAATATATTTTTTGTTTCACACAATTACTACCTACTCATTTCATTTTTCCTTAATTTGTGAATATATATACTGATTTCTTTGAATCTATTCTAGTTTACCTCTTATGCCCTTGTATATTATTGTTTTGCTTTTCTTCTTTCAAACTCTTCTTTTAGATTTGGTTTTTTTCTCATAACCTTTATGATATGTTTTCAAATGGTTTTCCTCTTAACAAAAACAAGGGGGATAAAATTTGTCAAATTTGATGTATTTATGAATTACAATTTATACTTTTCATTTTAAATATAGCATATGTTATGTTGTTTAATTCTCTGGTTCTTTTAGTTTAAAGACTTGAATTTAAAAGATATTCTTTTAATAGTCACAAAATTATCTGAGTATTTAGTGTTGTGATGGTTAAAAAAATATCTTAAATTTAATTTTTTATTTGGACGTGGCTTTAATTTTATTAAGTTTCATATTATATTCTAATTTGAGCTATGGATTTTTATTTCACATGTTTTTTAGGATTTTATTAATATCATGATTTTTATCAAAAAAAAAGAATGAATGCTAGGTTCTCCATGATTTGATCCTATGAATTCAATATTATTGTGAAATTAGTACATTTTATTATGATCTTGAAGGTTCATTAATTTTTTGGTTTGAAAAATATAGGAATTATTTATCAAATTTATAGTATTGATGACCATTTTATAGAAGTATATTGATATAATAATGAAGAAATTTATCCATAGCTCTTAAGAGTATACTGAAAGCTTGGTGGACTCCTATAAACAGCTCTTCACAACCATGTAAAGGGATTATAACATCAATCAAAGAATCTATGAAATGTTAAAAGAAGAAAATATCATTTGTAATGGTTTTTGACGGATCTTTAGTACCTATTGATAACTCTTTGGAAAAAATCCAAAAGTATTTAGAGTTCATTTTCATCTTAGTGCATGATTTACAATAGCTTCAAATTTTTTCTTAAATGATTAAAAAATTCACAAAATAGTGTTAACTGACAAGAATTAAATGGAATTTTTTTCTTTAATTATTTGATAATAGAGGAGATGGTATCTCGGGAAGAGATAAAGGGTTTCATTGTAAAGGTCAATTATTCAAGTATTTTATGACATAAGAGTTGGTATCTCAGTTATTTTTTTCATATATCATGGTATATAGACAATATTTGATAACCTATAATGAAAATATAGCATAAATTACATAGAAAATGAAATTATTCAAACCCATACCTAATAGAACATTTTAATGATGAAGGATTAGTATCATCAAGTACACCAACACCCAGGACATGATTCTGCCTAATCTAAACATAATAACATGCAGATTTTTGAACATAAATGGATCCTTTTCATTTATTTCATGATACTAGAATAGTAAAATAAGATATTTATATATAAAACATCGAGGTAAAATAGACCTTAGTCTTACCCTCATAATTTGTGATTATAAAAAATATAAATTAATTCATATATTTCATTTTACTATCTGTGTGATCCTGTGTGCATATGCATGGGTGGAATACTAGTTCACTTAAAAACACATGGATACTGTCTTGAAGTTACCATCCAAGTGCATGATTATGAAAAACATAAATGAATTCATATATTTAATCACATAAATTAAATTTATTAAATTTATATATCAATCAACACTATTGATGATTATGTTAGAGATGCATTGGATTGAGATAATTCGAAATTAATTCTCTTAAAATCTAAAATATTTGATTTCATTAATTGTTAGATGAGTTAAAGTGTATTTATATCTTGAAAATAAACATAAGCGTAGTTATTTAAATGCGTGAATTATATTCTTTTTTCTAGTGACTACATTAAATTTTAATTTTAAGAAAAAATCAAAATTTTCATTGAAGAATGTGATAATTGAACCTAAATGTGAATTTTACATGCAATATTATAACACATATAGGGATGAAAAATAATGGGCAGGGTACACATCAAATTTAGGGTCCCTAAATATCAATCAATTTAATTTTTCAAAACATGAACCCATTTAATTTCTAAATGTTTTACCCTAACCCCACCCTATAAAATTTTGAAATACCCATTCAACTAGATCAGCTAATTTAAATACCCGTCTGTAATTTGAAAATTTTAAAATTCACTTATAAATTTAAAATAAATAGATTTCAAGTTAAATAAATATATTTTTATAATTTTATAATTTGTAAAGAAATATATATAATGAACTAATAATGTCTGATTTAATCGGATTTTGAATTCACTACTCCGACCCTATAAAAACAATGATTAACCACTGACCTAATCCTATTTAATCAGATAAAGTAGTGTGATATTCCTATTGTTATCCCTAAAAATATCTTACTATATATATAAAAACTTATAATATGATGTTTAATTTGTTATTTTATCTTTTTGTTTATATAAAAACATATAATATATTTTATTGAATTATAATAAAATTGATAAAAATGGGGTTTTATATTAAAAAATTATTTAAAGGGTCCTATGTTTTAAATATTTATAGAGAGAGAGTGAGAGAAAGATTTTTTTAGAAAATATATATTTTTTATTATATCTAATATTACTTTTCATTAAATTTATTCAAAAATACTATTTAAAATCTCACTAAAACCCCTTGTCTTATTAAGTAGTGACCCTTGAAATCCTTTAAAAAAATTCAATGTGGGATTCAGGTTCTCTTTTTTTAGCATTGGAATAATAATATGCTAATAATAATAAAATTTTAAAAATATTATTTTATTAATAATGTAAATAATAATAATGATAAATAGAGACGATTTAATTAATAATAATTAATATTCTAAATAATAACTCGATTAATATAATATAATTAATAATAAGTAAAATAATAATAATAATTAATAATACAATATTTAATATTGAATTTAAAAATAATTTAATAATGTAATTAATAGTAACCAATAATTAATAATAAATTAAGTATTAATGTAATTAAAAATATTTAATAATGTAATTAATAATAATTAATGATATAATAAAAATTAAAAATAATGATAAATATATCATTATTAATTACATTAGTGGAATTAATAAATAATAGTCACAGAATAATTATTTTTTTAATGATAATTATATTATTAATTATCAATAACAATAATGTAAATAATGATAATAATATAATGAATATTTATAAATTAGTATTAACTAAATTATCAATTAATTAATAATCAAACGATCAATTAATAATAATAATTCTCATTCAAATCTGGGCAGGGATGAGTTTCTATGGTACTATAGTAGTACTAAAACACCATAACAATGTGGGTGTTGTAGTAGGTACTGTAGTAGGGTACTGTAATTATCATAAACCAAGTTGGGATTCCATCCAACCCAACCCCCAATCCGATATGAGACATGTCTTGAAGGGACTTCCTCATCCCCACGGGCCGACAACTAGTGTCCGACATCAAAATAAGCTTAATTGGAATGATTTTATCCTAAAAAACCAGGATCAAAATAAAGAAACTGAGCATGTAGAAGAACCAGCAATAGCATAATATTAATAAATAAAAAACTGGTCCAGATATAACATCTTCCAAACAAAAAAAACTAAAACTGAATACAAAACTGAGACCGAACCATACAACATGATCTCCACGTGACATCTTGGTCACCACCAACCATAAGACCAACTTCCTCCAAAGGAACAAATGTGAACCAGAAAACTACACCCGCAAAAAAACTCGGGTCTACCGATGCTGAGTGGCATAAGTAGGACGTGAGCATAAAAAGATCAATAGTAAATAACCATAAAGTCTATGCATTTACTTTCCCAAAATAGTCCACAAAAATTGGTTTGAAAATACATTTAGAAAATATTGGCATTTTATCAAACATCTTACATGCATTAAAATATAGGAATAAATAAATAAACTCCTTGGGAAGCATTTCAAATCCATTTTCCATCATGAAAACACTATAACAATTTATAATAACACATCACAAGAAATATTATAACACTTTTAAATAATTCAAGGGAATATCAAGCATAAATGGAATGTGCTAGAAAGGAAATGGACGAAAACACGAACCTCAATAACATGCGAGTGGAACCAAACTTTGGGATGAGGAATATCCAAGCCTAAGAGACAATCCTCACACCCTAGAATTTAAGAAAACAACCCACACATCATCCCTTGCCTCTAGGGTTCGGCCAAGATAAAACCCTCACCAAGAAACCAAGAGAGGAGGAAAGGAAGAGGGTGAAATCAACCAAATATCCAAGGAAACATACCTAGTAACATTCAAGGATATTCAAAAATGGAAGGGAAGAAAAGGTGGAGGGTTTCCTAGAGTCCCATGGTCCTCAAAGGTTGAGAAAGGGGAGGGAAACCCGAAATATGGTTAAATGATTGGAGGATAAAACTTGTAATTTCACATTTTTTATGATATGGGTAGCTTTCATGGTCAGGATGCATGGTTTGGTAAACAATGCACCAACCATGAACCCTATATTGGATAATAAGGCACCCTACAAAGTTTGACCACATTGTTTCCCAAACCATGATACAAACATTCTAAATGCCACTGTTCAAAAGACAGAACCTCCTGCATGGTTTTCAAAAAGTTTCCAAATCACGTGAAACCTATGCACCTAGCCCATGGACCACAAAAAAAATACACGGTTACCTAGACATGGGTGCACAGTTTCCCTGAATCATGCACCAACCATGTTCCACCAAAAGTTAGGCCTAAAACCTCAATTTCTCAATAGAAACTCACTTGAGAACTTCAAAAACTAAAAAATTAAAACTGAGGATCAACCCAAACCTTAACCAAATGATCAAAATCCAAGTGAAGAATAAAATAAAATAATTTACAAGGTTTGGGTGTGACATTAATAGTGGTACTATTAATTAAAAATCAGATTTTAAGCTATGTAATTGGGCCTTCGGGCTATAAGGCCTCTAGACCATCACACTCCCAAATTTACTAGTAGAAAAATAACTTTTAATGTAATTTTTTATCCATCACAAATTCATTTGACATTTTAAGTGTTATTATTAATGCTGGATAAATAAACCAATGTTAAAATAATTATTTTTGAGGCTTTTGTAATCAGTTTTTTGGTTAAATGACATCAAAAGATAAACTTTTGGACTTCTAATGTCAATTTGTTTTGGATATCAAGCACCATAAGTCACTTTCCACATATTTTATCAAAATAACTGATGTGGAAAGTGTATTTTTTTTGTATATTTATATGTAGACTACTCATTTAGAAGAAAACATGAGACATTTGAACTAAAAATTTCATAAACCAAATGAAAAAAAGAAAAATAAACGTAAATATTTGACTTAATTTTATGGATTGTGGTAGTGAACATCAAATTGATATGTTATTTATTGATATTTATCTTCTTTTTATGAATTAAATCATATTACATCTACAATGGTGGTTGGTAAGGAATTATAAACTCTAGTTAGTTAATATCAGGCGGAAGATTCATCTTCTTAACTTGATCAGAAGAAGTATTCTTCATCATAAAAAAATAAATCATTAAAAAGTTTGTCAATAGAGAAAGCCAATAATAAAGAAACTAAACCATGAGTTCATATTGATAAATACCATGTTGAAATCCTAAAATTAACAAGTATTGGAACATTATTGTGGATAAAAGAGGACTATACCAAAATTATTGAAAGAGAGATAATGAGAAGCAGTATAATTTACTAGAAAATATGTTTGTCTATGATGTAATAAAATTTTTACTGGGTATTAAAAATTGAAACTACATTATGAAAAATTGAAATATATATTCTACACGATTGAAATTTTTCTTTTAACATTGGATATTGATGCGCACCTGTTGTGGGGTGTGGAATTTTTTTATTACCTAGTATAGTATAATAGTTAACCTAGGTAGTAACCCAAAGAGGAGTGAACACAAAATAGATTTTTCACTTTTAGTTGATTTGAGAAAAATTGAACTTTAATTTACTTTTACAAATTGTGAGTTTTGAAAAGTAGTTTAAATTTATTGATTAAAAACAATGGATGAAAAATGGTGACCTGAACGGGTTTGACTAAACCTAGTTCTATGTTATCTTTATTTCCAATTTTAACCAATTATACTTCTGTCAGATGGTAAGAGAGAGATTCCTCTACCGATTCATATGTCCCCCTTGTCTAGATAGTTATGATAAGAGAATTCCTAATCAAGTATCAATCATTATACCCTACTTCCTATGTTCATGGCGTTATAATGGATTATTTTGATAAATTAAGGTAATTCCCATTTGGAAATTATTATAACCTAATTAGCAACATTCCCCATTTCAATTCCTCACACATACTTGAAATCACCAACCACTCACCACCCAAAAGTAATTTGTTATGTAAAAATGGATAGGAAATGGGTGGATAGAGATATGGACAATCTACCAAGGAAATTTGAATAAAAATAATCTAACCCTAGTATAGATTTATTTAGAATTAAAAAGTAAATAAAAAATTGAAACTAGTTGGCTGTAGGAAGAGAAATGGATTATTCCATTAAATGCAAAAACTCAAAGATATCAGTTGTTAAGACTCCACATTTCCCAATTACTCACAGAAACTACCCCTCCATAGATGGGGAAGTCGAGTTGATTTAAAATAGGGGAGACATTAATGAATGAAAAAAAGAAAAGAAAAGAAAGTCATGTAAATAAAGCATCCACATGCCCTCATCTAGAGCTTCTACATTCTAATTGATCATTTTCAATCCCCTTGAATTCTTATTTATAGGAATAGATCATGCACGAGGGTGCACAAATGGCCCATTAAGTCTTCATAGGTCTTCCTAGTTATAAAAGAGAGGTGGTGACATAAATTCTCATAACAAATGCCATTTTTGGCTCCATCTGAAAGGTTCACGTCATGTAAGTGATATTCACAACATGTAATGTGTGGGACTAGACCTGATTTCCAAAATATTCCATATAATGAATAGTGAATTCATGAAATGTAATGTGTAGAGCCTAACTTTTCATGGATTATTTTTACATTGTGTAATTCTTCATATTGCACATCGTGAATGACTTACATGATGTGTAATGTTTATTTCTATCTAGTTTTAGTTAAAATATTCCCATCTCTACAATTTCAATATTCATACTTGTCATTCACTTTTCCGTTCATCATGTTCCATCTTATACATCATAAAATCATCATCTTTTAGCTTTAAAAATCTGGTATCATGCCACAGTGTGTTTTCGGCTCACTATATTTTTATCTTTTTTCTCATTTTTTATAAAACTCCATATCATGTCAAAAAACATAAAAACAATCATAATTTTCCATGTTTAATCAACTAATTTATACAAACATGCCATTTTATATCCAAAAATACCTGCATAAAATAGTTCTATCACACAAAAACACACATACATATATATAACTGAAGTTAAAACCATTTTCACATCATGGTTTTCACATTGGTTATTTATATAACTGACGTGAAAACCATGGAATTAAAATCTATTTTTATTCTAGTGATAAGAGTGTTGTTAAAGAAGAAGAGTGACAACATGATGCGACTGAGGATGGTGTATGGAGATCAGAAAGAAGATGTGAGGTGGTTGGTAGTGGAAGGCATTGATGGGGTAATGTCTTAGGAGTTGGAGTGTAACATCCCTTCCAAGATGCCACTAAAACAGTTCCCTAAGCTGGTTCACCAGGAGGCCTCAAGTGATCATACTCATTCATAAGTGGCTTCTGACTAAAAGTAGGGGTCTAAGGTGGAACTATGAGGAGACTATACCCCCATATCAGAGTTCATAACCCTAGGTAAATAACCAAACATCATAAATATTAGATAATACAGAAGAATAATAAACTAAATATAATACATTCTATAATAAAATAAAATAGAGTAAAGGTCCGAAGAGCCATTCCATACATATAATACTGACCAACCACTAGTCTGATCACATATACAAATTAAAAAACATAAAAATAAATACATTGGGCCCTACTTCTAACTCTATTCTCTATCACATACTTGATCTCCAATACCCTATTAACATTATCCAACCCAACTAGTCGACTCCACAAGAGCATCCCTCTCAACCATGAAATCCCATGCCTCAACCTGATCTATCGTGCTTCTCTTCTCAACATGAAAGTAAACATAAGTTCTACTTGTATATGGGGTGAGAAATAAATCTCAGTAGGCTACCCCCAATAGTGAACCTATAAACTGCTACCATAAGTGCATGATCATGTAATATGATCAACCTATCAAAAACATAACAAAAATATAAATATAATTAAAATAATGTTTGATCCTTAGGTCCAATACCTACATCTACCATAACTACTTAAAACAATAACAGAGTGTCTCTGAAACTATCTCCATGATTGTGCATCCCAAAAAACACGCGGGATCTATATCCATGGAAACTGCAACAAAAATTGACAATTATAAAGACCATCCTTTGATAATCCTATCATCCAGAATACTAGTCTATGTTATCCACTACTATATCCCATGACCCAAACATTATCTCATACATGGCACCTTGACACATTAGTCCCAGTTAGAACACAAAATCACTACCAATCCTAGACCATCAATTTGACCTCTATCTCATATATCATAAAAAATAGTACATGGAGTATCCATCTAGACCCTAAACCATATATCAAATCAATTGTTCCTAGAGAATCATTTTGGTGCCTAAACCATATTTCAAATAAATTGTTCCTGGAACATCAATATGGCACCTAAACCATGGATGCAGAGCATTAGTATCCATCCATCACAGCTGATATACTAACATTTTCTAGAGAATCACTCTGGAACAAAAATAACAAGCATACTATCTGTTTCTAGAGTCTCAATCTGATACATAATCCATATAGTGTACTATCACTACCTAGAGAATCAATCCAACATAAAACTACATACATGTGATGTCACATCCACTATACTCAAAAATATAAAACATCATGCATGTAACCTTAGTCCAACACCCAAACCATAAACAAAATATCTGTACTGATATAGAGCATCCTATCCAAAAATATCAATTACAAATATATAGAACCATACTTATGGATCATCTATCCAACTCCCTTAGCCACTGAATCCCTTATTAGTAAACAGAGTTCCAAAATGTGGAAAACCTAGCATATCAAAACCTCCATATGGTCAGAATACAAGTTTCAAACTAAAAAAACATAGTAAAGGTTGGATAAACGTCCATCTTGGCCATCAATATCTCAACCCATTAGCTCATAAATCATCCTAGGTACCAAGGGACACCCACAACTAATACTAATTTGGTACACATACCCGCTTAAGGTTATCCAATCAATTGAGACCACAATGGGACCTCTAGGATCATATATAAATAGAGTCCTCCCTCTTTAGATCCTCTAAACTAGCACTCAAGGGGAGGCATCCCCCTTTCAATACATGATAAAAACCTAAATCTTCGGCCAACACCCATCTCTTAGGATAACACATCATACAACCTAACCTCTAGAGTCACACAACCTCATAGGCCTCAATATAGTAAAACCTCATATTGGAGATGTCACAAGACTAATATTTTTTGAAGTCACCCTAGGTTAGAAAATACATCCAGTCTATCCCCACCTAGAGTCACAACCTAGTCCCACTAACAAAGGAAAAAATCATCACAATAATGATTCAAGGTCTCTAAAAAATTCATGCTATTACCTCCAATCATCCTCATGGTCCTCAGCTAGGTCTCATCCCATGTGTCACCCTTAGGAGATAGCTAAACTCATTTCCCATAGGAAAACATCTCTATCATAACATACTCACCCCAAAACATATCTCATAAGTCCTTAAATCACTTGAAGGGTTTCGCCCTAACAAACTATGTAGAAAAACACTCAAAAGGGGGCCCTCTTATGTCCCATTCCAACTTCAGGGTGAAAAACCAACAAAAAACCTTCAAAGGTTACTAAGTATAAGTACACTTCATATACTCCAAGTACACAATGTATAACCCACAACCATTCGTATGGCCATGTACTTCCACATGGATTGGCACACTGGGGTTTTTTTCTTGTACTACTACAAGACCATAACCTACACGAGGTCTGTCTATGTACTTACACATGGAAATGAACCTCCACATGGGCACCTATCCATGTACTCGACCACATGAACATGTCCCTTCACTTGGAGTGTGCCTATCCTACATGGCATGCACCTCTACATTCTCAGTCTGCCTATGTACTCAACCACATGAAAAGCAACATTGCATGAAATGTCCTTTGGACTACACACTGTGTAGTTGTATTATTTTGTTCTTCTCAAAATATTAATAACACACATCATGTGTTCTTAAAACCACACACCATGTAGTTGGATTTTACGGAGAAAAAACACCTATAAACCCAAGAAAACCCTTGTTTTTTTTCTATATTAGGCACAGATCAACCCCCAAGGGGTCCTTAGCATTCAAAAAAGGCTGTAAAACTATAAAATAATGTATCTACAGGTATTGGGGAATAAAAATCAAAAACTGTCCTACCTCATGGATTAAACACCAAATCATTGGGTCCAAATTTTCTCCTAGAAGCTGTTGTACATTGATCCGGTCCCGATCTATGCCTTGGACGGAGCCCAGTGACATCTCCTCCCCCTCTCCTCTAGGTCTAGTTATCACATGTAGGGAGAATCCCCTCCCCATTTCCTTCTATTCATGGGAATCCCCAAATGGGCGAGGGGGTGTTTTACATAATTAATTAACTAATTAATTAATCAAATGCTCAATTAACATTCCTCCCGAGTCTCAAAACTTAAAGCGGTTTTATAAATCACCCAGAAAAAAACCCTATTCCAAAAAAAACTACAGAGTCAAAATATAAATCCGATGATTTGGTAAAAAGATACAACCACCCAAACCCACATGAATAATTTAATTTTTAATTAATTAAATATTAAATATTATTCCAGATCTATAACTACTTGAAATTCCACCAAACTCGTATCCTAGGGTAAATTCCCTATTTTGGAATAAACAAGGTGGTAAGAAAAATTATTTGACATTATCTAATAGGGTAAAATGACCATTTTACCCCTCACGAGCACTTGAAAACAAAAATTCAATAAAAAATATCGAATTTAAAATCCTAGAAAAAATTAGGCCACTATAACCTCCCCATCATAAAACTTATTTTCCTCAAAAAGTCATAGTGGTCTTCCAACCACACATCCTAACCCACCTTGGCCATCAACTCAATCTAAAATTTCTTCATTATACTTAGATAATCCAACCAAATTTTTCTACACAACTCCTAAGATAAGGTGTACAACCCATCAAAGTCCAAGCCACCATTTTACATGATAAAAAACTTCAAGGATAGTTCCTATCTACACCCGTAGATCCTGATACACCACAAATCCTTTTTAAAACTGATAATTAACTTGATAGTTCTCCCCACCATAGACCTCAAACCACATCTACTGATTCTGACCCATGAAGCTTCCTATAATCAAATTCACCTTTAAAAATACATCCTTAGTGATACACCAACCATCTCAATGTAGTCCTCACTACGTCTTTAATCTTACCCACACAAGGGTCACATCACCACATCTTATATGGTACTCCCCAGAATAGTGGTATCCTTACTATTGCCTCACAACCAAACAAATTTTCCATGACCCATGCCTAAATCCCAACTAAACATTGGAATTAGAAATAACCACCTCTCACTCTTACAAAAAAGAAAAAATGAAATATTTATTATATCCCATTCTCAACATCTGAGAATAATAACCATGGTATTCGTTGACATCTAATATTTCATAGGGGCCTCACTCACAGATATCTAATGGAGTTCTCCCCACCATATGACTTTACATACACCACTCCATGAGAACAACCTCCCAGGAGGGCCCTTATCAACCCAAGGAAACATCTCTACAGCATGGCATAAAGATGGTTCTCTATTTTCATACTCAGGATGATGTCAAGATATTAGGAATGCCCATCTATAAATAATGAGTATACTAAGATGTTGTTGATGAATAATGCCAAAACCTCATCTATTCCAGAACATCATAGTTCTATCCTAAGGGCCTTGGGTCACCATGCCCACAACCTCTCATCACTCCCACAATGATTCTCATCCCACTCATGGATGACTTTCTAACTCAAGCACCTCAGATGTACAATCTTGTAATGTTTGATCCATAATCCAAATTATATTGTGAATCACCACTACTCACATCTCCAAGATTACTCTAATGAATAACTTATGCACACTATTGTGTAACCCAACCACAAATCCTTCTTCGACTCCAATGAGTCACATCTCATGAAAACTCAGATCATATACCTTAACCTTGAAACTCGAGAACTTATTGTGCTTTTGATCCTACTCAAAGACACCAAGATAAACTTGCCTACCCAACCATTTCATGGGATAGACACTTGAATGAACCTACCCCCTCAAAACCAACCACAAGTTAGAAAAACTTTCACATAGGTACTCCATCTCAAACCCAAGGCTTCCAACAAGCCTAAATCTCAATCCCATTTACACCCTTTGTGAACTATTGTTAAAATTCCCAAAACATCTATATATGCCTCAAAATTCCAAAAATCATTCATAACTTGGTCTAACCCTCTCATGGGTCACCCTCAAAAGTCAAACAGCTCTAACTACCTAATCTGGAGTCATGTTAAAAATTCCATTAGGCCCTGCCACATAGCCCTATCGATCAAGTCTCACATCCAGTCACTTTGTTCAACTGCCAAGGGTCCACGCCAACTCATAGAAGGCCACAAATAATAGGGCATCAAACTTTATACCTTATAATCGTTACATGAAATCAAAAAATCAAAATACCCTTCTATAGGGTATCACACTATAAAGGTGTTATATACTAACCAATTTCCCAAAACTGGATTGTCTTCCCTCTCTGAGCATCTTCACATTAAACCACTCCCTTGAGGACCTGAACATGAAACCAATAATAAACAAAAAATATCTATAAGAGGTCCAAAAACCCAACAATTATACCTTACTGACCCACCAAGGTCATTTCACCAACCATACATGAGAACCACACCATCCTCCTCATTATCGAAAGCCTCACTGAACATCCACATAACCTACCATCAGAAGAATATCCATAAATTCAAAAACTAGTAGGACTATCACATGAAGATACTATTTTCCTAATAAGATGCATGAGATGACTCATACATCTATAGTACAAGAGTCAAAACCAAGTCATAGGACTCTTTCCAACAGGTCAAAATCCCGAAATCCATCATAAAATGTCAAATATAAAACAATGTGCATCAAATGAATCAAAAATCATATACAACCATACCATCTCAAATCCAAAACATCAATCCTATCCCCTAGTAACCTAGAATTCCTACTAGAATAGGTGTTTGTGATGCATCAACCCAATATACATCTCAAGATCCAATACATTAATATGTGTTTAGTAAACCAAACCCAAAATAGTAAAATAATTGGAATGTAAACGCCTTTGATACCACATTGTAATTTAATGGACCAAATTACACAAAACTGATGCCCCAAGCTTGTTCACCATAAGACGTCAAGTGTGCCTCCTTATACACCAGAGGCTGTAAACTAACAGAAAATGTCTAAGGTAGAACTATGAGGAGACTATACCCTCATATCAGAGTGCATAAAGAGAAGTAAATAACCAAACATCATAAACATCAGAAAAATCAAAATATTAATAATTTGAAACTAATACATGATGTAATAAAATGAAATACAATAGAGGATCGAATATCCATTCCATATATACAACACCACCCACCCACTAGGATGATATCATATTCAAAATAAACAACAACAAAAATAAATACATTGGTTCCTACTACCAACTCCGATCCATATCACATACTCAGTCTCCAATACCCTATTAAGCTACTCCAGCCCAACCAATTGACTCCACATGATCATCCTAATCAACCATGAAATATTGGGTCTTATACTGATCCATCATGCATCTGTTATCAACTTGAAAGCAAACATATGGTTTGCATGTGCACCTAGGTGCACATATAGGGGGTGAGAAATAAATCTCAGTAGACCAACCCCAATGGTGAACCTATAACTACTTCCATAAGTGAATGGTCATGTAATATAATCTAACTAACTAAAATATAAGTACAAATAAATATAATTAAAACAATCATTGATCCTTAGGTCCAAGACCACGATCAACCATACCTACTTTTTCCAATTCTAGAGTTTCTCTAGGCCTATATCTATGACCATGCATCCCAAACAACATGCGGGATCCATATTCATCGTAGCCACAACCAAACCTAACAATTTCTAGGACCCATAATAATATAGTCATATCATTAAATATACTAATATAAGTCATCCACTACCATTTCCTATGACCCAAACATTATCTCATACTTAGAACCTTGACTCATATGTCCTGGTTATCACAAAAAAGTACTACCAGGCCTAAAACATCAGTCTAACATCTATCTCATGTATCATAATTAATAGTTCCTAGAGAATAATTTCAAGACCTAAACCATATATTAAATCCATTTTTTCTAGATCATCATTCTGAAACCTAAACCATATGTCAAATAAATTATGCCTAGATCATTAGTATGACACCTAAACCATGGATGTAGAGCATTAGTTCACCATCCATCCAAGATGGTATAACATCATTTCATATATAATCAGTTTGAATCACAAAAAACAATTATTTTATATGTTTCTAGAGCCTTAATATGAGAAATAATACATACTATATACTATTACTTCTCAAAACATCAGTCTAGAATCAAACTATATACATGTAACGTCACATCCACTATACTCAACAATATTAAACATCATGCCTAGAACCTCAGTCCAACACTGAAATGCTTAAAAAACTATTAGTAATGATATGTATAATCTTGTCTAACAATATGAATTATTGATATTCGGAACCATAGATGTGGATCATCTTTTAGATCTCTCTTCCATCGCAACCCTTACTAGTAAACTAGGTTCCAAAACATGGAAACCAAACCATATCAAAACCTCCCCATGGGCATAATCCAATTCTCAACCTAAAAAACAAAAACATAATAAGGGATTACAAAATATCCATCTTGTCCATGAAAATCTCAACCCCATCAGCTCATACATCATCTCGGGTTCCAAGGGAACACCCACAACCAATACTAATTAAGAACAGACACCTTCTCAGGGTTGTCCTATCAATTGAGCCCACACTTGGCCCATTGGGACCACATATAAATAGATCACCCCTCTTTGGATCCTTAGAACTAGCACATCAGAAGAGGCATCCCCATTTAAATCCCGAATAAAAACTAAAATCTTAGGCCAATGCCCGTATCTTAGGTTAAAACATCCCACTTCCCAACCTCTAGAATCTCACGACCTCACATGCCTCAATATAGTAAAAACTCATAATAGAGATGGCACCAAGTACAATCCTTTTCCAAGTCACCCTATGTTGGCCCATACACCCAACCTATCAACCACATTGAGTAACAACATAGTCTCACTAACCAAGGAATAACTCATCCCTATCACGAATCGATGTCTCCAACAAAATCAAGCTATGTCTTCCAATTATTCTAATGACCTTCACCTGGGTCTCATCCCATGTCTCACCCTCATGAGATAGTTGAAATCACTCCTTGGAGTAAAACATATCTATACCAACATACACTCCCTAAAATATATCCCACAATTCCTCAAATCACCCCAAGGGTTCCGCCATCATGATATACCCCCAGTACATGGGGTGTATACAATAACCTTCTATATGGCCATGTACTTCTACAAGAACTAGCACACTCGGGGTCTGGTTATGTACTACCACTCGACTACAACCCACACAGGGTATATAAGTGTAGTTACACATGGCCATGACCCTCCACACAGGTACCTACCCATGTCCCCGACCACATTACCATGTCCCATTCACATAGAGTGTGTCTATCCTATATGGCATGCACCTCTACATGATTAGTCTACCCATGTACTAAGTCGTAGGCTGAGAAACACAACATGGCATGTTCTACAGACTACACACAATGTATTCATCTTATTCTATTCTTCCCTAAAATATAGTAACACATTACATGTGTTCTTAAAACCACATGTGATACAATTAGGTTTTCTGAATCAGAAACCCCTGTAAACCACCACAAACCCCAGTTTTTTCCCATATTAGGTAAAAATTGACCCCCATGGGGTACTTAGGAACCAAAAAAGGTTCTAACACTTGGAAACACTGGATATATGAGGATACAAGCATAAAAATCCCAAACCAACTGACCTCAAAGAGTAAACACTAAATATTTGGGTCCAAATCTACTCCCGTTAGCTGCTTCACCTTGATCTGATCCCGATCTATGCCATGGATGGAGTCTGACAACTTCTCCTCCCTATATCTTATCAGTAAAACAATCACACATATAGAGAATCCCACACCCTTTCCTACAATAAGTGGGAAACACAAAATGTGTGTATGTGTGTGTGTGGGGGGAGGGGAGGTTACTTAACTTAATTAATTAATTAATTAAAATTTCATTTAACACCCATCCCAAGTCTTAGAACCCAATGTGGTTTTATACCTCGCTTAGGAAAACCCCCCATTTTGGACTCAACAAAAGGGTCTAAAGCTCAATCCAATGCTCCGTTAAAATGATACAACCACCCAAATAGACAAAAACAATTTAATATTAAATTAATTAAATATTAAATATTCTTCCAGAATTCAAACTACAAATAATTCCACCAAAATACTATCCTAGGGGAAAATCTATATTTCAGGACCAATGGAGTGGTCAGAAAAATTATCCTATATCATTTGATATGGTAAAATGACCATTTTATCCCTCATGAGCACCTAAAAAACAAAAAATAAATAAAAAATATTCTCAAATTTCAAATCCAAGAAAAACTCAAGTCTCTTTACAGAGGTAAATCTTGAGTGATTTAACCCATCCCCACCCACTCAAATTTTGGATCTGGGTTGGCGAGTTTCCTGGTTAGATACAACATGGAGTGGATGTCCCAACCATTATGAGGGGATCTATAGAACATATAAGGTGCAACAATGGTAATTCCTTGAGGATCCTTCATTATAGGTTCAATGCTTAGTTCATCACTAGGGACTTCGTTGGGGAGCTCTATAGGAGTCGATGGGTCGGCACATAGGGTACCACAATGTTTTCATGGGTGTGGTCCATCTACATTGGGAGTTCTAATAATTTATCCTCTGTGTAGGATACACAGGATCGTAATGTATTATGGTGTGGTTTTGATCTTGGAGATTCCATGAGGGACACCATGTCACAGATCCTAGGTTTCAGTAAATGAACCATGGTGCAGTCAGGTTGGCCATGATTCATATGTTTATGATAATATCGGGGTGCTTTGATGAATTATACTACAATTCCTTTAGGTATTAAAATTAATAGGAATTTAAGGGTCATTAATATGTTGTAAAGTAGGTCTGGTCGATGTCTATCAATTATTGCAGGGAGGTTTGACCCACTGAGGTGTTTGGGTGTGTGCATGTTTGGTTGTTATAATCCTTTATATATAGTACAAATTATTAATAATATTATTAAGCATTATAAGAATTATAAATCATATTATTAATTTTATTATTAATAAAATTGTCATTGTTACCTAATAATAATAATAATGTGTATTCTGTTGAGGGGATTACAAACCATAAACACACACGCACCCAGACACCTTAGTGGGTCAAGGATCATCTCTCTCCATGTGGAATTATAAACACCAAATGGAATTATATTATTACATATAAGTGGTATGGGGGCCTATATTATAATGGTCAACATGCCCAACTACAGATTTCCGCAAATCCCATTTTGAATAAATAACGCAGTGGCCCTGAGACTCATCATGTTGTGTCTTCTTCCATTGTGTTTTCATAGGAAAACCATCCAATGCACATTAAAAATATCAATGGATGAAGGGTGAGTTGATAAGATCCCACATGACACCCCTTTCCAGTGACTCACTCGGTTCCTCCACTGGTGATATCATGGTACACCACTCATGTTAAGCCACATTATCACTGTGAAGGTTCTGGACATAGAAGAAGCGCCTTGGTGTGAGAATGGCCATAATGGTTTTTTTATTTCAATGGATCATTCACAATGTTTTACAAGATGTAAACTTCATGACTATATTTTTTCCATAAAATATTGACATAAGATAAAATGGAACCCATAGAGGATCTTTTCATGTTAAATTTATTATTAATATATATTATATCAGAAGAAAGGTTACCTCATCTTAGAAATTTTTTTCGATGATGATGATGTTTATCATCCAAAAAACCCATTTCAGAATACCTTTGTTGTGCTTGTAGGATCCAAGTGCAGAATCCATCTAGAAGTGATCCATATATTCTCCTTTAATCTTGAAATGACACCGATTGATTACCAGTTTCTAGCATGGTTGGTTAGTTATGTTTCATTGTTTGTATTGATTGCTACAAAATTATTCATTCTATAAGGAGTTCTTGTCATTATTGAGAGGAGTAGAGAAATTGGAGTTCCATAGAGAATTTTTTTGGGAACATAAATTCTCAAAACTTTATTTATGATTAACCCTACAAAATAGACATAACCATCTATTTATAGAGTTTGGTTTTAGGTTAAAATATTATTTAATTTTTTAATGGACCTTAAATAATATTATAATCATTATCAAAACCCATGATACATAATAATAATAATAATAATAATAATAATAATAATATTTTATGGTGTGTGCTAATTTGAACAATGATAAATATTATTTTACTAGTCTGAAAATTAATATTTATCATCGAACATGATCGTGGTTCACTCAAACTCCTCAAAATTTATTGAATAAACACTTTATCCACAAGATAATAAATAAATATTTAATAATTATTCAATAAATATTTATGATCAATAAAAGATAAATAAAATTATTCCTTGGTATTGAGAATAATATTTATTCCATTCATTAAATTCAAATTGAATTTAATTGATATCAATGAAAACACATAGTGTGCAACCCTCTAGTATTTTTTCTCGTTGACATTTAGTGGCTTTGCCTAAGGTTCAATATTATAATCTAGAAACCACTAAAGGAACCCAAGAGAAGAATTTAATGTCCCAATGTTGAAAACCAAAAATGACTACTTGTTGTGTAATATAATCACTTTATCACAATATCTCATCATGTAGGTTATCATTCATGTCATCAACATATATGTTAGATATGTATTTATTTCATGATCTTAAATAAAATTGTTATTACACCATAAAAATGAAATTTAAGGTAATGATTGCATTTCCATAAAAGGGATGAGATATAAACTTCCATAAATATGTAAAGGAAAAATCCTTCCTCAACTTATCCATTAATAATATATCACTCATGACACACCTAACGTATCCAAATTCTCCATGAACTGTATCATTAAGGTTTATTAAATAAATATAAGTGTGTGAGTATATAATGCATTAATAATAATATTAAAGTCTATGGACCATTACAAATGTTTACATAAAGGAATATATGATGACACAAAAACATGTAGAATTTGTACTGGAAAGTCTGTTTTCATAATCTCCCATCTTGATGACCACTAAGTGAGAACTTTATGAGAAGAAGTCTCATCTACTTATGAGTACACAAAACTGACTATTTGGATACCATATTCGTTATCATAGTAAATTATCTGACCATAGAACTATATTTAATATTATTATCTTATCACATAAAGGTTCTCATCATAGTAGTAAAACTCTATGACCTAATCATTATGAAAGATACCCTAGGATGTTATTATATAATTGTCATGTAGAATAATGAACAATATATAATAAGATGTTTTTATTAATATTAAAATATTCAAATATACATGCAATAAAATTATAAATCATTGGTTATATAACTACAACTCCAAAAAACTCCCTCTTGGACTAGAGCTAACTTCCTACCAGTTTTTGTCCACTAGAAATCACATGAAGATCAAGTTTTTGCTGTGTTAAAGATTTAATTAATTCCCCCACATTGTATTCTATGTATATTATTCTCAATAAAACTTTAACTTTTTGAGAAAAATACCTCAAAACATGATACTTTTGAAGTATGTGATTCATCTTCTGATGTTAAATAGGTTCATTGGTAAGGAAAAATCGTACTGCATTATCACAATATAGTGTGATAAGATACTTATTACTAGGCCTTTCATTAAGCACTTAGATGAAGTTGTGTTTCCATACTAATTATTTAGATACCTCAGACACCACAATATACTTGGACACTATTATAAAATCTATGACCACAACTTACTTTGATCTCTCCCTACTCAAAACACCTCCATTGAGAGTGATGATATATCCCAGTTGTGATTTCATATATTCTTGATGTATTTAGAAACTAGCATCTGCATACCCTAGGATGAATACCTCCTAATATCCTCCATAAACCATGGATATATCCTTATTATACCTAAAATACTTAAGGACTTTATTCAATTTCATCCAATGATGGTCACCTGGGCCAGATTGGTGTCTTCTTACCATATTACACATATTTTTTTAAAGGTTGGGGTTGAAGCCTCAATTTATTATTAAAGAGAAGACCTCTTTAGACTGGGTAGAGGGAGACCCATTACATAGCCCGAATGCCCAAGGCCAAATGGCCTGAATACAAGGCTTGAAATCCCATTTTTGGCCCAAAAGACCCCTCGATGAACATTATTGCTACATTACCCGTGCTGCTACAGTTCCTCCACCACTGCTACAGTCCCTATGCCGCTGATATAGTACTGCTGCAGTAACACAAAATTTTGTCCCTGTCCATATTTGATCCTGGGTCTTTTGGATGCCAAGAAAGAACCTCTACCACTTGTGTAGATGCTCATTGGCATGTCTTCTTACCATACATAGGGTGTAGTCAATATCTATCCTAGTACATAACATAACATACATGACTGTCCCAATCACAAATTCTTATAGAATCCTTGTCATCCTCTATCTTTCTTCATGTGTCTAAGGACTCATTTTCTCAGAATGATGAATTCCATGTGACATTAGAAAGAATACCATATTGGATTATTCTATATTGAATTATTTTAGTATCTTTTCAATAAATATACCTTGACTTAAGATGAACAAACTCATGGATTTATCACGAACGGTCATCATCCTAAGAATAAATACTATTTCACCTAAGTCATTCGTGTAGAATACTTTATTCAAATAGTATTTAAAAAACTGTAAGATTGATATTTCCTTTCCAATCAGTAATATTTCATCAACATATACTATCAACAAAATGACCACATTCTCACTAAACCATATATAGACACAAGTATTGAATTAATTATTTATAAAACCAAATTCTAATACATATTAATAAAATTTATTGTTCTATGACATTAAGGCTTTCATTAATCCATAAATGGATCTTTTAAACTTGCATACTGTGATGGAATCCTTTGAAGCCACAAACCCTTCAGATTGTTCCATATAAAAATATTCTTGAAGGTTCTTGTTAAGGAATACTAGTTTGAAATTAATTTTTAAATCTCATAGTCATGGAAAGATATAATGGAAAGTAGAATTCTGATAGATTTTAGAATTGAAACTAGTAAGAAGGTTTCTTTATAGTCTATGTATTGATGTTGTTAGAACCCTTTTTAAATTGGTCATTCCTTATAACTACTGACTTGACCATCCATTTCTAGTTTCTTCTTAAATAACCATTTATAACCAACATGATTTATATCCACTGGAGGATTTTCCAAAATCCATACTTGGATTTGGTACATGGAATCAATTTTAGAATTTACAACTTCTTTCAAATTGGTGATGTCAATGCGACTTACTTCATCCTTATAGGTTATAAGATCATTATTATCTACCAATAATGATTCACCATACTCTATGTCTAGAAAATGATACCATTCTGGTTCTATAAATCTCATGTACTCTTATACAGTACTTATGAATCTGGAACATATTCTTCCATGGGTATTTGTGGAATTTGTTCCTATTCTAACTCTTTTTTATCTTGATAATGGAATTCATAAAATTCAATCTAACTCCCACTATCTATTTTAGAGATATGATCCTTCTCAAGAAATATGGGACACTTTGCAACCACAAATATTTTTCTAAAGATTTGTATGGGTAGTATCCCCTTGTTTCTCAGAGATATTCTATAAAGAAACACTTTGTGCCTTAAGGTACATGTTTGTTACCTGAAGATGCCTTAACAAATGCTTCACATCCCTATAAATGTAAGTACAATAAAATGAATTTATTTAGACTCCAAAATAGGTATGGAATGTCATCTTCTACATTAGTTGGAACTCTGTTTAGTGTTTGTGTTATTGTTTATAATGAGTATCCCAAAAAATGGAATACACACATATCTCATCATTGATCTCACTATGTCCAACAGGGTGTGGTTCTTCCATTCACATGCACCATTCCAATAATGTGTATAATAAGTAGTGAGTCGAGATAAAATATCAAACTCCTATAAATAATAAATGAAATATTGATTAAGATATTCTCCACCATGGTTTGAGTGGAGTTTTAAATCTTCTTACTAATCTAGTTCTCAACATCATTATCGTATTCCTTTAATCTATCATTGAAATTCGACTTATACCTAATCAATTATACATATCCATATCTAAAACAATCATCATAAAAAGTTTTTATGTATGAGTACCCACCCCTTTATTTAACTAGAAATGGTCCAAACACATTGGTATAAACTAATTAAAGAATCTCTTTGGCCCCTTCACCTTTTCCACTAAATGGGGATTTGATAAATTTTTCTTGTAAACATGTATATAACAAACCAATTGGATTTATTTTACAGGAATCTAAATATCCATATTAGTAAAATTTAGTAAAATGTTTTTCATTTACATAACCTAGTTAGTAATTCCAAATTTGGGTGTGGTTTGAGTCATATGATGTAATTTAATTATCTATTGTCATTACTTACATTGTATAATCCAAAAACTAAAGGCCATTATTTAAATGTTCCTTACCATAAAAAATGATATATTTATAAAAGAAGAAAAATATATTCACAAATTTGAAAATAAATCCATATGTATCACATCTAGATACATAAATAAGGTTTTTGGTAATATATGGAACATAATAAAAAATTTTCAAAACCAATACTATTTGAGTTGGCAATGTGAGGTGGGAGTCCTCGAAAGACACAAAATAAAGTTTGAATTCATTGGAATATCATAGATATACCTCCACTTGGTCAATATTTCTGAATTTACATGGTTCCTATATTTGAATACATATGTGAGTACCAAAAGATGTATCTAATACCGAATTTTTAGAAATAGATAAATTTCTCTTGATAACAAACACACCTAAATCTCCCCCATGCTTCTTTGGTTGAGTGAAATATTTCTTCCAGTGGTCCTTTTTTCTATATGTTAAATAGATATCATCCCATTCCATTGATTCCCCATTGATATTTCTCTTATTTAAAGGAAATTATAAATAATATTTGGGTTAAGATAACTTCATTGGGACTTTACATTTATTCACCATAAGTATGAAAGGATTTTTTTGCTTTATCTTTTAATCAACTTGGAGATGAAGAGTGGGAAGATATGGGAGAGACTTCTCAATGTTGTTTAATTTGAAATTAATAAAAAATATGGGGAAAATTATAGGGAGTGATGCAAGAATGTGATCAATGTGTATTCCATAAGGTAGGTTAAAGCCTATAACCTCTAGGCGCTCAATGTATCCATTGAGTTTGACTACATGAGGCTTATCTGGTGAACCCTCTTCAAGATTAATCTGAAAGATCACCTTGGATATCTCAAATCATTCACTTCTCTCTCTCTATTGGTAAAAACCATATAGATTCTAGATAATTCTTTATATATACATGTATTCATGAGAGTTCATGACTTCACTAGACACAGAAGAAAGAATTAAACATCGAATTTCAAGTGTGTCGTTAAGTTTTTTTTATAGACAATTAACTCTTAATCACTTTCCTCCTTTTTAACTAGATCAGTTAGTAAGGATTCTAGAATGTAATATTTCTATTCGTGGAACAACACAACCCATAGGCATCTGAAACATTATTAGAAGTTACTGCCAATGAGGAGATGGTATTTGTACAATATTTTTCATAGGGATAAAGTGAATTGTGAAATTTCCATTATTCCACAATTATAAATGATTATATTGTTAGTACTTTTCTTTATTACAAATTATGTGCAAAATAATAATAACTATTTTTATTAAGTCTCCCACTATTTTATCCATAATCAATGACCCTCAACATTAAACTCAAAATTTCCCACCAATCAAGACATATTCCTTTTCTTATAGTGGAAAGGATCCATATTCCTTTTCTTATAATCCACACATAGGCCATGAAAATTACATGAAAGTATTTAGGCAGGAGTTATTTCTAACTATGGTCTTAAAACTCCTTGATCCACTGAGTGGAATCCATAATCTTGAAATCATAATTGATAATTCATCAACACTTACCTACAAATTTTTATTGGATAGATGCAATCTATTAAACTAAATATATATTTGGTTAAGTAAATCTAGTATTTTATTTAAGACTTACTAATAATTAAAATATCCCCTAATATAGTCTAAAGTGACACTTTAAGTATGGGTTCATCTTAATTTAGATAATTAAAGGATTAATGACTTAATATTTACTTGTGATATTTTTTTATTATGCATAAATATATTTTGTTTTATCCTTTACACGTTTCATTAATATTAGGTGGATTTTATTTAAGTGATTAACTATGTCTTGAGAAAAAATTTATACAAAATCCATTTATTTAATTTATATATTTTCATATTAGTCCACTTATTTATGTGATCTTGGTCTTTCATCCATATAATAATTAATACATAATATATAAATTAATAAATAAATAACTGACCTGATCATGAGCTTATCTAAGGGTACCTATGACCTAGGGGAAAAAACTCATTGCGTTGGTCATGACATGAGTTGTAGCATTCAACCTATCCACCTATGTATACCGAGTTGGTATCGGATTGGTTATACCTTGAACTACATCCACACACCTTGTGATACTTATTTTATTAGATGTATTTATAATTCAAATGTTGGTGAGAGGAACCAAGTGTTTGGTTAATGGAATTACCTAAATCACCTTGGACATGCAGATCCTATATAATAAAGGAGAGAGGGATGAATCATAGACCATCATTTCAATTTAATAATTAATAATTTTAAAATGAGGTAATAAATATAATTAAATAAAACTAATGCATACCAGGCCATGGTTAAGTTCATAAATAGTCATACACATGCAATATATATACAAAAGTATACTAACTTACATTCATTTCTATTTATTCTTCATTTTTAAGATAAACACACTTTAATTAGTTAATCAATTGATTAATTCCATTTTATCTTAATATACATCCTAATTCTATTGGATATACCCATCATAAATTAATTCATGACAAATAATCAACATAACCAATAATCATAGATAATTATAATGAATTAATTGAGAATTTTTTATTTTTAAAACCTTTATTAAATTTTCAAACACATCAGAATAAAATAAATATAATAAATATATAATGTTGTAATTATTAGTTTAATTTTGTTTAATTCTATCCATTATTGAGAGCTTACATATCTTGTACCATCAAGCTACATGCAGTGTATCTCATTTTTTGTGTACCTAGGATAAACTCCTAGGGCTTTGGTATGCACCTCAGCTAGACTTCATGGTGTGTAGTAGCTAGCTCCATTCCATTTATCAATATTTCCATGTGTCTATTTAATCCAATGAAGGACACAACATTTTCTTCAGATGTAGGACCACACGATATGTACTCCAGCTACAGACCATATGTTTCTCTAGTTGTGTGTCTTTATAACTCACGAAACGACTCTTCATGTATTTCAGATATAGGAATTAATAATCTATATTATATATATGATCGATATATATTGTGTATTTCATTAATTATCGAGGATGTCAGTATCATGTAAGGTTTAACTGTATATTTGACCACACATTTTGTGCGAATTTCATCAGTAAATCATGTAGACTTCACTATGTGCACACTAGCTACACACTGTGTAATTTGATAAGACATGTTCCAGGTTTGACCGATCAACACATGGTGTGCAACAAATTCACTATGTGTAGTTACTTCATGGTGTGTCGCGTAGCCCAAAACATTACCAGGTGCAGTGCACTTGGGTAAACAATATGCACTCTAGCCACACACTGTGCAACCTAGCCTTACTAACCAAAATCCTTGGAACTTCCTGATGGAATATATGGTCATTCTTCATCTATTATTAGTATTTTTAGAATATATGAACCACAAAAAAGTAGTATTTTTTTAAATCCTTTTAATTAAAAATCAAATTAAATAAAAAATAGTATGTAAATGAATTATCTAACCACTATTGTGCATAATAGATCAATAATAAAATAAATAATTATAAATTTAAAATGAGACCTACTATGATTCCACTTTTTAAGGCTTTAAGAACAATGTAAGCACCTTGGTGAGAAAATGACCATAAATGTTTTTTCGATTCAATGGATCATTCCTAACATTATACATGATGTAAACATCATGACCTATGAAACTTTTCCATCCAATATTGACATAAGGGTACCATGATCCTAGAGAGGATCTTTACATGTTAAATTTATAATTAATATATATTATATTAGAATAAAGTTTACCTCATCTTAGGAACTTTATTCAATGATGATGATGATGATTGTCTGAAAACCCCCTTTTGGATCACCTTCATTTCTCTTATAGGATCCAAGTGTAGAATACCTCTAGAGGTGATCCAAACGTGCTCCTTTGACCTCTAAATGATGTTGATTGGTTTTCGGGTTCTAGTGTAGTGGATCAATCATCTTTCATTTTTTTATTGATTGCCACAAGATACTTCAATCTTTAATGAGTTCTTCTTGTTCTTGAGAGGAGGAGAGAAAGAGGAGTTTGAGAGAGAATTCCACTGTGCACAATGATTCAAAATACATGATTTATGATTAACCCTACACAATAGACATAACCATCTATTTAAAGAGACATGGTTTATGTTAAAATATTATTTAATAGAGTACCAAACCTTAAATAATATTATAATCCTTATCAAACACCATTCTAAATAATAATAATAATAATAATATTTTATGGAAATTACTAACTAGCACGATGATAAATATTATCTTACTAGCTTGAAAATTAATATTTATCACTGGAAACAAATTTAGTCCACCTGAAATCCTTCGTATTTATTAAATAAATACTTTATCCAAAAATAAGAAAATTAATAATTATTAAATATTAAATAAATATTTTTTATTAATAAAATATGAATAAAATTATTCCCCGGTATTGAGAATAATATTTTTTCCATTAATTAAATGCAAAAAAAATTAAATCAAGATTAATGGATACATGTAGTATTTGAACTTATAGGGCTATTTATCATTGGTATTAGGTGGAATTTCCTAAAGCCAATGATTACTGTCTAGAAATAGGTCATGGAACCCAAGAGAAAAAACAAAATGTTGCTACATCAACAACCACATATGAACAATCATTGTGTAATATAATCCATTTGTCTCAATATCCCATCAATAAGGTTTCACATTCGTGTCATCAACCTATATGATTGATATGTATTTGTTTGACTATGTGAAATAAACATATTATTAAATTATGACCATGAAATTTAATGTTAAAGTTCCATTCCAATCGAAACATTTATATATCAACTTCCATAAAGATGGAAGGGAAAAAATCCTTCCAAGACTTATCCATTAATAACATTTCGCTCATGATGTACCCAATGTATCTAATTTTTCCATGAAATTTGTTGTCATGTTTTATAAAATAAATCTAAGTATGTGAGTCTTAACATTAATTAATAATAATCCTAAAGTCTATGGATCATTAAACATGCTCGTATATTAGAATATGATATGACACAAAAACATGCATAATTCCTACTAGAGGTCATGTTCTCATAGTCTCATGTCTTGTAGATTACCAAGTGAAAAATTCATTAGAAGAAGTCCCATCTTATGAGTACTCACACCTGGAATTATACATACTATTTTCCCTATCATAGTATATTATCCAGCCGTAAAAATATTATTTAATAATATCATCTTGGAAATTCAAGGTTCATGTCATAACAGAGAATTTCTATGACCTTATAAATATGAAAATACCCTAGTATATTATTATATCAAAGTCATATAGAACAATTTAAAAAATATAATAGGATATTTTATGAATATTTAAATATTAAAATATACCTGTAATAAAAGTACAAGAAGTTGGTTCTAGAACACTAACCCCAATAATCACCCACTACACCACACCATTCCCTATTGTTATTGCATCCCATTAATTTTTGTCCATAACTAATCTATAACCCCCCAAAAGGAATACACAATGATTTGAACCCTAGTGACATGTGGGATAAAATAGTGACCTTACCACCCAAGTTAGCCCTAAAATTCATTAATTAAATAATAATAATAATAATACCAATATTATTGTTATTAAATTATTATAATATATATCACGAATAACTTATTCTCATTAATAATTCAATAATAGTAATAATAATGTATTAAAAATAATAAATTATCATTTCAATGATCAAAGATAGAAACCTAAATCCTATTTTGAAAACTCTTAAAGTATAAAGACCACTCTATTATAAAACTATGGTTTTAGTGATATTTTAATTAATATTTTTGGATTAATTTTATGAATATAATAATGGAAATAATAACAATTAAATATTATTTAAAATTTTATTATATATATAATTCTAAAAAATCTTTAAATCTATAATTTTTTCATTAATTTAAAGAAAAAAATTAATTAAAATAATGTATTTTAAGTCTATACTCAGAAATTTTTATAGCTTGGACTCATTTAAATATGTTTTTATGAAAACCCATTTAAAAAAACACGACAACAACATGAGTAAAAGGTATCATTGTTTCTGATTCTTTCATCAGTGCCCCACCTGAACATCATAGTTTCACATGCTGACTATTGTAGCCTCACATTCTCAGTTTCCAAAGGTAGGAAACATTCATAACTTTCAACAGTGATGTTTTCTCCTTGATCAAAATAGGATGATGGGATTTCTGTTACTCCTTCCATGGATTACTCCTTGGAGATCATCATCTAGTCAGGGTATCTCTCATAGATTAAATCATGTTCATGGAACTCATTCCTGGTTCCATATATTTATGGATTATGATTAATTACACTTCTTTTTTCTAGATAGGGTATCATCCTTTGGTTAGGGAATTATTCACCTTGGGAATCATTGAGCATGTATGGACATTAGGCGCATTGGTCACCTGTAAATCTTCCTCTTGGGATGAAATCTCATTTGAGGAATCTTAGGAGAGAAAACCAAGGCATCCAATGATGATCATGATGTAATTTACTCTAGGGGTGTAAGTATTCTAATTATTTTTACCTTAGGCATCACATGTTTGTTGCACAAGGTAATTTTTTTGAGTCAGGTCCCAATTTTTACATCACGTGGAGATGGATCCGAACATCCTATATAGATAGATTAGAGCATGATTTTAACATCTCATGGAGACAAAAAAAATTCCATGTGGAGGTGGATTGAGGTGTATCCTTGGGGGGGGGACACCTAAACAGTTTATCAATTGTGGGACCAAACACCTTGTGAGGCGGATCCAAGGCGTGTGTCCTTATAAGGGGAGATGCCATACCCAAGTTTACCAAAGTGTACTGAATGCCCTATGAGGTAGATATATAAGGTTCATCCACATAAAGGGAACTAATAAATTTAAAAATTATATAAAACACCTTATGAGGTAGATCCAGAATGTGGATGGATCAAACTCCCTGTGAGGAAGATCCAAAGTTAACCAATTTCGATCAGACGCCTTGTAGGGTGGATCAGAAGGTGCATCCCTAGGAGGGAATATGTAACACCTAAGTTCAAAAAATTTTATAGGACACCCTATTAGGTGGATACATAAGATGTGTACCTAATAGGGAAGTCCTGAGTTAAATAATTTTTAGGATTGAACCTCAAGGAGGTATCTTACGTACCCTATTTTGATGATAAGGATCAAAATCCACATAGTTCAATGTCACAATTTAAGCTCACAAGACAAGATTGATCCATTTAGATTAATTTCATGTGTTAAGGATGATATTTACACAAATTTATAGTTAATGAGTTATTGTGGGGGACTTATGCATTGAATTTTCCCTTTGAAATAAGATCACTCTTTAGGGAATGATATGGGGATTACGCATGGGAGTTTCCCAGAATGGGAGGATTATTCACCATGGTGGGAGTTTGTATAATCCCATGATGATCATACATGTTGAATGTTTTGTTTATAACATAGGTTAAGAGGTGTGGGTTCATCCCATGTCAATCATACATGGGGAATTCTGTGCTTGTAACATAGGGTAAGGCTACAGTTTTACTTCATGTGATGAGGACATTATCATGTAGTTTACATAATATGACTATGATGTGGAACTAAGTAGTTTTAAATGATGAATCTTGAGTTTGGTTAGACTTACTCTTCATCCCTTTGTCTTATGTGACCACCTCTCATGCGCCTTTGGGTGTGGCATGGAATTGGAACTGCCATAGAGGAATGGTCAATCATAGGTTCATGTTAGGGTACCTATGATTAGAATTAATTATAATTAGGGTAACTATGATTTGAAGTAATTGGTAGGTTAGAGGCTTGATCCACAATTGGGGTGATTTTGGTGGAAACAAGAGTGGGTGACACATGTCACATGGTGGCTTGAGGTGAACCTAAACCAGTCCTCGATTGATGGGGGTTAGGGGACACTCGAAATTCCTGAAAGGGTGTCAAAAGAAGCGAGGAACCATGGAGAGGCCTAGGGGGAGGGGTTTGCGAATCTTTAAAATGCTATTCATGAATATTAGGTTCCTATCGAAGCTTAGGGGATTTGTGAAGGGGTATACATCATGAAACCGGGTTCCCGTACCTCAGAGTGAAGTCCTGACTCACAGGGGGAGTCATTCTTGAAGGATGAATGCTTCACAAAGCCTCAAGTGACTCATAAGTTATTATTTTTACACAAAAGGATTGGGAATTTGAAAAAGGAATCTACACATTGAGTGGAGGCTCTCAATAACACAAGGTAGGTGGTTTTTTTATGATTGGATAGCTTGGGGGATATAATTTCTTTTTTTTATGAGGATTAAGAGATATGAAAATAGGGAGCGATTTCAGAAGTTGAAAAGTGATAGTCAATCCCAAAAAATTTGGACCGAAGGGGATATTTATATGGTATTTGTATTATTAATATTTAAGGAATTCATGAAGCATTTATGATATTTGTTAATGTGTGTAGCTTGGAGAGTCCAAATGTTGATCTTGAATAGCTACTGTAAACCCTTTACACTTTCACGAAGTGATCCATGAATCTGAATTTCATTGCACGGAGGTATCATCCAAAATTCATGTAGTTTGAGAAGAATTTTCATGGAAAGGGATCTTTGCAAGCTCTGTTTATTCGTGAATCTCATAGCATTGTAAAAAATACCCTTAGAGTGATTTTTGGGTTGTTTTGGCTCTAATTCATCTTGAACCAGTCCTGAATTCCTCGACTATTCCCTTGAAATGCGTATTTCAACATAAAAAAATTTCCTCTCTTAAAATAGGACCTAATGGGGAAAAGGAGGGTGAGATAATGAGGGAGAAGAGCTGAAAATTGGAAATCAACCCCTGTTTGTGAATCTCATTTGTGAAGATCATTTTTTATGGTCACTTCACGAAACCCATCATGAATCCCATGGTTGGCCATATGCCTATAAATAGTGGAGGGGCCCTTGAGAGTGACCACTTTACTCTCACAAATAGAAAATATAGTGCACTATTTTCACCAAGCTCACATCCTTTGTGAGCACTTTGTGATCTCGATCCCTATCACTCATGAAGTTCACCTTCTCTGTAATACTTTCCCTATGAAATTTTCTCTACAAGTACTGCTACATGAATTGGAATTTCATGAGACAACCTACGTGAAACCAATATTCTTGACCCAATATCCATGAACTAGAGATCTATGAACTAGATCTCTACAAATAAATCTTCATGAATATGACCCAAAAAATACCAATGTCTCAAATGAAATGGGTGATAAAGGATCCAACATAGCTGTTGATCTTCATAAGGAAATCGATGGAAACACCATGATCAGGTAGAGTTTCTAGAGTTCATCTAATCATGAATCCCTCTTTTCACTTCTAAAAAAGGATCGAAATGAGTACCCACTATGCAAGAGGCTTTCACTTTATATATGTGGTTAAGGGATGATGTTTTCAACCCTGAGGAAAGAAGAGACGATCCTACCAACTGGTTCAGGAGGTCACTAAGAATATACTAGTGGCATAAGGATACTGGGGGACACATCTAGAAGGATCACACACCACTCACAATAAAAAATCTTTATAAACACATTAATAATCTCAACAGGGGAGAATCTGGAGAATGAGACACCCCCATAGTATGATACAATTATTAAGGCGAGTTTGGGGGATCTGCTTATGGGATGGAATGAAAACTGGGACCCATGAAAAGGGAAAAAAATATTCATCGATGAATTGTCCGGGGCCTATTGGGAATGCACATCATGACACGAATTTGAGGCTGAACTGAATCAAGTGTGGATTTATGAATAAACATGGGTCTCATAGTTTCATGTTTACCACCACTTGGTCATCAAGCCAGAGATATTGAGAAAGCCATCACTAGGGACCACCACTTTCCATATACACCCAGGGGAGGTTGGCATCAGCCTATGGGTTCTTCACTAGATTAATGGGATCCTAATTAATGGGGCTATGTGAAATGAATTCATCCCCATAGAGAATATATGGGAGGACTAGGAGAATATTCTAAATCTTGATAGGGAATTAATGAAGTTGGTGCATGGAATGAACAAAGAAAATATGGGGATGAAGGATATCTTGTTCAATACTTGGTTCGTGTACTTCCTGAACAAACTATAAGAGGATCCTATTGAGGGGGAGGATCCAACATAGAAGATAATGAGGGGGATGCACACATGACTTGAGGCACACCAGTGGAGCAAGGATCACTCCTACTAGTGGATATTGGAGGTAAGCCAATGGAAACTATGGGGACATAACATCAAGACTAAAGATCTAGTGGTTAAGATAGAGGTGTTTATCACCATGCTCATTTGAATATGGATTATCCTAGTGAGGGATGCACATATTGGGGTGTGGAAAATAACCTTTATCATGGAGGGCATGCTGGAAATGGGGAAACATGTCAACCTAGTTGTCTCGGTACTGGAGAAGATATAAGTTTCTCCACTATATCTGCCAAGGGAAGACCTCTCTTTGTGTATGAGTCCCCCTAATTTTTTTTATAGCTAGTTGGAAACACATATGGAATGATATAAATACCCAAATTTCATCTCCCCTCTAGGAATAAACTTTAAATTATCAGTTTTGAACACCATCATAAGTTCTTATCTCAAGTTGGGCATGGTGGATATGATGGAGAAGGTTAGGTTGGTAGATCACTTCATAATTCACCAATTCCCCCTCCCAATAGGGATGGTCATTGATGAAGATATTGGTACCATCATTAAGTGATCATACCTCCTATACTTCCAAGGTGGGGTACTAATGGAGAGAGTCGACTAAAATATGATCTGTGAGCCATAAAACCTGCATCGATTCTCAAGGTAGTTAAGATTCTTATAGTGGCTAACACCAAAGGTATACATAGGGGGCGTGACATGAATTCCATACTTGGGTGTTGAGGAAAATTTTCTATATGTTCATGTGTGAGGATGAGAAAATTCGGAATGAGTGCCACCTCCTACCATTTCATATGTTCTCATCTATGAATATGCACTATTTTGGGAGAGTGCATATCCTAGGGATATATTGAGGTATTAGACTACTAGGGTTGGTGAAAGAGTGTCCCCATAACTATGGGGTCGAGGAAAATTGGTGGTCAAAGTATGATGTAGAGGTAGGGTTAGTTAGAGTAGAAAAGCTATTGTCATAGGACTGGTAATTCCTCACTCAGTTGAGGCAAAGGCTGGAGGGATAGAAGCAGGAACATCATGTCTAGTACTCTTGGGAAAGTGGTCAAGGGAATAATGGGATCCCTCTAGGGAGATCCCAAGGGTTCATGTCAAAGTAATAGGTAATAGTGTATGGTTCTCAAATATTCCAACTAATTCCATGTTTCCCAATGCATGGGAGTCCTAGGTACTTCAGAAGTAGATCACCACTACTTGGGGGTGTGGAAATATTTCATCATTGATGGGATATACCTCACCAGGTTGGACTATGTAAAGGAAAGTTTCCACAATCCTCATGCCAAGGCAATGCAATATATGTTAAATCTGGAGGACATGGTATACTCTCAGGGTACCACGTGTACCTTAACTGATTAGGTAAGGACGCAACTAGGAATGTATTCCCATATATTTACTATAGTAGGTCGCATGGATGTTGGTGTGGGTGAGAGACAAGATTTAGGAGAGTCCTAGGAAAGTGATGCCTATCAGGTCTTTGATAGATACAAACATTCTATTTCCGATCAAGTAAATACTATAACCTCATTTGATTTGGGAATCACTCAACCCTTAAATTTTTTTCTTAATTCCTTTCCTCCCTTGTAAAGGAATTAGATAGAATGAAAGAGGGGAATTTCTATGATTAGCCTCAAGTGGAGGATGAGGGAACCTCAACCCTAAAAGGGGAAAGAGTGGGGGACCTCCCCAATGTTTCATCCATGGGAAACCAATCATCAGTCGATATAGAACCTAGAACCAAGACAATGGATGTGGAATAAACCTTTTATGGGGAGATATATATGATCCTATAGGAGATCCTCACTAGGATTTAGTAATAAAATAAGCCTCTTCTTCCATCATACCTCTATTTTCTCATTCTTTTCCTTTCTATGTTTTAACAATGCATTTTAAAATGAAAGTTTTAACCATACTTGAAAATCATCCACCAACATCTACACCTGAGATAGTAGTTTCAGAGGTTGAGGTGATGATAGTGGGTGCTATCATCCCAATGGAGATGATTGTGGAGACCATGGAAGTCGGTCTAACCATGGAGGTTCCACTGGAGGGGACTGTTGAGACTGTGAACTCGATAGAGGGAATTGAGATGGTACTTATAGAGGGGATGGATGAAGGATACGTAGTGGAAAATATGATCACAGGGGAACCATATGAGGTGGGTGTTGGAGCTGGAGTCATGATGGGGGATGCAGTAATTGTGTTGGATACTGAGGTGACATGGGAAGCAATGTTGGAGCTTCATGCTCTGAAATTTCCATTGGTGGTATCTTTGGGGGATGAAGCTGAGGTTTCACCACCGATAGGGGCATCTGAGGAAGATAGGAAGGCTTCATACACCTTATGGTTTCTATAGGGGGCGATAGAGGCCTCTATTGAATGTGAAGGGTCTGACAAGGATCTATTTCCCGGAAAACATTTCCATCCACTCATGCCCAAAGACCTGTTCTTGGACAATACATCTGATGATGGATTGGTGATCCTCCCTCCATTCAATCCTACATCACCTATAGATTCTGAATATGCCATCTCAAAATATAATAAGGAGAATCAGATCATGTGAAACATGGCATGGAGGTATGTGAAGAACTTCATCACCCATACATAGATAGATATGATTCCAAGCTACATGGGATCTCTCCAACACTAGATAGTCATCCTGGGGGTTGGTGGGGTGAACTACAACAACCTTTACATAATGGATCAAGACATCCTCATCGAGCGAGTGCATATAGAATGGAAAGTACTTTTAATCACCTAGAATAAACACAAGGCCATGGGATCTAAGGTACTTTAGGCAGTCGATAAAGAGATTTACTAACTAGAAAAGATACAGTAGGGGCACATGGTGGTTGATACTACACAAGATAAAGTTATTAATAGTTTTAAGGCCTAGTTGATAGCTATAGATGAAAAGGTGGTGGAGGAGACATACTCAGTGGTTGAGTTCCGAGCTGAATAGAACCAGTAGTGGTTCAGGGATGAGGAGGTTTCTTCAAAAGTTTATGAAGAAAAAGAAAACCTGGTGAAATGGCATCAAACCCTGGAGGACACTCAATAGAGGCTAGTAATCTTGAGCACTTTATTATTGGGGCCAATAATTGTGAGAAATTTTTCAAAGGAGAGGCTCCAATATGTGGATGACCCTCTAAAACTTTGGATGGGGTTTTTGATACTCTTGCATGATTGGACATATTTCTCTCTTACTGCACTTCAATCATATTTATGTGATGCTCAAAAACTAAAACCTAATATCACATGAGTTATTATTGGTTTGATAAATAAGGGATGAATATATGATTTCTCATTCACATGAGAACATCAAAAAATCATCAAGCACTCAAAATATGCATTTCCTTACTGTACACTAGGTATTTTCAGGTCGAGAGAGACTCAGGATGAAGAATGAGGTCATATTAATAGATGACATTATTTCTTAATGTGCACTAGTGAAAAAATGGGGTAATTCTAGGGGTTTTGAATACTAACTGAAAAAGGGGGAATGAAGAGAGTGAATCATGATGACCAAAATTTAGAACCCAATGGGAGTGGCATGAATATACAGGATAACTACTAACTAGGTTTGAAACATAATAGCCACACCATTTTATCTGTGGATGGGAAAAAACTACCAAGGTTCGACCGATGACCAATTTGAAACATGGGACCTGTCACAGAATATCATCCAAAGACTTATGGGGTGTTGGCTTGGGATGGTTGGTGACCTAATTTAGTTGGGAAACATTCTGTTAGGGGGTCCCATCAGATATGGATGAGGATGAGGATCCAAATAAGGGGCACATAATGTGTGGGAATTAGGTTATAGAATGTTTTAATAGATTCCAATAGTCCCAAAATTATGACACCATGGCTTAGAGAACATTGGTTTGGGAGTATTGGTATGAAAAAAGTCCAAACCTATCTTCCAGGGCAACATCATATTAAATTCTAAGTGATATTCAAAGAACACGAATAATGTGGTAGGTGATCAACACTGGGGGAAAAGTGCTTCTAAGGTAAGATCCAAAGATGACTTATCATTTTACATCATGCAATTGATGATAGATATATGTAGTTTAATGTCATATAGTAAGGACACATCAGATAGTATAAAATTATGTGATCAAGACACATTGTAGAGTTTAATGTCATATGATCAGGATGTATCACATAATTCAATGTCATGTGATCGAGATGTAGTGAGATGACGTGAAGAATACCCACCCAATCCGTAGTGACGAAGGGTGTAGGAGGGTAATAAGTTGATATTGAGTTGTATATAGTTTAATGTCATGATGATCAGACTAGGGAAAATAATTTATCATCATAATTTTTGGACCATGGGGTGGTGTTTCTTGAAGTAATGTGTGTGAAATCAAAGGAAAGTTACCAAATTTTAATTTTAAAAGACTAAGAGGCCACCTGATACTGTGAAAAAACATATATGAGGCAACCAAAACATTTTATATTTATGATTCTTGGACTAGGGAGAACCACAAATAGATATGCACAGTGTGGTGAGTCGACAAACATGATGTGAATGAGGGTGAAGGGGGCCCAATTCCATACAATTCATTTTATGGATGATCACATTAATGTGTTTGATGTGGAATTAAGAAGTCTTAACCTGAGTTAATGAGGTCCAAGAGAGGATTTCATGCCATAAGAAACATTAGGGTAATATTTCATATAGTTTAAGGTCATGATACTAGGACCATGACTCTCAGTTTAAGGTTATAGAGCTTGGACCTTGAGAGAGTAATCTTGAAGGACATGTGTATCATGAAATAGTGGAAACCCAATGTGAATAGAGAGTTAAAGAGGACAAAAACAACACAAAAAGTTATTGATATGACATGAATACATTTTAAATCCATGATGCTTAGACTTGGGATTTTAGTTTAAGGTCATAGAGTTTGGATTGTGAGGAGAGTATCGCAAGAAGATCTATGTAGTGAAACTGATTGAAAAAACTGATGTGAATGAGGGCCAACGAGGTCCAATAGTGCACAACACATTCATGGGGGGAAACCAGACACGTTTTAAAGTCATGATACTTGGAATTCGGGTGTTGTGAGGCTCAACCACATCGGTACACTTCCTACCAAGAATCCTAATCCCACATGAGTCATTCTCAATGTGGAAAACACAAATAAATGAGGGAGTTTCCATGACACATGGAAGCACACAAAATGGGAAAGGAGAATCCAAGTTGAGAATTTAACAATGATACTAACTTATTTACTTAATGTGTGTGGGCACATGAAGGGTAACACCAAGGGTGTTGGAATTATACCAAGACACAAGGAGTTAGAATGGAGAAAAACCTATAATTTTATGGCCTAGATAAGGTGGTGAATGATGGGAGGGGATTGACTATTGATTGTGTTCAAAACAAAGGATCCATAACTACCCCAATCTAGAATAGTGAGAGAAAATATAGGATAAACTATTGAACATGTTTGAAATACAAGATCCATTATTTATTGCAAGTGATACATCAAGGCATTGACACATGATGGGTTGTGGGCCTTCTTGGTCAGGAACCATCACCATTAGGGGTATAATTTGGATTTGAAAGATGATGGATATCTGAACTGAAAATGACTCAAAGTGTGAAGCTGTATTGTGGGAATGTCAATGTGGGATTCAACATTTCATGTCTCATGCCATAGTAATTTTGAGAATATTGGTGGGGGATATTAGGAAGCAGGATCCAAACCTATTCTCAAGGATGGGGTCCCTAAGATGCTTCGAGGGCTAATAGGGTGACCCTATCTAGTAAGGGTATTAGATCATCCCACTTTAGGAGTAAGACCTATTTTATACAGGGTAGTGTGTTCATTTTATACTTATCATATAAGTAATCCTGATTTTGGATGGGGTAAAAACATTTATCATTAAGAGGAATCCCAAGTGTACATGGGATAAAATCACTTTTTAATGTCATGCGTTGAGGATGTTATGATTGGCAGTTTAAAAATATGTAAATCAGAATAGTTATGCTACTATTTTATAGTCATAGAGCTTGGACCATGGGGACAATTTATAGTTTAAGGTCACATTGCTTTGAATAGGGAGTACAGATGGT